>VDFB02058242.1:668017344-668617344 GCA_007258455.2 Sequoia sempervirens | reverse complement strand
TGAGATACTAAAGAAGAAGAATAAGACATTGATGAGGGAAGTACACAGTTTTTCTTTTGAAGAAGGTGTTTTAGTTCATCAATCTTCTTATCATAACATCTATTCTCATCATGTCCTAGCCTTTTACAATATACACATTTAAACTTCTTATTTTTAGATAAGTCCTCTTTGAAAGAGGAAGTGGACTTAGGAGTGCTATGTGAAGGTGAATCTTTACCTTTCTCATTAGACTTGGTGTCCATAGTCTGCTTCTTACCTTTGCCACTTGAATCCTTTTGATCTTTTGCAAGAAGATCTTGAGATGTGGAACTTCAATTTTCTTATGTGTGCCAAATTTTTCTTGTTCCCTTGTGAGTTGACCTGCAAATCCATCAAGTGAAGTAATTTTTTATGCATTACCAAGGGCATCCATTGTAGCATAAAATGTAGAAACAAACACTAAATAATCAGGACCAAGCTTAGAAAGAATAGAAATAATCAATTGTTCATCCTCTTTAGTGACCCCATAATTATATAACCGCAATCTAAGAGAATTTATCTTAGTGAAGAAATCCAGGATATTATCAAAATTTGAAGGATTAAGACTCATAAGTTCATTCTCCAACTTAAAATTCCTCATTTTATTTGGCTTACTAAATAGATTCTCTAAGGTAGTCCAAACATCATTAGGATGTGTATAAGATGAATCATGATATCTAAGATCTAGAGATATGGACAAAATAAGAGTACTAAAGGCTTCATCCATTATATCAAATGATTTTCTTCCTTTTGTAGCTCCTATGGGTTCTGGATATGTGCCAAATGTGATTCTTCGCAACTTCAATTTTAACAACAAAACCCCCATTTGTGACTTCCATTCATGATAATTATATGGGGTTAGAAGTACAAATTTTGGAAAATCGATGATAAAATCTGAAAGTACAATAGAGGAACAATGAATTACCCCTCACAAAACAAGAAAATAACCCTTTTGTCCCATAGAAAATGCCATTTTTTTAATAAATTTACAAGTTTTTCCAAAGTACAAATTTGGTTTCAAACTAAAAATTTAAAATTATGGAATATTTTTTACAAAAAAGTGCATATATAAAATTGAATTTATCCTTAATACCTTCCCGATTCCATAAGATAAGGAAAAATGGAGTCTGGAGAAAAACAATATAAGCTTGGAGGCTGAAAATAAAGATTTGACTTCAAGCTAGAAAAATGGACATAAAACAACAACATCCTAAAAAGTAACCTACATCATTGATAAGTGCTTAGAACTATCTTTCCAATGATATTTCAGTCATCAAATTCAGATTTTTGAATCAAAAGTTATGAATTTTTGAAAAAAATGTTGAATTTAGCCTATAGTGATGACCTTCCTAGCAAAATAAAATTTTCCAAAAATCAAATTTGTGTGAAATGAATTTTTTTTATATGAAAATAGGGATTTTTGGGCCATCTAAATGCAATGACAACATCCATTTGGGATATAAGTGCTCCAATAAAAATTTGTTCACCAAATATAAGCTTCAAACCCCAGTTTGTAACTATATCATACAATGACCAAATTGAGTGAAATAAAAGCTAGATATGAATTTCTTGGACATTATAAACTCAATAGTGAGCTTAGTTTTTCACCAAAATGGTCCAAAACTAACCTACAATACAAATATACAAAGATAAAACCCCAAATTTGGTATTTTTATTAATTTTTTTTGAGTCTCCAAGTCATCATTTGATGTAAGAGAAGATCATACTCAACTTTTCAAGATCCACCAATATTTACAACCTTGCAATAACTCAAGAACAAATCACCCTTATATTTGAGAAGGGGATTTGTAGATATGAAGCTTTGATACCATGTTAGAGTCACTCAAGGACTCAAGCCTCCAAAATCACTTGCAAAACCAAAAATGACCTTTTACAAGAGAGAAAGAAAGATCATAAATTTGCAATAATGGATTGGAATAAAATACGAATGAGAACCCCTTGGTTATATAGCCAAGATGTGAGATAGGATTAGATAAGATTGTGACATGCATCTTAGTCCTATGTTATAAGACTACTAACTTGACAAAAAATTCAAAAAGATAAGATAGGATAAAATCTTATCTAGACAACTAAGAATTCTAGAAGGGGTAAATGTAAGAAGATGAGTCTACTTTTTGTGGAAGTTTTGGACTTAGCCAAAAACCCAAAATCAGGAAAATGAAACAAGATCCGGTTATTTAGAAAATGGGATCCCATCCTAAATTTAAAATGAGATCTTGTTTTGTGGCGGGATCTCGAGCCAAGAATTACGAAAAAAGATCCCATTTATAACAAAATGAGATCTCGTTTACTACGAAACGAGATCCCATTTTATAATAAATGGGCTTATTTTGTAAGGTATTTAATTTTTTAAAAATGTCTTGGGAGCTCATTTTAACCAGAGCTCACAATGAACAAAGAATGAGATCTTGAGTAGAAGACACCTATTTGCGACTATCAAACACTTCCAAGTGAGTTTTTTTTTGCACTTTTTCATTTTTTGGTAGTTTGTTATATGCATTTAGGTTTATTGTCTGTATCTTTTTTAAAATGAGGTTTTTATTCTACAAATGAATCTTCTTGAAAACATGTAAACCGGAAAATCAATTGAAACTAAAAAAATTACCCTACACATTGGAAAAATAACCCTAAACTGAATTGAAACAAAAATATTTACCCCTCAAACAAAAATATGAACCCTAAATTGAGATTCAATCATGCATGCAAACCATTTTCGAGTCATCGAAAAACAAGTTTTAGTTACTGTTTAATGGTAAAATGACTACCATTTAATAGCAAAAGCCTCCAAAATATCAGGTGAAAGCCTCCAAAACTCATTTATCACGTAAAGCCCAAATAAATATTGATTTTCCAACTGGATGTGAACATAGAAGTATTTCAATTTGTAATTTTTTTGTCAATTTGATGGAAAATTTATTTTTTCATTTGCATTGATTTATGTTTTAAATCTGTAAGCAAATATTTCAAAATCAGATAATACATAATTTATTTGAGAAAAAAATATAGGTTTGTTTAAGTTTATTTCATTCCATTATTTAGCACTTATTATTAATTATTTAATCTAGCCACATACAACTAGAATTTGTAGCACATGGCATCCATATGTGCCCATGCACGAACACCTACTCTCTAACATATAGATTTCTATCGATGCAATCCTTAAACTTCCTTTAGGTGCAAGTGATAGTATATATTCTTTTTTTATAATCGTAATCTCTATGAGGTTTATAGATATGTTGAATTATGAATAAGATAGAAATTAGTCAAACTTGTAGACTAATTACTTATTTTCACATTAAAATATAAAATTAGAATCACGCATTGCCATAATATTATAATTCCCTACATATACCTTGTCCATATTATTAGGATCACACATTAGATCCAAGATAGAAGAATAAAATTGATAGAAACCATGATCTTGGAATATGTTAGTGTAGTGTAGGAAATTGTATACTTTTACAATTTTACACTATGTTTGGGTCCCTTAATTTATTGGACTTAATTAAGCTTCTAATTTTCCAAATTATGCATTCCAAAGCCTTATTTTTACTATTTTTGAAAGGGGAACCAACATTTAATTAATGCATTTAATATTTTAATTTTCATGGATCATGTGTGTCTTGGACTTATAGGCCATGACCCATTCTCCCTATTGGAAAAACAAAAACAAAAAACTGAGAGTGGGGGGGGGGGTGGTGAATCAGTTGTCACATAAATTTAAGCTTTTCCTACTTATCTTAACTTTAATCTTAGATATGATGAATAAGCAATTAACCACAAGCAATTAACACATCAGAGAGACAAAGAACACCAAGATTTTTTTTACATGGAAACCCTGTTAGGGGAAAAACAACAGTGGATGTTAGTCCACAAGATTATACTCTGTTAAAAGTATAATGAGAAATAATAAGGGGAATGCACATTCATTTAGGCACACTGCCTAGAGCTCACTGCTTAAATACAAAAGGGGCTCACTTCCCAACATAATAGGATTAAAAATATAGAGTATGAACTGAGAAAATAGCTTCTGCACAAGCTCAACACTTCTTCCAATTAAGCTCAACACTTCTTCACACTTCACACAATATTCTTCACACTCTACTCTACAATCGAATGATAATCACACATACACACACAAGATCACACAAAGCACCTTCTTGACACACAACACCAATGAGACAATCGCACTTATATATCCGCTATATGAGATTTCATCACAATTTAGTCGGCCAAGAAAATAAAACATATTTGCAATGTTGGCCCAAATTTACAAATAAAATTTTAATTCGAATCCACCAAGGTCAGCCACAACATAGTGGAGACCCAAATTTAAAATTCCAACACAAGAAGACTTCAATTAATTCCTCCTTGAATATCCACAACACGCTACCATCAACATGTTGGCCAAGAATAAGAAAAACCAAACATACGGGGAAAAATATTTGACCACGAGCACATCGATCAATGTGGATGTACCACAATGATAGAGCATGTACGATCTAGAAGAATATAAGAGAACCAAGAAACAAAAGAGAAACATCCGCAACAACTGAGATCAACATAATCACACAATCTTCATTTAGGAACACTGACAGAGACTACATAAATACTATCAGACCAAAACACACTCAAAAATTCACATGGACCTCTAAAACTTCTGGTAGATGATCTAGATATACTCAACAATAAAACTTTTAATCCACACCAACTAATGTTCAACATACAGGACAAGACACCTTCATGACCCGCACAGTTCCACTAGGAACCTAAAACACTTTCTTTTACAATTTTCTCAAAATCCTCGACATTTACAACCTCTAGTACACCAAATGCTAATAGTGTTGACATCAATGACAACCACATATCATCAACACATCCACATCATCCAACAATCTCCCCCTTTGGCATTGATGGCAACACATGATGTGAAAAATACCATCAACCCAACACACTGACTTCTTCTACACTTCTCCTCTTGAAAGTATTTTTCACATTACACTTCTCCCCCTTTGACATCAATGGAAAAGGTAACAATGACCTTCCCATATACACGCTCTGAACCACATATCTGCACATCTGACTACTCCCCTTGAGTAACAACCACAAAAACATCAATCTGGATCAAAAGATAGCAATGAAGTTCACAGATTGATGCAAACAAATGCATCTTTTAGTTCTTATCAGGAGGGGTGATTACCCCTAGCATTCCTCTGAGATACTCAAAAGTATCATTTGGCAATGGATTAGTAAATATATCTACAATCTATTCTTTGGTAGGAACATACTCCAGTCTCACTTCTTTCTCATTCACTTTCTCCCTCAAGAAATGAAACTTGATTGATATATGTTTAGTCTTAGAGTGTAGCACCAGATTCCTTGATATATTTATTGCACTAGAGTTGTCACAGTATATGGAAATAGGCTCTTCATATATCACCCTGATATCTCTTAGAATCTATTTCATCCATATCACTTGAGTACAATTATTGGTAGTAGCAATGTATTCTACTTCAACAATAGATAGAGAAATTGAGTTTTACTTTTTACTTAACCAGGATACCAGCTTCTTCCCTAGGAAGAAAGCACCACCACTAGTACTTTTCCTGTCATCTACATCACCAACCCAATCTACATCAGTATATGCACACAAAATGAGATCATCATCCTTTGGATACCAAAATCCAAAGTCAACTATTCCTTTTAGATATCTAAAAATTATCTTGACAATAGTTACATGTGATTCTTTTGGATCGGCCTAAAATATAGCAACCATACATACAACATTCATAATGTCTGGTCTAGTCTGAGTCAAGTAGAGCAATCCACCAATCATTGACCTCTATCTAGTTTTATTTTCCTTAGGAGAGTCATCATTTTGTGCTAGCTTACATTCGGTCACCATGGGGGTACCAACAGGTTTGGAGTCATCCATTCCAAACTTCTTCAATAGTTCTTTCACATGTTTGGACTAAGATATGAAGATCCCCTTGTCCAACTGTGTAACTTGCAATCCCAGAAAGAACTTCAATTCTCCAATCATACTCATCTCAAATTCACTCTTCATTTCATCAACAAACTTCATACATGGATTATCATCTCCTCCAAAAATGATGTCATCAACAAAAAATTCTATAATGAACTCCTTATGATTATCTAATTTGAAGTATAAGTTGCTATCAATAGTACCTTTACTGAATCCAAGCTTTAGTAGGTATTTGTCCAATCTAGCATACCAGGCTCTGGGGGCTTGCTTAAATCCATATAGAGCTTTCTTCAACCTGCAAACCATATCTCCCTTGTCTGTTAGCTAAAATCCATCCGAATTTTCAATGTACACTTCTTCTTCTAGTTCTCCATTCAAAAATACAGACTTTACATCCATTTGATAGACTTTATAGTTCTTGTGTGCAACATAAGCAAGAAATAGTCTAACAACTTCAATCCTAGCGATAGGGGCAAAGGTTTCTTCAAAATCAACACCTTCCATTTGAGAATACCCTTTACATACCAGTCTTGCTTTATTCCGAACCACTTCACCTTCTTCATTTAGCTTGTTTCTAAATACCCATTTAGTACCAATCACATTTTTGTCTTTAGGCCTCAGAACTAGTAGCCATGTGTCATTCTTTTCAATCTGTGTCAGCTCTTCCTTCATAGCGTCCAACCAATGTTCATCTTGACAGGCTTCAGTGACATTTTTAGGTTCAATCTTGAAGATGAGACAATATTCTTCTACAATTTTTCTTCTAGTTTGCACTCCTTTACTCTTATCTCCTATGATTTGATTTTCAGAATGATTTAGCTTTACATACCTTGGAGTTTTGGGACATTCTTGAAATTCTGACTCTTCTGATCTTTCTTCTACACTTGCACTTGTCTGTGCCTCCTGACTGACTTGATTTACTAGAACAAATTGAGGTTGCTTCACCAGAACAACTGGAACATATGGAACATATGACACAATTTGAAGTTGATTTTGTATCTGAACATTCTTCCCTTGGCTTGTAATGTCTTCATCTGAATCATAACTACAATGTATGGATGATTTGATAGAGTCCTCATCAACTCTGACATTTGCACTCTCAACCATCTTTCTCAGTATTTTGTTATAGCACCAGTAGGCCTTGATTTTAGTGGAGTAACCTAGGAAGATTCCTCCATCACTTCTTGCATCAAATTTTCCTATATCATCATCTCTCTTGATATAACACTTGCTTCCAAAGATATTAAAATACTTAACAGTAGGCTTGTGACCAAACCATAAATCATAAGGAGTCTTACCAGAATTACCATTAACATTTACCCGGTTCAAAGTATACACAACAATGCTTACCGCTTCACTCCAGTACATCTGAGACACATTTCCTTCCATCATCATTATTCTAGCAACATCTAGAATTGTTCTATTCTTTCTTTCTGTAATTCCATTTTGTTGAGGGGTTTGGGGAGCAGATAACTGTCTTTTAATTCCATGCTCTTCACAATAAGAGTTGAACTCCTTGGAAATGAACTCACCACCTCTATCATATCTCAGGCACTTGATTTTCAGACCTTTCTCATTTTCTGCCATAGCCTTGAAACTTTTGAACTTCTCCAATGCTTCACATTTTTCTCTTAAAAAGGAAGCCAAAATCATTCTAGAGTAATCATCAATAACCAACATAAAATACCTTTTTCCATGAGTACTTTTGACTCTGGAGGGACCACAAAGGTTAGTATGTAGTAGCTCCAACAAATTATTTGAATGAAACTATTTGCTCCAGAAAGAAACTCTAGTTTGTTTACCCATCTGACATTCCTTGTAGATTATATTAGCAAGCTTCACTAACCTAGGAAGATCTCTTACTGCTTGAGTAGAACTTATCTTGATAATGTTGTCAAAGTTTACATGACACAACCTCCTATGCCACAACCAACTTTCATCTACTTGAGCAATTAAACAACTTCCACTAGCGGTATTTAGATGAAAAATATTACCTTTTGTTTATTTTCTTGTTGCAATAATATTCTCGGAACTTCCACATATCTTGCATCTTCCATCTTTGAACTGAAGATCACATCCCTTGTGAACCATCTGTCCAACACTCAACAAGTTGTGCTTCAGGCCTTCAACATAGAGGACATCATCAGTGTTATCCTTACCACCAAGGCAAATAGATCCTCTGCTATGAATCACACTAGCATTGTTATCTCCAAATCTTACAACCCCACCATCATACTTCTCTAGACTCACAAATTTTCTTTTATCATCGGTCATATGATGTGAGCATCCACTATCAATGACCCACTCATCTTTTTCTTCAACTTGGGCTGCAAGAGATTTTTCATCTTTAGTAGATTCACTAGCCACATGATTATCTTCAATGGTAGCAATGAAAGCCCATTCATCTTCTTTTCCATTATCTTTATCAGACTCATCATCAGTCACTGCTTCTTCAGCAAAGTAGCATCTCTTTTGGAATCTAGGCTTTTTAGGATTAGATCTAGGAACTCTTTCAAGACATCTTGATGAAAAATGACCTATTTTACTGCATAAAAAACATTTAATAGGAAATACATCTTCATACTTACCTTTTCCTCTTCCTTCTTTCTTTACAATCAATGCTTCCAATTCTTCTACCTCTCTTTCTTTATCTTCAAGCTATTTCAGTTCTTCATCATACTTGGATATCTTTTTGGAACTCTCTCCCGGACTATATCTTTGTCTGTTACTTCTAGATATAGTAGCCTTGAATGTAGATTCAGTCTTCGGTGTAGTTTCACAAAATTCACTTATTTCAAAAGCAACAAGCTTCCCGATCAATGTGTCTATTGTCATCTTGTTTATTGATATGAACTCTTCAATAGCATGAACCTTCATTTTGTAGGAGGGAGGCAAGGATCTAAGTAATTTAGCCACAATTTCATCCTCATCCACAAAACCACTAACACATTTAATACCCATCACTATTTCATTTACTCTCTGCATAAAGGAAGTGATATTTTCATCTTCACCCATCTTCAAATTCTCATACTTTCCTTTCAAGCTCTGCAGGTTAGCCATCTTCACCTGTGCATCTCCTTCATACAAATTTTCTAGTTTCGTCCAAATATCATGAGCTGTCTGCAGACCCATCACATTAGCCATCTCTGAATCTGTCAGAGCACTCACCAAAGCTTCAATAGCCCTAACGTTATTTTCAGCATCTTTGATCTCATCAGGAGTTGAGGGACCATTCTTAGGAATAGCATATGGATCTCTTGTAATCTTCCAGAAAGCTTCACCAATGCACCTTAAGTGACATTGCATCCTAACTTTCCACATTGAATAGTTAGTGCCATCGAATCTCGGACTGTCCTTCTTGAATGTTGCCATCCCGGATCACCTCAAGCTTTTAGACTTCTTCAGAGGAACCTACTCTGATACCAATTGTTGGAAAAACATGGAAAAACAACTGAGAGGGGGGCGGGTGAATCAATTGTCATAGAAATTTAAGCTTTTCCTACTTATCTTAACTTTAATCTTAGATTTGATGAATAAGAAATTAACCACAAGCAATTAACACATTAGAGAGACAAAGAACAAATTTTTTTTACGTGGAAACCTTGTTAGGGGAAAAAACACTGTGGATGCTAGTCCACAAGATTATATTATGTTAAATCTTATAATGAGAAATATTATGGGGAATGCACATGTATTCAGGCACATTGCCTAGAGTTCACTGCTCAAATACAAAAGAGGCTCACTTCCCAACATAATAGGATTAAAAATCCAGAGAGTATGAACTGAGAAAATAGATTCTACAAAAGCTTGATTATAGTTCCAATTAAGCTCAACACTTCTTCACACTTTGTACAATCTTCTTCACACTCTACTCTGCAATCGAATGATATTCACACATACACATAGAGGAGCACATGAAGTACCTTCTTGAAACACAACACCAATGAAATAATCACACTTATATATCCGCTACATGAGATTTCATCACAACTTAGTCGGCCAAGAAAATAAAACATATTTGCAATGTTGGCCCAAATTTACAAATAAAATTTTAATTTGAATCCACCAAGGTCAGCCACAACATAGTGGAGACCCAAATTTAAAATTGCAACACAAGAAGACTTCAATTAATTCCTCCTCGAAGATCCACAACACGCTACCATCAACATGTTGGCCAAGAACAAGAAAAACCTAACATACAGGGAAAAATATTTGACCATGAGCACACCGATCAATGTGGACATACCAAAAAGATAGAGCACGATCTAGAAGCATTTGAGAGCACCAAGAAACAATAGAGAAACATCCGCAACAACTAAGAGCAAAAAAATCACACAATCTTCATTTAGGAATACTGATAGAGACCACAAAAACATTGTCAGACCACAACACACTCAAAACTTCACGTGGACCTCTGAAACTTCTGGTAGATCTAGATATAATCGAAAATAAACCCTTTAATCCACACCAACTAATCTTTAACGTAAAAAATATGACACCCTCATGACCTGCACAGTTCCACCAGGAACCTATAACACTTTCTTTTACAATTTTCTCAATGTCCTCGACATATACAACCTCTAGTACACCAAATGCTAATAGTGTTGACATCAATGACAACCACATATCAACAACACATCCACAACATCCAACACTTCCATGGGAAAATGGGTCCCATTTAAGTTCCAAGACCCATTTTAAAATATGTTTTTGGTGGTCTTTCAATGATCCAAGTTCATGAGATAAAATATTACTATCAAGGGCATTCAAGAGCATATTTATTAGTCATTTACAACAACAATAAATATCCTAACATCATATTCAAGTTTATGTGTGAACTCATGTCATCTTATGAAGGCTAATATGCATTGTTGATCCTCAAGCATCCAAGCATTCAAGTATCCAAATCAATCAAGCAAAGTAAGATACAATTACTTTGGAGATATGTGTTTGACTTCAATCCTTCAAGGAATTCATTGAAGGGTGGGGAGTTGTAGCAAGCATTATTCATTCACCATTTCCTTCCCTTTTCCATTATCTTTTTATCAAGGTTTAATTACCAAACTAGGGTTTGACTAAGGAAAAACCCCATACAAATAAACAATTTTTTTCCTCTTTGTGTATGTGCAGGTTACAAGTTGGAGTGGAAAGATCTTGAAGAAGCAATTTTACATTATTGCATTAGTTTTCATCATTGTTGTTAAGTCATGAAAATTAAGTTGCAAAATATAATTTCGTCACTTTGACATTGGGACCTGTGTCCAACGAAAACTCAAATATTGTACTAGAGGACTCAAAAAGCTGATCCAAACCCTTGTGCAAAGACCCATTGATGTAGGAGCATCCAACGGCGTAGGGAAATCTTGCATCACCCAAAAAAAATGTTTTTCCTTATTTTCTTTAGTTGTTTTGAGTCCCATGATGACACTTAAGGGGTGTAAGACAGTCAAAAGCAAAAAATAGCAAAAAATAGTCACTTATTATTTTTAGTAAGTTGGCCTAAACAGGCTCGTATGGACCTAAAAATTTATCCCAAGGAGTAGAACTAAACAAATTTTTTGGTCACAAAAGAATCACCTCAATACCCTGCACGATTTGGGAGATATTAAAGTTTCCATCCTGAGAAATTTCTCCAATACAATGTAAATTTCAGATATGAAGACTTTAGAGGCCCTGAAACAACTTGAAAAGTTGATGAATTGACCTATAATAGGTTTGCACACTATAGATCTCTTTGAGAGCTTTCCAATGATATACAATAATAGCAAATCGGACACCCGGATCAAAAGTTATGGCCCTGCGAAGTTGCTCCTCTAAAAAGTGAATTTCATCAAAATTTCCTCCTAGGAAAGAAATCAATCGACATGACTTTTGGCGCCAAAACAAAAGGGAAAGTTGAACTTTCTAGAACATTCTAGTGCGGTTATTGGGGTAAAATAAAAAGGGTTAGTTGGGGGTTGTAGGAGGTGGCTCTATTAGTGTAGATTGTGGCTCCAAATAATATATTTTATTTTCAAAGTTGATTTCGTTGTAATGAATCAAGCCCATGAGGCTATAGAATGTAAGTTTTAAATCTATAATTTCATTTTCAAAAAATAATTGAAAGTGGGTTATTGTTTTGTCTTGCATCTTCTTTGTTGGTATCTATTGTTGTGATTTGTGTGGGTTTTAGGCGGGTTGGCCCTCATCAAGTGGTATCAAAGTAGTAGTTCCTGAGTCTGTAATAGAGCACCGAACGTGAGGTAGTTGCAGTAGGACCTGTGAGTGTGGGTTGTGTTCAAGATGCCTCCAAGACTTGACATGGCAGAGATAGAGGCTGAGGTGGTGGAGGAAGAGATCCACCTAGAGATGAAATCAGAGCCCTTAGAAGAAAATTAGAAACCTTGCAACAAGAGGTTCAAAGAAGAGATGTGCATTGAGAAAGAGATGACAGTGAAGATGAAATAGAAGAGGAAATGGAAGAGGAAGAGTAGGATCCAATGGATCCTAGAGAAAGAAGATTGCTGCAAGCGATCTCAAGCATTGGGAAGAGACCTAAAATAGAGGTTGCAACTTTCAATGAAAGTCTAAATCTTGAAGAATTGATCGATTGGATCAATGACATGGAGGGATTTTTTGAGTTTGAGGAAATTGAAAATCCTCACAGAGTGAGGTTTGCAAATACAAAATTGAAAGGTCACGCTAGCATATGGTGGAAAGAGGTCTAGTTAGAAAGAGGAAGACAAGGGAAAGATAAAATTTCCAGATGGGATATAATGGTGTCGAAATTGAAGAAACAATTTATTCCAGTCAATTATGAATTGGAGCTGCTCAAGAAGATGTAGAGCTTGAGGCAAGGAACAAGGACGATGAAATAATACACAGAGGAATTTCACAAGGTCCTGATTCAAACAGGACATTCTGAGGCGAATAAAGAGAAAGTTGCTTGTTATATTAACGGGTTGAAGCCAAGCATAGATGAAGAATTGACACTGGTAATAATGACTACCATTGAGGACACTTATCATTTTTCTCTAAGGGTTGAAGAATGATTGAACAAGAGGTTTGAGAACAAACAATGAGGTGGAGGTCATGGAGGAAGGACCAGTGGACTGTCATATGGAGGTTGAAATGAAGATCAAAAGAAGGGTGAAGGCTCCAGTAGCAACTAGGACTAGAAAGGAGATAACACCTACCATCCTCATGATCAAAATAATGGAGAACAAAGAGGAAGAGGAAGATTTGGATGAGGACCGGGAAGAGGAGGCTTTCGTGGAACTTGTTTCCAGTGCAGAGAAGGACATAGAGCCTATGAGTGTCCTCAACATCAAGGAAGGAAAAATAGAAGACTTGAGGGTAATGCACGAGTTGCACATGTAGATAAAGATGTCGAGTCTTCACATTCTGAGGATGTAGAAAGAGGAGAGGTTCTTGTTACTAGAAGAGCCTTGCTGAATGAGGAGAAGGAACCAACTCAAAGGAAGAATTTGTTTTGTAGGAGATGTAAGTGTGAAGGTAAGGTTTGCAATGTTATAATTGATGGAGGTAGTACTGATAACCTTGTTTCAAAAGAAATGGTTAGTAAGTTACAGTTGGAGAGAAGAAGGCATCCAAACCCATACCAGATTGCTTGGTTGCAGAAGGACCATAAAGCCTTGGTAAATGAACAATGTCTGGTAAAGATCAAGATTGGAAATTACCATAATGAGGTATTGTGTGAAATTATGCCTATGGATGTTTGTCATATGTTGTTAGGCAGCCCGTGGAAGTTTGATCAACGAGCAATACATGATGGACATGCCAACACCTATTCTTTGTCAAAGGATGGGGTTCATCATAAGTTGAAGCCCTTGAAAGAGACATAAGAAAAGGTATACAGTTGTGTGAACCCCAATACTAATACCTGCAAAACAAAGAGAATAAACACATTAGCTAATCAATTGCAAGCATGAGCAAGGATTCCCCATGGAATCCATTTACAACACTCAAATTAGGAAGGAAATAGTGAAGACCACAATAGAAATGACAAAACAAAGATTGAATCTTAATTAGAATAGAAAACACGTGATCCCATGGATGAATTGGTGCCAATTTGATGTGAAAATTGGCCCTTTCCCAATTCCTAAGATGCAAGCTTGATATATTGATGGTGATTGATCCACTTTGTTGATGAAGGATGAGAGCTCCAAGCCAAACTCTGCAAAAAACCTAACTAAGAACTCAAAATTGATGGATGGAAATGGCTAAATATTTTTGCATAATAACTTTGCATAATTTGTGGATGATAGAATGAGGATATGAGCACTTTATTTATATAATGTCAAGATGGATGAATGTCCAAATTTGAGCAATGTGGGACTAACATTCATCCAATGGAATGATGCCACTTGTCAATCTATGAATGGATGGAGGATGTGCAATATTTGAGAATTGTGCCAATAAATGCATATTTTTGAATTTCAAATTTGTTGAAATGACTGGTAAGAGGGAAGGGAAAATGCAATAAATTCCACTTGGCTCAAGGCAAAGGACATGTAAGATGAAGTTATTGCCTTGTTGGATGTACATGTTGACTTGAAATTTTTGAATTCAAATTTGGATAATATTCCAAAAGATGCCTTGTGAGGAAAAATAGAGATTTAATAAATGAATTAAATCTATTTTCATGTGCAACTTGCAAAATCTAGAGGATGGAACATGATAAGAGATTAAATTAATCAAGGGTTAATTAATTTAATAGGAGAGGTTAGATGATGTGACCTATTTGACTCAAATATATGGATTTATTTAAATCAAATAAGAGAGGAATATGATAAGAGATTAATTAAATAAAGATTTTGATTTATTTAATTAAAAGAGATGGTGTTAGATTAAATCAAATAAGGTTTTAATTTATTTAATTTAATGGATAGACTTTAGAGCTTTAATCAAATAAAATTAATTATTTAATTAAATAGGGATAATTAGATCATTTGGATTGATTTAATTAACAAAAGAGATGACTTAATTAGGTAAAATGATTTATTTAATTAAGGGAAGGAAATTGATGAATTTCATCAGATAAAGGGGATTTGATTAAATGGTTAGATCGAGGGATGATTCAGGATGAAACGATGTTAGTAGTCGGAATCGGATGCACAATGTCAATCGGTATATTTTACGTGTCTACAACAATAATTCAAGAATTTTTTTGGTTGATGGAAGAAAGTTCCTAGAAGGTATGAGGCATGAGCATATGTGTTTTGCATTGATCCCTAGAATTGATAAAGAAGATACTACTGAGGTACCTATAGAGGTTTCAGATTTGTTGAATGAATTTCAAGCTATTATTTCTGACAACCAACTTGAATGTTTTCCTCCAGTAAGAAAGATTAGTCATCAGATGGACTTGATTCCTAGAGTTAGTTTTCCGAATAAGGTAGCTCATTGTATAACTCCAATAGATAGTGAAGAGTTGACCATACAAGTATAAGAGTTGCTGTGGAAGGGATTGATCAGAGAGATTTTGAGTCCATGTGCAGTACCTGTAGTACTAGCACCAAAGAAGGATGGGGAATGGCGGATGTGTACAGATTCTAGAGCCATCAACAAAATCACCTTCAAGTATAGGTTTCCCTTGCTGAGAATGGATGACATTATGGATTGTTTGAGTGGAGCTGAGTACTTCACAAAGATAGATTTGAAGAGAAAATATCACCAGATCCAGATTAGTGAAGGAGATGAATGAAATATAGCCTTTAAAACCAAGGAGGGCTTGTACAAGTGGTTAGTCATGCCTTTTGGGCTAATCAATGCACCGAGCACATTTATGCAGAATATGAATGAGGTATTGAAAGAAGTTTTAGGAAAATTTGTTATTATTTATTTGGATGATATTTTGATTTTCAGTAAGAAACTGGAGGAGCACTTGGTGCATATCCGAAGAGTTTTTGAGAAGCTAAGGGAGGAGAAATTGTTGATTAATTTGAAGAAATGTATTTTTGTGAAGAGAGAGTTGGTGTATTTGGGATTTGTTGTCTTAGTAGAGGGTCTTAAAATGGATCCAGAGAAGGTGAGAGCTATCATTGAATGGCCTACCCTGAGGAATGTTACAGAGGTAAGATTATTTCATGGTCTAGCAAGTTTTTATAGAAAGTTTATTAAGAATTTCAGTTGTATTTGTGCACCTCTAACTAAAGCAATGAGGGGATAGAAAAGAGTTTAATTGGACTAAAAGAATAGCCAAAAGGTTTGATATGTTGAAGAAGAAAGTTACAGAGCAACCTGTTTTGGTACTTCCATATTTCAATAAGGTCTTTCAGGTAGATTGTGATGCTCGTGGCATTTCCATAGGAGCTATTTTGAGTCAAGAAGGTAAGCCTGTTGCCTATTTTAGTGAGAAGTTAAATGATGCTAAGAATAAATATTATGTCTATGATCAGGAGTTTTATGCTATAGTTTAGGCTTTGAAGAAATGGAGACACTATTTATTTCCAAAAGAATTTGTTTTATATATTGATCACCAGGCTTTACAATATCTCAATAGTCAAGGAAAGTTAAATCAAAGGAACTTAAAATGGGTTGAGTTTTTGCAGAGTTATACCTTTGTTTTGACGCACAAGAGTGGAAGGTCAAACAGAGTTGAAGATTCCTTGAGTAGAAGGAAAAATTTGTTGATAGAAATGAATATAGAGGTTGTTGGGTTCAATTAACTCAAGAGTTTATATCCTGAAGACTTAGACTTTGCAGAAGCTTGGAAGGCTTGTTTGGAACCTGTTACATTACATATGACAAGATAGTTGGATTTCTTAATCCAAGATGGGATGTTGTTTAGAGGAAGCCAATTGTGCATTCCAAGGAGTTCTATGAGAGAGAATATAATCAAGGAGAAGCATAGTGGAGGATTGGCTAGACATTTTGGTTGAGATAAGACCATTGCTCTTGTTAGTGAGAATTATTATTGGCCACAATTACAACAAGATGTGAAGAAGTTTGTACAAAGTTGTAGAGTATGTTAGATGGTGAAAGGAACAAGTTAGAATACTAGATTGTCTCAACCATTACCTATACCTGAGAGGCCATGGGAGGATATTAGCATGGATTTTGTTCTTGGATTTCCAAGGACATAGAGAGGGCATGATTCTATATTTGTGGTGGTGGATATATTTTCAAAAATGGCACATTTCATTTTGTTTCATAAGACTAGTGATGTTCATGTTGCAAAGTTTTTTTTCAGAGAGGTGGTGAGACTACATGGTCTACCAAAGAGTATAGTTTTAGAAAAATATACCAAATTTGTTGGTTATTTTTGGAGGAAATTATGGAAGAAGTTGAAGAAAAATTTGAAGTTCAGTTTTGCACACCATCCATAGACTAATGGACAAACAAAGGTGGTGAATAGGAGTTTGGGTAACCTACTGAGACGCTTAGTAGGAGACAAGCCCAAGGGATGGGATTTGATTATACCACAGGATGAATTTGCTTACAACAATTCTGTCAACATGAGCATTGGTAAATCACCATTCTAGATTATGTATTGTTATGAGACTTTTTCCCCGTGGAAGAAAAAGAAATGAGAATGAAAAATAAAATAAAATAAGAACTAATGTAATAGTTCAAAGAAAATAAAATGTAATTATAAAATAATAATTAGAGTTTCATGGGATGTTGTAATTATTTGCAAAAGGGTGTGTCAGTTGGAACTACCCTTTGTGTTGTATAAAAACCCATGAAAACTAAATTATTGAGGAACAGGAGAAAAATGAGGAAAATCAAGTGGAGCACATTGCGGGAATAGGGTTTCAAGGTTAGCAGGCTATGAGTAGGACGGAGAAGGGGCACTCCTACAGTGGGTGTCCAACCTGGGGTTCAAGTGTGTGCACTCAGGACGGTCCTGGCCAGGGCATGGTTTTGTGGCACGAGTGTTGAGCATTGTTCCAGTGGAACCAACACTTGTGTAGAGAAACCAAGTCTGCTTTCCTCCCAGACTGCTCACAGACGGAAGAGGCTGAACCAAGGACCATTCCAACAATAGTTTGGAATTTCTTCTGCACATTTCCAAAGATAAGTATTAAAGCTTAATAAATTTTTGAGCAATATTAGTGTTTAAATCTTTGAGTTTATTGAATTAATAATTTGTTTACGGCATGATTGAATGTATTTGAGTGAAATTGTTGATCAATTTATTATGTGCATTTAATTTCAAAGTCTTTATTTGAACTTTAAATATTATATTAAAATTTGTGCATAAAAGTTTTGGAATTAATCTGTGGAAACAATTTAAGTCATTGCAGTTTAAATTTGGGAATTAGTTTTGTTTCAATTGGTATCAGAGCCTTATCGATCCAAATACTGGTTGCATTTATTTTTTTCAAGCAAATATGTTAAATTAAAAATATTATAATAGTTTAAAATTTAGTTACAGTCATTTTAGGAATTGATATATTAAAACATTATAATAGTTTAAAATTTAGCTGCATCAATATATTAAAAATATTATAATAGTTTAAAATTTGATTGATTTTTTTTTTATCTTTTACAAAATAGATAAAAGGTTACTTTTAAATCTTTGAATTAACTAATTACTCATTTAAGGTAAATAAATTTAGGGTTTCATATAATACTTAACATTTACTTAAGAGTTGATTTTTTTTTACTTTTCCATCCGTTAAATTAACAAAGGATCTTATTAGATTTGAATTTAAATTATTTTTACTTACATCTCATAAATTGCATTCCAATATATATATATATATATATATATATATATTTCACCTTAAAAAAAAATTGAGATCTACAACAAAGCCAGTAAAATCTTTCCTCTTTAAATCTTCTGGTGAGTGAATCACCATTCAGCAGATCTCTTCTCTTTTTCAATAAAGATTGAAAAAAAAAGAAAGGTTTTTGTTTGTTTGTTAAATTATTCAAATATTTTGTGAATTCTTTTTCAATTGTTAGAAAAGGTATCTCCTAATTTCATGGATTTTGTTTGTAAAAATATTCAACTATGTTGTGAGCGGTGTTGTCAAATGTTAGAGAATATATTTGTTAATGTTAGAATTTTTGATTGATTGATAGAATACTTCAGTATTTCATGGTCTTTATGAATTGCTGGAGAAACTAAGCTATGTATGTGTTGCATTTAATGTATTTGATATTTACTGAATATTTGTATTACATTTCTCTTAGACTTTAAAAATCTATGTTATTTCTAAGGGTTTCTGTTTGATTTCTTATATACTTGAATATTTCAGAGTTGTTTTTCAATTGTCATAAAAATTGGGCTATGCATTTGTGATTTTGAAACCTTTAATAAGACTTGGAAGTTTTTTTGCTGTAAAAAATATATATATCAGTTAGCGTGAGTTTTGCTTGACTGTTAATATACTTAGAATATTTTTTCTTTTTCACAATTGCCTTTAGATAAGGGTGTGATTTCTTTTCACTTGATTTTTTTAACTTAAATTATTATTTCTTTAATTTAAATAAAATGTAAAAATTTGGCGCTCTGCTCTGCTAATTACTATCTGCCCGATGTAAAATGGAGGCATACAGAGGTCTTTTGATTATTTTCTTGTCATCTATTTCTTAACTATTGTTTTATCCTTTCATTATTAATGCCAATTTGCATTTATTTTCACATTTTCAATACCTTTTGCCACTTTGATTGTGCACTTGCAAAAGAAGGTCAAAGTAAAAATACCTAAAAGGTGAAATATATCAACTTCTTCAACCCTGCACATTAAGGAATCTCCAGACAAAGCATTCAAATTGATTTAGCACGAATTGTAAAAAAAAAAAAATCTGCATAATCTTTTTCTTATAGTCTTATTTGTGTGCTCTATTCTATCCTCTTCAAGATTCATAAAATACATGATTCTCTTTTCAATAATATCTTTGAACTCACCATTTTTCATTGTTGATGCTATCTATAAAGTTGAAATCTCAAGGGAAACACGCAACACCACATTTATGCCATACGTGCAATTTCACTCTTAATCATGATATGATCTTCCCACAAGACGTCACATAAATTCTTATGCCAACTTTGCTCTTAAGAAAAAAATATGATGCACATAACTCACTATATTCATGAAATATTCTATGTTAATGACGACGTAAACATGCACCTTATTAGAAAATTGGATCGAGGGGTTCAATGAAGTTCAATCCTAGTTATTGAAAAGGGGCTTCTATAATGCCTAACTTGAGAAAATAATCGACAATCTTAAAAAAATTGCTGACATGTTTGGCATTTTGTACCTGCTCACACACCATGAAATATGGTAAGCCAACAATATTGTGTTCTAAGGATTTTGGTAGTTTTCACCTTTAAAGAAAATGTCCACAACAAAACTTTATCATGAATAATGCTTTTCTTGTCCCACTTCAAGGATATGCTAGTAACAATCAATACCTTCCTTATAGAGTACATCTTTCAAAATGATAAACTTAAGTGCTTTTAATTTAAAGTTCTCCTTTACTGTTTATCCACAT
The DNA here is from genome assembly GCA_007258455.2 of Sequoia sempervirens. Taxonomy (NCBI): domain Eukaryota; kingdom Viridiplantae; phylum Streptophyta; class Pinopsida; order Cupressales; family Cupressaceae; genus Sequoia; species Sequoia sempervirens. The sequence goes on along the minus strand of VDFB02058242.1, from coordinate 668,596,865 downwards.
GAGTTGGATAATCTCCATATGTTAGAGTATGTCATTCATTTGTAGAGATGACAAGTTCATTTCCCTTGTATCTATGTCCTTTCCTTTTTCTCAGTGTTCGTCTTTTGCCATGTATTGACACAATATTTTCTCACTAAGCTGACAAATCAATTTGATTGGTTTGATGTCAAGTGCATACTCCTAAATCAATGCAATCCAATCACCTCTCTTTGAATTCATCTCTTACTCATGAGAATTATTTTCATCAACAAATCAAATATAGACATATTGGTATGAAAATTAAAGATATACATATACATGCTATGTAGTAGTGAATATTTTATCTCATGATTTTTGAAGCTATTGCTCACTAATATAGTTGGAACTTCTAGATTCTCTTCATTATTTTGAATAATTATTGAAGACATATTTTCTAGAGCATAACAATACAAATGATTTTAAAAGTATGGCACATAAGCACCAAAGCTCTACAAATGGCTCCTTAGTCCTTATGAAATCTATTTTACCCTCTTCAATCCATTTGAAAGATCTTATTTTCTTCATCATGGTATCTTTTATTATGAAAGAATATGAATAAACCCCCCTCAAGAAATTGACATTTACCAACAATGAATGTACATGAGTCTTTCTTATAATAATAAAAGAGAGATTACAAAAAACATTATCCCAATCAAATTCAATCTTTACGTCTTATTCTAAAATAATATAACCCAACATTATGGGCCCATAACCCACAGATCTATTGGATTCACATCTTAAACTTAGAGAAATGACAATATGTTTGGAATGAATTGATGAGAATAACATATTTATAGGATATAAACCTATGGGAGCATGCTATTTCCACGTCTTAAACCTTGAAAATATTATGTTTAAATTTATTGGCTGGAATAAAATAATACTTCACCAATTGTACAATAACATAAAATATCTTAGGAGAAGACATGGGGACATTTTGAATCTTACAGGGGGAGAGACTATCTATGCCATCCTTTTCTATGATATGCAAGTAGGTTATGCGATGTTTATATATTTCACTTGTCTTTTTCAAAATAATCATAGTGAACTTTCCTATGTTGTCAAACTTATTGGAAAACCATAAGGCTATTGAAGATTCATATCAACATTTTTTTTAGAACTTTGGATAAAACCAAATTTACACAATAACCTTACTTGAATTACACATGCTAGATATATCATGGATATATAAATTATAGCCTTGAGAAGTCTAACAAATGTCACATAGTTGGTATTGGTTGTGATATATGTTGAAAGCTGTTATGACAAGATTACGATTCTAAAATTTCCCAAGGTTTTTGTTTAAGTTACCCAGTGAAATGATATTTTAAGGATAATTCTAGTTGGTATAGTAGGAGGAAGATTGGACCTAATATTTTTTTGAAGTACTATGTTGGTAGTCCTAACCCATTAATGTTTTCTTTTACTTAAGGTGCTCAATGAATTTTGTTAGTACCATTTTTAGCTATTGTACTTTGTTATTGGACTTGATCAACCCAATAACCTTGTACAATTGTCTTGTTAGATAGGACTGAGATTCTATTTGTACATTGATTTTGATATATGAAAAGTGGATATTCATGTAGTCCGGAATGCATGAATACCAACTTGGAATGTATGTTGAATTTATAGATTATAATTTTATAAATTATGAGTGACCACATATTATTGGACATGCATAACAATTATTATGTGATTACATTGTAATACTCTAATAATTTTTAAAGGAGTTACACGAGTGAGTAAAATGGTAAAGTTGAAGGGTAAGAGGTTAAGTACATAAACCCTAATTATCTTTGTAATTATAAATTCATGATTCTATTTTTGTAGTGGTGGATAGATTAATCAAGATGGCACATTTCCTACCTATCAAAATAAAATCCTCTACTTCTGATATTACCCATATTGTTGCCAAAGAAATTGTCAGGCTACATGATATTCCAAAGCACATTATTTCAAACTGAAAGCCTAGGTTTACATCTTCTTTTTGAAATATCTCTTTGCGAAACTTGGTACCCATTTAAATTTTAGTACTGCCTATCATCCCAATTCTGATGGCCAAACATAGGGGATTAATAGAATCTTAGAAGATGTGTTATGAATGTATACCATGGATAAACCTGAGTCATGTGAAGATTACTTGCACTTAGTAGAGTTTGCATATAATCAAGGATATCATTCCACTATCAAGATGACACCTTTTGAGGATGTTTATGGTCAAAATTGTAACACACCTACCTCATGGTCTAATCTTGTCCAAAAGGTTTGGTATGAGAATGAAAACCTATTAGGAATAGAAGCCATTATTAACAAAGCTGAACAAAATATGAAAAGCTACCCAAGATAGGTATAAGAGTTGGACTGATTTTAAGGGGTCTACTCAAAATTTTGAGGTTGTGAACATGTTTTTCTTAGAGTCAAATAAAAAAAAAGGGGAGTTTGTTAAAACTTTGAAAATATTCTAAAATAGCTCCTCATTTTTGTGGACCTTTTAAGAAATTTTAGAAAGATTAGGGGGTGTTTCCTATAAACTTGCAAGTTACCCCCTCAATTACAAATCCATAATGTTTTTCATCTAAGTTTACTTAAGAAATATGTATATAATGCAAATCATGTTATTTGGAAAAGTATTTCTATTGAATCTTCTTGAGAATTTAAGATTGAACCATAACAAATAATTGAAAAAAAAAGGATCTAGAATATTGAGGAATAAGGTTATATTAAATGGAGTCATTATGATAATGATAGTGCTACTTGGAAAAAAAGTTGATTTTATTAAAAGAACAATGTCCACATTTGTTTAACTAAAGGTTGTTTTATTCATATGTATGTGTGATACAGAAAATCATCAAGCTACTGAGGGTAGTAGCTAAACAACAAGGGGAGAATTGTTATGAGACTTTTTCCCCGTGGAAGAAAAAGAAATGAGAATGAAAAATAAAATAAAATAAGAACTAATGTAATAGTTCAAAGAAAATAAAATGTAATTATAAAATAATAATTAGAGTTTCATGGGATGTTGTAATTATTTGCAAAAGGGTGTGTCAGTTGGAACTACCCTTTGTGTTGTATAAAAACCCATGAAAACTAAATTATTGAGGAACAGGAGAAAAAGGAGGAAAATCAAGTGGAGCACATTGCAGGAATAGGGTTTCAAGGTTAGCAGGCTGTGAGTAGGATAGAGAAGGGGCACTCCTACAGTGGGTGTCCAACCTAGGGTACAAGTGCGTGCACTCAGGACGGTCCTAGCCAGGGCATGGTTTTGTGGCACGAGTGTTGAGCATTGTTCCAGTGGAACCAACACTCGTGTAGAGCAGCCAAGTCTGCTTTCCTCCCAGACTGCTCACAGACGGAAGAGGCTGAACCAAGGACCATTCCAACAATAGTTTGGAATTTCTTCTGCACATTTCCAAAGATAAGTATTAAAGCTTAATAAATTTTTGAGCAATATAAGTGTTTAAATCTTTGAGCTTATTGAATTAATAATTTGTTTACGACATGATTGAATGTATTTGAGTGAAATTGTTGATCAATTTAATATGTGCATTTAATTTCAAAGTTTTTATTTGAAATTTAAATATTATATTAAAATTTGTGCATAAAAGTTTTGGAATTAATCTGTGGAAACAATTTAAGTCATTGCAGTTTAAATTTGGGAATTAGTTTTGTTTCATGTATGGGAGAAGTCCAATAATTGCTTCTAAATATTTTACTGAGCACTTGAAGAATTTGCACGAAGAGGTGAAGAAACATATCAATAAGATGAAATCACAATATAAGGCTCAGGAAAATAAAAAAAGGAGGTATACGGAGTTCTAGGTAGGAGATGAAGTCATGATTCATTTACGAAAGGACATGTTTCTAGTTGGTACATACAACAAGTTAAAGATGAAGTTTGGGCTATGCAAGATCCTGAAGAAGCATGATTTAGGAAATGCATATGAGGTAGAGTTGCCTAATGAAATTCATATTTCACCTGTGTTTAAAATTTCAGATTTAACAAAATATCAAGGGGGAATTTATGAAGAAATAATAGAACTATGGAATATTCTAGCACCTACTTTAGAAAAGGAGGAGATAAAAGAAATTTTGGATAGTTGCGTGGGTAGAAGCACAAGAAACATGCAATAAATGTAAATTACTTGGTGAAATGGAGAGGAAGGCCTATTGAAGATTCATCGTGGTTGTTTGAGGCTAAGGTTAACTATCTTGGTTTCCCTCTAACTTCTGAGAATTGACAGGGTCACTTTTCAAATTACCCTGGGCGTCTGATACAAGAGCATCTAGTGATGTAGGGAAATATTGCATCACCCAAAAAAAATGTTTTTCCTTATTTTATTTAGTTTTTTTGAGTCCCATGATGGAACTTAAGGGGTGTAAGATAGTCATAAGTCAAAAATAGCGAAAAATAGTCACTTACTATTTTTAGTAAGTCGGCCTGAACGGGCTCATATGGACCTAAAAATTTACCCCAAGGAGTAGAACTGAATTATTTTTTTTGTTGCGAAAGAATCACCTCAATACCTTGCACTGTTTGGGAGATATTAAAGTTTTCGTTATGAGAAATTTCTCCAGTATAGTTTCAATTTCAGATATGAAGACTTTAGAGGCCCTGAAACAACGTGAATATGGTTAGTTCACATGCTGCAAATCTCTTTGAGAAATTTCCAATGATATGCAATTATAGAAAATCAGACACTTGGATCAAAATTCATGGCCTTGTGAAGTTGCTCCTCTAAAAATTGAATTTCATTAAAATTTCCTCCTAGGAAAGAAATCAATTGACGAGACTTTTGGCACCAAAACAAAAGGGATGTTAGGAACCAAATGAAGAATAAAAATAGAAACAAAAATAAAGCATGGAATAAGAACACAATCACAACAAAGTGATTTACCCTAAAAACTCCAAACCGGGGAAAAAATAGCAATGCAGATCTTCATATTAACCCTCAGCCCCAACTGGGCTAAGCCTAGAGGCTTCAACCAACCACACATACAATGAAGTCACCAAGCCATTATATAGAATTCCATACATGCAAAACCATGGGCCCAAAACCATGAGCTCCAAAACCATGGACAAATACAACTAGCAAAAAACCATTTGCTCAAGACCACTTATGGTTAATCCACTAACTCTAACCCAAGAGCTAGTTTAACCCAACAATCCCCCCTTTAAACTTGGTCTTGGGGTTAGCACCAAACCCCCTTCCACAAGCACCAAGTGCAATGACCTCTCTGTCACCAAGATCGACATCAAACCGAGAATCCACATGACTCTAAGCCCCCCTTACCACCTAGGAGAACTCCTCTCTTACCAAGCCTTTCATTTCAGGGATTGAGCAAGCCATACCAGGTCTTACAACCATCAGCCTAAATACATGTATTAAATTTTACCTACAACTCCATTAGAATTTTGTTCTTGCTACAACCAACCTTGGCTACAGGAACTTGCATACAACAACTTTAACCAGGCAACATGCCTACAGTAGCAACCATGAGCAAGCTTGCATAGACTTTCTCAACTTTATGTCTTGAAAAAATCAAGAGAAATCCAACTTCATCTTGAAAGCCAAACAAGACCTTCATCACAACTAGAATGAGTGCATTCACCGCATCGCTTCGTTAACATTCCAGCTACACACATGCTCAAACTTCTCCCATTATAATTTCTTCATCAATGCATATATCGAATTGCTCAATACTTCTGTAAGGCTCAATCTTTAGCTAATTCCTTTAGACTTCCTCAAGCTTGTCAAGCTAAGAAATCTTCACAGAAGAAATACCCAGAACCTTAAACACCAGGAAATATTACATGCATCAACATAAAAGCAAATGCAAGCCACATGCGAATCCATGCAAGTACATGGAACTCACAAACCTACACATGCAAGCAAAAAGCAAATCCCAAAACCTTGCTCTGATATCACTTGTTAGGAACCAGATGAAGAATAAAAATAGAAACACAAATCAACCATGGAATAAGAACACAATCACAACAAAGTGATTTACCCTGGAAAAATCTAAACTGGGGAAAAACCAACAATGAAGATCTTCATATTAACCCTCAGCCCCAACTGGGCTGAGCCTGGAGGCTTCAACCAACCACACATACAATGGAGTCACCAAGCCATTATATAGACTTCCATACATGCAAAACCATGGGCCCAAAACCATGAGCTCCAAAACCATGGACAAATACAACTAGCACAAAACCATGTGCTCAAGACCACTTATGGTTAATCCACTAACTCTAACCCAAGAGCTAGTTTAACCCAACAAGGGAAAGTTGAACTTTCTAGAACATTCTAGGGTGGTTATTGGTGTAAAATAAAAAGGGTTAGGTACAGGTTGAAGAAGGTGGCTCCATTAGTGTAGATTGTGGCTCCAAATGATATATTTTCTTTTCAGAGTTGATGTGTTGTAATGAATCAAGTCTATGAGGTTGTAGCATGTAAGTTTTGAATATGTAATTTCATTTTCTAAAAATAAGTGAAAGTGGGTTATTTTTCTGTCTCACATCTTCTGTGTTGGTATCTATTGTTGTGATTTTTGTGGGTTTTAGGTGGTTTGGCCCTCATCACCCATTCACCCATGGGCGAATGAGTCCTTCTAAACACCCCAAAACTAATTTTTTGAGAAGCTTTACTATCCTTTGCACTCCCTAGATCCACTTGCAGATTGTTGTTTCCATTTGTCGGTTATTGAGATCTTGCTTTTTTAATATTAGGGTTTATAGGATCTTTAAGTTAATTATTAAAAAATATTTCCAATCCATTCCAATTGTCATGTCCCCAAAATTATAGCATTGAGTGATAAAGCACTGAAAACATGATAAAACAAAAGAGATATAAAAAAACATTAACTATCTAATATTATTATAATTATAATTATCAAAGATAAAATTATAATTATAAATATTAAATATGTTGCCAAAGTATAAATACTAAATATTATCGTCATTATAATATATTAACGTTAAATATATAATATATCAATATGAAAGTCGTAATACATTAGAATAAAATAATAATGTCTATATTGACAATTTATTGTTATACTTTGATGCTTAAAATACGAAATATTAAAATACAGAGGACCAAATAACAAAACCAAATAAATATCAAAATAAATATATTTATTATGATTATAATTATCAAGACAATATTTATAATTATTCATAATATTAGAATCATGTTATGTATCATTGATAATCTTATATTATAATATTAAATTAAAATCATATCATATGTATCATTGTTAATATTATATTATTAATAACATGATAATATTATTTTGGTAATATATGGTTATCAACATAAACAATAGGTGTAAGCCATTTCTGAATATTACTAACTATGCTATTAAAATAACAAAGAACTGAACCACTCCTACAAAAGCCAACAAACACTTAAAGCAACAATTATTAAATGAAACATTGCAGTCATAATAGTATCGATCAACCCTCTTAATAAGCAAAAAGATTTAAGGGAAAAGCAACAATCATCATCTATTATGGATAGGTTCCATAAGGGAAGTCATGTCCTCCTTGGAAGACACGATCTTCCATATTGGTTGCACCTTTTCTCCAAAGTGGGAAGGTGTAAAAGAACAATGTATGAAGAGAGAAGGGGATGATGGAATAGAGGAGAGAATAAGGATAAGAAAGGAATAAATAAACATATTCTGATCAAAGGGAAATAGGGGCAATATTTTCTAAGTATTGAAGATTGCTATCTATAAGAGAAGATAAAAGCAGAATTAGGAAAATAGTTACCAACAAGGAAAATATGCAAGAAAAAGAGATATGTACAGATCTTAAATAAGTAAATAACAGGTTTGAAAATAAATATGGAATTAGCAAGTATAATATCTAATAATAATCTATATATATATATGTATGTATGAATATGTATATGTATATGTATATGTGTGGGTGGGTAGATAGGTGAATCACTTGTGAATATACTATAATGATATTTGCATAAATTATTAAGCCTTATAAGTAATGATGACTCTTTATTATAAACATAAGATTTTCCTCATCCTATGATCAATCCAGTATGAGGTTGAAGGAGATGAGTAAGGAATCGGAAAATGTGGAGAGATAAAACAACTTAGGTGAGACTACTCACTTAGCTTTAATGTTTAGTTATCTTCAATTTGACATAAACGTGCTGCATGAACCTTGTTTTCCCAGACAATCTATGGATTATTAAATATAATCCATAGACTATATTCATGGAATGCACACAGTTGCTTCTGATGTGTTAGAGCCATGCCTTCTTGATATCAAATCTGGAAACATACTTCACTAGATTGGAAATCAGCTGTGTATTTAGGCAAACTGTGTAGTCCTTGACTAATCATAGGAAAAATGGTTTTCCTTCTATAAATATTGTTCTAATGATGATTAATCTGCATCTATATTTGATTTTTGCAAGTTACATTTGTATTGAACTAGTATTGGACCTGTAGGATGTATTGAATTGCAAAAGAACATAATGAACATGTAGACATGAATATTGCTTAATTCAGTTCTGTATTCTGATTTACCTTCATGTTAGGACTCAATGAACTGTCTGATCATATTGAATATTTTATAGCATAATATGTGTAAATGCAAATGAAGTACTAATGATTGCATATTTGATGACTGCAAATAAAAATGTTTGAATCATGCCTATAATCCTACTAGGAGAGGTGAATCATGACTTAAGTGGTTTTTCTAAAAACCCCACCTAGATTTCGCCCCATAGGCCTAAAGCAAGGGTTGGGAATTTCGCCCCATAGGCCCAAAGCAAGGGTTGGGTCATGGAGGGGTGGGGGTTCCACCTAGGCATTCTACCCCGCAGGCCCAAGATAAGGGTTGGAAATAGGAGGTGTTAGACCTTAGGCCCCTTAAGGGTTCCCCTCTCTTGATGGGTTGAGTGACTCCTCTTATGTCTTCATTATTTATTTATGATTATGAATATATTTTGGATATCTAGATATTAATGCTAACAAATATGTTGTTAATATGGTGAATACATATTCCAATATAGGGTTATTGCATTAGAAGGAAATTCATTTGGAAAAAAGGAAACTCTAAACCTAATAAACAAGTGAATTCTAGGTCAAGGCTAGGTAAGGGACATTATAGTGGTATTTGAGCATCTTTCCTGCCATATTGTGATGCTTGAGCTACTTTCTTGTGTACTTGAGCTAGTTGCCTACTTGCTTGAGCTGGTTGCTTACATGCTTGAGCTACCTGCTTGCCTACTTGAGCTAGTTACCTACTTGCTTGAGCTAGTTGCTTGCGTGCTTGAGCTACTTGCTTGCCTACTTGATCTAGTTGCCTAATTGCTTAAGCTGGTTGCCTGTGTGCTTGAGCTGGTTCCTTGCATGCTTGAGCTACTTGTTTTCATTTTTGAGCTACCTGCTTGTGTGCTTGAGCTACTTGTTTACCTACTTGAGCTATGTGCCTGTGTGCTTGAGCTACTTTCCTGTGTGCTTGAGCTACTTGCCTATGTGCTTGAGCTACTTGCCTATGTGCTTGAGTTGCTTGTTTGCCTGCTTGAGCTACTTGCTTATGTACTTGAGCTACCCACTTGCTTGCTTGACCTACTTGTTTGCGTGATTGAACTTCTTGCCTGCTTGGTTGAGCTACCTAGTTTTGAGCTACCTAGTTTTCAAATTTAGGTGGAGCTCACCATCATGTTTACTTTATGCTTAAACTATGAAAATGTTAATGTTGCCTATCAAAATGCTTATTTAAAACTGAATTATTATTATTAGTATTCAAATGTGATAATGGAGGGTTGTAACTATTGAAGTGAAAGGATAAAACTTGTAATGTGAAAAGATGTTTGGAATTGTGATTGCTTGAGGACAAGCAATATTGGGCGGGGAGGACTATCATGTCCCTGAAATTATAGCATTGAGGTATAAAGCATTGAAAACAAGATAAAAAAAATACATATTAAAAAACATAAACTATCTAATATTATTATAATTATAATTATCAAAGATAATATTATAATCATAAATATTAAATATATATATTTTTGATTGGTAATATTTATTTTTATTAAAGCTGTAAAATATCAAGGTTATAGAAAAAGCATTTAAAACAAACTACACAATTTACTAGATAGCTGATTAACCAACAATAAACCAAAAATCACCCCAACCCTGTACCCCTATGCCTGATTACTCCCCTATCTACCTATTTCGGAGCCCCAGATTAATTTTCAAAAAAATTACAATACAAAGCTTCTCCGAATTAAATGTCAAAACTTGACTCATAGATAATAGAAACTTCAAAAAAACTGGACTGCACATTAAAAGTTACTCACTTTTATGTGAATTATCGTCTAACTCCACCAGCATAATCTCTTTCAGCGGCTTGGATTTCTTCCACAGGCATAATCCTTTCCTTTCACACAACTCCTCTCTGGAAATCTCCATCAAGTTCACAATTGTCATCTCCAACTCTGCAAGTTCCATGCATATTTTCAATGCTTTCCACCCTCGCTCTGCATCATCTCGCCACCAGTCTTTGTGTGTCCCTTCGGCCATCTTATAAAGGATGGTTCAAATTCACCACTCTAGGCCTTTGCCATCCCATCCCTCCTCCTTAACCAAACCTACATGCCTAGGACTGCCCGCTTCAAAATCCCGTCCATATCCACCAAGAATTCTTCTGGCACCAACGTTCTCATAGCACACCTCACCTCATTCACCGGCTCTCCAACATCTAAACTCCATGCCATTACCAATGAATAGATATCCATATTCGTTCAGTATCTATGAGTCAAATTTTCAAAGCCATCTCCCAACATAATTTTCACTACTTGCGCCACCTGTTTGTCCTTAAATATGAATATACCTCACAGTCTCTTCATCGAACCTTTCCCCATAAAAGGGTCTAGCTTCCTCTGCGAGGACAATGTGAAACTGGCCTCCATGGTCGTATCGCTTCACCAGCTCCTACCCTACAACACGCTGCCAAAACCAAACACCACTCCCACCTGCGTCCCTAGAAACCTTGAAGGTGGTGAGGTGGTTAAAACACCCTGCAATGCCAGCCTGCTTCTTAATGCCAAATGTACGTTCGGCGCGGACAATCCACCTTCGTCATTAGTTCACTCCTCACTAGGAACTCCTCCCCTACTTGTTTAATACACAAGCCTACCTTCGTACAATTTAAAATACCTCCACCATATCCTCCACATTAATGGCTCTAAAATCTTCAAATTTTATAACGTCTACTTCTGAAAAGGAAAAAGCCCAATTCAACAAAATATCTGCCTCCACATTCCTCGTACGTCAGATATGGCTCACCTTGAATTCTTCAAAAAGGACCAAATCTTCTATTATCCTTCTAACCACACCTTGCAAATGCCATGCTTTGATTTTCCCATTAATGATAGCTTGAATTATTATTAACGAGTCACCCTCCAGGTGAATCTTTGCAACTCCTAACCTTCTTGCCAACTTGATTTCCATTAAGGCTGTTGCACCTTCTGCAATGTTATTGGTACCATATTTTAGCTGCATTGCTCCTATTGCTAACACATTTCCCTTCCAATCCCGAATTATACATCTCACCCCAGAGGGGCCCAGATTCCCTTTTTTCGCTCCATCAAAATTAACCTTCCACCACCCTGCTCCTGGTTTCTCCCATTTGTCAACTTTTGTATAAGACTGAGTTGGATTAACCCAACCAAGCCCCTTAACGGGCCTATAAATATTAAATATATTTCCCAAGTATAAATACTAAATATTATAGTCATTATAATATATTAACATAAAATACATAATATATCAATATGAAAGTCATAATACATTGGAATAAAATAATAATGTATATATTGACAATTTATTGATTAAAATACGAAATATTAAAATACAAAGGATCAAATAACAAAACAGAATAAATATCAAAATAAATATAAGTTATTATGATTATAATTACCAAGACAATATTTATAATTATTCATAATATTAGAATCATGTTATGTATCATTGATAATATTATATTATAATATTAAATTAAAATCATATCATATATATCATTGTTAATATTATATTATTAATAACATGTTAATATTATTTTGGTAATATATGGTTATCAACATAAACAATAGGTGTAAGCCATTTCTAAATATTTCTAACTATGCTATTAAAATAACAAAGAACCGAACTACTCCTACAAAAGCCAACAAACACTTAAAGCAACAATTATTAAATGAAACATTGTAGTTATAATAGTATTGGTCAACCTTCTTAATAAGCAAACGAATTTAAGGGAAAAGCAATGATCATCATCTATTATGGATGGGTTCCATAAGGGAAGTCATGTCCTCCTAGGAACACACGATCTTCCATATTGGTTGCACCTTTTCTCCAAAGTGGGAAGGTATAAAAGAACAATGTATGAAGAGAGAATGGGATGATGGAATAGAGGAGGGAATAAGGATAAGAAAGGAATAAATAAACATATTATAATCAAAGGGAAATAGGTGTAGTATTTTTTGAGTATTGCAAATTGTTATCTATAAGAGAAGATAAAAGTTAGGAAAACAGTCACCAACAAGCAAAATATGTAAGAAAAAGAGATATGTACAGATCTAAAATAAGTAAATAAAAAGCTTGAAAATAAATATGGAATTAGTAAGTATAATATTTGAATATATATATATATATATATATATATATATATATATATGTATGTATGTATATATATGCATATGTATGTATATGTATGTATATGCATATGTATGGGTGGGTAGATAGGTGAATCACTTGTGAATATACCATAATGATATTTGCAACAATTATTAAGCCTTATAAGTAATGATGAATCTTTAATATAAACATAAGATTGCCCTAATCCTATGATCAATCTAGTATGAGGTTGGAGGAGGTGAGTAAGGAATCAGAAAATGTGGAGAGACACAACAACTCAGGTGAGACTACTCACTTAGCTTTAATGTTTAGTTATATTCAATATGACATAACCATGTTGCATGAACCTTGTTTTCCCAACTGATCTATGCATTATTAAATATAATCCATAGACTATATTCATGGAATGCACACAATCAGTTTTGATGTGTTAGAGCCATTCCTTCTTGATATTGAATCTAGAAATAGACTTCACTAGATTGGAAATCAGTAGTGTATTTAGGTGAATTGTGTAGTCCTTGACTAATCATAGGCCAAATGGTTTACCTTCTATAGAAATGGTTCTAATGATGATTAATCTACATCTATATTTGATTTTTGCAAGTTACATCTATATCAAACTAATATTGGACTTGCAGGATGTATTGAATTGCAAAATAACATAATGAACATGTAGACATGAATATTCCTTAATTCAGTTCTATATTTTGATTTACCTTCATGTTAGGACTTAATGAACTATCTGATCATATTGAATACTTTATAGCATAATATGTGTAAATGCAAATGAAGTACTAATGACTACATATTTGATGATTGTAAATAAAATTGTATGAATCATGCTTGTAATCCTGCCAGGAGAGGTGAATCATGACTTAAGTGGTTTGTCTAAAAACACCACCCAGGTTTTGACCCATAGGCCTAAAGCAAGGGTTGAGCATTTTTCCCCACAGGACCAAAGCAAGGGTTGTGTCATGGAGGGGTGGGGGTTCCACCTAGGCATTCTGCCTCGCAGGCCTGAGATAAGGGTTGGGCAATAGGAGGTGGTAGACCTTAATCCCCTTAAGGGTTCCCCTCTCCTAATGGGATGAGTGACTACTCTTATGTCTTCATTATTGCTTTATGATTATGAATATATTTTGGATATCTAGATTTATTAATGCTAACAGATATGTTGTTAATATGGTGAATATAGATTCCAATCTAGGGTTATTGCATTAGGACATTCATTTGGAAAAAGGAAACCCTAAACCTAATAAAAAATAAAATTCTAGGTCAAGGCCTAGTAAGGGAAATTACACTAACCCCCCTTAGGATATAGATCCAGGCCTAGTTGACTCACTATTAAGGCTGATAGTTAAACAATTCACCTTGTTGATCTACATCCCAATGAAATTTATAAAAAATGTGGAAATGGCCTTAGGTTATGAACACTAATCTTAGAGTTACCACATTTTCGCATTTCATTTTGGTGAACTTGACATTCTTGCACTATAAACTTTCTAAAATTGGAAGTCCTTCAAACCCTAGGTTTATATTTGCATTGCATTGTTTTGCATTCTAAAAGCATAAAAAATCCAAAAAATAAAATTACATTCATCTTGCATCATAGCTTGCATTATAAGTTGTTTCAACCATCTTTAGATCATATTTACATTTAATTTTCATTTATTAAGTGGTTAAAAATATGAAATTGTTCATTGCATGAAAATTACATCTTTCATTTTAGCTCAAAAACAAGTGAAAAATTGTATAGTTTTGTTCAAATTTGTATCAAAATCACCATTTTCAGGTTGTGGCATCTTAGAATCAATCAATTATTTCATTTTGGATCTAAAATTTGCATGAAAAAAATTCAAAACATTTTTATCTTTGTATCACATTTGCATCTTGCATTACATTGTCTTAAATTGAGAAAAATCTAGAAAAACAATCACTGCTTAACCTGCTTGCAACTATAGGAATAAACATCAAACAACAACATCAAACTTCAAATTTTCAATTTTCAAATCCTTTTACAAGGATCCATTTTCCCTTGGGTGACCCTATCCTTGTATAGGTGTCTCAAACAACTTTTGCGCAACCTTTTGTCTCTGTATTATTAGTACATTTTTGTTTGCAAAAGTTTGTTTTAAAATTCTAGAAAAATATTATTGCATGTGCAAGAAATATGCCATTTTTCATGATTTGTTGTAAATTTGAAAAAAACAATGTTGCATTTCAGTATTGAAAATCATCAAATCTATAGGACAATTGTTTACATTTTCTGAAACATTGCATAATTTGGGTAGTTAGTTTTTATTTTTGCATAAATTCATAAATCTCATAGTAATCTAGTCATGGTAGATCTCTTTCCACAATCACATTGTATACTTACCAAGCCCTTTAGTTGTGATGACTTTGACATGTTAGATGAAGCCCTTGGGGACTTCATCTCACCTATATCATCCACCAAGGCTTCTAGCATTCCAACCATTGATATTCATGATAATCATAATAGTCATTCTCATGATATGCCTCCTGATTGTGAGTGTATCTTAACACGAAAATAAAATCATTGACACATTTCTTAATATCACTTTGCCTAGTCTTCATTCACCTCCCAACATCTTCTCTACTTATGAGAAAATTTTGGCGCAAGGGGATACAATCATGGACAATCATGACCATGCCAATTGTTCTTCTCCTAATACCTCACCCACTTATGAAGAAGGTACCGTGGTGTTAGAGGCTCCAATCATTGATTTTCAAGAAAATCTTATTTGTTTCTCTCCCAATAGTTCTTCTACTTGGGAAGATATTGCGGTGCAAGAGGATGAAATTATTGATATATTTCTTTCAACAAACAATCAGATGGATGGCATAGATGAAGATATTAAGTTCATAGTAGATCCTCCCTCAATAAAAGGTCATCTAGGTAACTCAGTTGAGGTTATGAACACACAAATCAAATATCCTATAATTAGTGAACCTCCTAAGTCACCTCCCATTATATAGGACCTCCTAAACCCCCTAGCCATATCTTGAACTTTTCAAGGCAAATAACTAGTAAATATGTGTTGCAACAACCAAGTTATCACACAATTTATCACACATATAGAATTCCTCAACATAGTGGTAAAGAGTATGATCCTGTTGAACAACTTTGTCGTACTCTGATAAACATCTCCCCTTGGGATTTGATTCAAATATCAACTACATACAATAGGATGCTCCAAAAGGTTTTGCAGAAGACTATGTCTAGTATTCTATTAAACCAAATGATGTAGATGTCTTATTTGATTGTATGCAAGTGACAAAGTCAAATATCACATTCTCTCAACATGAATTACCATCGCTAGAGATCCAAAATAAACATGAGGCCTTGATGATAAAGGTGATCGTTAATGAAACTAGAGTTAGACATACTCTCTTTGACAATGGAGAGGGTCTTAATGTTTGTAGCATTGACCTCCTAGATAAAATTGGTGTGGACAAGAATCTTATAGAACCTAATGATGTTAATATTCATGGCTTTGATAATGTTAATAAGAAATCATTAGGAATGATCACATTACCCATCGAGGTTGTACTTGTAGATTTTCCTACCCCTATCCATATCATGGCAGTACCTCTTTCATACAACCTTCTCCTAGGGAGACCATGGATTCATGCCATGAAAGGAGTCCCATCTACTCTTCACTCTGAGATGAAGTTTGAATATAAAAACAAGATATACACTGTTGAAGCAGATGAAAAAATTTATAATTCACAAGTTCAAAATGATCATGACACTTCCAACTCTCTTAATACTTTGATTCCAATTTCAAAGGTGGAACCTATACAAGTTTATGGTAATCCTAATTGTCTTTCACCTACAACAAAACTCTTAGATAACGATTGTGGTTCATTAGATTTTATACCCTCCTTTATGGGAGAGTACAAAATCTCATAATCTAAACCTAAAGAGTCTTGTGTTTTATTTTCTCAACTTGGTTCTACATCAACAACATTACCCCATGGTGGTGATGGGGGCTTTTCAAATCCCATCCATCATGAGAGGAGGATACATAACTATAAAAAACTTAAAGCAAATTTGTGTGCTCATGAAGAAGCCAATCCTTCTCATAACATAAAATATCTTCATCTAAGTTGGAAGCATGTTATGGTCTTGGATAAAAAATCCTTTCTAAACATGGAACAAAATGATAGAAATCAAGTGAAGTATATACCATACTTTTCCAAGTAGGCTTTAGGTTTCCAAAATTTATCTTCATTTTCATATAATGCCTTATCGTCTACTGTGTGTATGACATATTGTGTTCAGAAAGAAATATCCCCTACTATTGATCAAGAGACTATCTTGTCGAGGCTTCTCAAAGTACGCTTGATTACTCTTCCTCTAAGAACATGAAATAAATTTTATAAAAAAATCTCATTTTGTGCATATCATTAAGTGCATGGTCATTCTACCAATGAATCTAAGGCCTTGAGTAATAAAATTAAACATCTTAAGGATTGTGGTGCTCTTCCTTGTGTTGATGCAACTACTTCCTCTAATTGATAATTATTTTCAACCTATCATGTTGCTCATCACTATGCAACATTAGTAGCTTTATGTGTTTTACTCATTTCCATTCATGGTGGTACAATATTAAGTGCAACTATATTTATCTTGATAGAAACATGATAGTACTTGGTGTGGTTGTCATTGTCTCTATGCTTTGGGGGAAAGGATAACTAGTTCTGGGAAATGTGCATCGTTGTTAAGGATCCCCCTTCCCCTTTTTCTACTTAAAATACCAATATATCAAGTATGTTGACATTTTAAGTGGGAGGTATATATTACCCTTATCAATTTCATCTTGTGATGTTTGAACTATTGACATACCCCCTTTTGGTGGTGTCATTTTTTGTAACACCCCCTAAGGGGTGTTTATCAATTTGTCCACTGAGATGCTAAACCCTTTTATTTTTGTCTTTGGGGGTTCACCTAGTGAAAGGTAGGTTTCACTAGCCCTTGTGAGTATTTCATTTTTTCCTTTGGGGCTCACCTAGTGTATATTGAAAAACACTAACCCTTGTGAGTATATTTTATGGACAAACATCTTAGGCTTGATCCATCATTTTTCTTTTCTTCCATTTTTTTGGTATTATCCTAAACATTGTATGCTTGTGTATCTTGTCTTGTTGCACACATATTACATACATATGTGTAACTTTGTTCTTATGTTGGTTTTCCATGCGATCTTAGATCCTAGGGGCTTGTGCAACCCCCTTGATTCTTTGTCATCTTATCTCGTCAAAATTTGCGCACTTGGACCCCTCTTGACATATATTTCTATAGTTTAGTGTGAGTCTGAGTGTAAGTTCATACTCTCACTAAAGTGGGGGCTAAATGTAGTGTAGGAAATTGTATACCTTTACACAATTTCACACTATGTTTGGGTCCCTTAATTTAGTGGACTTAATTAAGCGTCTGATTTTCCAAATTATGCATTCCAAAGCCTTATTTTTACCATTTTCCTAAAGGGGAACCAATACTTAATTAATGCATTTAATATTTTTCCATGGACAGTGCATATCTTGGAATTATAGGCTAGGACCCATTCGCCCATGGAGGAATGTGTCCCCTTTAACTACCGATACTTATTTTAAAATATGTTTTTGGTTGTCTTTTAATTTCTCAAATTCAAATTCTAAATATCGGCTTTTGGAATCTATTTTTTGGGAAATTAGATAAAAAAATGTATAAATAAATAGTCTTTTATCATTTGAAATCTAACACTCATTAAAAATCAAGAAGCAATTTCATGAGAGAAAATATTATTGTCAATAGCATTCAAGAGTAGATTTATCAGTCATTTTTTAGTAGGAATCAAGATCCTAACTTCATGTTCAAGTTTATGTGTGTTCATGTCATCTTGTGAAGGCTAATATGCATTGTTGATCCTCAAGCATCCAAGTATTCAAGTATCCAAATAAATCAAGCAAAGCAAGATCCAATTCCTTTGGAGAGATGTGTTTGACTTCAGTCCAAGTCAAGGAATCCATTGAAGCATGGTGAGTTGTAGCAAGCATTGTTCATTCATCATTTACTTCCCTTTTCCATTATCTTTTTTATCAAGGTTTAATTACCAAACAAGGGGTTGACCAAGGAAAACCCCCATACAAACAAACAAATTAATTTTTCCTATTTGTGTATATGAAAATTACATGTTGAAGAAGGAGTGGAAGGATCATGAAGAAATTTTGTATTATTGCATTAGTTGTCATCATTGTTTTCAAGTCATAGAAACTAAGTTGCAAAATTTATTTTCATCACTTTGACAATGGAACTTGTATCAAACAAAAGCTCAGATCTTGTATTAGATGACCCAAAAACTTGATCTGGACCCCTATTCAAAGACCCATTCTCCCATGGGTGAATGAGTCCTTGTAGACACCCCGAAACATCCCATTCTCATATATCTATACATAGGATTTAAAACCTTGTTGTAGGAAATTAGGGTATAAGATGAATTGCACATAATACAACATGCCATTTCTTCACTCACACTTCACCAATTTAATAAGAAAATGCAATATGTAGGATGCAAGAGATGAAAACTTGACTCATCAATCCTGCCACTAACATACATATTTTGACTTACAAATGTTGCAATGTGTGTGTTAGGAAAAATGTTGTCTCAACCTTGGAATTATAAAAGGTTAATACATTTTATGTATATTTTTTAATTGTAAATATGGATCGTTCATAATTAGGTCTCAAATCTTATGGTAGATACTTTGTTGACTTGTCTTTCCCTAGAAGAAAACCTTATTTTATGAGGGAATTATATTATTGATGTGCATTATGATGTATTTTGAGAGTCTGATAGTTGTTGTTGCCTTTGAATCTCTAGTTGGTGATACTCCTGTGAGAAGCTTACTCTACAAGTATATTACAACAAAATATTTTGGAGTGTGGGGTTTTCTCTTTAAATGGTTTTCTCTATGTAAATCGCTGTTGTAAAGATTTGAAAAAGTCTTGCATTATCTTCCTCTCAAAGATAGTGTAGGAAGTTGTTCTGCTACATTAACTTCCTAATAGCATGGGACACATGACATACCTTAAGGTGTATCCTAACCTAGAATTACAAGGAAAAGAACTTAAAGGATTCTTATTTTCAAGTAGCTACTACTTCCACAACTCTTAATTAAAAATTTCCATGACAAGATTAACTCCAACACATCCACAATTGAGATTCACAAAATTTAAATCAACTTAAATTGAGGAATGATAATATTTTAGATCTAATTACTCTTCGAAGCAACTTTAAGATATTTTTTAAAGAAACTAGCCTAAATATTATTTCTTCTGTTATAGTATTGTAAAGCTCCAAGACTTTATGAGAGAGATAATTGACTTGATTCCATTAAGTACTCTAGACATGTGGTGTGATTGTACATGATTATAACTCGAGGACATTTTTTTTGAAGAGATGCAAAAAATTGGATAAAGAAAAATAATACCCCAACTTGAATAATAGTAGGTAATTCATTATTTATCAATACCAAGCAAGGAATCAACTTTAATATTAGGGATATATTGATTGTATTGAAATTGTTCATTTGTTGGTGTTTGTGCTAAGTTTGGAACATACTAGATCCTTTTTGAAGACTCAATTGAATGGTTTGGGAGATAATTGAAATAGATATGTTAATATAGATGATAAATCAACCTTCTAGAATGAAAGCATGAGTGGAACTTAACATGTTAGTTCCCTTTTGTTGGACTAAGGAGATTATACATGTGAGTGTGCATTGACTTAGGGATCTACAGAGGGCATAACTTCAACTTAAATCATGAATTAGTGTTACATATAAGTTCAAAAAATACACATAACATTCATTCAAACAGGTATACATACAACATGTGGAAAATGCATCCATGCTTCCAAATTGTAACTAACTACTTCATTTGAGTTATAATATAATAACTTTTGGAGCTCTCTTTATATGATTTCTTTAGAAATTTACACTCTAATCTAGGATTCTCCTTCCTTTGTTAGTGTTGGCGAATAAAAAAAAGTCTCTATCTTTATTTCTCTCTACTATTCACACATACACACACATGTACTCACGATTTGAAATAAGGGAATTTTATACAAAGATTCAAAGCCCTTATTCAAATCAAACATCATAAATAATATGAGGATAAGTATACATTACTTAAACCAATAGAGAATGCTCTTAAATTTAACTACAACTAAGATCCTTACAAAAACATCTATAAATTAATCAAAAAAATATCTAGGAACTAGGTTATAACTTGAAAATGCAAGCTAAGATTCATTTTATAGAATCTAGGCCACATATTTCATTGAGCTCAAAGTGCATATATATAATCCTATCATATATGAATCCCAATAAAATTTTCATGGAAATAAACCCTTATCATAAATTTGAGCCCTTTTATGAAAATAGTTCATGTGCCTTGCACATAGTTAGCCTTTTTTATAGATTATTTTTATTGTAATTTGTGCTACAAAATTTCATTTAACTCTCCACCCTTTATATTTAGTGAATTTACATTCCATATTGAAAAGCTAATTTTTAGGAAAAGCATTGGATCATGTAAGGAAATTCAAACTAAAAAAAATGTAGATCTATTACTTGCATTCAAAGAAGCGTGTTTCTACCTTGTCATCATAGAAATTAAATTTTTATGCATATTAATCAAGTAATTCATCATAATCAGTTCAAAATGTTGCGTCATTGGTTCATTTTGATTCCCTCCTCTTCTATACAATAAATAGAATATCACTCTTTAGAAGCCAATAAACTTAATAATCTTAAATTTTCATTAATGGGAAAAGAATACTAGACTAATAAGGTTTGACTTAAAGAAAACTCTAAGATTTGACTTGCTTAGGTAGCTCATCTAAAATCACACTAGTAGGCAGATCTTACTAAAAAAATTAGTATAATTTCAAATGAACCATCTAAACAAATTAAAGCTTAGAGTGTGTTGTTTAAGCCTAAATGACTAATACATTTATCATGTAATGCCAAGATGGAACCCCAACACTAATAACTAATAATAACTAGCATAAAAAAGATTATGTTTTTTATTTATGCAAACTTAAATAGACTATGAATGCGAGCTCAAACATTGATTCTAGATAACTATAAAATGAAATCAAGATCATCATCCATGCATCCTTAACATCTCTATGAGCTCAAAAAGTGACCCTGTCAACCCATTTCGAGTTGCACTTGAAATTTGGTGCTCGAGGATGTTTAAACATGAAATCAAAATAGTGAGTCTTGTGGAACCTCCTATCCTCTCAAGTTCAACCTTCACATCTCTCATGGAAGGTCTTCCACTTATTTCTAGACAAATACATTCTCTAGCTAAACTTTCCATAATAGTCATATGATCTTGGTTCTCCTTCTTCATGTTTGGATCCAAAATATTAATCTAGCAATTATCCTTAGATTTGGAAAGAAAAAACTTAGATAAGATGATCTCTTGTGGAGGCCTTCCATGAGACAAGGGTTCCAGACCTATGAGAAGCTCTATCTAGAAAATGTTAAAGTTGTAGACATTGCTTTTATCAATAAGTGAGCCCATTCCAAAGTATTCAAGATCCATTTAACCACAAGGGCCCATTACATTGGTGCTGAGGTGCGTATCATTCCCACACAGTAGCCTGGATATCCCAAAATCTATAACTTTTGGAGTGACGGTATTGTCCAAAAGAATATTAGATGATTTTATGTCTTGGTGAATAATGGGGAAATCTAATTGTGAATGAAGATATGCCAAAGCATCTGCACTGGACCTAATTGCAATTTATAGGAAATTCTGCCAATGCAAATGAATGGAGCGCAATTGATGAGAAATTGTTCCTCTGTCAGTGAATTCGTAGACTAGAAGAGGAGATTATGTTTGGAGGAAACATCCAACAAAGCTCACCCTATTTTTGAGATTAATACCTAAGAGAATCATGATTTTGTTGATAAAGTACATGGATTCATCACTTTCTACTCCAACGAGAATTTTGTTTGAACTTTTTAATGGATGGGCTTAACCAACACACTCTAAGCATTGATCATTTAGGTAGTTGGTGTTGGGACCATCCAAATTTGTGGATCTCATTAAATCTTGTTTCCATTCCCTAAGTAGTTCCATTAACCATAATAGTTAGCAATTAGTTGTCGAATTCCCATGCTTAACCCAAACCAAATTCAAATCACTTGCCACACTATGGAAGTTTGGAAATGGATAAAAGAAAAATAATCTCACATGGAATATAGATATTGTAGAAAACAAAAGGCTTGATAGACATGTATGCAAAATGTGGAAGCATAGAAAGGCACGTGAATTGTTTGAGGCATTCGGTCAAACAATTCATGTGCCTTGTCTATGATTCCACATTTTGCATACATGTCTATCAGGCCTTCCATTTGTTGTAATATCTATATTCCATGTGAGGTTATCTTTCTTTTATCCATTCAAACTTCTATAATGTGACAAGTGATTTGAATTTTATTTAGGTTATGCATGAGAATTAGGTGACTAGATGCTAACTGTTACGATCTATAGGATTGCTTAGGGAAGAAAAATAATAGTCGGTGAGAGAAATAGATTTGGATGGGATCCACACTAGCCACCTAAGTGGTCAACGCTTAGAGTGTGTTGGTTAAGCCCAACCCTTTTTAATAGCCATAGTCATACCATTTGAAAGGATTCCTTTGTACACCATGCTTGAACCACCACTACCAACCTTCATTTCATCTATATAATCTTGGGAGGCCCTTTTAAGCTCATTTTCAAAAAAATTATAATTTTTTTTTCCCTTAGTTTGTTTTACCTTTTCTTCTAGGATTCTCTCTAGCGAAAAACCTCTATTGCATCAAAAGTACTCATCCCTCACATGTTTTAGGTAAAACCTTCTCAACAACCAAACTAATCCACACACTCATAGAGAAACTCCAATGAATGCAAAAATAGAGCTTTCCCATACACCAAATAACACTTGTTTTGATTAATAGGGAAAAATAGGTTTTGAAGGGACCCATAACCCTTTACATTAGATACAAAATGTTGCTCCAAAAAATAAACAAAATTCTACTAGCAACAACCTAATAGCCAGGAAACCAATCACCATGGGTGCCAAACTAAAAGAAGACAATCAACAACCAACGACACCCACCAACAAAAAAAAAAAAACAACAGAAAAAAGACAAACACCAAACAAAAACAAAAAGAAACAAGAAACTAGTTGAGGCCACTTAGAGTTTTGGCCACCTCAAATCTGCTAATTTTTATGTTTTTCAACAATATCCAACAGTTCCTTTTTCCCAGCATCAAACACCTTCTTCCATTTAGTCAATCCTCTACCAACAAGTACCTTGTCATCATCCTTCACAGTTTTTTTACCCTTACCCTTAGCCATTTTCTCTTTCTCCATGATCTTCGAGAAGAAAACCTAATCTTCTCTGAGCTACCCAATTTTCTTAAAGAGAATTTCCAAGGCTTCTGCACTATTCTTAAGTGAGGTATGGCTTACCTACAACAATTTTTTGATATCCCCATTAATACCAGCAACCTTGGCCTCAAGGGCCTGCATTCTATCATCACACAATGCCTTGAAATCATTAAACAAACCTTTTAGTTCCACCATTCAATCAATGAGGATGTCAGACATAGAGGCCTTTTGAACATTCTGCATATTCACCTTTAAGCCCCTTATCTTAATATTAATTTTATTGAATTCTTGCAGAGTCCATTTGGCCAATTGGAAGGTGCCCGTAGCCCCAACCCTCGCCATGTCCAACAAGCCAAACATTGAAGTATCATCCTCATCTAAGTACGGAAAAATCCTCTGAAATAGGATCAATCTTCAAGGGTGGATTAACATTTTTCTTTTCCTCCTCCTCCACATTAAGATCCCCAACCTCCTTCACAAGGGACACCTTTGAAATGTCATGAACTAGAGAATCCTTCACAGTCACCATTTTATATGTAGGAACCTTACCTTCCTCTATCTCCTTAGGGTTCATGGCCATAACTACAAAAGTCTTCTTCTTCAAATTGGCCAATCTCTTCGATAGTCTTCTTGGTTTCTCAACTGACCCAACATTAACCTGGGCCTCAACCTCAAGAGCCCCACCAACAACACCTTTACCAACCGCTACCTCCGTAGCCTTGGGAGAGGACCCATCTGACCCAACCTTTGTATCATCACTCCCAGAAGAGGCCAACCTCTTAGGTGCCCTATTACTCTTAGAACCCACCATCTTCCTTTTCTTGGAAGTCGAGGCCATAGCTGTAGGGAAAACATCTTCCTCATCCTTATCCCATTCCTCCTCCTCTAATGAGGATTTTGAATCTGACAACCTTGATAAAGTACTAAAAACCCCTTTCTTTTCTTTGATGGCTTGAGTCGGGGTTAGAGATTGGACATGCTCCATAATAAGCAAAATAAGCCCTTCATGGAGGACAGGGGTCCTCCTATTCTTCAGATGAGCATACATGGAGGATTCCAACGAAGATAAAAGGAAGAAGGGAAATGAAATAAACCAACCATGCCTGAAATGATTTAGGAGAGTGAAATGGTGATCAAGAAGAGCCTTAAATCTCCCTTCCAACGTCACGTATCACATCATCACCTCCGCAACCCTAGTCCAAATTTTTTTGAGGGAGGTTCTATCATAGCCCTAGCTCTCTAACTTGACCAAATTCTTTTGCTCATCTTCCTTAAAAAATTGGGTCATCGCTTCTTCATTACTCTTTTTGTCTTTGAAAAATTTCCTTCCCATAGTCGGCATTCCAGTAATGGTGGAAATAAGGTCTTCATTCACCTCTACCTCCATCCCTTTCAACACTAGCTTGCAATTATGCCAAAGTGAACAAAATTGGTAGAGGGATTAGGGTCATGACCGTGTAATCTCTCCAAAAATGGAGTGAAATTTCCATGACAAAGAATGTTCTAGAGATTCTTCTTCCTTCAAATATCACCACATGAATGAGGCTCAACTTTGCTTCTATCACCACCCATGGTAGCCCAAATAGAACACAAAAACCCTAGTGAAAGCTACCAAGATAAAAGCGTAAAACCCATAAAACACCCAGAAAGCGTGTCATATGGGAAGAAGTACCAGGCCATAAAAGCCACAACTTATCCAATACCATTATTTCTTAAAATGTTTCTAGCATCCTCAGGAATGATTGACCCTTCCTCCCACGAGTGAAATTCACTAAGGTTGACATCCAAATTGGCAAAAAATTTGATAAGAGAGTTTCCTTCTCGATAACCGTGAGAGAAGTGAGTCTCATCACAAGATTGCAACATCATTACTGTGTCCTTTATTAGCTGATCCACATTCCAACTTGGATGATGAATACCACACAAATAGTTTATGATATTCATAGAATCACCTTCCACCCAAACTTTGGAAAACCCCTTGCTAATAGCATATCTAACACTCATGAATGCAACCTCTTCCTCCGTGTGATGATTATTATGAGTACCCAATGGGAGTGCCACCACGCCAAGGAGTCTACCAAATTTATCTCTTAATAACCCCCCACAACCAGCAGGTCCGGGATTCCCCTTCGCTGCCCCATCAAAGTTGATTTTAATCCACCCAGTCGAGGGTGGTTTCCATGTAGTGTTCTTCCTTGCCAAAAAACTATCCTTGGGAGAGATAACAAGAACCAATGAAATTTTCCAATTCAAAATAACCTTAAGATCATATCCAATAAGGCACATAGCTAGATCACATTGAACAGAGTCAGGTCTAATAAGAGTAAAATTCTCCAGTATAGCCCGATGAACTTTGATGAAAAGACTCTCAACCTTTAGCTTGGACTCTTGAAAGATCCTATTATTTCTTTCTTTCCAGAGTCCCCAGGAAATATGCGGGGTCATAAGATCCCAAAGCCCATAGAACATAGGAGAATAAGAAGGGCGCTTCCACTGATCATAAAACTTATCCAAGGAGTCGAGAAAGATCCATCCCAAGTGCCAGAGTCTAAGGAACTTGATCCATAGGGCGAACAAGTAATCACACCCAATGAGGATATGAAAATAATTCTCCCCATTAGTTTCACATAGCTCACACCTATTAGGAATGGAAAACCCCTTCTTGCAGAGATTGTCAATTGTAAGGATTTTACCTTGCATAATCAACCAGTAAAAGAAATTCACCTTAGGAATAAGCTTCTTATTTCATAGCCACCCCCAGAATAGAAAAGACTTCAAAGTAAATAGGGAATTCAAAAAAGCAGAGGCCACAAAAAAATTACCACTTGTACACGGGGCCCAAACCACTCTGTTCGGCCTAGGAAACATTGGAATCTGAACCTTACGTAAGAAGTCCTTTAGAATTTTCAAAGACGGATCCCAAACATCAAAATTATTCCAAACCCCATCCTCAAAGTAATCTGTCACCTTTACTCCAAATAGCTGTTTACATAGGGGAGCAATAGGAGGAGCCCAAGGAAGAGAAATAAGAGGGAAATCCCCACACCAAATGTCATCCCAAAAGAGAATACTAGTCCCATTTCCCAACGACCACTTAACACCTTTAGCAATCACATCTCTACAGAGAAAAATATTCCTCTAGAAGCATGAACTAGGTGGGATCTCCTCCGCATTAAGAAAATACCAAGGCCTATCGAGACCAAACAGGTACTTGTTACTCACTAGAGGAGCCCACCCAAAAACCCCATTCAGGAGCCTCTAGATATTTTTAGCCAAAAGGGCCTTATTGAAATATTTAAGATTTCTAATCCCTAGGCCACCCCATTTCTTCGGTTTACAAACTAAATCCCAGGCCAAAAGGGGAATCCTGACTTTGGACTCCACCCCTGACCAAAGGAATCTTCTCATGATATGCTCCATTTTGTCTTCAAACTTAATAGGCACCTTGAATAAACTCATGACATACAGGGGTAAATTTTGAAGAGTGGTTGAAATAAGCTAAATTTTACCAGCCTAACTGAGGAGAGCACCTTTCCACCTTGCTAACTTCTTGCTAAATTTATCCAACAGAACTAGCCAAAAGGAGCCAAAAGGAGTCAGGAATCCTAGAAATGCACAAAGGAAGCCCCAAATATGAGGAGGGAAAATCACCCAGATTACAAGCCAAAATTCTGGCCACCTTGAGCTGCAAATCTTTCAGAGTATTAAGGAAAAAAATTGACATTTAGGATGGTTGATCTTTTGACCAAAAGCCTTTTCATAGTTAGCCAACAACCTCTTAATAGCCCTAGATTCCTTAACAGAAGAAGCCCCCATCAAAATAGTGTCATCCATGAATTGTTGGTGAGTAATCGAATTACACCTAGAAGATGATGTAAGACCCTACAGAACCCCAGCCCGAAGAGCCTTCTGGATATTACAACCTAAAGCCTCTACCATCAAGATGAAATGAAGCAGTGAGATAGGGTCACCTTGCCTCAATCCACGTGAGCTCTAGAAGAAAGGTGAGGGAAAAAATAAGCTGCTTGACCAATTGAATGAACTTCTTACAAAATCCAAAACGATCCAACACACTCAAAAGGAACCTCCAACTGACTCTGTGATAAGCTTTAAGAATATCCAACTTCGAAAAGAAACCCAGTCTCTTAGAAACATTAATGGAATGGGACAATTCATGAACCGTAATAATAGAATCAAGGATCTGCCTACCCTTGACAAAGCCACTTTGTTGGTTCAAAATAAGAAGCGGCATGCATTTCTACAATCTAGTATCCAAAACTTTTGAAAATTTTTTATAGACAGAGTTACAAAGGCTAATAGGATGAAATTCACCAAAGGTCTTAGCATTAGCCGATTTAGGAATCAAAACAACAAAAGTGGCATTCAGTTCCTTCAACAAACTTCTAGAACCAAATAACTCCTTAGTAGCATTTATCACATCCTTAGAAACAATCTCCCAACACGACTGAAAGAATAAAAAGGAAAAACCATCAAGGCTAGGGGCCTTTTACCTTCAAACGAAAACACTGCATCTTTAATTTTTGAGGCAAAGGGAATAGCCGTCAGCTCCTTATTCACAATTCCTCAAACCAAACTAGGGATAGCCTCCAGGGTAGCATCCACACAACCTTGATCCCAAACCAGGTAATCCATCAGAAGAACTTCAAAAAATCTAGCAGCCACACCTCTAATATCCTCATTAGCTTCCAACAATGACCCATCCATACTAATAGAAGAAATTCTATTAGAAGCTCTATGTTTCAAAGCGGTGAGATGAAAAAAATTTGAGTTACAATCCCTAGCTTTAAGCCAAACCACCCTAGATCTCTGTCTCCAAAAATCTTCCTCCTTGGAGATGATATCATGAAGTTGGGCAAGAAGGCCATATTCCTAAAGTTGAATAACCTCCGATAAGCCCTTCGACTGAATAACATGCTAGACCTCATCCAACTTGCTAAGAATGAGGCTTTTAAAATAAAAATGTGGCCAAACGATTATTTGTTCCACTTTCTAAGGTTCTTCTTAACAAAATCCAATTTTTTAACCATTTTGAACATCGCACTACCATCAACATTAATTTTCCACCATCTACTAATACAATCCATAAAGTGAGGGTCTCTAATCCACATGGCTTCAAACCTGAAGATAAATATTTTCTTACTCCCAACCCTCTCCACCACAAAAGAGAGAGGGAAATGATCTGACCCACAACGTGTAAGAGAAGAAAGGGAACACGCAAAGTCAAGAAACTAGGGCACAAAAGTCAGAGCCCTGTCTAGCCTAACTTGAATATTATCCACTCCAACATGTCTATTTGACCATGTAAAATTAGCTCCAGAAAGCTTAACATCTAGTAGGGAATTATCATCAATAGAAATTCTAAGATCAAACCTGCTCTCTAGGTCTACCTGAGAGCCACCCACTTTCTCATCATGATATAGAGGAGTGTTGAAATCTCCCATAACCAACTAGGGAAGATCCAAAAAATTCAACCTAAGGCTACTTAGATCATCCCAGAGCTTCTTCCTATTTCTCTTCAAATTAGGAGCACACACATTAGAAATAACCCAAGAATCAGAATCCTTGAGGCAAGTAAACTTAGTCTCAACATGATTGAAACCATCAACAACTAGGGTACCTCTTAGAAACTTAGCATTCCAGAAGGTGGCTACACCACCCGAAGCTACATCAAAAATCACCTCGTGAAAACCACAATCTTTGAAAAATAAACTCTTTAAAGCCTCCAGCTTGTCAATCTGCATCTTTGTTTCTTGGATCAACAAAATGTATGGTTTATGATCAAGGACAAGATTCTTCAGGAGGTCTTGCTTATGCAGGTTATTCATCCCCCTTGTTGGCCTCCTACAATGATATTAATAACTAAGCCTTTACAACCATGATTCAGAGATTGGACATCTAACTCGAATAGCCATTTCAATCATCATGAAGGTGCATTTAACTTGTCAACCCAAGAATGTGAACTTGAAATGGGTTAGCACAATATGTGCACTAGGAACTCAAAGTATCCATTTCATTCTACAACTAAGGAACACATAATACTGAAAGTAAATTGCTTGAAAAGGAATGAAACAAATGTTGAAAATCAATCAACGACTATGCTAAGCTGAAATGCATAATAGGAATAAAAATATGAGCAACAAACATGACACTACTCTGTTTGCTTTGGCTACAGGAATAGTATAGAATGAAATTCTAGTGGCTGTAAGAAAAGTTGGTGCTAGATTTCTAAGTACTAAACAACAAGTAATAATAAACTAATGCTAAACTAAGAAGATGGATAACTCACCAAGTGGGCCCCCTTGGATAAGTATCCTCTAAAACTAATGAAAAATAGATGCTCAAACTACAAACTTTATTTTATTCACTGTGAATCATGAGTACAAAAGAGTAATGTATCTATATTACTAAAAAATGGAGAGTGCAAGTATAATATCAATCATGCAAGTCCCTGAAGAAGGAGCATCAAATTATTATTTATACTAACAACTAAATGAGGCAATCAACTCCATGACTGGGAGGATGCCATTTAGGGAAAATGGAGAAAATGGAGCGATGGCGGTTATGCGTGCATAGAATCTCTGTTTTTCTGCAACAATGTCAAACTGGTAAAATTTGAAGTTTGGCACGTGCCACATGAGCATGGGTGGCTAGAAAGTCAGGGGAAGCCAAGATCGCCCCTGTGTTCTCCCAATTTGAATATACCTATCAATCCTTTTTAGTGCTGCAACATAATTATGGATGGAATGAGGCTTAGCCTGTTTCAACTCATCAATTAGACTATTTCATCTTTGTGATATACATCTTCTCATAGTTTCCTCCTTTGCTGCTATCTTTAACTCATACTCACTGTAAATTTCCTCAATCCAAGGCATAATCCTATTGCCATAACTAGGTCTAAGAAGCATTCTATGCCATTCTCTGTAAATATCCCTTGGGTTGCTTGATTCAACTCTAATGGGCAGAGGGATATCAGACTCCAATTCCTTATAAGCTCCATGTTGTTGTCCCCAACTAATCTAATTTTATACCCAAGACATAAATTCCCTCAATTGGACATCCCCAACATACAACAACGGGTTCCAATCATGGTCTTGAGTTACAACATAATTATGTAAATAGAACTCACACAACAAATTCTTCATTTCAGGGGAGGCAATCCTATAAGCATTGAAAAATTCAATGGGGGTGTCAATAGAAGGATTCAAACATGAGGCAATCCTTGAAAACTTAAAAGAGAGATATTTCTCTTTCAGGAGTAGAGCATAGACCCTTGGAGGGGTCCTACATTCCAAAATCTATGGTGCCAAAGTTTCCATATCTTCTACCCTCTACTTCAGGGTGGCAATTTTTGCATCTTTATCTTCAATCTCCTCATCCTTCTTTTGAATTTCCTTCTTCAATTTCTATTTTTTCTTTCTCCATTCTTCTTCCCTTCTTTGTATTTCTTTCCATAAATTCAAAATTGCTACATGTATTGTAAAATCAGGAGGATTATGAATGCCTAATAGTCTTTTTGTCAATGGTGGTTCCTCATATGGCACTATCTGCATAGACTCAGGCTGTCCAGTTATCTCTGGCTATAGGGGTATTGTTTCTTCTTCCACTTCTTGCTACAAGGACTCTCATTCATGTTCTTGTTGTGGCTATAAGAAATCCTACTCTAGTTCTGACTGTTGCTATAGGACATCCTATTGTAAGACTTTGTGGTGTAGGACTTCTTGCTCATGCCGCATGAAATCTTGATTTTCCTCAAACTCTTCTACAATGTTAGCAAGATCGACTAGTGTCATATTTGCTGCTCTCACAAATATATCCTCTTCTTCAACATTCACCCACCCCATTGGAGCTTTAGGGTCCTTGTGTGATGTCTCACTAGGCTTAGGGATTTCTTGTGGAGGCGTACCAATCATAGGCCTAGTTGGTCTTGATTTCCTAGGAGGTCTTTCACATTTTTCTTTGGCTGCAGGATGAATAGTGTCAGCCTTTGTCTTTTTAGAACTTGACACCCTTCTTTCTATAGGATGTGTTTTGGCCTTTCCTTTTCTCATTTCTACTTCTCTCTTTTGTGCCCTAGTTTTCGTTAGGGTTTCAAGTGGAATGTCATCATCAGAACCAAAGGAAGAACTTTCTTTTTCTGAGTGCTATGTTCCAAAAGAACTAATTTCTATGGTTTCTTCTACTGTAGGAGGATTCACACAAGAGCCAACACCAGAGGTTGAAGCACCAAGAGGGGCTTCAACTGTGCTCAATCTCCTGCAAGACCTGCGGGGTTGAGGTAAAGCCCTAGGTTGCAAGTGCTCAGGTCTAATTTGATCAACATTTATAAATTCTTCCTAGGTTATTGGAGATACATCATGAAGAGACTTTTCAACCAGCAATTTAATCAGACAATGGTGGGAAACAAAATTATCCCTACCTTTTTGGGTCTCGTTCGCCATGATTGAGAGAAGATTGTATAGCACATTAGGCACATTCATCCTCCTTCCGTTCCTCATGTGATTCAAAAGCTTGAAGTGTATGGAATGCAAATTTGATTGGCGACCCTCACAGGTGATGTATTTGATAACATAAATGACTATCTGCTTCCATGGCTCAGGTAGAGACATTCTCTTTGCACCCTGTTTATCAATGCTCAATGGGGGTTCGTTCAGCTCTGTAAATTTGGCCCTAGATGATCTGGTGTCTCTGGAGGTAGGGTAATTTTTGCCATCAGCTAGTAACCCTATGACCTTTGCAATTATTTCCTCATTTTCCACAACTTCCAACCCTTGTACTGTGGATTTTCCTTCAAAAAATGTCTGGGAAAATTCAAGGACAATGCTTTAGGAAGTAATTTGACCATCTGTTGTTCCTAAATTTTGCTAGGCATTGTGCATCCTGAATGTGGAAATTTTTGTAAGAAAAATAGGAACCTTGCAATGTAGTCTTCTAGGATCTCATCTTCCTTTTGCTGCATCCTAAAAATGTCACCTCCTCTCATGTCACTACCTCTACAATATTCCTTGTATTTCTCAAGGAATTTTGTCTTCATGTCTTCCCAAGTTTCCACAATATCTCTACCTAGGCTCATGAACCATCTTAATGCAACCTCTTTCAAAGTGGTAGGAAATAGCTTAAGCCTATGGGAATATGTAGTATAATCATAACTCTTGCAAAGTATGTCAAACTCAAATAAAAAGGTATCTGGATCTTCTGTGACAAGTCCATAGAACTTTGGGAGTGTTGAGACATGAATGTTCTTGATGTTGTCAACTTCATTCTAATGGGAAATGGGGAAAGGAAAAGCTGGTTGGTTAGGTTTGTTCCTATTTGCATCACCCATGACTGCTTGATGTGGTTCCAAAGCAAAGGGGTTCTCAGGAACCAAAGGGGTTCTCAAGCTGATTTTGATCTTCAGAGGAGACTTCAAAACTAGTCAGATAAGGATATGCATCAACAAAGGGGTGCATATCTTCCTCTTCTTCTGGTAGATTCTGATAGTCAACTAGCTGGAATGGATTATGATTGTTAGGAAGGAATCCCCCATAACCATCCCTTCTCCTTCCTCTATGCATGCAGTATCACTCACTATCAGTCAACTCACACAAAGAATTGGTAAAGAATAAGAGGGGGTCATTACTTCCTAAATGAGGATATATTAAGAGCAACTTGCAGAAACACTACAACAAGAAAAACTACCAATGACTCCAAAAGACTCCCTAGTTTGACACCAACCCCGACAATGATGCCAAAAATGTTGGCCTCCTACAATGATCTTAATAACTAATCCTTTACAACCATGATTCAAAGATTGGAAATCTAACTTGAATAGCCATTTCAATCATCATGAAGGTGCATTTAACTTGTCAACCTAGGGATGCGAACTTGAAATGGGTCAGCATAGTATGTGCACTAGGAACTCAAAGTAGCCATTTCATTCTACAACTAAGGAACAAACAATACTAAAAGTAAATTGCTTGAAAAGGAATGAAACAAATGTTGAACATCAATCAACGACTATGCTAAGCTGAAATGCATAATAGGAATAAAAATCTGAGCAACAAATAGGACACTACTCTGTCTGCTTTGGCTGCAGGAACAGTCGGTGCCAGAGTTCTAACTAAGTACTAAAAAACAAGTAATACTAAAATAATGCTAAAATAAGAAGATAGATTACTCACCAAGTGGGCCCCCTTGGATAAGTATCCTCTAAAACTAATGAAAACTTAGATGCTCAAACTTAGAACTTTATTTTATTCACTATGAATCATGAGTAAAAAAGAGTAATGTATCTGTATTATTGAAAACTAGAGAGTGCAAGTACAATATCAAATCATGAAATTCCCTGAAGAAGGAGCATTAGATTAATATTTATACTAACAAATAAATGAGGTAGTCAAATCCATGACTGGGAGGACGCCATTTAGGGAAAAAAGAGAAAATGGAGTGATGGCGGTTACACGTGCATGGAATCTGGTCAGACATGCAAGTCCAAACGTAGATTCATCTCAGAAGTAACACCTGTGCATGCTCGATCATTAAAGTCCACTACAAGGCAGTTACATTCAGTTGCATGATGAGTCTTTTGCTGTCGGCCTCCTTTGACTTGGAGCGATTCCTTTGCTGGATGTTATGGTGCATGCCCAGCTAGCGGTGTCTTCCTTAACTTAGCATATTAAATCTACATGGTAAAGTCAGTACACATAATAACTACACATCTATAACCAACTTAAGGAGAATTCATTAACCACATGCAAAATCAATATAGATAATCCACATAATATTCCAAATGTCATTAAAGCTTGCAGAGATAGGATTAAGTCCAATGTCAATAGTTTGAGGGAAACATTATGAAAATACCAACATTTAATATTAAAGTCCATGACATCTACCAGCAAATAAACTATAGATTCTACCCAAAATTGGACCAAAAACAAGGCTCATCACCCTTGATATTCCATGAAATTACTTTCATTTTCTAGAAGACTGGATTCTCTTTGAGCACAAATCAAAAAGGGTCTTTTGGACCCCTTCTAGAATGTCTCTCTTACACTCCCTTTCTCTGGTCTTCTGTAGGGAAGGTCTATCTCAACCCTTTGATTCAGACCTACAATCCAATTTATTCCTTCTCATGGTGACACCTTTGTGAGGTTGATGGGGAGGGGAAGAGGAGGATTTATTCTTCTAGCCACGTACTTGAGTAAATCCCTCCTCATCTTTACATACAAAATCTGCCACAACCATAACATTGTTTCCCATCACTGGTTCTGCACCCGAAAAGGGCGATCGAGGAGCACCCTTCGGCTCCACCACTGGCCTTTTTGGAGAGCATGTTTGCCTACGGAATGGGATTCAACTTTACGTACTACTGGCAAACGTGTAATATGCAGAACATAGGATCAAACAGTAACTAACAGATATCATAGGAAAATGCCAAAGCTTTATTCATTCTCAGGAAATATCATGTACAAAGAGTGGAATCAGCAATAGCATAATGTAACATCAATAACAGCATCAGTATCTCCTTGTTATCCCCGACTATTCCCACCCGACTACATATAACGCTCGGCGGTGGTTACACAACCAACCGACACGACGTTTCATAACATCATTACATTAACACTAATCTAAACATGTTTTGCCGAGAGTGCATGACATCACATGACATTATTATTCTTTACTAACTATTGTTTTATTTGACAACTGCCGAGTATGACCGAGGCCAACTACGGCCGAGGCCAACTACGGCCGACAACAAGCAACCGACAACAAGTAAAATATCTGACTAACATCATCCCCCCCAAAAAGAAAGTCGTCTTCCAGACGACAGATACAACATGATAAGATTACTGAGAGGTAGGGGGAAGGGAGTGCGTCCCTGGATGCACCGATGACGTCGGAGTGGTGGAAGAATGCTCTGCTCTCAGGCGCCTCAGCTCCTCCGTGCGTGTACGAAGCTGCCGATCTGCCAGGATCTCCCTCTCCCTCGCCGCCTTCACCATCCGGGCTGCCTCCATCAGTTGGCTCTTTGCCTGCTCTGCCTCGGCATTCTTGGCCGCCAACTCTACCTCTTTGGCAGCTAACTGGTCCTCCAATGCTTTCATTCGCTGCTGCCAGGTTGCCTCTTCTGCTGTGCCTCCTCCTCCAAGTTGTCAGGCTCCTCCATCTCAATCGGGCTTCCTGTCACTGGCGAGCTGAGACGCTCAGTCAAGTTATCCTGAATGCTCTTGATGGTCGCAGCCGACTCATCCTTGACCCGCTGAAGAAGTCTATAGGCATCCACTCGGCGAGATACTGCTACATCGGTGGAAAATCTTTGGCGCTTCATCAGAAGAAAAACATCTCGGAATGCCAGCTCGATGTAGTATAGACTCTCCAAGACGCCTGCATCCCGTCCCACTAGCCTCGGTGGCCGACCCGCCAAGCTCTCATCATGGCAGGAGTCTCTCCTGCTGGCCACCCCTCGCCAAATATCCGGGCAAACTCCGCCTCACAGCCCATCTGCACAAATCCCCGAATTCGGTGAACCTCCTGGCCTACTAAAGGTGATCGGCCAATCCTCAGATCCCTGGAAACCTGTCCCACGCGGATCATCAGTCTGCCCATGTGCTCGAGCTCCTCCACATATCTCTGTACTGTGCCTACCGGATCCGACGGGTCTGGCTGAGACATTTCCACGACGAAGCCCTCTGTGGAGGCGCCCTCCCCGTCC
Organism: Sequoia sempervirens; assembly: GCA_007258455.2. Lineage (NCBI taxonomy): Eukaryota > Viridiplantae > Streptophyta > Pinopsida > Cupressales > Cupressaceae > Sequoia > Sequoia sempervirens. The sequence continues at coordinate 668,560,007 of VDFB02058242.1, read as the reverse complement.
TCATCATCCGAAGGTATGCAATGTTCCGTCTCCTCCTGGGGCTGTTCCCCGTCTGCCGGCTGAGGCTCCTGAATGGCTGTCTCTGGTGCCTCGGCTATGCTCGCCTCCGGGAGTGCAAGTGTGTCTTCGCCGATCCTGGCCGTCTCACTCTGCTGGGTGTGAATGATCGGCCCCTCCTTATCCCCTTGTCCCTCCGAGGGACTCTTCTCCTGCTCGTCTGGCTGCTCGGCTGGCTGCTCGTCCACGTCGAGAGTGAGGCCCACCGACCCCAGCCAACTGTCGATCTGTGCTACCCCGGGTGCTCCTGGGGTTGGAGTCGTCTCCTCCGTGGCCTCAGTCATTCCCCTAACTCCTGCCGAGATTGCCACTCCTGTGGCTGCCGATGCTGATGGTGGTGTAAGAGAGCAAACTGCCGGCAATATCTCCACCGAGGCAGTGGAACCTGCTGCTGATATGGTAACTGCCCCCTGTGATGTGGTGGCGAGAGGTGCCCACCCTGGCGATGCTCCCGGCCGTGAAGCGGCTACCCTCAACATCCGTCCGGCTCCAACTGGTGCAACGGGGAGGGTGAACGTGACCGAGTGCGTGCTCTGGCTGGCTGGCGGTGTCGGAAGGGTGAATCCTGCCGGCTGCAATACTGGTAGGTCAATCTCGCCAGCCTCCTGACCCCTGATGGCAACAGATACTTCCTCATCGGCCGGTGGACTCGACTCCGATGGCGAGGAAGATAAGTCGATAGGTTCCTCTCTGTCCGATGCATCGCTCTCCTCTGAGGCCTCCTCCTCCGATGTTTCCTCTTCCACCGATGCCTCCTTCCGTTTCCTCTTTTTCCCCGAGGCTGTGCCCTCGCCGGCTTGCTTTGCTTCCAACTCCGACCAGTAGAATACGGTAGGCCATCCTGGGTCCAGGTGAGTGAGTGGCCGCCACCGACCCCAATTGCCCTCGGGCACCTGTGTATGCACGGCATCCAAAAAGAGAGCTATGGCGTGCTGGGTCATATAGAAGGCCTTATGCCTCTGCGCCAGAAACTCCCTTATCCGCTCCGTGAGTAGCCTCGCCCAGTTGTATACTCGGCCAACCCGAAGTCCGACCATGAAATCCACCTGCCATAAGGCAATGTCCGACGCTCGGCTAGCCCCTGTGAGTCGGCACTTCATCAGGTCCAGCAAACATTTCCATTCTGCCGTCGCTAGGTGACCCTTCCGGAGACCTCGATTGCTAGTATTCCATATGGTACGCTGTTCGTCGGCTGACAAGTCGCTTCGGCATACTTGCTTGACCAGCAGTTCTCTGTGTTCCTGCGTCATTTTCTTGGGCTTATTAACCCCTATTCCCGAAGCTGGGACGCCGAACACCCTCTCAAAGTCCTGAGGCCAGAATGAAACTGTCACTGGGCAACCTCTGTAATCGATGACAGACTTGTGCGTATGCCTGCAGTAGTTCTCCACCATCGCCTTCAGCCAAGGCTCGAACTCCCGAGAACCAAAAAAGGGCACGAGCACAGCTTTGTCCACCCGAGCGTGTCGAAGCGCAACCTTCAGAGAGTGGTCATCCGGAGTGCTTCGCCACCATTGCTTGCACTCGTTGCCAGTCAGATTTTCCCATGTCATCGTGTCGGCGTCGGCATCCATCTTTTTTCTCTTCGCAGCCGAGGCTACCTTTGGCTGGTGCTGCATCGGTTTCTTGCCTTTGTCCATCTTCCTGTCAGCTTGGTGATTCCAGCCGACTTTATAACCCTCGAGACTGCCGAAATTATGAAAACCTTGAGCGCGTTATTTGCGAAGTACCGAAGCGCGAACCGTCGGTGAAGCGCGAAGTGCAGGCGCGAGCTGGCCGGCCAAGCGAAATGCTGGGAATTTGCCGGCGAGCCAATGCCAAGGCAAACTGGCGGATGCCCGATGCGTCGGTATGAAACCAGTCCGTCTTGTTTGAAAAATACAAAAAATCCATTAAATCGAAGATGCTGAATTAGGTGCAAGTTCCTGAGCATGCCGTCGTGGATTCTTACTGCGATCTTGGGCGTAAGGATCACGAGGCAATGTTGTCGCGGGGCGTTTGAGGAATATAGCGGGCGTACAGTTCGGCGGACTTGTCTTTGAGGCCGCGCTGATTCTAATTTGGCGAATTAATGCTGGGGCCGTCACCAGTTCTTCGGTACCAGATGCCCCCTGGTTTTATCCTTGAATTTCTTCAGCGGCGAGGCCGTCGCAGTTCTCCAGCGAGGCGTGCGTTTCTTCAGCGGCGAGGCGTGCGGTTTTCTCGGTTTGCAATTGCGTGCGGTTTTATCTTTTAGCGAATTTCTTCGGCAAAGGGCGTGCAGTTTCTCCAGCGGGGCCGTCTGGTTCTCCACTGGCAGGGGCACGGATTTCTCAGTTTGCAAATGCCGTACGGTTTTGAGATCTCTTGGACGCCGTACGTTTCCCTTCTCTGGCGACTTGTGCTGAGTGCAGGATTTTTGATGCCGTACGGCTCCTATTCCCTGATGCCGTACGCCTCCCTCCTCTGCTCTCTGTTGCCGTACGTCCTCTTCCCCTGCTCTCTGTATGCCTCGGCAACTGTAAAACTCCTGCAAGCTCGTCCTCCCTTCTTCTCTGTGCTCTTGTCTTCGACTTGTGGCTTCCTGAATGGGCCGTACGGTTTGAGGATTTGTATTTATGTTATTTCTCTCCTTACTCTCCTTCGCCCTTGGCCGTACGCCTTGCTTTCTTCCCGTGTTTTGACGTATTTTAATATTCTTCCCTTTCCTTTTTCGCCTTTTACTTTCCTCATTTAATTTCCCGTTTTGCCTTTTAATATTCCAAGCGTGTATTTTAATCTTCCATACTTTTCTTACTTTAATATTCCTTCTGATGGCCGACTTTTTTAATTTATTATTTAATTTATTGCCTTTTTTTCTGACTTTTCTTTGGTCTCTTTTAATTTTTCCGTCTTTTCCTTTCTCTTCCCATCTGCTTTGCTCTTCTTTACTTATTCCGTCATTTTCTTTTATTTTCACAGCTTCTTTTCTATTTATTTTTATTTTTTTCAACTCTCGTTCTTTTTCTCTCTCCTCTTTTTCTCTCTTCTTTTCTTTTTAATTTTTTTCCCTTTTTTTCATCTTCTCTCTCCTCCCTTCTCTCTTCTTTTCTCTTTATTCCTCTGACTTCACTGTGTGTTGGGACTTTTAATTCTGACGTGTAATACCATTTACATGTGTGTGGTGGCCGTTTATAACATTCTTCCTCGCAACAGGTTCCTATATATTCTATATCAAACCATTTATCTAGTAAAGGGGCAGGACCAATACCTCGAAAACTTCCGTCGATGTATCTTCCGCCATACTGTTGATACCACGTAACATCGTCACCTTGTACTGTCGGCGGTCCCGCCAGGTTAGGAATTATTTTCCAGAGTCCATCCTGAGTTGCGATCTTCCTAACCCTTGGTATTTTTCTTCTTTCTCGACGCATTTGTTTCAGGAGATCGTCTGTATATCCATCCACCGTTGACACGAACGTATCTTCTGTCCTCAACACCGTCTTTAAACAAGGGGCCTTCTTCTCGAAATAAGCATCCCATTGTTCATCAGTCCATTCTTCCTCGTCATCTTTTTGCAGTTCATCGTGTTCTTCTGCCTGGTTCTCCTTTTCTGCTTGGGCTTCCGCGTCCAATTCCTTGGCTATATATCCCCGTCTTATTCCTTCATAAGGGGCTACATAATGCCAATGTCCCCCCATCCGACGCCACAATGCAGGGGTTCCGAATACTGCATTGGTCAAGTGTTTGTGTATTCGTGGTACTGCAATTCCTTCTACCCGCTTCTCTGCCAACCTCTCTTCATTTAGTTGATCTCGCCCTGATTCTGCCCAGACATTGTCTGCGACATAACCAGGACCTCCTAGTCCCCAGTCTTGTTTTCTCGGCCCTTCACTTTGTACAGGCCAATCTTCCTTTGTTGCATATCCCAACATGTTTATGGCGATTGTATTCTTCTCTTTTCTCTCCTGGTATGGCTTTAGCTTCGATCCGTTGATTGCCTCCAATATCAATGACCCATCGAGATTTTCCAATTTTATAGACCCATTGTCACCTATTTCCCGAACTCGGAACGGTCCCAACCAACGAACTTTAAACTTCCCCGGCTTGATCTCGTTACGGCCGTTATACTTCAGAACTAACTGTCCTGGTCGGAAATTCATTCGCCGGAGATGCTTGTCGTGCCAATATTTCCGTCGCCGTTGCATGTTCTCCGTTGCCCACTGTGCCATCACTCTTCGCTCGTCCAACTTATTCAGTTGGTAAAGTCTTTCTTTCAAGCTTTCGGTATCGCCCAATCGGTTCTCCACGGCTATCCTCAGACTTGGTACCATATATTCCATCGGCATCACCGCCTCCTGACCGTACATTAACTGGAAAGGCGTGTGGCCAGTTGTTACCTTGTACGTCGTACGGTATGCCCATAGTACGGCTGGTAACCTTTCTTCCCAGTCAGCTTCTTCCACACCACATGATTTGTGAATCACTGACACGAGCACCTTATTTGTCGACTCTGCCTGGCCATTAGCTCTCGGGTAGTACGGACTGGACAGGTTGTGAAAGATTCGGAACTCTGTCGTCATCAACCTGATAACATGATTAACAAAGTGCCCTCCCCGATCACTCGTGATCCGCATGGGGATGCCGTACCTTGTCACTATCTGCTCATAGATGAATCTTGCCGTGTTTGTGCTGTATTGTCTGGCAACGCTCGAGCTTCAGCCCACTTCGTCAGGTACTCTGTAGCGACCACAATATATCGGCATCGATGCAAGTGACTCACCTTCAGCGGTCCGATGAAGTCCAAACCCCATCGTTCGAACAACTCCTGAGGCTGTGAGGGATGCAGTGGCATGAAATCCCGCTTCAATGGTTTTCCGACCCTTTGGCAGGTGTCGCAGCCTACCACCCATTCTTTGGCGTCAGTGTGCATCGTCGGCCACCATAGACCTGCCAAGAGGATTTTCCTTGCTGTAGCATCAGGTCCCATATGGCCGCCAGCCAGTCCTTCATGTGCCTCTTTCAGTACGCCAGGTATTTCTTCCTCGACGACACACCTCCGAAGGATCTGGTCGGGTCCCATCTTGTAGAGTAGCCCATTGATCAATTGAAATGTCTTGCTTTTCAGTACGATCTTCCTCCTCTCGGCTGGTGGCATATCACTTGGAAATGTGGATGTGGACAGATAGTCGCCAATCTTCTCGTACCATGACGGCAATATTGCAATTTGAAATAAATGTGCGTCCGGAAAGTCTTCGTTCACCCCATCCTCTGCAGGTTCACCCGACCGGATCCTAGATAGTTGGTCGGCAATAACATGGCTTTTCCCTGGCCGTACGATGATGGTGAACGTAAATTCTTGCAACAACAACCATCTACTCACCCGTCCTTGAATAATTGGTTTGTTTACCAGGTACATCAGAGCTTGGTGGTCCACGTAAAAAGTGAACGGTGTGGCGAGGAGGTAATGCCTGAACTTCTGTACGGCGTACACCATTCCCAGTGCCTCCCGCTCGGTCGTACTATAATTTCTTTCTGCCTTTGAGAGTAGCCGGCTGGCGAAGAATACTGGTTGATCCAGCCCGTGCGCTCCCACTTGTGCTAGGGTTGCTCCGATGGCAAAATTAGAAGCGTCTACGTGTACGTGGAATTCCTTGTCCCAGTCCGGGTACATCAATATGGGTGAGCTGATCAGCCGATCCTTCAGTTCCTGAAATGCCCTCTCCTGTTCTTCGGCCCACACAAATGGTTGACCTTTCCTCGTCAGTAGGTCGAGAGGGTACGATACTTGGGCAAAATTTTTAATGAACCTCCGGTAGTATCCCACATGGCCGAGGAAAGATTTCACTCCAGTGACATTCTCGGGGGCTTCCATCTGTACGATGACTCGCACCTTGTCGGGATCCGTTTTCAACCCAGCTTTGCACACGATGTGTCCGAGCAACTTCCCCTGCGGCACCATAAATCTGCATTTTTTCGGATTTAAGGCAAGGCGGGCCGCTCTACACCGTTCCATGCACTCGCCTAAAGCTTTCAAATGTTTTTCCTTATCGCTATAAATCGACCAATCATCCAGGAAGGCTTTGAAATTACCTACCGACATTTTATCAAAGATGTGGAGTATTATTCTCTGGAATGTAGCTGGTGCGTTGCATAATCCAAATGGCATACGGTTGTATGCATACACCCCATCCTCGACGACGAATGTGGTCTTCAATTTGTCTTCCTCGGCGATACTGATCTGATTGTAACCCGAGAAGCCATCAAGAAAGGAGTACATTTCATGCCCGGCAACTTCTTCCAGAATCGAGTCGGTGAAAGGAATGGGAAATGGATCCTTGATAGTCACTGCATTCAGGCTACGGAAGTCAACACAGATTCTAATTTGCTCCTTCTCTTTCTTCAATGATATGACAATCGGCGATACCCACTCGCTCACTTCCACCTTGAAAATGATGCCGGCTTCCAGCATCTTCTCGATCTCCTCCTGTACTTTGGCGGCATAATTTTTGTTCATTCTGTACGGTCGCTTCCGTACGGGCTGGGCTCCCGGTACGAGAGGAATCCTGTGCACACATAACTCTGGTGGGATGCCTTTCAAATCCTTGTACGTCCAGGCGAAAGCGTCTTTGTATTCCATGAAGATTCTGAATGCTGCCGCTTTCAGGACAGGGTCCCAGTCATCACCGACCAAAATCTCCTTCGGTTTGGCTAATTCCCCGAGGTTGACTTTTTTCAACGTTGGTTCCTCGTACTTTATGATTTTGTCCTGCTCGAACTTGTGGGCTGGAGTTACATCCAATTCGGCCGTACCTTCTTTATATTCTCCGTACTCAGGTGGGAATGTCTCACTGGTCGAGCCATTATCCTTTTCTTCTTCCCCCTCCTTGACCTGCAGCATGTGGCAATCCGGGTGGAAGACTTCATAATCCTCCATTTGCCAGTGAAACAATCCGCTCAGTGAACTGGTCTCATCTTCGGAGCAACTGCCGATCTCCAATACCCCTTCTTCATCTGGTTCCATTGTCTTTCTCTCCTCGTCGTCCGAGTCTCCTCCGGATTCAGATGCCGAGGATGCCAAATCCTCGCTGACGGCCTGGTTCTTCAGATCAATGGTGTATTTCCTCCCTCGATTTTCTATTGAGAGTGTATTCCGCTTCCAGTTGTGGGTTGCCTTGGCAGCAATCAGCCATCCCCGTCCCAAGAGTGCATCGTACGCCTTCTTCTCCATTGGGATGACTACAAAATTCAACAGGAATAGTTGCGTGCCGATCGAGACCTTCTGCTCCATCAGTATACCCAACGGCCTGATGCCATGTTGATCTGCTCCCACGAGGTGGAATGTCGGGGGCCAAAGAGTCGGCTTGCCCAGACACTTCCAAGTCTCCTCTGGCAGTACGTTTACTCCTGAACCACCATCGACGATAGTATTAGATAGTTTCATGCCCAAGATTTCCATCTCGACGACGGCTGGTTTCCTCCCGATGCTTACTGCTAGGAGCATTGGATCCGAAGTCTCGGCTACCACTTCTGGCGTACGTTCTGGTGAACTCTTCGGAAGATTTTCTCCAATAGCATTGGTAAGTGCTACTTTGAGAGAAGGCATTGTTTGCAAAAGATCAGTTACCTTAATGGGTACGGTTGTGTGAAGCACCTGCCGTACGATATTCTTCTCCGACTCCGACTGTAGCAACGTACTGGTAGCTTTATAGTTCTTTCCTTCATCCGCCATTGCCTCGGCTACTTTTGTCTTGGCCTCCCGAAATCTTTCTTTCTCCGTACGGGGATCTGGATAATTTGCTCGTTTTGACTGTGCTCTTGTAATCGCCAAGACCTCCTCGTCGGCTACCTCCAGCATATTGATACTTCCTTTTTGCTTCGGACAGTCGGTGTCTTCATGGTCACCAGGTCCACACCACTTGCACAATTTTCCCCCGCTGCCTTGGCCGCTCTGGCAATCCCTCGCAAAGTGACCCCATTCGTTACAGTTCCGGCACTGAATCATCGGTCGTCCTTTGCTGTCATACTGAATTTTACTTCTCGGCGTATTTCGCCGATTGTTGCGGTAGCCTCCAGGGGATGCATTATTGTTCTGTGGCTTCGGTGGTGTGGTTGGCGGTGTTGACTGTTCGCCTTGAGTGAAGAATACTTGGGAACTTTTAGTTTTTAGATTGTATGGGCACTCTTTGACGGAGTGTCCCATGACCTGGCAGATGTCACAGAATAATTTTTTTGGGCAACTTGCCTTTGTGTGACCTTCCGATTTACAGTCCGTACACCATAATTCATTGGCCTCTTTTGATCCGTCCTTGTCGGCCTTCAGTTCTTTCATTATCCTCATCATATCCCGCCGAAGGGCCTGTACGGTTGCCGATTCATCGTCACTGTCCTCAGCACTCTCGTCGTCATCCCTCCTTTTTCCCTTCGAGGAAGTCCTATTTTCACTTTCAATATCCATCGCCCGATTGTATGCTTCGGTGTACGAGGACGGTGGTACTACTTTCATCTTTCGCCGAAGTGAGGGAATTAGTCCCTCAATGAACCATCGTTTCTTTAACCCATCGGCTGGCTGTGCCTCCAGCTTCCCGATCAAGTCTTTCAACCTCCTGTTGTAGGTCCGTACGTTTTCATGCTTCCCTTGTTTGGTATGATATATTTCAGTGACGATCTCACTATCGTCCCGCAGAAGTTTGAACTCCGCTTCAAAGTTTTGCTTCAGGACCCTCCATGTGGCTCTCTGTGCTTGATCCAGTTCCGAGTACCAGTCAATGGCACTGTCCCTGAGTGTTGCTGGAAATGCCCTTAGCCACTGGTCGGGGTCATCCTGCCCGCTGGCTATCCAGATAGTCTCGCATGTCTTGCAATGCCGTACGGGATCCTCAGAGCCATTCCCCATGAATTTCGGCAACTTTTGCCGATCCGGTTGAGCCATCTTCACCGGTTGACCTCCTTGTTGACCTCCTTGTGTTTTGGACCCGATTAGACTAGTGGATTCCTCGCTACGTCCCTGTGCGTCACCAGCACTCTCGGCCACGTACGAGTCACTGCCACGTCCTCCGTCAGCGTCCGCAACACCGTGGGTCTCTCAGGATCCCCGATGCTCTCTCTGCCCAGGGTTAAGCTCTGCCTTCCTCCTTAACTCTCTTCGTCGTCCGAGAGTGACAACTCTCGAAATCGCCTGATGCTACTGTTCAATTCATCTTCATTGTCATAGAGATTATACTTTCCTGCGTAGGGGGTGCTGCTGAAGGGGTCTTCGTCCCTTCCTTCTATCAAATTGTAGTGTGCTCGTTCAACAGATGTGTCTATTTTTTGCAAATTTTCATAGGTTCTTTTTATGCTCTGATTGATTTCAATTAAGTCCTCGTCTAGTTCCTTACCGACTTGCCTTAGTCGTCTTCGCCGACTTTCCTGCTCTTGTAGCCTCAGTGATCGCCGAACTTGTTCTTCTGGAGTCCCGTGCCCGTCAGGTACTCTATTCTTGTCCTTGTTCGGCCGTACGGGCATTTAGTTGTTCAAGCGATCATTGCTGGTTGCCGGAAGTGCGGCGCCGACTAGTATCCCGTTCTTCCTCTTCCCGTTTGTTTCGGTCTTCACAACGTTGCACGAGTTGTTGTCTTCGGCGCTCACGGGATTCTTCCTCTCGCAAGTCTTGCAGGATAATGAAATGGCGGGCCAGCAACCTGGGCATGCGGTTCAGGAGGTGGTTCACCTCGTCGTTCACTTCCAGCCGATCCCAGATGACTTCCTCAGGGATCTCCCGAACGAGGGATTCCCTACGTACGTGATCACGGAGCGATATTTTCCACAAATTTACCAAGTCTTCCGTCAATGAGTCTTCTCGTTCCTCATTAGCATTTATAGGTTCTTCCGCTGGTTGACCCATTACGCTGCCATGGTGGATGATGCCCTAGTCCGTTCAGGCAACGGCGCCAAATGTTTGCCTACGGAATGGGATTCAACTTTACGTACTACTGGCAAACGTGTAATATGCAGAACATAGGATCAAACAGTAACTAACAGATATCATAGGAAAATGCCAAAGCTTTATTCATTCTCAGGAAATATCATGTACAAAGAGTGGAATCAGCAATAGCATAATGTAACATCAATAACAGCATCAGTATCTCCTTGTTATCCCCGACTATTCCCACCCGACTACATATAACGCTCGGCGGTGGTTACACAACCAACCGACACGACGTTTCATAACATCATTACATTAACACTAATCTAAACATGTTTTGCCGAGAGTGCATGACATCACATGACATTATTATTCTTTACTAACTATTGTTTTATTTGACAACTGCCGAGTATGACCGAGGCCAACTACGGCCGAGGCCAACTACGGCCGACAACAAGCAACCGACAACAAGTAAAATATCTGACTAACAGAGCACACAGTCTCAACATGGTCTCCCTTCAGCTCCACCATTCGCCATTTTCGAGAGCACACAATCTCAAAAACATGGTCCAATTCCTAATTTAAGGATTGATCATCAACAACTTCCTTAGGACAAACCGGTTCCTTACTAACCTCGACAGGAGGATCTTCACGCAATTCAACATTTACCTCACCCTCCAACCCATTTCCCACCGCTGATTCACCTTGGAAATCCTTGGGTTCCTTAATCTTCCAAACCTTAGTCAGTTTGACAACCTTAGGTTGGGCACTAGGAATAGGGAAATCTTTGGCCCAATGTCCCATCTTTTTACACTTGAAACAAGCAAATGAAAGGTTCTCAAAAACTATATGTTGCTTCCAAGACCCCACCTTAGATTTCAGGAAGAAATATTAAGGCAATACAACATCCTGGTCAATCATGACACAAAATTTAGCCACAACTAACCTCCTTCTCAACCTAGTAGCCTTGTCAATTGAGACAAGCCAACCAAATAAAACTTGTTATTAACTATGCATGAAAAAATATTTTGTTGGATATAAGTCACATTTAAATCAAGGTGGGATAGTTCTATAGGGGTTAGTAGTTCAAAGGTAAAGAACTCCAATAGAAAACAAAAGGTCTTGTATATGAGTCTTAGTTGAGCCTCAAACATTCTATGGAGAAACTTAAGAGAAGTTTTGAATATAATCCACATTGAAACCAAAGATGGAATAGTCTAATAAAGATCAATGGTGATAGAACACTCTAATAGAAAATGAAAATTCTTAAGTTTGAATCTTAATTGATCCATGAAAAATTAACATATCTTTTAAAAAAAAAACTGCATCAATGCATAATCACCTAGAGTTACAAATATAGCAATTTTATTTGAGCCTCCAAACTCGTATCTTGACCCATTTATGAAGCCATCTCCCTTATAACCCTTTACACATGAAAAATTATAGTTACCTACCAAATTATGGAATATTCCTCCTCCCTCTTCTCCAACACACATATTCATGTTTGGATGACTGCTTCGTCTATGTCTAAACATTCATCATCATTATTGTTACTCGCTTTGAGATTTTAAAAATAAATGACTATAATGGAGAACATATAATACTAATACTAGTGTTAATTAATGAAATTATGAAGATAATACCTGCACAATCTATGCCATTAGGATAACCATTTCCTTCATATCTAGGAAGGCATATACACACATGCCCTTCTTTGTAAGGGGAATCAAGGCATTCTATCATCAAGAAGCAAGAATAATTGGCAGTTGTTTAGCCATGGAGCAATTCTCATGACCCATACCCCAATTAAGGGAAGACCATAATAAACCTTCCCACCTTCTTCCCAAAAGAGGTTTGTGGTGCAGGAGCATGCAGGTGGACAAGTGATCAACACCACCCAAAAATATTGATTGGTTTGATTTTCTTTAAATTTGGTTTTATTTGGTTTCATCCTTTGTTGTGCCTAAAATCTTAAATTCTTCATCTTCACTTTGACATTTGATGAAAAATTATCTCACGAAATGTGACGATAGAGATATTTTAATTGAATGCAATTGGCTAGTGCAATCTTATCGACTTATTTAGATAAGAAATTTGTTAGATGTAATTGCAATTGCTCTATACGATGTTTGTGCAAATCGATGTCTCACCAATTAAAATGATTACTAGTTGATTTGGTGTTTGAAAAGGAATGTCAATTTAAACTTAACAAAGAACTAAATATGGAATTGGATGGTCGAATCATGCCTCATCACCTTCATTTGATTATTCAATATGCAAATAAGACGATATTCATTAATATTTCTACGGGGCCTTTTCATCTTTTGATCAACAAAGGACAATCAACATAGAATGTGGAAGGGGACACAAGAGGTATTTTTTTTGTTTTGAAATAAGATAAAAAAAATAGGAAAAAAAGAAAGGTCATGAGTGCTAGAAAGTAGAGAGGCCGATAGATTTGAAGGCCTAAAATGACTTGGGAAAATCAATGGGCAAGTGGGAATTGAGCTTGTGAGAAGATAAACTAAAAAAAAGAGCCTATGCACAATAGATTAGAGGGGAGTGGAAGCAACAGAGTCAAAGTAAGAGGTCGATGGAATGATATAGGGAGAATACCCAAGGACGTGGGTAAGAATAAGAAGAAATCGACTAAGACAAGAGAAAACCAAGAGGCATTGGCTTGGAAAATAAAGTATACCTTAAGAGAATAAAAAAAGGCAATGAGTAAACAACAATATAATTAAAAGTTAAATAATATGATATGGATAGCGCAAAAGTTACACAAACGGTTAAGTTAAGATTTAATAAAAAATATTTTTTTTGGAGAAAGCAGATGAAAAGGCCAAATATGAAGGAATGAGAGGGGAAACATAGGTACAAATCATCTATTAAAAATGCAAATAAGAATATGTGAGTAGAGAGAAAAGGGGGCACACAAGTTCAATAGAGGGGTTGTGCACTTGTATATATTTTGTTTGATGTGAATCAAGGTAGGGTATGCACAAAGAAGGGGCATGGTGAAGATTGAGGATGAAGGAAAACCATGAATAGAAGAGTCAGAAGCAACAAGGAAAATTGGGGATGCAAGAGGCATGAAGATGATTTCTAAAGCTATGAGGCATGTTGGATAATAGCATGAAGATAAAAAGGATGAGTTGTATAAATGTGTGGGATTTTAAAAGTCTATAAAGAGGAGAAATATGCTAGTGGTATGTTGGTAAATGCCATCAAGAAGGAGGACAAAAGTTGCGTAAGGGTGGGATGGAAGCAAAGAGGAGTATGTTTTGAATGACGATGTTGTTGTGGACTATGTGCAGAAATTGTGATAGGAGGAGGCCATGAAAGGCCATTTATTGTAATTTGCAGTTAAACAAATAAACCTGAATTTTTTCCTGCAATCTTGTTTCTTTGAATGTTGAATTTGTCAAAGTTTTTCCAGTGGAGGTTGTTTGTGTTTTTAGTTAGTGTGCAAAGGGGAGGACCCTCTTGCATCAATTGGTATTAGAGTGGGTAGTCTTGAGAGTGGAGATGATCCACTAGGACCTGCAGGTGGAAGTGTGAACAGATCACCGACCGTGAGATAGTTTGCACCAAAAAGTAAGTGTGAAGCGGTAGAGAATAAGCTCAAGAGGGCTATTAGAGGTAGAGGAGTCCTAAACAGTGGAGATCTTGAAGCTGCAACAAAATGTTTTTTGCAGAGTGAGAGTGATTGCAACAAGCGAGATGGGTTGGGTCATGAGGAGACCTGTGTGGATGCTATTTTGGGAGCAATATTGGGAGAATGTGGAGGATGAAATTTGTGAAGCGATGGAAGAGATGGTTTGTGGAAAAGTGGAAAAGAGTGTTGGAAAGAGTGAGAGAAAAGTGGTGAAGAGGAGTGAGACAAAGAAAGAGGACAAAGGAGAAGCATATTGTAGCTTGAGATGGAAAGAAGAAGATGTAGCCCCTACTAATGTAGATGATGAAGTAGCAAATGAGACATGTCATGAGGAAGGCATGATGAGAGAAGAAGAAAGGATTGAGATGAGCAACAAAGAGGTCACCAAAAATGGCGAAGAGGATTTGTTGGCCTGTTTGCTAAAGATTGAGGAAGAATGGGTGATGAAGCTCATTGGTGCAATAAAGAAAGAAGAGTGAGAGGTTGTAGCTGACAAGGAGGTGGAATATGTCGCAGTGAAATTTGATGTTGCAGCTATGAGCGAAGATGAGGTAAATCAGTTGTGTGATGTTATTTCATTTTGGACGTAGTACTAGAAGGTGAGATGGATAAAGAGAAAAAAACATGTAGTAGATGTTTTATAGTTGTGTGTAGAGATGGTAGAGGATGTTGGAGAATTTTGGTGGAGGTGGATGGTTAGAGGTGGGTTTGAACCCACAGAGGAAGAGAGGAGTGTGGAAAGCATTTGGCAGAGGAGGTTGGGCTTTGGTGGACATGAGTCCATGAGGGGAAAGAAGAAGAGGATGCAATTTTGTTGGAGGATGATGGTGTGCATTCCGACACAATGCTGGAAGAAGCAAAAGAAATAGTTTTGGGGCACTTGATACATTGATGGAGTTCGCTACAGATTGTTTACAATCTCAAAGAGTGATTCCATCACTCAACTCCACCATTGTGAGCATATGCTCATAATATTTTTACCCAATGTTTCTGGTGTAGGAGCATGCAGGTGGATAGGTGATCAACACCACCCAAAAATATTGATTGGTTTGATTTTCTTCAAAATTTGGTTTTGTTTGGTTTCATTCTTTGTTGCGCCTAAACCTCTTAAATTCTCCATCTTCACTTTGACACTCAGAGAAACATTTTCTCACGAAATGTGATGTTATAGATCTTTTAATTGAATGCAATTGGCTAGTGCAATGCTATCGGCTTGTTTGGATAAAAAATTTGATAGATGTAATTGTAATTGCTTCGGTTGATGTGTGTGCAAATTGATGTCTCACCAATTGCAATGATTACCAATCGATTTGGTGTTTGAAAAGAAATGAAAATTTAAATTTAACAAAGAATTAAATCTGGAATTGGATGATCAAATCATGCCTCATCACCTTCATAGAGATCAATTGGTTATTAAATATGCAAATAAGACCATATTCATTAATCTTTCTATGAGGCCTTTTCATCTTTTGATCAACAAAGGATAGTCAACATAGAATGTGGAAGGGGACGCAAGAGGCATTTTTTTGTTTTGAAATCAGACAAAACAAAGAGGAAAAATAGAAAGGTCACAGGTGCTAGAAAGTAAAGACGCCGATAGATCTCAAGGCCCAAAATGACTTGGGAATATTGATGGGAAAGTGGGAATTGATCCTATGAGAAAAGAAACTAAAAAAAGACCCTATGCGCATCAGATTAGAGGGGAGTGGAAGTGGCATAGTCAAAGCAAGAGGCCGATCAAATGATATGGGGAGAATAGCAGAGGATGCAGGTAAGAATAAGAAGAAATCAACCAAGACAGGAGAAAACCAAGAGGCATCGAATTGGAAAAGAAAGTCTACCTCGAGAGAATGAAAAAGGCAATGAGTAAACAAAAATTAAAAGTTAAATAATATGATATGGACAACGCAAAAGTTACACAAATAGTTAATATTTAATACAAATTAAAAGATTTGAAGAAAGCAAATAAAAATACCGAATATGAAGGAATGAGAGGGGCAACATAGGTACAAATCATCTATTATAAATGCAGATAAAAATATGTGAGTAGAGAGACCAGGGGTGTTGTGCAATTTTTCGCACACACGCCCCGCTGAAAGTAGGGACCCTCTTTTGCTTTCGTTCTTGGTGTCTTGGCTCTTTGATTTTGAGGATTTTGTTGTCTTGGCATGTGCATTAATGATTATTCTACTCATGCAAATTTGTCCTTTTGAGGAAGTGCTTGGAAATCCCGTGTTCTGGAACTCATCTTGGGTTTTTCTCTGTTTTCGGGAAAATTTCATTTGGGCGGAATTCTCTGAATGCTTTGAAAACCTAACAGAGGTTGTTTTACACTATTTTTCGATATTTTGGGACTTCACGAAATTCTGTGTGGTCTGGATTTTTTCGAAATTCCATTGTTCCTTCAGGTTCTCGAGCCTGCTATCTTTTCGGCGCATTTATGTCTCCTGTATGATCTTGTAGTATGCCTTTTATTGGATTTAATTATGATTTGTGATGATCATTTCATGTCATTTGCCTTGTTGAGGTTTTAGGAGTTGGGTTTTGAGTTGCTCTTGCTAGATTTTGCATTTGAGATTTTAATCGGTCGTTGCAGTGGAACTTTCTGGTGATCACTTGCTTTTGCTTGAGCTTTAGGGTTTTGTTGGCTGCTGCTATTTCAATTTCTTTGACTTCATGGTATGTACATGATGGCCTCCCTTTTAATGAACAAATTGAATTTACTTTAGGGTTTGTGTGTGTGTATGCCTTGAGTCAGGATTTTGACATGGTAAGAGTCTGGTAATGGGGCTAGGGTTTCTAGTTCTAAGTTCAATACTTCTCCCAGTGGCTTGCATTGCCCTTCCTTCTGCATGCCTGTGATTCAATGAAGGTTAGCCATTGCTATTTTTGATTTTTGATTTGATTTTGTGTCTTCCCCATGTTGAGCTCTGGTTTGACCTAGAAATCTCCGACCTTCGATAAAATCACACCTGGGGTGAAATGAAACTTGTTATCCATTATTAAATCCAATAGTCGCCCTCTCTTAGTTGGGTCGTGGGAGATTTCGTGTGAGGAATAGTGGAAATGAACAGGGAAAGTTAGGATCCAAGCTATATTATCATGGCAATTTCCTAGGGTTTCCCTTGTTGAAATCATTCCTTAGTCTGATTGGATCTCATCTGGATGGGTTGGAAACATGGATTGTTCATCTTGCACTTTGAATGAGTTGAATATGGGGCTGAATCCCCAAATCCTTAATCGCTTAATCAATTTGAGCAAAATCCTGATGAAGTTAAATATTTCAGATTTTCGGACACCTCGCGGATTTCCTTCACCTTGGGACTTTCCCAGTTTTTCCATCACTTTACCATTTCCTCAAAAATTTGCTTTAAAGATGAAAATTACGTTGGCTTCACAGAATTCCGCTCCCTCGGGATTTTACCGAAATTCCTTTGTCCCTTCATTTTCTCAGAGTTCTTAGACTATTGTTATTTTCGTGGATTTCTATCCTGAGCGAAATTCTCTAAAACTTGGTTGAAAATGAAGAATTGAGAGATAACATGGTTTATTAGCTGGTGATTACACATTTTATGATCAATTTGAGTTATTTAAAGATGTGTCATGTTGTTTCTTAGTTAATGGTGGTCGATTAAATGATTATTGGATGTTTTTTTTTGTTTTTTTTGTTGAAATCCATCTGACTGGGAATTTTCTAAAATTCCTCTTTGGCCTGAATTCCGCGAGAGGACTAAAATCCTGAACTTTGAAATGAGTAATTTTTATGAGGTTTTGGGGAATTTTTCTCATCATGGGACTTATATTGAATATGAATCTATCATTTGTGATTGATTAGCTTGGGTTTCATGTGATCTTTATTATGGTTTCTTTGTTGAATGCAGGTTGAATCAAGTCAAGCAGTGGCTGGCAGGACCAAGGGAAGAGTAATGGATCCAAGTGTTGAAGGGTTTGTTGTTTCAGAGGTAGAAATGATCAAAATGGATATAAAGAGCATAATCCCAAAAAGAAAGCTGACTTCCATCTGGTTAGAGGTCACCAATACAAATGTTGGATTGTGGGATTATGAAGAGTTCAAGACAAGGATGGCAGCACAAAACCTTCCTTTGTTGGCCAGAAGGATAATGGAATCAGGGTTGGCACATGTAGTTGGATTCCCTCCTACAGTTCAGTGTTATGAGTTGGTTCTCGAATGTGCCAGACACTATGACAGGGGTATGCAAAGGATAGTTGGTCCTCAAGGAAGAATTGTGGAAAATCTTAATCCTGTATCTATAGCCCAAACCTTTGACATGCTCGACAGGTCTCATGTGGTGGGTTTTGATATGGATGTGGAAAATAAGTACTATGATGAAGATACCATCAAGTCCCAACAGGTCATCCATTCCTGGCTAGAGAAACCTAAGTCCCACTTTTCCAAGTTACCCAAGCAGCTATCAAAGCTAAATTTAAGAAGGAATACTATGATGTTATCACCTTTCTCAGTAGGGTGGTAGGATTGAAGAGTGCATAAGTGTTTGAAAATTGGATGTTCCATGTCATTGTAAGGATGGAGCAAAATGTTGACTACCATTGGGTAGGCATTATAAGTGCCATGATTCATGAACAAATGTGTAATGTCCTACAGACAAAGACCTTCACAATGACCTCCTACTTGGTTTATGCACTTGCAAGGTTCCATCTATACAAAGGACTGAGTACAAGGGGTGTGTTTGGGTAGGATGTAATTTATGAGGTCTATCCATAGCTACACCTAGGTAACTCAAGCTATAGGAGGGTGAATGATGCATTCACTATGTACATCACTAGGTTTCTCCAAGGTGCATAGCATATTAGAATAGTTGAAAATGGTAAGGAGTTAATCAAAAGGTATGGGGCTTGGTTTATCCAGTTTCCTACC
Source organism: Sequoia sempervirens (assembly GCA_007258455.2). Lineage (NCBI taxonomy): Eukaryota > Viridiplantae > Streptophyta > Pinopsida > Cupressales > Cupressaceae > Sequoia > Sequoia sempervirens. The sequence goes on along the minus strand of VDFB02058242.1, from coordinate 668,541,530 downwards.
TTTTCTTACATAAGGAAAGATGGTTGTCAGAGGGCTACATACAGACTTCCTAGGTATCCCACAAATCACATTATACTTCTAGAGGTCACAAGGCATATATGTGATTTTGATGCAATTGTAAAGAAGGATAAACATAAAACTGGATTAGGTGGTGATTTTCCTTTGAGGATAGGCAGTAGTGAGGCATGCCCCTCTATTAATTTGGCCTATACTTCTGAAGAAGAAATGAGTACTCTAGGTTTATCTTTCCATTCCAAGAGATCTAGATTTGATAGGACTGGTGAGGCATAGAAGAAGGCCAGCAGGGAATATAGTCATAAGGATGATATAGAGGATTATTGGGCCAACTGCAGTGATGAATTTGAAATTAGAAGGAAGAAGTTTTCTAGGCTACCAGTGAACTTAGTCCGGATATATAATGTGAAGGCCATTCCAGATCAGGTTGAGGATGATGGAGATTTGATTCAGGGCCATGAATATGAAGCTATGAAGGATAAACCAGTTGGAGAAATAGATTGGCTGGAGGAAGAGAAAATAGAATTAGAACAGATCATGACTCCTATGATCAAGTATACTAAGTTGTGGCTCAAGCATAAGATGTGGGAGTTGGAAAGTGAAGGTGTGTAATGCACCTATGATCTAATGGGATACTCAGAGTCTCATTCCACTTCTGAGGAGTCAATTGAGCAGGATCCTAAGGGTAAGGGCAAGGTGAGCTCTCCTTTCAAGATAAAGCTTAAAGATGTTTAGGCGAAGTACAAGAGATGAAAAATAAAAGAAAGCCTATTGCAAAGAAAAGGAAACACATTTCAAGGACAAAGAAGTCAGCAAAGGATGAAACTAAAAAGGAAGACAAAGAGGCTAGTGCTTCTATGCCAAAGAGAAGAAGAATAGTGAGATTGTCACAGAAGAAGAAGGAAACCTCTAAGGCAGGGGATGAATTTGACCCACCGGTAATAAATGTGGAGAGTTCAGGAGAAAGGACACAAGTATACATAAGAAGATCAAGAACTCCTTCTCCCAAGGATAGTGGTCGAGGAAGGATGCTCCTTTAGTTACCCCTATTGTGGAACAACATGATAATATTCCTCCTTCCCGTGAGACTCACAATGCACCAAGTAAACCAGGTGAATTTAAAGAGGTAGAGAGTCACCAAGATCCAGAAGAAGAAGAATTTCAAGAAGGTGAGATCTACAGTGCTAAGGTAGATATAGAGAAGGTGTTACAGTATCCTTTGGTGACTTATGAGGATTCACTTGTAAGAAGTGAAGAAGATAAACCTCCTTAGAGAGAGGAAATGCTAGTTAGGATTCCTTCACCGATACATGAAGAAGAAGAGCATGATAAAGAAAAAGAAGATAAAGTTGAGGAGATTCCTGAGAAACAAGATTTGAATGAAGGTATACCTAGGGATCAATAGGATGAAGTTGGACAAAGTAATGTATAATTTGATTCTACTGTTCCAGGTTGGTTGGAAAAGGAATTAAAGAGTAAACAAATTTTTGTAGATGATACTCCTCCCAATTGGGATGAATTATTGGAAAATATAGGAAAGGGTAAAGCAAAGAAGAAAGCCAGAGTTATCTCCAAGATTAAGAGAGATGAAGCAAATAACAACGTGGTTCACGTTGCTACTCCTGCTCCTAATAAGAATAGGGATGATGTGACTGGTAGTGACTACAATGTGTAGACTATTCATTTAGGGCCTACTTCCATGGAACAAGAGATTGAATACTATGAAGGCTCTAGTGCTATAATCTTGGGTAGATTGAGGAAGGAAGTGAAGACCAAGCAAGAATTGAAGAAGGAAAATGATAAACTCAAGAGATATTTGCAAGATTTGATGAAACCCTTGCATCATCTGCTGCAAGTTTCCTGTAGGAAGAAACAATAACTGAGTTGGAGAGAATGAAAACCACTACACATGCTACAACCGGATGGTTACAAGGAGTGCAAACTAAGGGAGATGATGCTATCAAGGACATCCTTTCAACTAGAGGAGACACTATGAGATCAATAGATTGGTTAAGGAATGTGGTAGCTCAGGATAAGGAGGATGTGGATCTACTGTTGCAAAAGACCAAAACCATCATGCAATATACTGAGGACAAATTGGTAAGTGATGGAATTCTTCCTTCGTCCAGAGCTGCAGAACCTTGGGAATGGTTTGAAGTTTTTCAAATAAGGCAAAAGGTTTTAAAGAAGGTGTATAAGAAGAGGAAACAAATTGAGGACACCTTGACTGAGATCTACAACAAATGCATTTCTTTCTTTGAGGTTATGATAGGAAGAAAAAGGTTTTTGCCAAAACATTTGAGCTTGGAGCAGTTGAGAAAATGGTGGCAGGATGTGTATTCTCCAATCAATGAAGACCCAGTCACTGAACATCAGCTGGATGATGCAACAGTAATGGATAAATATCAAACCATGAGAGTGGATTGGGATAAAATTTTAAAATAGTCAAGAGAAGATATTAAGTCCATTGGAAGGAGAATTAAGGTTTTAGCTATGCCACCTATAGCCGACTTGGACATGATATTTTGATGATGCATGATAAGATGGAGTGCACTGAGGATAAAGGGGGAAGTAGTTAATGCAATACTTCATCAGAATTTGTGCTTCCTCATTATTTCTCTTCTCCTCCACATGCACTGGACCAGGCTATGTTGGAGATCCCAGGCCGACCTAGATGGAGTACATGCATTTAATGCATATTTTATTTTATTTTGAATTCCTCTTGGCTGACTTGTTTTGTAGCCATTTATTATTGTAAACCCTAATTGGGTCGACATATCTTGGGGGTTTCTATAAATATGGCATTTTGCCTCATTTGTAAGGGCTAGATAGTTTTTGGAGCGAATTAAGAAATATAGCAAGAGTTAGAATTATGAGTTAGTATCATTTTCAAGCAAGTGCTATAACAAAAGACTTGAATTGTTGCTACCTTGGGTAATTTAATGCAATTAAAGACATTGTGATTTGGTGCCTCTCTTGTGTTGAATTTTATCTGGTGTGGTTCTTGTGATTCTATCTTTTGAAATTGCTTAAGTTTATTTGATATATGTTGGGTTTAATGTTAGATGACTTAATGGTGTTTATGGTTTGATGCTTGAAGTGCTTGTAGCAATCTCTAGTCCATACTTTTTGTAGCTAGCTGATTGTTAGTTGCTATGCAAAGTTAGCCTGGACTTAAATTCACTGTGCTTAGTTCAACTGTGGATGTTTGTTCATTTTGATTGCAATAGGGTTGTTTTGAATAAATGTTCATAATATGAAAATCTTTCATGCCTTAGAAGATTGCACTATTTTTGTAAGATTGCAGATTCATATGGGTTAAGCAGGAATCAGTTTTTGAGGGATGGTCCACTTCCAGTATTTTATCATTTCCATTGCTAATCTTAGGACTAGTGTTAAATTAGAAATTTCTCTAAAACTCTTATCTCTTTTGCTATTTCTTTTGTCATTTGAGTTAGATTTAGGATTAAAAAGCATCACCATATTGCAAAACTTGATAAGCTTTGAGATTCAGTATTTTATTGTAGTAAGGTCCCTTTGTGATTACCAACATTTTCACATTATCATTGAGTTTTTTATGCATTTTCAAGACCTAACATTAGAGACCTCGGGGTTATCTCTTGAGGCTTGCTGATAGAGATTTTCCTTTCAAGAGAGATATGATACTTGTATTTTGTATGAGTTGTTGCTGTGCAGAAAACACCATCAACAGGGGGCACACATGTTCAAGAGAGGGGCCACACACTTGTATATATTTTGTTTGTTGTTTATCAAGGTAGGGTATGCACAAAGATGGGGTGCAGTGAAGACTAAGGATGAAGGCAGACCACTAATAGAAGAGTTAAAAGAAACAATGAATATTAGGTTTGCAAGAGGCATGCAGATGATTGATAAAGCTATGAGGCACATTGGATAATAGCATAGAGATAAAAAGGATAAGTTGTATAAATGTGTGGGATTTTAAATGTCTATAAATAGGAGAAATTTACTGGTGGTATGTTGGTAAATGCCATTAGGAAGGAGGAAAAAAGTTGCATAAGAGTGGGATCAATGCAAAGAGGAGTATGTTTTGAAGTTGATGCTATTGTGGACTATGTGAAAAAATTGTGATAGAAGTATGTTTTGAAGTTGATGCTATCGTGGACTATGTGCAAAAATTGTGATAGGAGTGGGATCAATGCAGAGAGGAGTATGTTTTTAAGTTGATGCTATTGTGGACTATGTGCAAAAATTGTGATAGGAGGAGGCCATGAAAGACAATTTATTGTAATTTGCAGTTAAATAAATAAACCTAAAGTTTTTCCTGCAATCTTGTTTCTTTGAATGTTGAATTTGGCAGAATTTTTCCAGTGGAGTTTGTGTTTTGAGTTAGTGTGCAGAGGGGAGGACCCTCTTGCATCAATTTTTTTTATTATCTTGCACTCTAAAGGTAGTTGGGTCTAATATGGTGGAGAAGCCATATTTCTCACCATTGTTTAAGGAAAACACATTGCCTCCTATAAAATTATTTAGTTCCAATTGTCTGGAATGGTAATTTCACAATAACCATAGCAGTATTATGACAAATCTATAGAAATACAAAGAAGAGAAAATATATAGAAATAATGGATAACTCAAAAAATTTGAGTGCTGATGAATTCAAGCTCATGCATTAGATTTATAGTTAATTACATAATAAATTCTATGTGCATTGTACTATAGAGTTATCTACAATATTTATGATGGATAGGTGAATGAGAGCATAATGTGAATGAAATGAATGAAATGGGGTAGCAAAAGTCTAAAATTGGTCGAATGGAGGTGATGTGAGGTGGACTTGCAGTTAGTTTGTGCCGATGGAACATAATTAATTTACTCATTCCAACTATACTAATTAGTTTTAAATATCCCCCATAATCTAGAAAAGATGAGTCCCAGCCTAAAGCCTTGTTAGGTACCCATTTACAATCACTTATTCAATAATTTGAAAGTAGGCATTCATAATGATCAAATTTTGTCTTTAATAATTCCTTTGTCAAATTTCTTGCTAACCAATCTTTTTGATATGCAATCTTTGAATTCAATTTCCTAATTTTTAGAAAGTAATCTTCCACATGCTACTACACTTTACTATAAGAAATTGATTCCATCCTATTGTTAATTATGGAAATTGAACTTGGTGTTTTCATGCACCTTCACCTCCAACTAATTTAGATGTACCCTTTCTGCAAATTAAAAGGAAAGCAAAGTGCAGAAAATGCCTTCCTAATATTAATCTTCAGGAGAAAGATATAGCAAACATTTTAAAACTTGAAACTATAGAACACAAAGATGCACATTCATGAATAACATAATAGACAATAAGAATGAATACTATATTTTACATGGGAAAACCATCTCGGGAAAAAACCCACACACCAAAGTAGAGATCTCTTGTATTATAGTAAAATGTCAATTACATACAAGTTACAGAGCTATGATCTTTCAGATGTCAATTCACAAAATAAATTCAACAACATTACATTACAATTGCTTTGATCACCACTCACTTGTGATTACAAATCCAAATTACTACCAAACTTGATACAAACTTCACAAGTGTTACAACATAACAATTGCACCAACTCCAATACCAGACAAACAGTCACAACAAACTAAACCGTCCCTACCTTCTGCCTCCATCAAAGTCCCACCAGAATGTTGAAGAGACAAGAAACCTTGTATCTCTAAACTCTCGCTATCACTCTGATACACATACCACTCCATCCTATTGGGATTTCGAGGGACCATGTAACACCTCCCACCGATATAAGGAGGTCTCATTGATGAACCTTGGCTAATTATGTCCCACCGATATGTGTTCATCTCCCCGACAAAGCTTTAATGCCAACCCACTGTTCATCTCATCTAACCATTATGGGATGACATGATCTATACCATACCACTACAAGCTTCATCAATCACCATCGTAGGGTGGTGAGATGGCCCACACACCTGCTAGCCATTTCAAACATTGTCGTAGGGTGGAGGGAAGGCCTGCACACCTGCCACCCATTTCAACCACCATTGTGGGGTGGCAGGATGGCCCACACACCTGCCAAACTCTCCAATCACCATTGTGGTAAGCCAAGCACTTGTTGAGATATTGAGGAGACTCGCCACTAAGTCTTTTTGACACTCAATTATGAATCTAACAAAATGGAAACCTAAAACTTGAAGTGCTTATCAGGATGTTGAGGGGACTAGGCATTTCATCCCATCGACATTCACCTGTTATCTCAATGGACCCAAAGCTTGAAACCTTCTACGCTAGAAATTTTGAGACACCCTTTCTTAACATTCACCCACTTGATGAATAACTTACTGGCTCCTTCCAACTATTGAAGTTAATAAAAAAATTCTAGGCCCCAAGGCCTATCAAATTGGTGCACCACTTGAACTTATCAGTGCTCACAAGTTTCATCAATGCATCAAAAAAATTCACTAGAGTATTAAATTTTTCTAGACCAACCTTTCCATCCTCCACCATATCACGAACAAAGTGGTACTGCATTTCAATATGTTTCATCCTGGCATGGAAGGTTGGATTTTTCATTAAAAAAATGGCACTTTGACTATCACATCAAATAATAATATACCTGCATTAAAACTAACATTTGAACATAGCCTTCTAAGCCAAATGGCTTCCTTGCAGGCATGATTTGCTACCATGTACTCAACCTTAGTAGTGGATAAAGCAACTACAACCTACGACTTGCTCATCCAACTAACTTCACCACTAAATAATCTGAATACATATCCACTGGTGGATCTTCTACTATCAATGTCCCTTGCCCAATCATAATCCACATATCCATGAATGCTATTTGAACTCTGAGATCCAGTAGAGTAACTATGATAACACAAGGCCTACTCATAAGTTCCCTTCAAATACCTAAAAAATCTCTTTACAACATCCCAATGCGGCCTTCCTAGATTAGCCACAAACTGATTAAGAACTCCCACTACTTGGGAAATGCCCAGCCTAGTATAGAAAATTGCATACATTAAACTTCCAACTCCACTTGCATAAGGCACCCCGATGATGTCCTCCATCTTAGTAGGAGATTTTGGACAATCTTCAGCAAAAAGTTTCATTCCCTGCAACACTGAAACAACTAATTGCTTGCAATATGTCATATTAAACCTCTCTAGGAAAAAATATATATACTTGCTTTGGCCGAGCCAAAGTTTTCTATTTCCCCTATCCCTTTCTTTTTCCATCCCCATAATATACCTAGTTAAACCTAGATCTTTCATTTCAAACTGTGCTAACAATTGAGATTTTAATTCAAAAATCATACCCTTACTATTCCCAATGAACATGTCATCCACATACAGGGAAATAATAATAAGATGACCATTTTCAAATTTAAAGTAAACACAATGATCAAACTTTGATCTCACAAACCCCAAAGACAACACATAGGTATCAAACTTCTGGTACCATATTCTAGGAGACTGCTTCAAACCATACAAAGATTTCTTTAATTTGTAAATTGCGTTTTCCTTACCTTTTTCAATGAAGTGCTTTGGCTGGGACATGTAAATCTCTTCCTTCAAATCACCATGAAGAAACGTTGTCTTCACATCCATCTGCTCGATCTCTAAGTCATATGCAGTTGCAAGTGATGACATAAATCTAATAGATGTTAGATTAGCTATAGGAGAAAATATCTCTCCATAATTAATCCCCTCCACATGGGAATATCCTTTTGCGACCAACCTTTCTTTATGCTTCTCAACATTGCCATCCAGACCAATTTTCTTCTTAAACACCCATTTACATCCAACAAGATTTTTTCCTTTAGGAAAGGTACTAGATCCCATGTTTCATTCTTCTTCAATGATGCCATTTGTTCATTCATGGCTTTGAGCCAAGAATCTAAATTAGGCATACCCATAACCTCTCTAACAATCCTAGGCTCATCAATGTTAGCAACCAAAGCATACACACAATTGGAATCTAACATAGAATACCCAAACCTTTTAGGTTGCCACTTAGCATGTGTAGGCCTCTTCACATGCTGAGGCTAAGGTTCTTCTTCTTGATCAGAATTTTTAGAGCTACTTGAGCTCTCCTCATTAATAGGTCCACCAGGAGTACATAGTTATCCTTATCTGGAGTAAGAGGAAATTCAACTACCTCCTTTTCTGCTTCTTTCACCTCTGGCTGCAGATCAACTATAAAATGTTTCAACTCACGAAATATCACACTTATACTATACAACACCTTCTCTGTAACTAGGTTCCAAATCGTGTACCCTTTCACACCAATTCCATAACCGATGAAGATACACTATACATAGCCTTATTCTCCAATTTAGATCTTTTTTCACTAGGCACATATGCATACACCTCACAGCCAAAGACTCTATTGTGTCTCAATGAGGGCTTCTTTCTAGACCATGCTTCCATAGGTGTCTTGTCCATGACTGTTGAAGTGGTAGATCTGTTAATCAACTAACATGCTGTAGCTATAACTTCAGCCCATAACTTGTGTTCTAGACCAACTCTACTCAACATACTTCTTGCCCTTTCCATCAACATTCTATCCATCCTTTCTACAACCCCATTTTGCTGTGGAGTGTAAGGAGTTGTTTTATGCCTTTTAATTTTGTGTTCCTTGTAAAACTTATCAAAATCTATTAAAAAACTCACCACCATTATTCGTCCTCAAACACTTAATTTTCCTACCAATCTGATTTTCAACCAAGGTTTTAAATTCCTTAAACCAACTAAAAACTCTAGTTTTACTTCTGAAAAAATAAACAAATGTCCTTCTTGAATAATCATCTATGAATGAGACAAAATACACAAATTTTGATAACAAAGGAACATTAACTAGACCAAACACATCAACATGAATATAATCCAAAATTCTAGAATATTTATGAGGACTAGAATAAAATTAAACAGGGTGTTATTTTCCATATATGTAATGTTCACAAAAATTGAACTCAAGATTACAATCATCAAGCCCTTCAACCGGGCTTTTATTTTTCAAGGCTTTTAAGCATTTTTCACTAATGTGGCCAATTCTTTGATGCCACAACATTGTTTTATCTACTAGGAGCTTAATCTCTAAAGAGTTTGCGCCCTCAGGAACAATACCTCCTTTCTCTACATGATCAGATTCACTTGACTTTGTAGAAGCGCTATTACACCGTACTACACATACATCCAACTTATATAGAGTGCCAATTCGTGCACCCTTAGCCAACACCATAGAGCCTCTAGTCATTCTACAAACACCATTCAAGAAAGAGACTTGCACACCAACATCATTAAGATTACTTACAAAAATATAATTTTGAGCCAGACTTGGTATATGCATCACATCATCGATTCCCTTTATTATTCCATCAAGAAACTGAATTTTGACTCTTCCACGACCATCAATCTCCAGGTGAGAATCATCACCCATATACACCCTTCCACCAACATACTTTTCATACTTTGAGAACCATCCTCTATGAGAGGTCATGTGAAAGGATGCATCCGAGTCAATCAGCAAAACATTATCTGATGCCTAAGTCACTAAGGATGCTATGAAGGCATCGACATCGCTCTGAGAAGATTCCTTTTCCAAAGAACTAGTTTTATTTTTCTTCTTCTCCTCCTCTTTAAAATCTTTCCAGATGTTTCCAGTCTGCCCACATTTCCAAAATTTCACCTTGGAATTTTTTACCAGGAGACTTTGATCTCCCCTCTGACTTAGATTTAGACTTCTTGTCTTTCTTCTTGCCTTTATCCTTTGATCTTCCTTGAACAACAAGGTCCTCCTTGGCCATCTTAGAAGACTTCCTTCACATTTCCTCTAACAACAATGAAGCAACCACATCTTCCATCTTGAAAGTGGTTGTTGTACTCCCAATATCCATTACCAGGTGATCCCATGTGTTAGGCAACAAACACAACAGGAGCATGCAATGATCCTCATCATCTATCTTCACACCAATAGACCCCAATTGAGTAATGATCATATTAAATGCATTCAAATGATCTGTAATAGACACTCCTTCCTCCACCGTTATAGAATACAACTTATTTCTTAGGAATAACTTATTTACTAGAGATTTCCCTTGATAAATGTCACCAAGATTCTTCCACAAAAGTGTCACTATCTTCTCTTCATGGACGTTCAAGAGAACTGAATCATCCAAACAAAGTCTGATCAGACCCTTGGCTTTCTGGTCCATTGTATCCTAGTCATCTTGTGAGGTTGTTGATGGTTTGTTAGAGGACACTAAAGCCCATAACTCTCTATCCATGAGAAAATATTCCATTTTGACTATCCAAAATTCAAAATTGCCACTGTTGAACTTCTCAATCTCTATTCTTCCAAATGTGCTCACCATCTTAAATCTACAATAAGTTTACAAACAAATGTCTCTACAAAACTACCATTGAAAAAGGTCAACACAAAAAAATCGTCTTACCCACAAGGAAAAAAGATGGCCTAGCTTTGATAAGAATTGAAAGGAAAGTAAAGTGTGAAAAATGCCTTCCTAATACTATTTTTTAGGAGAGAGATACATAAAAAATTTCAAAACTTGCAATTATAGAACACAAAGATGCACATTCATGAATAAAAAAATAGAAAATAAGAATGAATACTGGATTTTACATGGGAAAAACCTCTTGGGAAAAATCCCACACACCAAAGTGGAGATCACTTGTATTATAGTAAAACATCAATTACATACAAGTTACAGAGCTATGGTCTTTCAACTATTAATTCACAAAATCAATTTGGCAACATTACATTACAATTGCTTTGATGACCACTCGCTCATGATTACAAATCCAAATTACTACCACACTCGATATAGACTTCATAAGTGTAACAGGAGAACAATTGCTCCAACTTCCATACCAGAAAAATAGTCACAACAATATAAACTGTCACTACCTTCTGCCTTCGTCAAAGTCCCATTGGAATGTCGAAGAGACAAGAAATCATGTCTCTCTGAAGTCTCACTATCACTCTGATACACATATTTCTCCATCCTATCAGGATGTTGAGGGGACCATGTAACACCTCCCACTAATATAAGGAGGTATCATTGACAAACCTTGTAGACTTGATCGAGATATTGAAGGGACTGCTTATTATGTCCCACCGACATGTGTCTATCTCCCTGATGAAGCTTTACCACCAACTTGTTGTTCATCTCATCTGACCATCACGGGACAACGAGATCTATACCACACCACCACAAGCCTCCTCAATCATCATCATGGGGTGGCAAGATGGCCCACACACCCACCAGCCATTTCAAACACCATGGTGGCGGGATCGCCTACACACCTGCTAGCCATTTCAAATATCGACGTAGGGTGGTAGGATGGCTCACACACCTACCATACTCTCCAATCATTGTTGTAGTAGCCAAGCGCTTGTCAAGATATCAAGGAGACTTGCCACTGAGTCCTACCGACACTCTACTATCAATTCGATGAACTGGAAACTAGAAAATTGAAGTGCTTATCGGGATTTCGTCCCACCAAAATTCACATATCAGCCTGATGAACCCGAAGCTTGAAGACTTCTACGCCAATAAGTTTGAGACACCCTTTCTCAACACAAACTCATCAATTGTAGTTTTCTTATTTTCATGTCTTTCAAGATAATATTTTTTACCCTGCTAAAACCTTTGAAATTTCTTAATTCCTCTTCAACACATGAAAATGCTTATACAACATTTTGAACATACTTGTAATCTTTTTCCAATTCAATCCATAATTCCATCCTCAATTCATTTGCATGCAACCTATCATAGATTCTTTCCAATTTTTTTATTCCTACATGTCTTTTCAGAATGGCTCTTCAAACCACAGATGCTACATGAATGTAGATCCCAAAACACTTCTTTTCTATGTCCTCTATTACAATGGGACTATTGCATACATTGCATTTCTTGAACTGATTTTTTTGAACTTATAAGACTTGTAATGTCATTTGTAATAATTTTATATCCAAGAAATTTATACTTTGTCCTCACAATTGACTCAATGGGCTCTCTAATTACTTGTCCATACTTTCCCAATCCTTCACCTTTATAGTGTCATATCCCCTCGATACCTTGTTAATCACTTTGCATGACCCTAGCCCCGATGTAATTTGGACTAGGGTTGGAACTTCAAAATATAATGTACTAACATAAATAACTATGTGGGTGTGTGTGAGTGTGTGTTAAATAGGAACCTTGATGTTATTATTATTATTGTGATTATCACTCCTATTACGTTATTTTAATTTAATGCATTGAATGTTTGATTAACACAGACTAACAATTTGGCTGTTGTACTGGTGTGAGGTTTGTTGTTGGATGCAGGTGCCAGGGGTGCAAAGTGAGGTGGATTATGTGGTTTCATTGTTTGAGAGATAGACAATTGGTATGTCATTCTATTGTTGACCTTGTCTATAGATTCCAATAGCTTGAGGTTCATCCAACCTAGGATTTATATATATATATATATATATATATATATATATATATATATATATATATATTGCTAAAGCTACTTGACTTGGCTAGGTAGAGCCATAAGGACCACTTAAATGTTTTGATTAAGGTCTATGATTGAAAAATAAATAAATAAATGAATTGAGGACAAGTAAATAATAAATAATAAATAATAAACCATAAATTTAGTAACTGCAAAATATAAAATAAAATAAAATAAAATAATTTAAAGACAATGAACAAACAAACACTCACCATGAATATTAAATAAAATAAAATAGATGGGAGTAAAAAAAAAAGAGAGACAAGGGAATGAATCCCATGACTATATAATGTTATGGTGAATAAAAATAAAAATAAATCAAAAAAATTTTGAAATGTCACTTGCAAGGGGCGTATAAACCAAGACTCAATTAATCTAAATAAATTAAAAGAAGAAATAAAGTCCATCATCGAGCAAATATGGAAGGAAAGAGAAGGATGTAGGAAAATGAAGGAAATGCTTTCACGGGAGAAGAAGGTGGCTAAGACAGTAGCAGAGGAAGAAATCTCGACCAAGGAAGAAGAAGCTTGGTGAAGAGGAGGACAACAAAAGAATTAAGAGGCCTGGAAACCCTTGCAACAACTGCCAATGGTAGGAAATTTTTTTTACCAACATGCCATGGAGAAACTCGTCCCTCTTTCCTTAAATCGACTGGCAAAGATCTCATTTTGGAAGAGAAAATGGTGGGAAGAGAAAAGAAAGAAGAAGGGTGTGGTTGTTTCAAGGGTTTGGATGGGTTTTGAAGAGGAGACCAGAGTTTGGCAGCTAGGGCATTCCATTTTTCTACTCTAGATCTCACCATCTCAGGTTTGAAATCCTTCTATTATGCAATACCATTCTATGATACAACATTTGTGAAATTTTTATTTTGGCTTTGGAATCTTTATGTAAAGTTCTTGCAATAATTTGTTTTGAGAGCTCACCACATGCTCAAGAGCTGGGAGCTGTATTTTTACTTTATAAATTTAAGAAAGTGTAAAGGAAATAACTTAAGAAACTAAGAAATCAGAAAAATAAACTCCACACCAGCTGTAGGATGGGATGCTTGAATAGGGAATCTCTTCTTGCCTAATCTAAACAAAAAAAAACTCAGAGGAAAGATGAGGGCAGGGTATTTTGATTTGAGCAGAGAGTTTAGAACCATCACATCACAGTTTCCTGAATGCAATAAAATACCTCTTTCAGCATAATGTTAATGGTCTGGTCTTTAGCAAGAAAGTTAGTTGGTAAAAATGAAGCAAATGCATTAAAATACCTCTTTCAGCATAATTTTAATGGTCTGGTTTTTAGCAAGAAAGTTAGCTGGTAAAAAAAGAAGCAAATGCATTAAAATACCTCTTTCAGCATAATGTTAATGGTCTGGTCTTTAGCAAGAAAGTTAGCTGGTAAAAATGAAGCAAATGCATTAAAATACCTCTTTCAGCATAATTTTAATGGTCTGGTTTTTAGCAAGAAATTTAGCTGGTAAAAAAAGAAGCAAATGCATTAAAATACCTCTTTCAACATAATTTTAATGGTCTGGTTTTTAGCAAGAAAGTTAGCTAGTAAAAAAAGAAGCAAATGCATTAAAATACCTCTTTCAGCATAGTTTTAATGGTCTGGTTTTTAGCAAGAAAGTTAGCTGGTCAAAAAATGAAGCAAATGCATTAAATTACCTCTTTCAACATAGTTTAAATGGTCTGGTTTTTAGTAAGTAAGTTAGTTGGTAAAAAATGAAGCAAATGCATTAAAATACCTCTTCTAGCATAGTCTTAATGGTCAGATTTTTATTAGTAAGATAGCAGGTCAAATATGATGCAAATGAGTAAGATATCTCCTTTAGTTGTTGCCATAATGGTCTGATCTTACTTTAGAAGTGGAGCTAGGTAAGTTTGATATAAGAAAAAATTAAGATAACTCCCTTAGCTATTGTCTTATTGGACCAATTTTACCTTAGAAATGGTGCGGGTCAAATCTATTACAATTTAAATGAAAATTTGTGGGATGCTAACTCTATGTAACACCTACACATTGTATAATCTCTACTTAAAAGTGTTGGTGGCAAGGTATTCCCTCTTCATAGAGGTTTTCCAAATTGAAGCATCAAACAATGTTATTGATAAAATAACTCTTTCATAACCTTAGGCTAAATCTAAGATGAAGACATGGTAGAATGTAAGCAACATTTGGGGGAAGTTGAATTGATCAATCACTGTCTACAAATTAAATATCCCCTTCATACCTCTCTGCCTTGTTGGCTACTAGGACAACCATCTATATGTGGGTTATTTTTGTTATGAACAAGCAAATAGGCAGTCATTCTCCTCTAATGGAGTACTTGAACTGATGTAGTATGGAATTACAGTCCCTACAGCTTCGTGTTTTGAAAATTATTCTCGAAGGAATTATTAGAATAGGTAACCACCTCAAGCTATCTAGAGATGCAGAGTTACCTCCCCTCCACCATAAAGTGTCTAGGAGTAAGAGGTGCTCTTCTTGAAATATCTGGCCATGCCATGTTGGTTGTAGCTATGATGGGAGACTATTGATCCTAAGTTGGAACCTACTGAGTTGAGTCAGGAACCTACTTCTTGTCCAATGCTAGGCCTGAGCCAAGGAATAGTACTACTCGAGATGGACGGTAGTCTAGGAGTAGCACTAGGCTTGAGATGGACAAAAGACTAGGGGTAGTACTATGCTTGAGATGGACTGTAGTCTAGGGGCAGTGCTAAGCTTGAGATGGACGATGGTCTAGGGGCAGCACTAGGCTCGAGATGGACAACAGTCTAGGGGAAGCAATATGCTCAAGATGGACAAGAGTCTAGGAGCAGTACTAGCTCAAGATGGTCATTAGTCTAGGGGCCTTCCATGCCAACGATGGCTACTCTTGGTTGCTTAGCCAATAGGACATTAGGAAGGAAAATTCCCTAGCAAGCTCAAGTAGGTAGAATGAACTCCCTGTGTAATCCCTATAGCCGTTAAGGGATCCTTAAGCTACCATAGCTAGGTGTACCATGGAAATAGGGTCACTAGGAAGACAATTTGCACATAGTTTAGGGGATTGAATGACACACTATCTCTCTCTCTCACCACAGGCCACATAATCTGCTTGGAGGGGTGGATAGGCTTTGAATCCACTTTGGTTGGGATCAGTTTGCACCCCACCACAAGCATAGTAAGCAGGGATGTGGAGATAACTCAAACTCAATCATGAAGGTATGTACAAGTCAGTTAGTAGCTTCCTTATGGTTTAATACAACAATTCGTACTAGTAGGTTTATGTAATTGATATGATATTATAATGATTAAGCTGATCACCATTATTGTTTATATGATTCTAACCTTCTATGTGATCCTTCTTGCATGATGAAGAGAAAAAAAATAAAAATTGTGCAGATTTTCTCCTCTTTGTTGGGGCAGTTTTTACATATAGCTCATTTTTTCATAATTTTTAAACCAACATTATTTTCAAAATATCTTTTCTTATTCTCATCACATCTAAGAATATTTGCAAATTCAAATGCATTATCTTCATCCTTATACTCTTCATAAAAAATATCTTCATCTATATCACACAAACCAACTAATTGATCAAAGGAACAACACAAATATTTTGTGTTACATGAGACATTGCAAATTAATGTCTTTAATTTCAAACACTCATTTTCCTTTTCCAACAACTTTAACTTTTCTTCTAAATATCTATTCTTCTTCTTGACATCATCAAACAACTTCAATATTTCTTATACCTCGTCGTTTCTCTCTTTGAATTTCTCTAATTCTTTGTCAAGATTATCAATTTTACACAAATATTCATATTTCTCCTTTGTTAAGTCCATTATTTTTTCTATAAATTTAGAATTATTATTTTTAGCTTTCATGAATTATTCCACCAAAATTTCATTTTCTTTTTTAAAACAGTTTCCCATTGAAACAAATGATTTAAACTTGATTATACAAACAATTTAGACCATCTTCCTTCGATAGATTTATGTGCCTTTATTCTTTCACGATTTTCTTTGTCACTGCTGGAACTAATCTTCCAACATCTAAATATCTATTCTTCTTCTTGACATCATCAAACAACTTCAATATTTCTTATACCTCGTCGTTTCTCTCTTTGAATTTCTCTAATTCTTTGTCAAGATTATCAATTTTACACAAATATTCATATTTCTCCTTTGTTAAGTCCATTATTTTTTCTATAAATTTAGAATTATTATTTTTAGCTTTCATGAATTATTCCACCAAAATTTCATTTTCTTTTTTAAAACAGTTTCCCATTGAAACAAATGATTTAAACTTGATTATACAAACAATTTAGACCATCTTCCTTCGATAGATTTATGTGCCTTTATTCTTTCACGATTTTCTTTGTCACTGCTGGAACTAATCTTCCAACATCTAAATATCTATTCTTCTTCTTGACATCATCAAACAACTTCAATATTTCTTATACCTCGTCGTTTCTCTCTTTGAATTTCTCTAATTCTTTGTCAAGATTATCAATTTTACACAAATATTCATATTTCTCCTTTGTTAAGTCCATTATTTTTTCTATAAATTTAGAATTATTATTTTTAGCTTTCATGAATTATTCCACCAAAATTTCATTTTCTTTTTTAAAACAATTTCCCATTGAAACAAATGATTTAAACTTGATTATACAAACAATTTAGACCATCTTCCTTCGATAGATTTATGTGCCTTTATTCTTTCACGATTTTCTTTGTCACTGCTGGAACTAATCTTCCAACATCTATGGTTGTATCTACATACATCGATCAAAGCTTTGACTTCTATGGTCTGCATACAATGATATTATTTGTCTTTTAATCTTTTCTTGAGCTCAACATCTACTAGGGGAGAGGGACCCATAGTGGAGCACCCTAACTTCGTGTTTCTCAAAATCCTACGTGGAAATTTCAAATCACTCCAAATTTTGTACAATAGTTTAATTGGAAACTCACATGCTTCTATATTTCATTTTAGGGCCACATCATCAATATGATGCCACATCAACATGATTTTTGTTTAGGTATCCAAAAAAGACCCAAAAAAAAAGTGAGACCAATAGTGGTGCACTAAGTCATGTTTTATTGGTGTGCTGATGTGGCATCACATGATTTATCAATTTGTGTACTTTATGGATAAAAAGTGTTTTGAAATTGGATATTAAGGGGCTTCACTATGGGACCTAGTGAGGACTACTACTATCCCCACTATTAGACCCCACTCCACTATAGGCCCCTCTTCCCTATCTCTTCTTTGGCAAATTCCTGCAATCAACTACTATGATCTCCTTTCAGACAAGTGGCTTCCCTCCATTGGCGGCTTCCTTCTAAGTGATCCTTTTAGTCTATACTGCTTCTTCCTTTCTTTTCTACATTAGACAATGGATTTGGTGTTGTATTGGACATATATTTTGGTAAAGTTTTTTTCTTTCAATACTTGCACCGGCTTGCTTTTGTAGCTTCATTTTATTTGACAACCTTCTTCAAATGCTTTTAACAAATTCTGCAATCTCAATTTTGTCATTATCGTTTCACCAATGCTTACCTCCTTTAGCAGCAACTAGCTCTAATCTTCATTTTAAACCACGTCTAGATCATCCTTTTTCCACAACCTTTGTTTACAAACAACAATATTTTATACTAGTATGCAACAACCTCTTATGATTTGATCTTTGATATAATACAAGAATGATTAATAAATTGATCTTCTTTTAAAAATTGTCATTACCTCTTTTCTCCAAATTGACCTTGTCTCTTCTCAACGAATCTTCAGCAGTGGATCTATTTGATCATCTTTTTCAATTATAGTGACGGCAAGACCTTTTAACTATCTATGAGCTCCTTTTGACAATAGTGGGTTCTTTACTTAGCGGTGACTTTTGACTATGACCACACCTATTCTCCTTTGCAAAATGACCTATTGATGAGCTTCAACTCAAACTATGACTTTCATTTCTTTGCACTTGCCAGAAGCTAGAAAAATATGGCTTACAAACCACATCAATCTCCGTTTCACGATATACTTGGACTCTCAGTTGACAACACAAAAACCTGTGAGTAGCTATGTTCTGGCGAGGGCCTTTTACAAACCCTATGAATTTCCTCAAAATGGGGCACTGCAATCTACCCCTTTTGTCTTCCAGTGGCTTCACTTTTCATTGGAAAATTCAAATAACCCTTTTTATGAGCAATACGATGCCCTTCTAAATTTGACTATTGGGTAGTGACCTATATCACAATTTAACACCAGTGATCTCTCTCCATCTTATTTAGTCTTAACTCTCCCTTGAATTATGTAACTAGTTGGTGACTTCTTCCAACTACTACTACAAGTCCAAACTTGCGATTTTTCACCTTACACAAATACCTCAAACTTTTATAAACCATAAGCTTCTACTAACTATACCAATTTGTAGACATACAAAGAAGAGAATAGAGATTTAAAATAATGGAGAACTCAAAAAATTTGAGCATTGATGAATTCAGACTCATACATTAGATTAATAGTCAAATACAAAATAAATTCTATGTTCACTATAGCATAGAGTTAGCTGCAATATTTATGATAGATAGGTGAATGAGAGCACAATGTGAATGACATGAACGGCATGTAGTGGCAGAAGTCTGCGCATGGTCGACTGGAGACAATGTGAGGTGGACCTGCAGTTGGCCTGTATTGATAGATCATAATTAATTTACTCATTACACCAAGATCACTTTGAGAATGAAATGTTGATAAAACCATATCTATAGGTACCGACTATGTTGCAGCCAATAACCATAAACTTAAAGGACATGGAAATAGTAAAAGGCCCATCTAGAGGTAGCTGTATGTAGTTTGGCATACTACAGTTTACATTGCATGATTGGGAAATATTTACATTACATATTGGGAAATGGGAGGAGTCGAATTTACAATGAGGTGACCCCTATAATTGATCTCCATAATCTTATAATAATAATCTCCAAGAATATAATTAGTATTATTACCTACATAGGCAAGAAGAAACAGAGAGAGACCAATATTTTCATCATTGGTGCAATTGATATGAAAATTAGGGTGTCTGCATTGAGAATTAGTAATTTGAAAAGGGTAACTCACATTCATCAAACCACACATTTCAAGATCATATTTTTGAAGGAAGAGGTAGAGAACTAAAAAATTAAACAAAACAAAATAGAGCACAAAGGAAACATGAATAAAGTGCAAAAAGTTAAACATAGAAATTGAGCCAAACTAATTTCTTTATTTCATATTTCTTTCAAAGCATACATTCATGGTTATTTCAAAACATATACAGAGATGTTGCTCCTTTTTATACTTAGAAAATAAAACAGAATGAACTCCCTTGTTCTAGTTGTCCAAGCTATGGCTTCAACAAAATGCTAACTATTTCCTCTAACTGCTGCTACAAAAAATTGTTGGTTGCTCTACTTTTTTTCATACATTCATCTATTAAAAAAAAAGAACTAACTAGAAGCTACATATAATCCCATAAATGGAGGGAAAAAAAAAAACACATTTAATTACATTTAATATTTCTAGCCAAGAAATCTTTCCTAAGAAGATATACATTTCAGTTTTCATTTAAATTTGTCCTCACTTAAAAATTACAAAATAATATTTAAATATATTTTGGCGGAAGAATGAAACTTCACACATGCGATAAAATTTTGGAGATATATTGGGGACAAGCAAAAATGAAAGTCTACGATGGAGAAATAAATGTAGGGTAGTTGGGATTATTTCCAACAATTTTGTAGTAGTAAAGCCCACCCAACAGAGACAAATTACAAAGCAAACTGAACTGAAGATTTTTGGGGATAGGGGCTCTCTTACACTTCTAGGGTTTTGCACCTAAAAGGAGAGAGGAATCCCAAAAAACTAGGAGGTTCACTCAAGATTAATGAAAATATGATTGAAATACATCTAAATAGAATGCCCTAAATGCAAAGAATTGATAAAATTGATTGAATTCTAATGCAAAACTAATGAAATGCAAGATGTTTGAAAACACAATGTGATATGCAAAATGACCTAAGAATGCAAACAAACTATAAAATAAATTAATGAGACTGAAGAGGTGCACTTGGAAACTAGAAAGTGATGCAGAGGAGCTCTGAAATCCAGCATAAATCACTGTTGAAGCTCATTGGTACACTTACATCAAGCTGGGCGACTTAGTCCTATTTTAGGGAAATTCTATTGGAATAGGTTTCAACCAAAAGGGTACTTAGAATTGCAAAAATCACTTTTTTAGGCCTGGCAGTGGGACTAAGTCACCATTGATGGTGACTTAGTCCACTTCTAGATTTTAGGAAATTTAAAAGTGGAATTTGTAGTCTTCAATTTGCACTTCTGTTCCTGACAGGTTTTCGGATCTGAAACTGCAAAATATGACCTATAGGTGATCTCCAAGCTTCTTTTAGGGTTTTTTTGACTTTGATGAATTGTTGACACCTTTTCACACCTTGTTCTTTGACAAATCTACATACAAGACCTGCAAAACACACATGCAAAGAGGGGAAAAAGTGTTAAGGGTTAGTGAATAGGGGTTTGCCTTGGTCAAACCTTGGTTTGGTAATTAAACCCTTGAAAATGAAATGAAATGAAAAGAGAATGATGAATGAACAACATGCAATGCTACAACTCACCAAACCCTTGAAGTAGAAATATGAAGATATGCAAGTAGAAGCTCCAATGGATGTATGCTTGATAATGCCTAAAGTGATTGATTGAATGCTTGAATGCTTGAGTGAATTAATGAGATTAGGAGATGAAAAATGAGGGGAAAACCCTATATTTATACATGATTATACAAAATTTTCCAAAAATAACACATCACATGCCGACCTCAAGGCTTAGAAAATAATATCTCGCTATAATTTTGAAATAATTTTAATTTTCGAGCCAAATGGGACTAAGTCGCCCCAAGTGGCGACTTGGTCCCACTTGAGAAATTTAAGTGGGTGTTAGGAATTAAAGTGTTTTAAATGATGTTTAATGGGATTATTCTAAAAAATACACTTAAGTAATGCCTGCAAGTGTATAAAGGGGTCATTTAATCATAAGAAAGGGTCAAATTATTGATGACAAGCCTAGAAAAGCATGAAAGTTTGTTACAACACTTTAAAATACTTTGAAATAAGGCTTGGTAGGTGATAAAAAGAGGTTATTTAAGTGAATTATATTAAAAAAGTCTTAGAAAAATGTGAAAGTGGGTTACAACACTTCATAACACTTTTACAAGACATCATAGAATTCTTATTGATTCACAAGGGTCCAAGACCTAATGTGAATGTGTTGACCACATTACAACATTAAATCTTGGAAAAACTAGGCCATTCAAGAGAAAGACCGAAATGAGCGTGAAAATGTCCAAGGATACATTTTTTTATGCTACATTTAGCCCCCACTTTAGTGAGAGGATGAACTTGCTTCAAACTCACACTAAAGTAGCCAAACATGCACATCAAGAGGGATCCAAATGCACTCATGCTGGAAAGATGAGATAACATCAATCAAGAGGGATGAATAAGCCCCCAGGATCAAGATCCCATGGCAAAACCAAACATAAACACAAAGGAACACACATGAAAATGATGTAAAGAAAATGAAAGGAAAAAGAGAATTGGATCGAGCTTCAATGTTTGTCCATCTTGTTGTGGATTAGATTTAGGTTGTTTGTCTAGAAAATGGATACTCACTTTGAGGTGATGGGACTCATAGCTATCCTCCAGGTGAGGAGGCCCAAAAAGGTGAGAAACATACACTCATGGCTGGTATGCACTCACACACATGCAGGTGGCTATGGGGAAAGTTATGCCTTAGAATGGACTTCCCACTCAACCATACCAAAGTTATACCCTTTGATAACTTTGATAAGGTGCTACAAAAGAAAATGACTTTTTGAGCTTCACGAGACAAGCAAAACTTTGTATGCTTGGAGCTCATGAACAAACAGGATGGCACCACAGGCATGCAAGCTGTGTTATGAAAGGTGGCCATATAACAAATGAAAAATGCAACATGCAAAGGATGTTCAAAGGAGTCTTTCTTATTTCATGCGAGGTATTTAACTTAGGGAACATTGGGTCTAATGTCTCCAAGAGAGGACCGATCAAAGGATAGAAAATTCACAACTTAGGGGATGCAATGTGTCATATCAAGCCACCAAGAGGAATGTAATATGCTAAGATAGATCACACTTATGAAGAAAACTATACCCAATGTCATCCACAAAGCAACAAACACACTGTATGAAGTAACAAGGTTGCACTAAGAACCAAGAAAAAGGAAAAATGCAAAATAATAATGCCAATGTATGCCCCCACTTTAAAGGAATTGCTACACACCGTACTGTGAGCAATTACTTTAAAGTAGCAAATGAAAAATGTAAAAAAAAAGACATGAGAGCTAACTTGGAAAGCCCTATGCCAAGTCATATGTTTCCAAGTAAGGCTATGTCATTCAAGGAAAGAAAAAAAGAAAGGAAAGGGGTTGCCCCCAAAATGAAAACACCAAAAACATAAGGGATCGATGGATTTGGGGTCAGTATGTTTTGTGCTACAATGTTGTTTAGAGAGCTCAAAACTATCATCATTCCCCAAATACATAGAACTGGAAGAATGACACAAAGAGAGAAAAAAAAAAGAAAAAGAAAGAATCTTTTGGGTCAACATGGAAGAGACATAGGGTGTCTCGATGCTTTGCGTCATCCCCAAAAGGAAAACACAAGCAAAAAAGATAAGAGAAAAGGGCCTTTTGGGTCAACATGAAAGGGACATGAAATGTCTCAATGCCTTGCATCATCCCCAAAAGGAAAACACAAGAAAAAGACAGAAGAAAAGGAAAAGAAAAAGAAAATCATTTTGGGTCAACATGAAAGAGACATGAATTTCTCAATGCATTGTGTCATCCCCAAAAGGAAACACAAGAAAAAGAAAAAAGAAAAGGAAAAACCAATGTACGACATAGAGAAGAATGAAGGTGAAAATAGAGGAATTGCACAAAGAGAGAGAACATCAAATAGAATAACACGGGGGAGCACTTTATGCACATGCAAAAACACAAAAGAAAAAGAAAATGAAAGAGACTAGTAAGGAAAATGCGAGTCAACCGTCGAGAAAGTCATCCACCTCCTAGTCATGTTCATGATTTTCTGAGGGCAGGCTACTGGCCAAAGGGACAAGAGCAAGTGACAAACTAGGGGAAGCACTAGGTTCTACACTCTATATAGGAGATTTGTCATTTAAGTGCATGGAAGGGGAAAACAATGTGTTCAAATCATTATGCACCTCTTCGTCGATTTTAGCGATCTCATCATCGTCTCTAGGTTAATCACAACATGAGGACGAATGATAATGTCCAATGAAGAGTGTAACTCTTGTTGTATTGGATCATTTTTTTGTGGTTGGGGAGGTGGGTCATCATGCATTGCTTTTGTCAAGTGTGGATTTTTATTTTCTTTGTTTTCTTCCTCATGTAACTTACGAGCAAGGGCACGACGTTTATGCCTACAGTCCCTAGCTCCTCTGTTTCTTTTGGTTTTGTTGTCAAGTTGTGTTTGTGAAGGAGCAGGTTGATCAACCATAGGTTGCTTTTCTTCCCTAAGGGGAGGGACAGAAGGAACCATGGAAGGTTGTTCATCCACTTTCTCCTTTTCTTTGTAGACTTGTTTGATTCAAGGAGGCATGACAGAGTTACTTTCATTGTCTCATGGTCTCTTGGATGATGTTAGGGAAGTTTCTGGGGTTGGTTGATCTGAGTTGTTTGGTTCTTGTTCGGGTTGAAGCATGGTTTTTTATAGTATAGGAGTGTCAGAAGTGGATAGGGACATGTTGTGGAGAGACAATTATGCTATTTTCTTCACTTTAAATTTTTGGTAAGTGATGAAAAAGAAGTCTTGTCGAGGCGTTATAGGTTCCATGGGCTCAGGCCAAAAGGATTATAATGAAAAGTTTCCTTTGGAATACAAGGGGTTAAACCCACTATGGTGGACATTGAATAGTTCATTGTTAAATGGAAACTTTAAGCATTCGTGTATAACTGAAGGGACAACTTTCATTGAGTGAAGCCATGGATGGCCTAGCCTCAAATGAAACTGGTATGATTGTGGGATGATGGGGAATGTGACATCCAATGTTTTTTTTCCTATTTGTAATGGAAGGACGATCGATCCTATCATAGGGAAAGAAAAACTATTGTGTGTCTTGATCCATGCTTTCGATTTATCATAGTCATCTTGATAAAGGTCATGTAATACCAAAAATTCCTCAGTGATAACGTTCTCTCCACAAGCAAGATCTATTAGTATCCCATTAGTGGGCTTGTCATAGATACGGTCGGCTGTGTAGAGAGGACCATCAGGTAGATTTTTAATTATATTCCAAGAGGAGAAAGCAATATCAAGAGATTTCTTAGGCTAGCCCTTATGAGGGATAACATCTACCACACCTATCATTTCATCCATAGGATTAACATGGGTAACATGCGGGATATGATCAAGATGTTCATCATCTGTATCAACATTCATTACATCATTCTTTGTAGTTTCACTAGCTTTGACAAATGAAATATTATGTTTGGGCATTGGATCAGTGAAAATTTGTAAGTTTTGATTGGGAGGGGCAACAAACTTTTTGCCTTGATCATTAACACCTGCAATGGATAGACAACCAAAATCAATGAGGTCTTGCACAAGATGTTTAAGACGCTTACAATGTTTTGTGTCATGTCCATTTTGTCTATGATAATGGCAATAAGCATTGGATTTAAAGGTTGGAGGTAAGGGCTTAGTAGGATCAGGTGCTTTGATGGTAGCCAAAGTAATCATTTGTTGTTGTAAGAGTTGGGATATTGTGTTATGAAGGGTGTCAGGTAAAGGTGTGAATTGTCTTATTGGATCTCCATAACTAAAGGGCACCACGGTTTTAACAACTGCTACATGGTTGTTGATGGTTTGAGTTGGTTGTTGAGGTGGGTTGTGTTGGAAGAATGAAGAAGAATGTTCAGATGTGTAGACTTTGTGTTGTCATTGATGTCACCATGATGTTTTGGTTGTTAGTTTAATCCGGTACTCTAAACTGGTATGAAGAACTAGTTTACATCCTTTGGTATGTTGGTCTGCATATGCAGTACAGATAAGATCTATCCTTGCAGTTTATATATGATGTTCACTACATAAATGTAAATCCATGTTCCTGATGGTTGTTGGTGCTTATCTTTATATCATAAGTTTTGAGTATCAAATTGTTGATTGGAATAGTGTTGACTGGTTGAATTTGAGACTGGTGTTGGCATTTTGGTCTGCAATCCTTTGCGGTTGATTGTTTCTACTTGTGGATTTGGAAAATGGTTTTTGGATGTTGGAAGATTGTATGTTCAGAATCTTGTGTGCTCATGTGCTTGTATGGCGAGTTGGCATTATTCTGTTGATTACTTTTTGTTATTAGGTCTATCCCTGGCCGACCTAATGTACAGTTGATATTGAAGTGGATTAGTCCATGTTGCAGATATATGTGTGACCTATCTTTGGTCTATTCCAACATATTGTGGCATGCTACACACTTGGAATATTTTTTGGAGAAGTTTTGTACTAACTTGGAGTTGACAGTTAGCCTTTTTGGTAAATAAAGATTGCATCTAATTAGGCCAACCTAATTGATGCTTGTGGATGAATCAGATATTTATGTTGGATCATTTTGAGATTGTTGGTGCGATTTTGAGAGAGCAGTATGGTGCAAATGTGAAGAAGTGTGAAGATGAAGTGTGTCAAGTCTGTTTATTGAGCATTACTAGAACTGAATCAACACTTGTTAGGTGTTCTCTTATCAGTTCATTTTGGCTATGAAGCCACCTTAGTATTGTAACCTTTTTGTAGGTAGTGAGCCTCCCTATTGGACAGTGAGTCCTTTCTATTGGATAGTGAGTCCTTTCTGTTGGACAGTGAGTCCTTTCTGTAGGTAGTGAGCCTTTGTATCTGGGCAGTGAGCCTCTTGTATTTAGTTTTGCTATTACTTTATATTGTGAGTTAATCCTCATCGTGGCTTTTCACTCATTAGGTTTTACAGGTAAATCTAGCATTTCCTGTGTTGATATTGCTTTTTGTTATTTGCATTTCATGTTCATACTTAATAACATAATTAAGTGAATAAGAAATTGATAAGTGTTTGAAGATTGGATTTGAGTTTGGTGACAACTGATTCACCCCCCTCTCAATTGTCTTACACCTTTCAAAATTTGGTATTAGAGCTTTTGTTCCTTGGTGAAAAGCTTAACCGCTTGAGGAAGATCCTAAAAGTTGAACAAATGGATGATAAAGAAGAGCTCCAGGTTGCACTTGAAGATCTTGACAAGGCTAAAAATGAAAAGAGAGATTTGAAAGAAAATATTGATGAGGAAAATGAATGTGTTCGGAAATTGAAAGAGAAATTGAAGAAATTCAATGAAATATATAGAGAAGTGAGTGAGCAACATAAACAAGAAATCATCAGATTGAAAGTGCTAGTGGAAGAAAATAAGAGAATTGAAGAGTGCCTGAATATAGTGGTGCAAAGTAAGACTGATGAATACACTAGAATTGAACAAGAGGTGGTGAACCTAAAAGTAGAACTAGAGAAAGCAAAACTCTATGAAAATAATTTCAAATCTAGCTCTGACAAGCTTGATGAACTGATTGTAGTACAGAAACCAAGTAAAGACAAAGGTGGATTGGGAAATGAAACAGGTGAAAGTTCAAAGGATAATCAAAAGACTCAAGACAAAGGGAAGCAAAAAAGAAACTTTGCTAGAAGATCATCTATCAAACAACCAAATGCTCTAAAGTACCCATCTTTCAATGGTTTTTGATTTTCATGTAACAAATTTGGTCACAAGGAAATTGAGTGCAGAAGTAGAATGAATCATTTTTTTGGTTCCTTCTCTAGACAATGTTTTACATGCAAGAAAGTTGGACATAAAGCTACTGAATGCAGATCTCAGGTGAGAATGATTAGTCGGGTGATGATGAATAGGTTTAATGGAGGCAAAATGAATTAATCTTTTGATGGCTATTGCTATACATGCAACAAGTTTGGACACAAATAAAATCAATGTAGATCAAGGGTTAATGGAGGTTAGAGAAATAAAAAAAGTGCTGTCTACTATAACTACAACAAACCCATACATATCTCAAGAGTTTATAGAAGTAAAAAAGGAAAGCAGTCTGCTCCATAGAGAAGAATGAGCAAGTCAAGAAAATTGGCAAAGATGAGGTGAAGCAAGAAATGAATAAGATATGGAGGAAGAAAGAAGAAGAGCCAAAGATGATAGATGTGTCTGTGCCCTCATTCGGTGTAGAAAATTCCTCTGGGAATTAGACTCGGCATGGTCTCATGGGAGCATTAATAGGAAAATTGTTCGAACCCCCTGGATACATGGCATGTCAGATGTTGGCATGGGGATATGTTGTAGAGAATGAGTAAATAGAGGTTATGGAGAAGAAACTGGAAGAAAATACGTAGGCATGTTCTTTTGCAAATCGATTTAGGGTTTCTCAGTGCAATGAAATAGGGTTTTATCAACTTTTTGAAACCTACCAAATTTAATGTGAGTTAGGGTAGCACGATGGTGTAAAAATAAAAATTCATAAGTCATTCTTTGATCACTTGTGTAATTGAAGAGTTTGAAGAACAATTTGGAGCAATCTTGAAGTGACCCTGAAGCATTTTGGAGTGATTTGAGGTAATCTGGAGAAATCTTTATAATTAAGAATAAAAATCAGAAGTTCTCAAGTTCATCTCTCTGTTTACAAAAAGGGGAAAAAGGAAGAAGTTTCACTGAGCAAGAAAAATCTAGAGGAGAGAAGCGCTATGATGGAATCTATGGACAAAGGATCAAGTGCCGATATTTCTATTCTGCTAAGATTGAAGGGTGTTGAGTTGGAAGAGTTTGATCATCAAAAAATGAAGGAAATGGAACTAGGGTTGAAGACAAATGAATTGCATAACGTAAATACCCTAAGTATGGATTTATGGGGAGAATTTCCATAGTTTGCTGACAAAGAATCTATCTTGTTCCTACTAAGACGATTCAAGGATGACAACATTATTTTGGACAAACCCTATCTGATCATGAAGGATGCAATTGAAGCCATTACTAGCTTGTGCAGTGTTGGTGACCTCCCTGGGAAGAAAAAAATGAAATACAGAGGTGTGGAGGAACTTACTAGTGTTGACAAAGACCCTCGAGCTCTACTGATAAATACTATTGCTGATCCTGCAGTAAGGTATGTTGTGTACGACATCTCTTATAAAATCTATTTTATAAATCGTGAAGGATCGACTTTGGCTATTGTTGTATATCTTGCACACATGATGGTGAAGGAAAATAAGTAGTTTGATTTATGTAGCATATTACTGGAAAACCTAATTGAAAATGTTAGAATGTCCTTGGTTGAGGGTTGTCCCTTCTGGTTTGGATCTTTGCTTATATGTCTGGTATTTTACTTTCTGAGTTTGCTACTAGGAAAAGAGAATGTTAAGTGGGAATCCGACATTCCTGTTGGAAAAAAAATTTATAGGTACTTGGAATGTTTGGAGGATAAAGTAAGTGCATGAAAAATCTATTTTTCGTCCCTGCAAATGAATCTGTGCTATGTTAGTGTCTAGTCAGTTTGAAGAGGGTTCCTCTTTTGGTAAGAAAGAATTGGATGTTGTTATTGGAGGTTCCCCTCTGAAATCTAAAAGGAGAAAAACTATCACAAAATATGTCATCACTGTCCCAAAAGAAGAGAAGAATGAAGAAGAATATCCACCTGAGTTTGATCCTGAGGACATCCGGACGATGTTAGATAAAGGTGATATGAAGAACATTGGTGAAATGTGGTGTGACTTCTCTCCAATCAAGAGACTTAAAATTGATATTGTGTTGGTTGATAATTTTCTCAAAAAGGTTATTACAATTTTAGATGTGTTTGACTCATTACCAGATGATCTAGTAGAAGTTATTGAAGAAATAATATTGCTGGAAGGACCTGAAGGACATAAGTTTGAAGCTATGATTGAGAGAAGTTGTGTCAAATCCAAACAAATGTTATCCAAACACATTGTTGAGACAAGAGAATGCGTTAAGGAAATATCTGACATCTACAGGTATTGTCTTCATTGGCCTGCAGCTGTTGATAATTTTAGAAGTAGAATTGAAGCTATTGAATCTAAGATAAATAACATTGGAGAAATATTTGATTTCTTCAAAGACAGAAATGGAAAACAGAGAATAAGAGTTGGTGAATTGCAAGTGGAGTTGTTGACTACTCAAAGATAGAGGGAAGACGTAGTTAAAAATTTTTGGTTAGTTAAAGAAATTGTTGAGGTCTGATTGGATCATCTCTTCGGAATACTCTCTAATGTAGAAGATTGTGAAAAACAATGTCTATCTTCGGACTAGACATCCTCTTTTACAAGTTGTCTTTATTGGACGGTATGAGTGCAAGAATGAGTTCGACAGTGTTTTCTTGGAAAAGGATTCTTCCAATCATAAGAGAAAGGTACAAGAAAATATTTCATGTAAAAAGCGTTGTTTTCACTTGAATGTTTGGAATGGGAAGTTAGAATTCCTTTGTACATACATTGACACCATGTACATACGTTTACATCCTATCTTTGGTCACCCTTTTCCATTGCGTCAAAGGGGGAGAGAGGAGTAACATGGGAGAGAAGGGTGATAGGGGAGAAAATGTTGTGTTGTAGGAAATTTTGGCACATGTTTCCATCAATGACAAAGGGGGAGATTGTTGGAAGGATGAAGAAGAATGTTTAGATGTGCAGACTTTGTGTTTTCATTGATGTCACCATGATGTTTTGGTTGTTATTTTGATCTGGTACTCTGAACCGGTATGAAGAACCAGTTTACATCCTCCGGTATGTTGGTCCGCATATGTAGTACATATAAGATCTATCCTTGCGGTTTATATATGATGTTCAATACATATATCTACATCCATATTCCTGATGGTTGCTGGTGCTTATCCTTATATCAGAATTTTTGAGTATCACAATGTTGATTGGAATAGTGTTGACTGGTTGAATCTCAGACCGGTGTTGGAATTTTGGTCTGCAATCCTCTGCCGTTGATTGTTTATGCTTGTAGATTTGGGAAATGGTTTTTGGACGTTGGAAGGTTGTATGTTCAAAATCTTGTGTGCTCATGTGCTCTTATGGTGAGTTGGAATTATTCTATTGATTACTTTTTGTTATTAGGTCTATCCCTGGCCGACCTAATGTACAGTTGATATTGAAGTGGATTAATCCATGTTGCAGATATATGTGTGACCTATCTTTGGTCTATACCGACATATTGTGGCGTGCTACATGCTTGGAATATTTTTTTGGAGAATTTTTGTACTAAATTGGAGCTTACAGTTAGCCTTTTTGGTAAATACAAATTGCATCTAATTTGGTTGACCTAATTGATGCTTGTGGATGAATCAAATATTTATGTTGGATCATTTTGAGATTGTTGGTGCGATTTTGAGAGAGCAGTATGGTGCGAATGTGAAGAAGTGTGAAGATGAAGTGTGTCATGTATGTTTACTGAGCATTACTAGAGCTGAATCAACACTTGTTAGGTGTTCTCTTATCAGTTCATTTTGGCTGTGAAGCCACCTCAGTATTGTAACTTTTTTGTAGGCAGTGAGCCTCCCTGTTAGACAATGAGTCCTTTCTGTTGGACAGTGAGTCCTTTCTGTAGGTAGTGAGCCTTTGTATCTGGGCAGTGAGCCTCTTATATTTAGTTTTTCTATTACTTTATATTGTGAGTTAATCCTCACTATGGTTTTTACCTCATTGGGTTTTCCATGTAAATCTGGTGTTTCTTATGTTGATATTGCTTTCTGTTATTTGCATTTCATGTTCATACTTAATAACATAATTAAGTGAATAAGAAATTGATAAGTGTTTGAAGTTTGGATTTGAGTTTGGTGACAACTGATTCACCCCACTCTTAGTTGTGCACCTTTCAATAGGATGAATTGTAAGAACCCTTTGTTTTTCTTTCTAAATGGTTGAGAATTGTGTTGACCTTGATAGGTTCAAATTTCTCAGCTCGACTAGAAGTGGACCTTGTATATCAACTACTAACTGAATTGTGATAATCACAAAGGGTAGTACACAAGTGCATGAAGGAGGGGAATTTCATCATAGTAAGTTTTTCCTAAATTTTAGTTTGCAATTTTTCTATAAACATATTTTGAAGGTGTGGGTCAAGGATCTTGACATTGATTTGGGAATAAAGTGATAGATAGCGTGAGATAAAATAAATTAT
The DNA here is from genome assembly GCA_007258455.2 of Sequoia sempervirens. Lineage (NCBI taxonomy): Eukaryota > Viridiplantae > Streptophyta > Pinopsida > Cupressales > Cupressaceae > Sequoia > Sequoia sempervirens. Next base: position 668,509,685 of record VDFB02058242.1, on the reverse strand, counting down.
CTTTTCTTCCTTGTTTTTCTTGCATATCATCAAATAAACCAAGGTCTTTTTGGGAGTCATATGTACTTGGAAATGATTTATAAATGCATCAAAAATTTCATTAAATGAATGAATTGAATTGTTCGGTAAAGATGAGAACCATTCCAAGGCAATGTCTTTTAAAGTCCTAGGAAACTGTTTTGTTAACAATTTATCATCAAAGAAAAAGTCACTACATAAGGTGGTGTAGGCATTAACATGGTTAGAAGGATCTCCCTTCCCTCCATATTTCTCAAATCTAGGCATCTCTACTCCTTGTGGCATTGGTTTTTGCAATATGTCCAAATACAATGGGTTGCTTCAAAAATAATAGGTGGGTGGTCCATTTTGATTTGTGGAGATTTTTTTTTGCATGGATCAAACAGTTTGGAAAATTTGTGTTATGAGAGGGTCATTATAAGTAGTATGGGGTAGAAGTGAAAGTGGTGATGGAGTGTATGTAGTGGTAGGGCAAGTGAATGGAATGCTTATGGATGGGATTTTAGAAGAGAATAAAACATGCGATGCCGCATAGGAATTAGGGATGTTAGAGGGAATACTCGAGGAAGGAATCACATTACTAACTTGTTGCAGTGTTGTTGTGACGTGAGGAGTGGTATAGGTAGGTATTGAGGCGATGGTTGAGGGAGGAGGAGTTTGAGGTCCTCCTTGGCTAACCATAGTGTTTTTTGGTTGAGAGACACTAGAGCTTTAAGGAAGATGTTTTGTATATATCTCAACTATTTGTTTCACAATGTCTAGGCCTTCTTCACTTTCAAGCATGGGATGGATATTTTCTATTCTAGGAATAGCAGTGGTTGAAATGTTTTCAAGGCTCACTTGATGTTGGAGATGTGTTAAGTCCTCATGAATGTGAATTATTTTGTCTTGCAGAATATGATCATTTTGTGTTTCAACTTGCATGTTATTGGAAGGAAAAGAGTTGCTAAAGGTATTATCCATGCCTAGTGTACTAGTTGCAATACTAGGAGTGGAAGCTTTAGATAACCCAAGATCCACAACAAGTGTGTTATTGTGGGAAAACATGAGTCTCGAACTTCTTCTCTCTAAGGTATTAGCAATAGGACACCAAACACTCATGCAAAGGTTTCTAAATGTGGGGTGAATGTAAATGCAATGTAAACTAATAAGAGAGAAATGCTTAAAACCAAAATTCTAGAAAATAAAACTAAAATGCAGAAACAACAGACATAAAACTCATAAATTGCAGATTAAATGCCATAAAATGTAGTGAAAAATATGCAACTAGACTAAGTTGCCCAAGGTGGTGAATGAGTCTAGGGAGTGATTTTTTTGAAAATTTTCAAAAAAATTTAATTGGATTTTATGCTTTTTAGGTTTTTAGATGTAGATATAATGTGAAAATGTAGAATTTTGTGGATTATTAATGAAATGCAAACTATATGAGCTTTTCACTAATGAAAATTTTAAAACCCTAGGATGCAAATTAAACAATGCAAAATGCTTGCAATGCAATGCCAATGTAGGCTATTCCTAGGATGTAAATGCACTATATATCATAAATAGGATGTTCAAAATTCAAGTTCACCAAAATGAATTGAAGATTTTTGGGGATAGGGGCTCTCTTACACTTCTAGGGTTTTGCACCTAAAAGGAGAGAGGAATCCCAAAAACCTAGGTGGTTCACTCAAGAATAATGCAAATATGATTGAAATATGTCTAAATAGAATGTCCTAAATGCAAAGAATTGATAAAAGTGATTGAATTCTAATACAAAACTAATGAAATGCAAGATGTTTGAAAACACAATGTGATATGCAAAATGACCTAAGAATGCAAACAAACTATAACATAAATTAATGAGACTGAAGAGGTGCACTCAGAAACTGGAAAGTGATGCAGAGGAGCTCTGAAATCTAGCATAAATCATTGTTGAAGCTCACTCAAATACTTACGCCAAGCTGGGTGACTTACTCCTATTTTGGGGAAATTCTGTTAGAACATGTTTTAGCCAAAAGGGTACTCAGAACTGCAAAAAATCACTTTTCAGGCCTGGCAGTGGGACTAAGTCGCCATTGATGGCGAGTTAGTCCACTTCCAGATTTTAAGAAATTCAAAAGTGGAATCTGTAGTCTTCAATATGTACTTCTGCTCTTGACAGGTTTCCAGATCTGAAACTACAGATTATGACCTATAGGTGATCTCCAAGCTTCTTTTAGGGTTTTGACTTTGAATAACTTTGATGAATTGTTTACACGTTTTCACACCTTGCTCTTTGAAAAATTTGCATACAATCTACCTACAAAACACACATGCAAAGAGGGGAAAAAGTGTTAAGGGTTAGTGAATAGGGGTTTGCCTTGGTCAAACCTTGGTTTGGTAATTAAACCCTTGAAAATGAAATGAAATGAAAAGAGAATGATGAATGAACAACATGCAATGATACAACTCACCAAACCCTTGAAGTAGAAATATGAAGATATGCAAGTAGAAGCTCCAATGGATGTATGCTTGATAATGCCTAAAGTGATTGATTGAATGCTTTAATGCTTGAGTGAATTAATGAGTTTAGGAGATGAAAAATGAGGGGAAAACCCTATATTTATACATGATTATACAAAATTTCCTAAAAATACCACATCACAGGCCGATCTCAAGGCTTAGAAAATAATATCCCGACAGAATGTTGAAATAATTTTAATTTTTGAGCCAAATGGGACTAAGTCGCCCCAAGTGGTGACTTGGTCCCACTTGAGAAATTTAAGTGGGTGTTAGGAATTAAAGTGTATTAAATTATGTTTAACGGGATTATTCTAAAAAATAGACTTAAGTAAGGCTTGTAAGTGTATAAAGGGGTCATTTAATCATAAGAAAGGGTCAAATTATTGATGACAAGCCTAGAAAAGCATGAAAATTTGTTACAACACTTTACAACACTTTGAAATAAGGCTTGGTAGGTGATAAAAAGAGGTTATAGAAGTGAATTATATTAAAAAGGTCTTAGAAAAGTGTGAAAGTGGGTTACAATACTTCATAACACTTTTACAAGACATCATATAATTCTTATTGATTCACAAGGGTCCAAGACCTAATGTGAATGTGTTGACCACATTACAACATTAAATATTGGAAAAACTAGGCCACCATCCAAGAGAAAGACCCAAATGAGGGTGAAAATGTCCAAGGATACATTTTTTTATGCTACACAAACCAAAATTCTACAACACATTTGCATTTGCAACAACATTTTCTGTATGAGAAAAATCAGTGACTCAATCATCACAACAACAACAAAAATATTTAAATGAATGAAATGTCACATGAAGTAAATAATAGACTGGATAATAGAATAAGACTCTACAAAATACCATCTTCAAGTTAATTTTATTTATTGTTTTCTTTAAAAAAAAACCAAAAAATAGTGGAAATTGATATTAAAACAATAATTTTCCCATGCTTTTGGAGAAAAGTATGAATGTGAGCTATGTGAATAAGTTTAATTATGTAAGAAGAAAATTTACAAGTAACTAAAGGAAATTTATTTTAGTAATTTTTTTTGTCTTATAAAGGTAAGAAATATATTAAAATAATTATTGATTATAAAATAAGTTTTTTAGTCTTAAATAGATGATAAACAAGAGAGGAGGAACCTTCCAAAATCTATAGACAAGTCATAAATACTTGTTCCTCTAAAGATAGTACACACTCTAAGTATTAGAAGTAATGTTGTCTTTGTTAAAAAAAATGACCTGTAGGTTTAAACCATTTAAAAATAATAAAAAATAAAGTTAGTTGTAAGAGAATAAATAGAAGGAACACCACAAGAATGTGTACATTAGCAAGAAACACAACAAAAATCAAGAATTCAAAGAGGCATTATAGTTAACATTCACAAAATCATTGAAGTCTTTATGTTAGATAGGGAAATTTTGTTGGAAATAAAGGTATAACTTGCAGCAATATGAAATTAAATATGTGGTTGCAAATCTAAAATTATGTTTACAAGATTACAATAAAATGATTAAGTGATTGAAAATTGCAACAATGAAATAAAAAAATTTCAATACCACAAGTCATCAACACTAGTGACACAAGATATACGTGGAGAAACCATTCCGGGAAAAAACTCCACACCCAAAGAGATCCAATTTTTGTATTAATCTTCAATGAAGTACATCAATACAAAAATTCTCTCTATAATCTGGCAGCACTTAGTTCTCTTGAAAACATGTGCAAAGGACTCATCATAAACCACCATCCAAAGGCTCCAAAAATATAGAAGTTTGTGGGAGAGAATACCACAAATGGTATCCCAAAACAACAAGAAAAAATACTTGGAAAAACCAACACCCTCCTTAGTGGATAGCCTATAAAAATGGAATAAAATATTCAATTATCACATGTGGCCTTCACATGAGTGCCTAACCCATAGCCAATAGGAATTCATCAAACTCAAGTGCTCCATAACTCTTTGATGGCTCTGATAGCTATATGCAAGATCATGCACCACCATGCAAACTTGGGTGCCCAACCATGCACGAGCATGCAAACACATGCACACTCAAGTGGTCCCAACCTAAAATTTTGGATGCCCAAGAGGAATATTCCTTCAATATGTATAACTGCCACCGTGATGGGTCTAAATCTATGAATGCAATTACAATTTGTCATAGAAAAATAATCAATAAATATTTTGTCCCTCATGTCCCCTAGAACACTTTCCAAAGAATGTGGAGACACATAAATCAACTTAGGATAACAATTTTTAATGTCACCTATCCTAACATTCTCCCACTTGACATTATACATTACGATTACATCCATGAGATACAAATAAAACATATAATCAAGTACAATGGTCAAGGCCCATGGATTTCCTACACAAAGAGAACTTATCCATGGTCACTGGCTTTGTGACAGAATCTACAACATTATCCAAAGTGTCAACCTTAACAATCAAAACCTTACCATTCTCTACCATTTCTTGCACAAATTGATATTGAACAATAACATGCTTAGTACGAGCATGATACATAGGATTTTTAGCTAAACATATGGCACTCTAACTGTCATCCAATCCTCACAGTCTTATAATCAAAACCAATGCCATTACCAAGTCTCTGTAACTAAACTGCCTCCTTAGAGGTATGTATAGCTGCCATATACTCTACTTTGGTGGTGGATAATGCAACTGTAGGCTACCTTTTACTCATCCAACTCATTGCACCTCCAAAAAAAGTAAAAACATAGCCACTAGTGGACCTTCGACTATCCAAGTCATCTACCCAATTTGCATCAACAAAACCCTGTATGTCCAATGACTTATTCACATCATTAGTACCATGATAAACCAAATAGTAATCAAAAGTACTACACAAATATCTAAACACCCCCTTAAAAAAATTCCAATGCTCTCTACCAGGATTAGGCATCAACCTGCTCAAAACTCCCCCTGCTTGGGCTATATTTGGTCTAGTGAAAACTATTGCATACATTAAACTATTGATGGCACTAGCATAAGAAACATTAGACTTTTCTTTAATATCATCATCAGAATTAGGAAAAATGTCTAAACTCAACTTAGTACCAACCAAAAATGGAATATTCACTGGTTTACAATCATGCATATTAAACTTGTACAAAGTAGTATCAACATACTTACTCTGACTTAAATAAAGATTTATGTGAACCTGATCTCTAGTCATTTCCATACCAATATAATATATTTTTGCAGCCCCCAAATCCTTCATATCAAGTGTGCTAGAAAGCTGAGTCTTAAGCTCCTTAATCATCACCTTGTTGTTACCCATAAACAACATGCCATCAATATACAAGAAAATGATTAGAATTTGATCATCAATAACCTTAATACAAACACAATGATCCTCCTCACTTCTAACAAAAATCAACTTCAATGCAAAGGCATAAAAATTTTGGTACTACATCCTAAGTGATTATTTCAAACTATATATAAAAATCTCTTTAACCTGCAAACCAAGCATTCTTTTTCTTTCACAACAAAATTGTTGGGTTGTCACATATAAATCTCTTCCTCAAGATCCCCATGCAAGAAATTAGTTTTAAAATCCATTTTCTCTATTTAAAACCCATAAGAAGCATCAATAGATAATAGGAATCTAATAGAAGTTAACTTAGCAACATGAGAGAAAATTTCACTGAAATTAACTCCCTCCCTCTGCAAGTAGCCCTTGGCCACCAATCTGGCCTTGTACCCCTCTAATTGACCATCTGCTCCAAATTTATTTTTAAATACCCACTTACAACCAAGGATAGGTGAGATTTACCAAACTAAAAGTCTTTAAAAATAAATTGTATCTCAAAAGTCATTTGTATTCTTTGAAAAAAAAGGTGGCAATTCTATTGCAAAAAAATTAAATGATTTTTATATGATTATAAGTCAGTTTGTATCTGTAGATGTTAAGATAGATGAAGAAGATAAATGTATTTTTTTCTTTGTTCTTTACCCAAATCTTGGGAAAATCTAATTGTTTCCATAAGTAGTGGTGGTACTAAACTGAAGATGGATAGTATCATTGCTATACTTCTATTAGAAGAGATGAGAATAAAGTCCATGAATTCGGGCTCCCAAGATGCCTTGCATGTGCGAGGAAGGTCCAAAGAAAAAGGAGGGACTAAAGGGGACAAAAAGAGAGACAAGTCTAAAGGACATTCTAAAACCCCTAGGAAGAGCAGAGTAAAGTGTTGGAATTGTGGTATGAGAGGACATGTGAAGAAGGAATGTAGAAACAAGAAAAAGAGTTCAAATACTTCCATAGAAAAGTCCTCAGAAGATGGTGATTCTGACGCTTTGTTTATTTCTACTAACACTATTAGTAATGTTTCTTAGCTTATTGATTCAAGTTGCTCCTACCATATGACTTCTCATAAGGAGTGGTTTCCTTCATATTCAACTTATGATGGGGGAGAAGTTTTCTTTGGTGATAACAACATGAAGAAGATTGTTGGTAAGGGAAAGGTAAAGTTGTGTTTCAGTGATGGAAATGTTAAAACCCTTAATGATGTTTTACATATTTTAGGACTTGTGAGAAATTTACTTTCAGTATCCAAGTTGAATGATTATGGAATGCATGCGACAATGGACAAGTCTGGTTGTAGGTTGGTAAGAGAGAGTTTGGTGATTGATAAAGGATCTCAGATTGGGACTTTGTTTAGGCTTAATGCCTCCACTTTTTGTGACTTTGCTAATGTAACTTGCACTAAAAATGCATGTATTTTGTGGCACCATAGATTGGGTCACATAAGTGAAAAGGGTCTTAAGACCATTTTGAATAAAAAGTTGGTTGATGATATTTTTGATTATTCTATTGGAAAAAAATATTTTTGTGAGCATTGTGTGTTTGATAAATAGAATAGATCATCATTTCCTAATGGAACTAATAAATCTAAGAGATTATTAGAGATAATTCATTTAGATGTGTTTGGACCAGTAGATGTTGATTCTTTTGGAAAATCTTGTTATTATGTTACCTTCATTGACGATGTCTCAAGATACACTTGGATTTATTTTATGCATACAAAATCTAAGGTTTTCACTAAGTTTAAGGAATTTAAAGCCTTAGTTGAGAAACAAATGGATTATAAGATAAGGGTGTTGAGATCTGACAATGGGGGTGAATATTGTTCTAGGTAATTTGATGAGTTCTGTAAGCATGCAGGTATTGTTTGAAAAGATACTACACCATATACACCCCAATAAAATGAGTTCATAAAAATAATGAACTGAACCTTGATGGAAAGAGCTAGGAGCATGTTGAGTGGTGCTAAGATTAATAGATTCTTTTGGGCCGAAGTTGTAAGTATTGCATGTTATTGGTTAATGGATCTCCTTGCTTAGCTCTTATTGATAAACCTCCTTATGAAGTGTGGATAGGTAGAAAGCCTTCTATTTCACATTTAAGGGTCTTTGGTTGTGAGGATTTTGTTCATGTGCCTCAAGATAAGTGATCTAAATTGGATCCAAAAGCATAAAATGCATCTTTGTTGGTTACAGTGAGAATGCAAAAGGTTATAAGATTTAGAATCCTCTAGCTCGTAAAATGGTTTTCTCTAGAGATGTGATTTTTAGGGAGTTTAGAGATTACTCAGGTGAAGAACAACTGAAGGAGAAAGATAAGAAAAAAATAGTGCACTTCGAGACAAAGATTGAGAAGTAAGAAGATGCACATGTGGAAGAACAATTAGATGGATTTGAGGATGGAGAAGAAGAAGAGGGTTCAGAGAGTTTAGATGATGTGTAGGATGGGCATGTAGAATAAGAAGAGTAGCAAGAGCCCCTTACTCCTACCTTGAGAATATCCACAAGACAAAAAAATCCAATTGACAAGTATAGCCAATCTAATTTTCGTTGTGTATATGCTTTGTTGAGTACTGATGATAAACCTAGATCTTATAGGGAGGCTCTTTATTTAGAAGAAAGTGAGTCTTGGATGCAAGCCATGCAAGATGAGATGATGGATTTGGATAGTTGTGGTACCTGGGATCTCATGAGTCTTCCCAAAGGAAGGATTTCCATTGGTTACAAGTGGGTATTTAAAAGGAAATTTGGTGTGGATGGTCGATTAGAGCACTATAAGGCTAGATTGGTGGCCAAGGGCTACTCCTAGAGAGAGGGAGTTGATTTCGGTGAAATTTTCTCTCCTATTACTAAGTTAACTTCTATTAAATTCCTATTATCTATTATTGCTACTTAGGATTTTCAAATAGAGCAAATAGATTTTAAGAATGCTTTCTTGTATGGGGATCTTGAGGTAGAAATTTATATGCGATAGCCTAACGGTTTTGTTGTGAAAGGAAAAAAACACTTGATTTACAGATCAAAAATATTTTTATATGGTTTAAAATAGTCATCTAGGATGTGGTACTAGAATTTTGATTCATTTACATTGAAGTTGGGTTTTGTTAGAAGTGAAGAGGATCATTGTGTTTATATTAAGGTTATTGATGATCAAATACTAATCATTGTCTTATATGTTGATGACATGTTTATGTGTAACAATAAGGTGATGATTAGGGAGCTTAAGGATAAGATTTTTGGCACATTTTATATGAAGGATTTGGGGGCTGTAAAATATATCCTTGGGATAGAGATCAGTAAGGATTAGGTTCACAGAAATCTTTGGGTAAGTCAGAGTAAGTATGTTGATACCATTTTGCAGAGGTTTAGTATGTATGACTGTAAACTAGTAAATATTTTATTTTCAGTTGGTACTAAGTTGAGTTTAGACATGTGTCCTAATTATGATGATGATTTTGAAGAAATTTCTAATATTCCTTATACTAGTGGTGTTGGTAGTTTGATGTATGCAATGGTTTGCACTAGTCTGGATATAGGCCAAGCAGTGGGAGTTTTGAGTAGGTTTATGTCTAACCCTTGTAGAGAGCATTGGAATTTTGTTAAGAGGGTGTTTAGATATTTGTGTGGTAAAATAGATTACTGTTTGGTTTATCATGGTATTGATGATGTGGTTAAATCATTGGACATAAAGGGTTTTGTTGATGTAGATTGGACAGGTGACTTGGATAGTCAAAGGTCCACTAGTGGCTATGTTTTTGCTTTGTTTGGAGGCACAATTAGTTGGAAGAGTAAAGAAAATCTACCATTGCATTTTCCACCACTTAAGAAGAGTATATGGCTGCTACACATGCATCTAAGGAGGTGATATGGTTACATATAATTAGTAAAGGTATTGGTTTTGATTAAAGGATAGCTTGATGATTGGATGTGACAATCAAAATGCAATATGTTCAGCCAAAAATCTTATGTGCCATGCTCATACTAAGTATTTTGATGTTCATTATCACTTTGTGTGAGAAATGGTTGAGAATGGTAAGGTGTTGATTGAGAAGGTTGACACTTTAGATAATGTTGTAGATTCTCTCATGAAGACATTGACCATATATAAGTTCTCTTGGTGCAGGAAGGCCATGGGCCTTGATCACTGTACTTTATTATATGTTTTTATTTGTATCTCATGGATGTAATTGATATGTATAGTGTCAAGCAGGAGAATGTTAGGATAGGTGACATTATAATTGCTATCCTAACTTGATAATTGTGTGTCTCCACGTTCTTTAGAAAGTGTTCTAGAGGAAATGAGGGGTATAATATTTATAATTTATTTTTTTGTGACAAATTATAATTGCATTCAAAGAGGTGGAACCATGATGGTGACAGTTATAGAGTATCCTGGGAGCTATTCCTTTTGGGCATCCAGCTTCTAGGTGGGGACCACCTAGAAGTGCACATTCTTGCATGCTATTTGCATGTTATCTTGGGTTGGGTGCCCAAGCTTGTATGTTATGAGTTTGATCCATCAAAGTCATCAGAGAGTTATGGAGCACTCGGTATTGACCAATTTTCATTGGCTATGGGTTAGGCCCTATGTGAAGGCCATGTGAGCATTTAATATTTTCACCATGTTTCTGGGTTGTCCACTAAGGGGGGGCAAGGGTTTTTCTAGGTGGTTTTACTTGTTTCAAGATACCATTTGTGGTATTCTCTCCCACAAAATTTTATATATTGGAGCATTGATATGGTGGTTTTTAGAGTTTATTTGTAGGTTGTCAAAGCAAAAAAGTGCTATCAAATTTCAGAGAGGATTATTGTATTGATGTAATTATTTGAGGATTAATATAAAAATTTCATCTCTTTGGGTGTGCAATTTTTTCCCACAAGGGTTTCTCCATGTATATCTTGTGTCACTTGTGATTCTCAACTTGTGGTATTGTTGATTTTCTTTCATTGTTGCAATTGCTAATCACATATCATAATATTGGTACTCTTGAATACATAATTTTAGATCTACAACCACACATTTAAGTTCATATTGCTGCAAGTTTTACATTGAATTTACAACACTAATATAGTTCCACTTAACAACATTAATTATGCAAAATAACTACTCAAACTTAGTAGACAGGATAACGAGTCAAGAGGCATGTTTAAATGTATTTTCTAAATTTAGTGGAAATCTTTAACCATTAAGAAAAATAGAAAAGTAAAAGAAATAGAAAAGGGATTTACAAAAAAATCCATGATAGGTTTGGGCACATGAACCCTGGCAATGGCTGCAAGTGTATGCTTGCATGACTTGGTACCCAAGGTAGGACCCACCATACCATTGTACTTTTGCACTAAACGATGTTCCTAGATCAATTGACAACGACATCCTTTAACCACCTAGCAACAAATTATACCACTAGAAGATGCATAAATAGTCCATGATAATGTTTAATTTTTGGTGGTTCCTAGAGAGGAATATTTTGCATATATTCCAATTGTCGATGAAAACCACATGTAGTATATTCTGTCAATGCAACAAAATATTTCAGTGACCATTTTTTCTTTTCAAGTGACATATTTTTTATGGAGGGGAATATTCCCCAAATATTCATTGACATTAGCCTGATATCATGTTGACGTCAATAGTATGGATGTCCATTTCCCCCCTCCTTCCCCCATTTGGCCTAAAGGAGTGATTTTTTTCTTTTCGCCATAACTTGAACATATAGTGTCAAAATCAAGCAAATGAGATATCATAAAAAACCTATCCAAGGGATTGATCAAAAGGAAGGCTCTTCACAACCATAAAAAATATTCTCTTTTCTCTCTTAAGCTATATGTTTCATTGAGGGACATTTATAGCCTTTTGTGGGTTCAATGAAATCTTTCCTTCTCCATTTATTTATCACTTTGTCAATATCTTCAAGCACTAGAATAGTTTAAAATCCTATTATTTTATCCTTTTCATCATTGGTGAAAATTTTAGGAGTTTGTAGTTTAACTATGTATAAGAACTAATACTTTTTTTGGGAAAATTTATATTCTAGACATTTATATCACATAAGGAGATAACACATCACCTAGATATCTACACTGAGTATTGGAGGCCAATCTAATGAGCTCCAAATTTTAGTCATATGTTCTTCTCTATTTATTTTCTTAGTTTTGTTATCAACTTGTCATTTTTTCATTCACTTCTTAATAAATAGTAATAATTTATTTCCAATTAAGCTTTTTATTTGATTAATAAACTTAAATCATTTTAGTTAATGAAAGGTGGAAAATTGTAGTTCTATGCATGGGAGATAGAATAACAATCTTCTTCACTCTCACTCAAGGAAACCTTAGAGATCTCAATCCAAGAATGAGGGTAGGGGAAAGAGATCTTAGAATAGGGTTGTCCTAGGGTTTGATTAGAGACTAAATAGGGGTTCACCACCAAGCTAGGGCTTGGAAAGACTAATGAAATGCAAGACTTTATGTTTAAACCTAGTGCAATGCACAATTTCACTAAATGACCTAAAAATGCATGTAAATCAAAACAAAAAGCTGAGAGATTAGAGGTGTGCACCTAGAAATATGTAGAGGGCTGGATGAGGACTTAAAATGTTGAAAAATCTAAAATTAATGTTTTCTGGGACTCGTATGCCAATCTGGGTGATTTAGTCCCAAATTAGGGTTTCTGGGTAGGAATAGAAATCTGGCAGATACATGTCTGAAACTCCTGAAATCTAAAAAATTGACTATACTGGGAATCATACACCAAAAGTGGTGTATTATTCTAGTTTGAATTTTCTAGAAAATCAGGACTTCAATTTGCTCTTCAATCCTTGCTCTGCCTTCTTGACTTGGTTTCTGGATTTGAATGTGAAGTTTCTACTCTATAGATGTTCTCCAATGATCTTGTGAGTAAGGTGACAACTCAAATGACTTTGCAACATAATCAAATTCTTTCCAATCTTGCTCCTTAAAAGGTCTTCAACCTAGATCTGCAAATCACACACTAAAGAGAGCAAGAAATGTTGTTTTGTTAGTGGAAAGGGGTTTTCCTTGGCCAAACCCCATTTTGGTAATCAAACCTTGTAATGAAATCAAATAAGATAAATGAATGATGAATGAACAAAATGTAATGTTGAAACTCACCAAACCCTAGCAATAAAAGGCTAAAAACATGTATGAAGTGGCTCCAATGGATGTAGATCTTGACTCTTGCTTGAATGTGATAGATCTTGAATTGAATGCTAGCTTGAATCATGAAACCTTACCTCACAATCGTTAGCTAAAAAATAAACATGATGCATGATGAATTTGACATGATGCTTAATACTTGAATAGTGCTCCAAAACACTTGATAATAAAATCTTGAAGGCTCTTGAATGCTCTTGTAAAATAAAAATTTCTATAAGGATGCTCTCATGAAAGTCTTGTTATGAAAATGAGTGAAATAACCTTGTATTTATACTTGTTTATGCCAAATTTCTCGAAATTACAACACTACAAGCAGATGTCAGATCTAGGAGGATAAAACCCCACCAATAATTTGAATTGAATTTAATTTTGGGTCACATGGGACTCATACACTAGAAGTGGCATATGAGTCCCATTAGGCTTAACTATGAGACACATTTTTCAAAAATGCTTAGATTCATGTGAAATCAAGATCGGGGCCCCAAAACTTAGGTGGGACCCATACGCCCAAGGTGGTGTATGAGTCTCATATCACTAAATTTGGGCCACACAACCTAAAAGGACATGAATTATGATTGGATGTTGGTTTATGTCAGGATTATCCTCGAAAAGATGCATTAATTAAGGCTTGTGCATGCAAAATAAGGACAAATATGGCATAAAGAAGCCCAATTAATAATGAAAACCCTAGATAAGTGTGAAAGTGTGGTACAACACTTTACAACACCCTAAATAAGGTACAATTCAGTCCATTTAGTTCACAAGGGCCCAAGACCAAATGTGAATGTGTTAAACACATTACAACACTAAATCAAGGCAACATCAAGCTCAAATTTTATAAGGAGGGCCCAAACAAGTGTGAAAATGTCACAAACAAAATTTTTTGACACTACATTTAGCCCCCACTTTAGTGAGCAGATGAACTTGCTTGAAACTCACAATAAAGTGGACGAGATCACATCAAGAGGGATTCAATCATACCAATGCTAGAGGGATAGGACAACATTGACCAAGAGGATTGCACAAGCCCCAAAGATTGAGGTCCTATAGAAAACTACGATAGGCACAAGAGAACACACATAAAAAATGATATAAGGAGCAATAACAAGGCACAAGCATGCACTGCCAAAGACAAGGAGAAAGGAAAAACAAAAAGAAAAAGAAGGGTGGAACAAGCTTTGACCATTTGTCCATCAGGATGTGGATTAGATTTAGATTGTTTGTCCAAAAATGCATGCTCACTCTGAGGCAATGGAACTTTAGGCCATCTATTGGGTGAGTATCCAAAGAGGTGAGACATATACGCACGCGACCGGTATGCACTCACACAAGCAAGCAAGTGGCTATGGGAAATTCATGCCTAAGTTCGGCTTCCCATCCAACTAGACCAAAGTTATACCTCCTGATAACTTTGATAAGGTTCCACACAACAATGAACTTCAAGCTTCATGAGGCAAGCAAAGCTTTGTATGCTTGGAACTCATGAACAAACAAGATGGATCCACATGCATGCAAAGTGTGTTATGCAAGGTGGCCATATAACTGAAATTGTAAATGCAACATAGGGAACATTTAAAGGAGTTTTTCTTAATTCATGAAAGTTCTTTAACTTAGGGAACATTGTGCCTATATCTCCAAAAGAGGACCAATCAAAGAATAGAAGATTCACAACTTAGGGGATGCAGTGTGTTGCTTCAAGCCACTAAGAGGAATATAATATGTTAAGAGAGATCACACTCCTAAGGGACATCACACCCAATGTCACCAAAAAGTGAAAGAAACATCGCATGAAGTAATAAGACTAATAATGAAACATGGAATGCAAAATAATAATGCCATTGTATGCCCCCACTTTAAAGAATTTTCTAAACACCATGTTGTGAGAAATTAATTTAAAGTATCAAATGATAAATGCTAACAATAAAGAGGATGTGAGAGCTAACTTGGAAAGCCATATGCCAAGTCATATGTTTCCAAATCAATCTACATCATGCAAACGGAAGGGATTGCCCCCATAAATGAGACTCCAAACACATGAAGGATCCATGGATTTGGGGTCAGCATGTTCTTGCTACAATGTTTTTAAGAGAGCTCAAAACTCTCATCATTCCCTAAATACTCATAGAACTAGAAGAATGACACAAAGAGAGAAAAAATAAAGACAAACCTTTCAGGTCAACATGAAAGAGACATGAATTTCTCAACACCTCGCGTCATCCCCAAAAGGAAAACACAAGACAAAGAAAAGATAAAGGAAAAGCTTTTGGGTCAACATGGAAGAGACATGAATGTCTCGATGCCTTGCGTCATCCCTAAAAGGGAAACACAAGAAAAATAAAAGATAAAGGAAAAGATTTTGGGTCAACATGGAAGAGACATGTTCATGTCTCGACGCCTTGTGTTATCCCCAAAAGGAAAACACAAGACAAAGAAATGATAAAGAAAAAGATAAAATATTTACGACATAGAGAAGAATGTAGGTACAAATAGAGGAATGTCACAAAGAGAGAGAGATAAATTAAACAAAATAGCATGGGGGATCACATTATGCACATGCAATCACATAAAGAAACATGAAAAACAAATAATGCAAAGGAATAGCTAGGCACATGCGAGTCAACTTGTTAGGAGGTCGTCCACATCCCAATCATGTTCATCGTATACAGAAGGTGGAAAATTAGCCAAAGGGACAATAACAAGTTATGAACTAGGGTTATCACCAAGTTCAACACTCTTCCTAGGATAATTATCATTTAAGCTCATGGAAGAGGAAAATAATGTGTTCAATTCATTATGCACCTCTTCGTCTATTTTAGCAATCTCTTCATTGTCATCTAAATTAATCACAACAGGAGGTCGAATGATAATTTCCAAAGAAGGTTTTAGCTCCTATTGCAGTTGTGATATAGGATATTTTTGTTTCAGTGAAGGAGAATCGTCATGCATTGCTTCAGTCAAGTTTGGATTTTTATTTCATTTTTTTGTTTCTTCATTTAACCTTCGAGCAAGAGCGCGATGTCTACACCTACACTCTCTAGCATTTCTATTTCTTTTATTATGACTTTCAAGTTGTGCTTGTGTAGGAGCGGGTTTATCAACCATATGTTTCTTTTCTTCCCTAAGGGGAGAAACGAAAGGAACCATGGAAGGTTGGGTAGCCACTTTCTCTTTAGATTTATAAACTTGCTTTTTTTAGGATGCATAACAGGATTGTTTTCATTATCTCTTGGTCTTTTGTAGGAAATAGGAAAAGGATATGTCTTAGGTTGGTCTTGGTTGTTTGGAATGTCTTTAGGTTCAATCATGGTTTCGTCAAGGATGGTAGGCTCAGTCATGGGTTGAGGAAAGTTTCCAAGGGATAGTTTTGCTATGCATTTTGCCTTGAAATTTTGGTAGGATTTGAAAAATAAGTCTTCACGAGGTTTAATAGGTTTCATTGGTTCAGGCCAAAATAAATCTAATGAAAAGTTTCCATGGGAAGACAAAGGTTTAAAGCTACTATGATGAACAGTAAAAATTCCATTTCCAAAGGGAAACTTTAAGCATTTATGCATTTATGCACAACTGACAGGACAACTTCCATGGAGCGTAGCTATGGGTAACCAAGCTTCACATGGAATTGGTCTGATGCTAAGATGATGGAGAATGAGACATCTAATGTTTTCGGTCCTATTTGTAAAGGTAAAGTGATTGATCCCATCGTAGGGCAAGCGAAACCATTATGTGTCTTTATCCATGCTTTTGGTTTATCATATGTTTCTTGATAGAGCTCATGCACAAGTAAGAATTCTTTGGTGATCACATTCTCTCCATAGACGGGATCTATTAATATCCCATTAGTAGGCTTATCATAGATTCGACCATATATGTAAAGAGGACCATGAGATGTGTGTTTATGTATATCTTTAGATGAGAAAGAAATGTCAAGAGGCTTTTTGGTTTGGCCCTTATGAGGTATGACTTCGATCAATCCAACCATATCATTCATAGGACCCTGTTCATCAATATCTATGGGATCTTGTTGAGCAATATCATTGTTGTCGTCATCCATGTCAACACTCATCACATCATTCTTTGTAGTTTCACTAGCTTTGACAAATGAAATGTTATGATTAGGCACAGGGTTGGTAAATATTTGTAAGTTTTGGTTGGGAGGGGCAATAGACTTATTTACTTGATCATTAACACCTCCAATTTGAAGTCGACTGGAATCAATGAGGTCTTACACAAGATGTTTAAGATGCTTACAATGTTTCATGTCATGTCCATTTTGTCGGTCATAATGGCAATAAGCGTTCAATCTAAAGCTCAGAGGTAAAGGTTTAGTAGGATTGGGAGTTTTAATGAGAGCTAAGGTAATAATTTTCTGTTCTAAAAGTTGTGACATTATGGTATGGAGGATATTGGGTAAGGGAGTGAATTTCCTTTTCGGGTCCCCATAGTTAAAGGGTATCATCGCTTTTACGACAGCTACTTTGGTAGTGACATGTTGATTTTTTTTTGAGGGGGATTGAATTGAAGGAAAGATTTATTCTATTTTCTAAAAGGTTGAGAATTGTTTTGGTTTATAGATTCAGACTTCTTGGGACGGCTAGAGGTCTGTTTTGTTTCATGACTACTAACCAAATTTTGATAATCATGAAGAGTAGTACACAAATGCACGAAGGAGGGGAACTTAATCATGGTAAGCTTATCTTGTATCTTACATTGAAGGTTCTTAATGAACTTCTTTTGAAGGTGAGGGTCAGGAATATTTACATCGATTTGGGAGTAAACCAATTGATAGCGTGAAATAAAGTCAGTAATCTTTTCCTCTTCTTTTTGCTTACATCTCATCAAATTGGCTAATATCATCTTAGGAGTCATATGCACTTGGAAATGGTTTATAAATGCCTCAAGAATTTCATTGAATGAAAAAATTGAGTTATTCGGTAATGAGGAGAACCATTCTAAGGTGGTATCCTTCAAGGATCTAGGGAAAAGCTTAGCCAAGAGCTTATCCTCAAGAATAAAGTCACTACATAAGGTGGTATAAGCAGAAACATGGTTAGAAGGATTTGCTTTCCCCCCATATTTCTCAAATCTAGGCACCTCTATACCTTGTGGCATTGACGTTCTCAATATCTCCAAGGATAAGGGATCGCTTTTGACATAATATGTGTTTTGGCCATTTTGATTTTGATTGATGGTGAAAATTTGCTTTTGAAGGGATGAAACAGTTTGCAAAAGTTGGTTTATGAGAGGATCATTGTTTGCATTTTGAGATGGAGGTGAATAAGGTGGAGGTGTGCATGTGTTTGAGGGACAAATTAATGGAATTTTTATAGGTGGTAGAGTGGTAGGAGATATGATGTAAGATGCCACAAAGGTACTAGAAATGTTAGCGAAAATACCCAAGGAAGGAATCACATTACTAGTAGGTTGCATTGTTGTTGTGACTTGAGGATTGGTATAGGTAGGAATAGAGGCAATTGTTGTGGGAGGAGGAATTTGAATTCCTCCTTGACTTGTAACATTTTTTGAAGGTAAAGGACAACTAGTGGTTGAGATAAGATGTTTTCCAAAAATATGAACTATGTTACACACAAGGTCAACTTTATCTTCACTTTCAAGCATGTGATGAATGTTATCTGTAGTAGGAACAACAGTGGTTGAAATTTTCTAGGTACTTATTTTATTTTGTAGGTTTTCTAAGTCTTCATGAATTTGGATTATGTTTTCTTGCGGAATACTAGCAACCATTGTTTCAACATGTGTCACCCTACTTGAAGGCAAAGAATTATCAAGGGTTTGGTCCATACCTAGTGAACTAATGTTAACACTAGGAGTGAAAGAGCTAGATAACCCAAGGTCCATGACGATTGTACTATCGTGGGATGACATGAGTCTCAAACTTTGTCTGACTATAGTATTAGTAATAGGACACCAAGTAGAAAAGCTCATACATGGGATAGTCAAGGAGAGATGAAAGATGCAATGGAGACAAGATAAATTTTGTGCACTAATTTTGATGCAAACGAATTAAAGCTAGATGAAATGAATGAAATATAAACTCTGGAAACTAAAGCAAGAAACTAAAAACAACAAACAAAAGTACAAAAAAAGACTTTTTGAATGCTAGAAAATGCAATTTAAAATTTTTACTGGGACTAAATCGCCTAGAGGGGCGTATGAGTCCCATTCTAGGGTTTTTGCTTCAATTTCAAAAAAAAATGAATGATTACTATGCTTTGTGGTTTGGATGATGTCTAAACTAAGTGAAAATGTAGATTTTAGATGATTTTCAATGATGCAAGATGCAAAAATGCAACCTATATGCACTTTCACTAATGCAAGATTTATAAACCCTAGAATGCGAATTAACTAATGCAAACCTTAATGCAATGTTAATGCAAGCTAAATCTAGGATGATAATACACTCCAAATCAGAATTAAGATGTTCTAAATACAGGTTCACCAAAATGAAAGGTGGAAAATTGTAGTTATATGTATCTAGGAGATAGAATAACAATCTTCTTCACTCTCATTCAAGGAAATCCTAGAGATCTCAATCCAATAATGAGGGTAGGGGAAAGAGATATTGCAATAGGGTTGTCCTAGGGCCTAATTAGAGACTAAAGAGGGGTTCACCACCAAGATAAGGCTTGGAAAGACTATTGAAATGCAAGACTTAATGTCTAAACCTAGTGCAATGTAAAACTTCACTAAATGACCTAAAAATGCATGTAAATCAAAACATAAAGCTGAGAGATCAGAGGTGTGAACCTGTAAATCTGTAGAGGCATGGATGATGACTTGAAATGTTGAAAAAATTGAAATTAATGTCTGTTGGGACTCATACGCTAGTCTGGGTGATTTAGTTGCAAATTAGGGTTTCTGGGTAGGAACAAAAATTTGGCAGAGATATGTCTGGAACTCTTGAAATATGCAAATTTGATTGTATTGGGACTCATATGCTAGAAGTGGTATTAGTCCAGTTTTATTTTTTTGGAAAATCAGGACCTAAATCTACTCTTCAATCCCTAATTTTCCTTCTTGACTTGGTTTCTGGATCTGAATGTGAAGTTTCTGCTCTGTAAATGTTCTCCAATGATCTTGTGAGTAAGGTGGCAATTTGAATGACTTTGTAACTTAAACAAATTCTTTCCAATCTTGCTCCTTAGAAGGTCTTCAACCTAGATCTACAAATTACACACTAAAGAGAGGGAAAAATGTTGTTTTGTTAGTGGAAAAGGGGTTTTCCTTCCAGTAAAACCTCGTTTTGGTAATCAAACCTTGTAATGAAATCAAATAAGATAAAAAATGATGAATGAACAAAATGTAATGTTGCAACTCACCAAACCCTAGCAATAAAAGGATGCAAACATGTATGAAGTGGCTCCAATGGATGTAGATCTTGAATCTTCCTTGAATTTGATAGATCTTGAATTGAATGCTATCTTGAATCATGAAACCTTACATCACAATTGTTAGCTAAAAAATAAACATGATGCATGATGACTTTGACATGATGCTTGATACTTGAATAGTGCTCCAAAACACTTGATAATCAACTCTTGAATTCTCTTGTAAATAATTGAATGCTCTTGTAAACACAAATTTTCTATAAGGATGCTCTCATGAAAGTCTTGTTATGAAAATGAGTGAAGAGCTGATGCAAGAAGCTGGGTCCACAAAAAGCTCAAAAAGTGGAAGTGTTTTTGCTGTTTTCCAAAATTTGTCACACTTGGACTGAAAATTTGAGGCACTTACACAATGAATCTTTAAAAAAGTCAGTAATATGAAATTTATCATTTTGAATCTAGTTTCCAAATATGTAATTTATTCAAATGCCCAGATGATAAAAATTAAATTTTGATAGGGATGTATAAAAACCACTTTTTAAATGTCATTTTTTTTTTTACCATACCATGCACGTGTACAGACACCACTTTTTGACCCAAATAAAAGTATTTTGCTAATTCCTTTTGGGGAAAGAGAGATAAAAACATGAAGATTTATGAGGAAATTTTTTTATAGTTTTTTTTTGAATATTTTTTTTATTGAATTTTTATTGGCCTTAATTGTTGTTTTTAAAAATCAACGTGTACAAACAACATAATCGGACCTAAAATAAATATATTTTAAATCTTTTTTTTTTCATTGTGTAGATAATTGTCTGAAGATTGATGCCATATAATTATTTTTTACAAGAAACTTAACCAAAAAAAAGTTATTAAAAAAAAAAAGCCTGATATTTCAAGTTTAAGGACTAGTTTGCTTAGAAATTAATTAAAAAATAACAAATATAATCCAATCTTAATAAAAATTATATATTTGGAAACTATACATCATGTTCTTTAATGGGTTTTAATTTCATAGATTGATTTAGAAAAAAATTCCATTAGCCATATTACCAAAGTTGGACATTCTTCTTCAATTTGCCTTACTTTTCTAGTTGCAAGTCAAAGGCTAAGGGTTGGGTTTCCAAGCCTTTCCCAAGCCTAAAACCAAGGCTGCATGTGGTTTGGGGATTCAAATTTTTAATAATGCATACGCATTATTAAAATGCATATGCGTTATTTAAACAAAACGCGTACGTGTTATCTATTTACTTGTTGGGTAAAGGGAACGTGTACACGTTATATAACACATACACATTCCTAAAATAGAACGTATACACATTTTATAATGCATACGAGTTTCTTATTTAGCCATTTTTTCCCAATTCAAAAAATACTGATAGAGCACATTTTTTCTGCAACATTCATTTTTTGTAGTATGGTGCGAAAGTGCCATTTTCTGCATTTTTATTGCAATTTTTTCTTGTGCAATCTCTTAACAGGGCATATTCTATTCAAATTGTTGGAAAAGACAAGTGCAGGTTGAATTTTTTGAAGTGGAATCAAGTACAAGAACATTTTACAAGAAGATTTGGAAAAAGAGAACTTTTGGATGTATTCATGATGTTTTTGTACTTCAAAGTTTATAGAAGAAAGGATCTTCATACTACATAGTTTTATTCAAATATTTGAAGAAGGTAATTTGAAAATAGGTTAAGAATCATTTATTTTGTTATCAAAGAGGGTTTGGTAACCATGGGATCAAAGCAAAGGAAAAAAAAAATGTAGAAATTTAATGACCCCTGAAGAAATTCAAGCAAATAAAGAAATGGAGGCACAAAGACAAAGGGATAGAAGAGAAATGAATCATCAAATGAAAAATTTGGAAGCATCTAGTTCCATGAATGATGAGATGAATGTAGATGATGCAAATGTGAAGATGGTGAATATGGAAGAAAATGCAATTATGGAGACAAACCCAATTATGCCTTCAACTTCAACTTTGAATGATATGGAAATAGCACCTATGCAAACAACTTCAGCTATGTCTTCAAATCCACCTGCCAATGATATGGGAAATGCACCTATTCAAACAATTTATCTAGGTATGTCTTCAAATCCAAGTCTTGATAATATTGATCTTAGTTATTTACAGGAAGTTGGATACACTATTGATGATATCAATAATTCTAGGGGTGAAATAGTGCAAAAACAAAAAAATGATGAAACATCTTATAAGAATGAAAATGAGAATGAAATACCTCATATTGATGAAAATGAGAATGAAATCCCTTTTATGTTTGAAAATGAAAATGAAACCCCTTGCGTGAATGAAAATGAAACCCCTTGTATGGATGAGTATGAAAATGTTTTTTTTACAATTGAAAAAGATGTGCTAGATAACCTTCCTGGTAAAGTATCTTGGAGATAAATGAGAACTTATGGAAATAGAATATATAGAATGTTTTTTTACAAAAAGAAATTAGGATTTCAATGTCAACTCATGGTGCAATTGATGAGAATGTTGAAAATGAGAAAAGTGATGAAAAAAATAGGCATTTTTGTAAAACCAAAAAAGAAAGATGATTCAATAGAACATGTCATATCTAGTGTTGCTAATGCTATTGATTGTATAGGTAAGAAAAGTTGATCTAAAGGTAAGAATGCAGCTCGTCATGAAATAACAACTACTTTAGTTAATAAAGCAACTTCAAATAAAAGAATGTTAAGTAAGATTAGTAAATATATAAAAGTAAATCCTAAAACTTTGATAAGAGTTGCTAAAAGAAGAGAAAGTATTGAAAATGATCCAATTAATCAATGTTGGGGTTTTAGTGGTAGACTCCCAAGATCATACATGGAATTAACTAATGAAATTAATTCTTTAATCGAAAAATATTGGCATGATAATACAAGAGTATCACCTAACATTAGAGATGTCTTAAAATTAAATGTGGGTTCCAAAATTTGTGAGCCTCATCCAAAGCATCTCTTAGATATGACTCAAACTGAATTATATAATTTTTTTTAGATGATCCAATCTTACCATTTAATATTAGCATAAGTCAAAGATCATTCGCAAAGTGTAAACCTTGGTATGTTAGAATTAATAAACAACGAATCTCTTGTTGTTGTAAGACTCATGTACAATTTCGTTATTATTATGATATTTTTTGATATATACGATGTACTTTGCATGCTAACAAAATTATGCAGGACATTTGTGGTATTAATATGCCACCTGAAACAATCAAAAAATTTATAGTAGGTTTGTTTTGTGAACCCTCTAATGGAAAATTATTTTATTTAAAAGCATGTATTTCTGGAGAATGCGATAGATGTGGTAACTTTTCATTGTTAGGAGAATGTATGCATGAAAGTAGTTTAGATGAATTTGGACAACAATTAGTGGATGTAAATTTTTTTAAAAATGTTGAGTAATCTTTAAAACATGAAAAAATTGGAAAAAGTTGTGAGCTAATTATGGAAAAATTTAGTGTGCATGCATTTATTAAAGAATTTAAAGATAATATTGTACCTAAATATGTTAAACACTCTTAGTATGCTCATTGGCTTGATAATCAATTTTGTTTATGTAAAAGCACATTCCTAATTGGAACTATATTGTCAGTTGTTGATTTTGCTAAAAATTATACTCTTGCTCCACAAGAAGAAATTCAATCATAGTATTATAATTCAATGCAAGTAGCTATATTTGTTCATATTGTTTATAGACATGCAGATGATAGTAGAGAAGATAATATAATTTTTTTGAGAGAGTACCATTTTTATGTAAGTGATAATCAATTACATTCATTTGAGTTTGTTCAATATTGTTTTGATATATTTTATAAAAAAATAAAAGAGAGAGGAATTCAAATGGGAGAACATCTCATATGGTCGGATAATTGCACGAGTCAATTCAAGAATGCTAGAATTTTTTATTGGTTATGTAGAGTTCATAAGGAAAATAATATCCAACACATGTGGAGTTATTTAGAAGCCGAACATGGTAAATGAGAAAATGATGGAGCAGGTGCAAGTGTGAAAAAAACTCTTGCTAGAGAGCAACTAAAATTTGAGGATACTGCAAAATTTAGAGATGCACATGCAATTGTGTTAGAGTAAAGGTTTTAACTTAATTATGTTAATTAAGTTACCTTTATTCCTCTCTTAAGATTTCACTTTAGTTTGCATATTGTGACATTTAATAATTATATTAATTATTAAATGTCTACCTATTAGGGTTACTTTTTAGGTTCTGCTTGATCTCCTTTTAAAGATTGATCTTTGTAAATATTTCATTCTATTGTTTTGATAATATATCTTTCATATTACAGAGCTTCAAAACCCTCTCTTGCTTTTTTATCCATTCTCTTCCCTGTGATAGGTATCTCTTTGCATGTAGGTGTTCTTGGACTCTAAAGTTGGTTTTGACAACTTCTACATGGTATTAGAGGGTGGACCTATTGTAGCCTGTTCTTGTTTTGAAGATTTTGGAGCTACGAGGGTTTGATTAGGCTTTCACAGGTTTTCAGGTTGTTTATTTGTGGATCTGGCTTACTTCATTCTTTGGGTTCATTTTGGGCCCAAACGAACCTCGCCATTGGATTCACAACACCTGAAAAACCCCTATTTTCATATAAAGCTTGTTTGATTTGGCCACAGTTGATCAGGGAGGCAAAATTTTTTTTGGCCCCAAGGCCGTACGACCCTAGGGCACGCCGTTCGAGGTGAAAATTTGTAATTTTTTTAAAAAAAATTAAAAAAAAAAGTTTATTTTACAATTTTTTGCGCCGCCACCCTCCCGCCACTCCACCACTGCCGGTGGTCACAGCCACAGCCACGCCACTCGGCCGCTAGTGGTCAACCGCCAGCGCTCACTGCCAGTGGTAAACTGCCAGTGCTCACCACCCATGTGACCAGGTTGACAGTAACCGCCAGCTTCAAACAACTGATGGGCTAGAACTTAGCCCCCTGGTCACTAAAAAGACCAGGGGCTTATTTTTTTTAGCTCCAGGTGTTGAAGGGGGTATGATTGTGCATTTTCAACCACTTTCATTCAATCGGGCATAAAATGGTCATTTTTTCTCTGTTTTTCAAACGAACATAGGCGTTGGAAAGCTAGCTTCAAGACCATCTTGATGGTACAATATTTTTCTCCAAATTTTCTATATTGGTTGCTTTTTTTTGCAGTCCAAGTCAAATGATGTTTTTGCACTCTAGGGGCCATAACTTGCTCATTTTTGCTCTATTTTTCAAAAATGAATAGGTGTCAGAAAGCTCTTCTCACACTCTATTCAGATCTTCTGTTATTTTTTCCAAAAAAATTATCAGGTACACAAGATTCAGTCTAAAGCCTTTTTTCTTTTTTCCTGCTTTTTCGCTAAAAAATCACTACTGGGGTTTGGTTTCTTGCATTGTGGGGGGATTTTTTTTCTTGCTTTCTGTCATTTACCTCAAAAAAATAGAAACTCTTCACATTAAACATTCATTAAACCTCTCCAAACATGGCCGAAAACCCTACTACTGTTGAACTTCTTACACCTCATAACTATCACACTTGGAAGGCATTCATGACACGTCTTCTCAAATCGAAGAGGTTGTGGTCCTGTTTAGATACAGTTCAACCAGTTTTGACACTGCCATTTGAGGTTATGCAACATAGAAATAAGATGGATGAGGCTATGGGTTTGATTTCCTTACATGTTTTAGACAACTTGTTGTTTCATCTTGATGGGTGTAACAATCCTCTTGAAATGTGGACCAAGTTCAATGATTTATTTGGTACCATCAATCAGTTTCGTGCCATACAGATTGAGGCAGAGTTGATTTCACTTGTACCAGATTCCTTTCCCACTATTGAGGACTTTTTGATGAAATTCAAACAATAGAGATCTCTTCTACAGGGTTGTGGTAAGAACAAAATAGATGAGGAGTGTATTTACCTGATTCTTTCTAAGCTTCGAGGTCCTTTTCAGATCTTCTCTTCGACATTTTATTCCACCATGGATGCATTGGGAAACCACTTTACCATGCCTATTTTTGAGGTATTTTGTGATCAGTTGACATGAGAGTAGGCCAAGATATCATAGTTGGATGCTCTCACAGGATCTAAGAACCAAGCATTGGTAGCTCAGTCATCTAAAAGGAAAAAGAAGTAGAAACCAAAGCCCAAGACAGATTCAACAGGCAGTGAGAGTTTCTCCAAGCCACCTCCTAAGACTAATGCAAAACCCTAGTTCAATTCTAAACAGGGAAAATCTTTGAAGTCTGGTGAGTCTTCCTCCAAGACTAAGAAAAAATCTGGTGATCCTTGCAGTTTTTGTGGAAAGGAAGGACATCCAATTTCCAGGTGTTGGAAATGATTAGAGGCTTTAGAGGAAGCCATGCAGCAGCATAATATCACCTCACCTCAACCTCTGTCCCAACCCACAGGGAAAGGTCATGCTCTTTCTGCATGAGCATTGTCCTTAGGATCCACTTGGATTCTAGATTCTGGTGCTTCTCACCATATGACACACACACAGGATTTGGTCACCACTCTTGCCACTACTGGCACTACACATATTGTAGTTGGTGACTCAGCACAACTTTCAGTTCAGGGTTCAGGTACTATTTAATTGGATGGTGGTTGTCTTCAGGATGTGCTTCTAGTTCCTGACATTTCGACAAACCTTCTATCCGTTTATCAGATTTGCCACTCTAGCTCTTGTAAGACATTTGAGTTCTCACCACATGATGTGGTTATTCGAGACCTTCATGATCCTAATTTGCTTGTGGCTACTAGGAGTGTTGATTCTGTAGCTCGCTTATACATATTTGATGGCTTTGAGAGTTCAGACACTATTGGTTCATGTCTTATAGCACATGTAGACTCAGTGAATAGGCTTTGGCATGAGCATTTTGGCCATGTCAATTACAGATATCTATAGCATATGAGTACTCAGGAACTTGTCATTGGGCTTCCTCATATTTCCTGTACAAATGCTGTATGTCGAGGTTGTGCTCTTGGAAAACATCACCAGGATCATTTTCCTAAGGGTCGAGCCACATGTGCTAAGGCAACCCTGGAGTTGGTACACAGTGATCTTATGTCCTTTCTGACTCCTTTTTCAGGTGCCTGATATGTGCTCACTTTTATTGATGACTTCTCCAGATGTACATGGGTGTACTTTCTTAAGTACAAGTCTGATGTCTTTGATTCATTTAGGACCTTTAAGACATTTGTGGAGAAGCAATCTGGACTTTCTATCAGGAGGATACACACAGATAATGGGGGGAGTATGTTAATCAAGCTTTTAGAGATTTTTGCACTGAGCATGGTTTACAACATCAGCTTATAGTACCTTACACCCCTCAACAGAATGGTGTCGCTGAGAGAAAGAACACAACCTTACGGGAGATGGAAAATTATATGATATAGTCTCGAGCTATGAGTTCTTCATTTTGGGCTGAGGCAGTCAATTGTGCCCATTATATTCAAAATCGAATGCCTCATAAGGCATTACGACATATGACTCCAGAGGAGGCTTGGATCCATGTCAAGCCTGATGTTTCTACATTCCAAGTTTTTGGTAGTGAGGCTTGGGAATTTATAACTGATGCTCAATAGAAATCCATGGAGAGGAAGAGCCAACCACTCATATTTTTTGGCCACCATGAGGATTTTAAGGCATACAGGTTGTTTGATCCTAATTCCAAAGAGGTCTTGTTTCGGCAGGGTGTCTAGTTTGATGAGAGCTATCCTCAGATGGATTCTCTAGCACCAGCTTCTCCCTCACTACCTACTCCTCCCTCTTCATCTCTTGAGGATTACTTATCTCTTGAGGATGATGTAGACGATGATCCACCATCTCCACCACCACCAGCCACTCAACACTTGCCTAGGTGGGCCCGTGTTAATGTTAAGGCAGCCGGTTCTTTGGCAAGTGATCCTTCATATACTCGTCGTACTTGTGCTCAGACATCTGGTTCTAGTCTTTTGAGTCATGCCATTTCTGATGATCCTCATAATTTTTCAGAGGTGACAAGTCACCTTGAGTGGGATAGGGCCATGGATGAGGAGTATTCTTCTTTGATGAAGAATCATACTTGGGATCTTTGTCCTCTTCCTAAGGGAATAAAGTTGGTTCGGTGCAAGTAGGTGTACCATACCAAGTATGTTGTAGATGGTTCGATTGATAAGTATAAGGCATGTCTTGTTGTGAAGGGGTTTTCTCAGGTAGAGGGTATTGACTACTCTGAGACCTTTGCTCATGTTGCCAAGATGAACTCTATACGCCTTGTACTTTCACATGCAACTTCATAGTTATGGATAGTGTTTCAGATGGATGTGAAGAGTTCCTTCTTGCATGGAGACCTACATGAGGAGATCTATATGGAGCAGCCTCAGGGATTTGTGCAGGACACTTCTTTGGTTTGCAGACTTTGACATTCATTGTATGGTCTTAAACAAGCCCCTCGAGCTTGGTATGAGAAGATGGACTCTTTCTTGCTTTCCTCTCACTTCACATGCTGTCATTCTGATCACACAGTGTATATTCAGCGTCAGGAGGGTGATCTTTTGATTCTTGTGCTATATGTAGATGATATCATTCCTACAAGTAGCTCATCCTCCATGATTTAGAGTGTTCAAAGAGCCTTGATGGAGCAGTTTGAGATGATAGATCTCGGTCTTCTGCACTTCTTTCTGGGTCTATAGGTTATTAAGTCTTCAGATGGGATTTCCATATTTCAGTAGAAGTATGCTCTTGATATGCTTAAGAGATTTGGCACGGTTGATTGCAAGCCTACCCCCACTCCATTTCAGTCAGGTGTTGTTTTGTCTTCCACTTTTTCTACTCCTTCAATGGATCCCACTTTATATAGGCAGTTGGTTGGCAGTTTGTTGTACCTGACACATTCTCTTCTTGGTCTTTCCTTTGAGGTTGGACTTGTTTCTCGATTCTCCCATGATCCTCATAAGAACCATTGGAACCATTGGCAAGAAACCAAACATATTTTGAGGTACATTCGGGGCACCACTCATTATGGCATTCACTACACTTCAGGATCCCCTCACATTATTGGCTTCGCTGACTCAGATTAGGCTGGTGATGTCAATGATCAGAAGTCTACTTCTTGCTTTGTTTTTCGCCTTGGTTCTAGTCCTATCACATGGTCTTGCAAGAAGCAGTCTACTATTGCATTATCATCTATAGAGGCTGAGTACTGAGCAACAATATTAGCTAGTTAGGAGGTTTTATGGCTTCGACAATTGATGATAGAGTTTGGGTTTCCTCCAGATAGTCCCACTATTCTTTGGTGTGACAATCAGAGTGCCATTCACATTTCCTGCAACCCAGTGGAGCATCAGTGGACTAAGCACATTGAAATCCACATGCACTTCATCATGCAGTTGATTCAGGATGGTTCTCTCATCTTGGAGTACATTCCTACAGAGGAGAAGGTTACAGACATCTTCACTAAACCTTTGGTATCTCCGCGCTATCTTCAGTTGCACTCCATGCTTGGGGTGAAGGAAGTTGTCCTTGGGGGGTCTCAGTGAGGCCTTCCTTCCTTCATGTTTTTTTCAGCATGTTTCTTTATCTCTTTTTGGAGAGGATTTTTTTTCCCACTAGGTTTTCTCCTTTACTCCGCTTTATAGAGATTTGGTTGTATTTGGGTACTTGATCAAGCCTAGTTGTTGGGACCCAATTTTACTTTCATGCATTGTAGTTACTTTTGCTTTCTTGCACATGTTTGTAGCTGCACTTTTTCTCATCTTAAGGGGGGGTGTTAGAGTAAAGGTTTTAACTTAATTATGTTAATTAAGTTACCTTTATTCCTCTCTTAAGATTTCACTTTAGTTTGCATATTGTGACATTTAATATATATATATATTTTATTGTCTACCTATTAGGGTTACTTTTTAGGTTTTGCTTGATCTCCTTTTAAGGATTGATCTTTGTAAATATTTCATTCTATTGTTCTGATAATATATCTTTCATATTATAGAGCTTCAAAACCCTCTCTTGCTTTTTTCTCCATTCTCTTCCATGTGATAGGTATCTCTTTGCATGCAGGTGTTCTTGGACTCTGAAGTTGGTTTTGACAACTTCTACAAATTTTAGATTAGTAAAATACCAAATTATCTACAAGAACAAGTGAGAGCTCAATAATTCGACGCTACTTTTGGTTAGTTGAAGAAAATGATATTTTTCTCAACAAGATTGTGAAACAATTAATGGATCCACACAATGGCATTCGTTTAAGTGTTTGAATGCAAACACATAGACAATATGGAAAAGGGAGCTTACATGATTTTGTCAATTTTGTATTGTAGGTGATTGGGAGGCGTGTGAAAATACATAATGGATCGAACAATGGAAACAAAGAGCCTTAACACCTACATCAACACATGTTGAACATGGAACGGCAATTGAAGATAATCAAGTGTTCGCATCAGATGATTATGATCGTGTTTAGGATCTTGTACAAGAAGGTACATTAAATTGAATTGAATTTTATATGTATGCATGTTTATATGTGAATTAAATATAAGTCACTCTTTATTGAAATTTTTATTATTTTTGTAGGACATGTGTATGTTGTTGTTGCACTTGAGGGGAATGAAGAGGAGACAGAGTATTGGTTGGCTAGATGTGTTGAGAGAAAACATAAGTTGGTACATCCTAGAGTGGATGATGACAACTTTGAATATCCAACTACTTCATTGGTTGTTGTTGGCACATGGCTTCGAAAATATTTGATAAGAAAGAATGGATTTCTTGCATTTGAAGATTATGAAAGACACAAGAAGATTATAAATTATTCACATTTTATTTTGGCAAAAAATATAAAACTAGTTAGATATCAAGGGATGCCTACTAATAAAGTGTTATGGACACTTTCAATGGATGATCATGAGACAATCGTAGATGCATTACAAAAAAGAGAGGATATAGATGGTACAACAGAGTAAATAAATATTGGTAAGTATATAGTTGTATATATATTTAATTGATAGTCGATATGTAGTTAAAAATTTATCACATATACATGTCTATATATATATATATTTGTCTTTAGTCATTTCAAAATTAAAGTTTAATATCATTTTTTGTTTCAAGTCTCCCAAAACTAGATGCATTACAAAAAAGAGAGGACATGTATATCTATTACAATGGAATTCGAATCTAGAGGCAGGCAATTATATATAGTTCTAGATACATTTAATTGATAGTAAAAATATAAAACTAAATAATTCATTGTCATTTTATAAAAAATTTATAATTGATTTTATATCCCCTTAAGCCATTCTCTTAGGACCCCTTAAGCCATCCTCTTATGTACCATTAATCCATCCTCTTACATCCCCTTAAGTCTCTCTATTAATTCCCCTTAAGCCATCCTCTTAGGACCCCTTAATCCATATCCTTGTATATCTACCCTTAATCCATCGTCTTGAATCCCCTTAAGTCACTCTCTCAACATCCCTTAATCCATCCTCTTAGGACCCTTTAAGCCATATCCTCATATATCTACCCTTAATCCATCCACTTGCATCCCCTTAAGTCACTCTCTCAACACCCCTTAATCCATCCTCTTAGAACCCCTTAGTCCATATCCTCATATATCTACCCTTAATCCATCCACTTGCATCCCCTTAAGTCACTCTCTCAAAACCCCTTAAGCCATCCTCTTAGGACCCATTAAGCCATTCTCTTATGTACCATTAATCCATCCTCTTGCATCCCCTTAAGTCTCTCTATTAATTCCCCTTAAGCCATCCTCTTAGGACCCTTTAAGCCATCGTCTTATGTACCATTAATCCATCCTTGTATATCTACCCTTAATCGATCCTCTTACATCCCCTTAATTCATCTCCTAGGATTTAGGTCTTAGGGTTAAGGGTTTAGGATCTTCATATCCTAGGGTTCATGAGATGCTTAGAATAACAAATCTATATAGGTTTAGGGTTCATCTCCTAGGCTTTAGATCCTAGGGTTAAGGGTTTAGAATCTTCACATCCTAGGGTACATGAGATGCTTAGAATAACAAATCTATATGGACCTTAAGGGTTTAGGGTTCATTTCCTAGGATTTAGGTCTTAGGGTTTAAGGTTCACGGTTTCTAGGTTTCATGAGATGCTTAAGAATAACAAATCTATATGGGTTAATGGTGTAGGGTTCATCTCCTAGGTTTTAGGTCATATGGTTTAGGGTTTAGGGTTTCTAGGGTTCATGAGATGCTCAGATGACGCAAAGCAAAAAAAAAAACTCAACCAGATACATTAAACTCAGATTATAGAAAGACTTTGAAATCGATAAACTCCAAAATTGATAATAACTTGTGTCAATTTCAATCGATTTACAATTGCATGATTATAACACTAGATTGAAAATAAATCAAACAATTCTATTATTTTGATTTCAGGAAAAATTACAATGCAAAAGTTAGGAAACTACTATGCCTTTCCTCTCTGTCCAACCTTTCATCTTCTGCACACAGTTTATCTTCAACTCTTCATTTTCCTCTCTCACCTTCTCGGCCTTGTCCATTGGCATGCCTTTGACTCCAACCTTCAATATGCATACACTCAAATTTTTTTGTCTTGGCAGTCTACCCATCGCCTCTTCAGCTAAAACATTAATAGTCACAACCTACATGTTCTCACTCACTGTCTAACAGTTCCACTTTCCTTGTCTCCACCTGAAGGAAATCATTTCATTTCTCTAACTGATTGGAATTCTGCACAACTCAACATATTCTGGCCTCTTCTTACATATCTCTCATCTTGTGTTCACAAACATTGTAACTTGCAAACTCAAATTTGTGTTCTTTATTCATGTGCACTGCCTTTCAAGTGTCATCTCCCTCTTTCCATATGCTTACCATGATGGTTTAGCAATCTCCAATCTACATCGATTCCCACTTGCAAATACATTGATTCTTCTACCAAATTCCCACGTCACCACTCTTATCCCATCCAGCATTTGAAGGCTTGTGTAACTCATACATTTCCTCATTACACTACGCCATCATATTCTTCCTTTAGGGCATGGGGTTACACTGCCATCGAAATTAACTAAATTTTTGTTCTACTAAAGCTATGTGTGGTATTACTCCATCCCTATTGCCTTTATTCTCTTCTATCAATTACAAATGATAAACTCTCAAAGCCTCTACCTTTCAAACATTGTTCTCATACCAACCTCGTGGGGAACTTTACTTAAGAACTTCTCCCTTGGTCATTATCAATATTCTCCATGCATTCATTTACTCCCCACATCCTTAAATGTGGTACCATGCACATAGTTTCCCCTTCCATCCGCTCATATAGTCCTCCTCCTTCACATTTCATTTTCCCGACCAATCAACATCCATGCTTATTTTCTCTTTCAGCCTTCCTTTACTTCCCATGGCGTGGGTATGAGGGGAGGGAGTCCCACTACACTTTATCACTCTTTCACCCCCCTTCTCTCCCTCAAACACCATGTCCTTCCCCCTGTCTTCTTGGCACTATTGATTTGATATTTAATTGACTCCCAATTCCTTCATATTCCTTTGCCTTTTTAACTTCCAATCCATTCATTTATTCTTCTCGTATTATTTTTATTTCACCTTTGACAATGATATCCTTTGGTGATCATAAATAAGTAGAACAATGTGATGGGGACTATATAATTTTGAATTGGGGAGAAATAACTTGCAAGAACTCACCAAAACTTCCTGTCACCGAACTCACAAAACAATTTTTTTTTTTTTTGTGATGTTGATTGCGCTCCGGGATGCTCCTGCATCATACTCTCAGGGAAGAAAAGATTCAAGCTCTGCTTGAATAGAAGGTAGCAACAAAAGAGCCATGTTTGAAATATTTCACTGGATGTCTTTAAGTCTTTTCCCATTGTCTTCTTTGGAATAGTTCCCTACTGCAATTGTACCTCGATTCTCACAAAGATTCTATTTCGTCTGTTGTAATTTTCCTTCACACAAAAATTTCTTCAAACTACCCTCTACCCAATAGAGATTTTGGAAGATGCTTCCTCTACCCACCTTCTCTCAGTGGAGGAACCCTACACCTTCTACCCATCTTTATCTCTGCTAGAGGATAATAGTTACAGTCTCTCTTTTACACCTGCAAAAAACTTTCTCTCACAACTCTCTTGTCCTGGTGCATACCTTGCACTCTCAGGGTCTTCTAGCTCTAATACCAATTGATGCAGAGAAAAAAAAAACTCAACCAAATACATTAAACTTAGATTATAGAAAGACTTCAAAATCAATAAACTCCAAAATTGACAATAACTTGTGTCAATTTCAATTGATTTACAATTGCATGAGTATAACACTAGATTGAAAATAAATCAAATAATTCTATTATTCTTATTTCTAGAAAAATTATAATGCAAAATTCAGGCAACTACTCTTCCTTTCATCTTTGTCCAACCTTTCATCTTCTGCACATGGTTTGTCTTCGACTCTTAATTTTCCTCTCACCTACTCAGCCTTGTCTGTTGGCATGCCTCTGGCTCCAACCTTCAATATGCATACACTCAATTTTTTTTGTCCTAGCAGTCTACCCATCACCTATTCGACTAAAACATTAATAGTTGCAACCTACATGTTCTCACTCATTGTCTAATAGTTCCACTTTCCTTGTCTCCACCTAAAGGCAATCATTTCATTTCTCTGACTGATTGGCATGTTGCACAACTCAACATATTCTGGCCTCTTCTCACATGGCTCTCATCCTGTGTTCACAAACATTGTAACTTGCAAACTCAAATTTGTGTGCTTTATTCATGCACACCACCTTTCAAGTGTCATCTCCCTCTTTCCATGTGCTTACCATGATGGTTCAACAATCTCCACTCTACATCAATTCCCACCTGCAAATGCATTGATTCTTCTACTAAATTCCCATGTCACCACTCTTGTCCCATCCAACATTCGAAGGTTTGTGTAACTCATACATTTCCTCGTTACACTACACAATCATATTCTTCCTTTAGGGTGAGGGCTTACACTTCCATCAAAATTAACTAATTTTTTTTTCTACTAAAGTTGTGCATGGTATTACTCCATCCCCGTCGCCTTTAATATTTTCTATCAATTACAAATTATAAACTCTTAAAGCCTCTACCTTTCAAACATTGTTCTCGTACCAACCTCACTGGGACCTTCACTTAAGCACTTCTCCCTTGGTCATTATCAATATTCTCCATGCATTCATTTACTCCCCACATCCTTAAACGTTGTGCCATGCACATAGTTTCCCCTTCCATATGCTCATATAGTCCTCCTCCTTCACATTTCATTTTCCTGACCAATCAACATCCATGCTTATTTTCTCTTTCAACCTTCCTTTACTTCCCATGGCGCAGGTATGAGGGGAGGGATTCTCAATACAATTTCTCACTCTTTCACCCCCCTTCTCTCCCTCAATCACCGTGTCCTTCCCCCTGTCTTCTTGGCGCTATTGATTTGATATTTAATTGACTCCCAATTCCTTTGTATTCCTCTGCCTTTTTAACTTCAAATCCATTCATTTATTCTTCTTGTATTATTTTTATTTCACCTCTTCCACTGATATCCTTTGGTGATCATAAATAATTAGAACAATGTGATGGGACTATATCATTTCAAATTGGAGAGAAATAACTTACAAGAACTCACCAAAACTTCCTATTGTCAAACTCACAAAACAAATTTTTTTTTGTGATACTGATTGCACTTCGGGATGCTCCTACATCATTAGAATAACAAATCTATATGGGTTAATGGTTTAGGGTTCATCTCCTAGTCTATAGGTCCTATGGTTTAGGGTTTATGGTTTCTAGGTTTCATGAGATACTTAGAATAACAAATCTATATGGGTTTTAAGGGTTTAGGTTTCATCTCCTAGGCTTTAGGTCCTATGGTTTAGGGTTTATGGCTTTTAGGGTTCATGAGATGCTTAGAATAATAAATCTATATGGATTTAAAGGGTTTAGGGTTCATCTTCTAGGTTTTAGGTCCTATGGTTTAGGGTTTAGGGTTTCTAGGGTTCATGAGATGCTTAGAATAACAAGTATATATGGTTTTTAATGGTTTAGGGTTCATCTCCTAGGCTTTAGGTCCTATGGTTTAGGGTTTAGGGTTTCTAGGGTTCATGAAATGCTTAGAATAACAAATCTATATGGGTTTTAAGGGTTTAGGTTCATGAGATGCTTATAATAACAAATCTATATGGGTTAATGGTTTAGAGTTCATCTCCTAGGCTTTAGGTCCTATGGTTTAGGGTTTAGGGTTTCTAGGGTTCATGAGATGCTTAAAATAACAAATCTATATGGGTTAATGGTTTAGGGTTCATCTCCTAGGCTTTAGGTCCTATGGTTTAGGGTTTAGGGTTTAGGGTTTCTAGGGTTCATGAGATGCTTAGAATAACAAATCTATATGGGTTTAAAGGGTTTAGGGTTCATGCGATGCTTAGAATAATAAATCTATATGGGTTAATGGTTTAGGGTTCATCTCCTAGGCTTTTGGTCCTATGGTTTAGGGTTTAGGGTTTCCAGGGTTCATGAGATGCTTAGAATAACAAATCTATACGGGTTAATGGTTTAGGGTTCATCTCCTAGGATTTAGGTCCTATGGTTTAGGGTTTATGGTTTCTAGGGTTCATGAGATGCTTAGAATAACAAATCTATATGGGTTTAAAGGGTTTAGGGTTCATCTCCTAGGCTTTAGGTCTTATGGTTTAGGGTTTCTAGGGTTCATGAGATGATTAATCCCTTTAATTCATTCTCTCAACTACCCTTAATCCACCCTCTTACATCCCTTTAAGTCATTCTATCAACTCCCATTAATCCACCCTCTTGCATCCCATTAAGCCATCCTCTTAAAGGACCCTTAAGTCATATCCTCTTAAATCTCCTTAATCAACCCTATTGCATCCCTTAAGTCACTCTCATAATTCCCCTTAATCCATCCTCTTAGGAAACATTAAGCCATATCCTAGGGTTCATGACATGCATCCCATTAATCCACCCTCTTATATCCCTTTAAGTCATTTTATCAACTCCCCTTAATCCACCCTCTTACATCCCTTTAAGTCATTCTATCAACTCCCCTTAATCCACCCTCTTGTATCCCCTTAAGTCATCCTCTTGAATGAACCTTAAATCATATCCTCTTGTATCCCCTTAATCAACCCTCTTGCATCCCTTAAGTCACTCTCATAATTCCCCTTAATCCATCCTCTGAGGATCTGCTAAGCCATATCCTAGGGTTCATGACATCCATCCCCTTAATCCACCCTCTTACATCCCTTTAAGTCATTCTCTCAACTCCCCTTAATCCACCCTCTTACATCCCTTTAAGTCATTCTATCAACTCTCATTAATCCACTCTCTTGCATCCCCTTAATCCATCATCTTGAAGGACCCTTAAGTCATATCCTCTTACATCCTCTTAATCAACCCTATTGCATCCCTTAAGTCACTCTCATAATTCCCCTTAATCCATCCTCTTAAGACCCGTTAAGACATATCCTAGGGTTCATGACATGCATCCCCTTAATCCACCCTCTTACATCCCTTTAAGTCATTCTATAAACTCTCCTTAATCCACCCTCTTACATCCCTTTAATTCATTCTATCAACTCATGTTAATCCACCCTCTTGCACCCCCTTAAGTTGTCCTCTTAAAGGACCCTTAAGTCATATCCTCGCCATCCTCTTAGGACCCATTAAGCCATATCCTAGGGTTCTTGACATGCATCCCCTTAATCCACCTTCTTACATCCCTTTAAGTCATTCTATCAACTCCCCTTAATCCACCCTCTTGCATCCCTTTAAGTCATTCTATTAACTCCCCTTAATCCACCCTCTTGCATCCCCTAAGTCATTATCTTAACTCCCCTTAAGTCATTCTCTTAGGAACCCTTAAGCTATATCCTCTTAGGTCCCCTTAATCCATCCTATGGAAAACACCACTTGAATTTGTAAGGAATTTATAAGATTCAATTTTCTAACTTTTACTATATATTGTTCTTTTCTTGCATGAATTATTTAGTTAAAAGACTCATAAAAACTATAGTTACTTTACTTACATTAATTATTTTTACAGGTTCTCATCAAGTCAGTCTACCATGTGATTGACACTGTAAATTTTTTTTATCAAGAGACTATGTAAATATCTTTTTTTGGTTTTGACCTAAAAGTTGATAAGCTTTAATTGTATCTACATGCACATATATGTTTCATCATGTTATATAGTTGTATTAAACATCAATATACATTATATATTTTTGTTCGATGTGTGAACTTCAATGAACTTATTAGTCACCTTTTAAATATCTTGTTCCAATTTTATCTTATACAAATCATGTCTTGTATTTACCACATTTTATATAATTGTTCAATTGTATAGATTATACATTTTATACATACAAGGAGATAGATTTTTGTTTAGTGATTCAAATATTTGCTAGAATTGGAAAATAGTTAAAATTACCCGCCCTTAATTTATTATGAATATGATCTAAACTATTTAAGGAATGTTTTAATTTGCCACCTAACCATGTGCTAAATTATTGAAATTTAAGAGTTAATCATTTTAAGAGATGTGTAAACTTAATTCAACAATGGCATGCAAATATATATGAAATTTGATTCTAGATAAGAATTTATACAGTGCATATTACTTGAAAATTAGATAAAATATATATACATACATGAGTGAATATAATCATCAAAATGAACAATAAGACGATCATAATTGAGTGCATATATATTTTCATCATATTAAAGTCAATTGAATAAATAAACACAAACATGATCATATTAATTGATATAATGTATGTGAAATGGTCCATGAAATAACATGCTTTAAATGTATATGTCAATTCCAACACATATATTTAAATAAAACTAGAGATCTATAGTCCATAAAATTTAAAACCATCTCACTATTAGGTGATCAGTCAAATCAAGTCTCCTCTTTGCTCCACATGGACTAGATGTACCCCTATCATGTTGTAAAAGAGTACAAGAAACTTGAAATTAGATTTAAAGCTATTTAGAAATTTGGTATAATTTAACATATAAACTTGAAAATATAAAATTGATAAAAACAAATTTAATTAAATATCTAGTAAATACAGTAAAAATGATTTTTATTATGCATCAATTACCATATGATAATGTGAATCTACTAGCACATTTTGTTCAATGGGTAGCATAACTGTCAATTGAGAAGGTCCAAATGAAAACCTCGAATATATATATTTAAAAGGTCCCTAAAAATTATATCTAGGAGATTTAGTAAAGTTTACAACCTTGAATGATATGACCTCATAATCACACACCTGGGATTGACCATGCATAAATGCTAACGATGTCTCAGGTGCGCTCGCCATGGGTATCACATGAAATCCTTGCATATAGATACAACAATGTATAGATCATTCACACATGTGTACAAATCCAAATTAAATTAGATCTATGATGTGTATTTAATTTAAACTTAATTTTTTTTTGAAAGCACGCACTTGAGTTGATGATGACTTAGGAGCACTCACCATAACTTGTGGTTGGTCGGTACTCGGTATCACATGACCTCCTTGCATCTAGATATAATATATCATTTCACACGTGTAAAAATTCAAATTAAATTAGACATGTCCACACAAATTAAATTATATATTGGTTTGTACCTGACCAAAAGGTGGTCCCAAATCTACAGCACTCGAAATACAGACATGATCATATTGAGATTCAAGCATCGTGTGATCATGCATCTACACCAAACACTTATTGAATTAATATTATATTGTATATATAATTTGATGTTATTATTTACATGAATTTTGCACATTTCAAACAAATTATTTAAATGTGCCTAAGTTCAAAAGATGAACATACCTGTGTAGGATGATCCTCAGAATATAGTAAATTCATATATGACTCCATCCTAGATGCATGTGGGTCACCTAAAGTGGATGCCTAAGTATGTGTGAATTCAAAATTCATCATGCTCCCATTGCTCCCATCAGGTTTGATTTTTGGCTAAGTGTCGGCCCATGCCTTCAACAATTTTCATCGGCCCCTTTTTGGTTGTTGTTGTGGCTTATGCCATGTCTCCACTCATCACTCTCCAAAGGAGTTTTCTCCTTGCTCTTCTATTGGTCCCAGAAATGCTCCCACGTGTCGTCACCGTGGGTTATTTTGATCGCTTCCTCATTGGACCCCGCTCGCGTGCCACATAGCTCCCATTCACATAAGGATTTGGTGGGCCCCACAATCAACGTCTACAATAAACATTTTTCTATGTGTCTTCTTTGCGCAAGCTTTCAACGAAGGAATGAAATATCGACCATGGGCAACGAAATGTTGCCACACATCTCTTCAATGAACACTTCTTCAATGCAGGGGATGAAGCAGACTATAAGCTATGAGATGTTTCCATGTGTTCTAACCGCCTATCCCAAAGGGAAACACTTGTCTACACAAGGCTCTACTGGACCACTGCCATCATTCATAGGGGATGCACCTGAATGGAGGGTGGCCAAATGTTGTCTTGAATCTTTTCTGTTACAATAGACAAGGGTGATCATTGCCTCAAAATCATTGCTTAGATTCTAAATCTTTTCGGTTGTTGCTCACCAAGTGGTGGAGGGCTTGCTATAAATGTTGCTCTTTGCTTCAGTTTTGGGTTCCCAATTCCATGATTTCACAGTTCTAGAGGTTCCAATATTTAAGGTTACAAGTTTGGTGATTACATGCTATTTCACCAATTTTTGGGGTTACAGGATTTTTGGAGAGACTAGGCCTTTGTATTGTTTAGATTATTGCAAGAACTCACATACTATGCCATTGTTCAGCCTCTTTGTTTCTTATGCTATTGATAAACTTTATGCTATGCCAACATTGTTTGAATGATTTATTTGTTGTACTTCTATAATTTGAATGCAAGTTTGTTGGTTTAAATCATGTCTTTCAACTCTTCTTTTCAGTAAATGGGCGTGATTATTATTTTATGTCATTAAATGAGTTGTTCATGCTATTATACTTAATTTTTGTTATTCTAGGACATGGTAAATTGCTAAGCAAGCCCTTAGAGCATATCCAAAAGATAGGTTTATTGTGCCTTTTGTCTAAATTCTGGCATATCGCCTTAGATAGATTCTTTATTTTATATATTCTTTCATTTCCCATTCCAAAACCCAATTTACAGAAGAACTCGGCTTCTTTAAAAACCTGGAGGTCACTTAGTTTAGTCCAATAAGTCCCCCATAAACTAAGTTTCCCACGAAGGGTTGTTACCTTGCCAATTTTTGGCATCAACAGTTTTTCTTTTTCTTGGCACGCCCGATGGGACTGTGCTTAAATGAATCAAAATTTCAGAAGTCTGTATGAGACATCGGACTGTTACTAGGTCCCAAACAACAAATAATCCTGGTTTGTTAGTACCACCATTAGGGACAGTACAACCGACAACCAAATTAGTAAATGTTCCGCTTCCCCCTCCCTTTCTGCTAGCCATGTTGCCTACTACTAACAAAAATTATGTGGTCTGGGACACTGGAAGCCCTCTTGTTGCACCTGTAGCACCTGCTGTTTGGGCCGCTATCCCAGTTTCTTCCCTAAAGGCTATACCTAAATTCACTAGAGATGGCTCAAGAACATCATTTGAACATTTGCAAGATGTTGCAGATGTTTGTCTAGTACATGGGGTTACAACCCAAAATGTGGCATTAATGCTGCTTGCCACCTCTTTTAGGGATAAAGCACTGGATTGGTACTGCACATTGTAAGAAAATACTATCAGAACCTAGGATGAGCTCGAGGAGCCTTTCTATCAAAGATTTTTGAATGAAAGAGATCGATCATCGCTATATTATCAGTTGTCGGTTATAAAGCAGGCCCCACACGAAGCCATGGCTGACTTCAATGCTTGGTTCCATACAAGCTGGTAGAGGATTCAAGTTGATATCTGCCCGTCACCCTATCTGAATTTCATATTCTACTTGAAGTCTATCAATCTCGACATTTCAATGATGATCTAGTCTCTCGGCGGAACCACCCTACTAGGTGCATATAACATCACTGTTAAAGAAGAAAACAATTTGATAGACACCAAGAAATTGCTGCCTCGGCCCATCATTCCTATATTCCCTGAAATATCGGTTCCTGCTCAAGAGACGCCTTCTACCAGTGCATCAGCTCCTCAATCCATG
Source organism: Sequoia sempervirens (assembly GCA_007258455.2). NCBI lineage: Eukaryota > Viridiplantae > Streptophyta > Pinopsida > Cupressales > Cupressaceae > Sequoia > Sequoia sempervirens. The sequence goes on along the minus strand of VDFB02058242.1, from coordinate 668,467,147 downwards.
TACACATATCCGAGCGCACCGCAAAATGTTGCCTCTACATCTGACTCTTTAAAGGAGGAAATGAGTGATTTCAAAGAACTATTGCAAACCATTGTTAATGATATAATCGTTATCAAGCACAACTAGGCCGCACCTCTGAAGCCTGCCTACCAAAATTATCAAGGTGGAAGGTCCTCTTACCAACAGAACTAGTTCCACGAAGGTGTAAGGAAAACTAGATGCGGAAAACAATTCTCCTAACGTCAATACCTCAGGAAAGAGTGCAGAAGTACTTTTAAATTTTCAATTACAGTCAAGTTAAGATGCACTATGAGACAGATTACAAAAACAGAGTATTTAGACAAACACACATGAAACACCAAATATATGTGGGAAAACCCTTACAGGAGAAAAACCCACCACACCAAGAGAAATCACATTGTATTACAGTAATCAAAATTACACACAATTCCAGACTTATCTTTCTGGTGTCATTATACAACAACATTCATCATGAATCTTCTTGGAATAGAGACATCCAAGTTACAACCTTTACAGATTTTAATTCCTTCACTGATACAATTTGAATTCTTCCCACTTCACTATTGATCGAACTACTATCCAACCCCCAAGAACCTGCAATTTCCAACTATATCCATGGTGTTCCCTGACTGTCGAGCTCCCTCATAGAACCGTCGCAATGAACAAACTCCCAACGGTTCCAATTCGGCTCTTCTGATTCATCCACGTGATGCCACATCGGAAGTCATACTTGGTCAACAAAATTCATATTGTATTAGCATCTTGGTGAGACACTAACTGTGTCTCACCAATGCCACATTGAACTCATATCGATGTCGCCAAGAGTTATCATAGTCTCTAGGACATTCTATCGAGCTACAAGAGTTTCACTGAGTCACCAAGTAGTCGTCCTGACTTATCACTTTTTCCAGAAGGTCATAACGAATCACTAAGGTTACATTGAAGTTTCCATATCTACCGAGCACCAAATGAAAGTCGGCAAGACTCACATCTATCGCCAAGAGTTCATACCGATCTTCATATGCTACTTCAAAGTGTTCACCTATCGCCAAAACATTTGTCCACTGCTGAGAGAACTTACCGATTTATATATGTTTCACCGAAGACTAATTGTCACCAAGAGTTACCCCGATAGCCATCGGCTATCGGCAAGACAATAGCTTATCGCTCAGACTTCATAACGAAGTCTAAGAGTTATATCGATAACTCCCAAGTAGTCCCTGTCAGCATGATTCTCATCTATCACTAAGACCTTTCTCCGATAGCTTTGAGTTATACTGAAGATTTAACACTTGAGTCTTTCATCGCTGAGACATAGTCACTTTGGTAGGACATCATACCGATGGCATTTCCTTCGGCCAAGTCTCCCCGATGAAACAAAACAAACAAACATTGTTGACATAACATTTTCTTTCGTGGTGACATCTTACCGAGTGAATATAGGTTACTCCGAAGACCTCAATACATACACTGTCGGCGAGAGATAAACACTTCGCTGAGACATCTCCCTGAATGTTGAAGTCACTCTGAAACTCTAGTTGCCAAGAGTCTCACCAATACACGAATGAATGGCCTTTCGACCAGATATCTCCCGAGCACTATAAGGTCACAATGAACACACCTTGTCACAATGATAGCTACACAGTAAACCTTTCGGCAAGACTTCTTCAGGGTCACATCGACCTGTTCAGAATTGGATAAAACAAACTGCTAGTTGGCCAGACATGGAACCTGTCACACCGACTTGGCACTCATGGAGGTTTCAGCCTGTAATGCTTAAGACACATATTTCCAACAATCTCCCACTTGATGAAGATCATACAGGCACCTCCAGAGCATAAATAATACTTACTGAAAATCATGGGCACTAAGGCCCATTGAACTGGCACACCGCCTGAACTTGTCTATGCTCACTGGCTTCGTCAATGCATCTGAAACATTCTCCAGAGTATCAAATTTTTCCAAACTAACCTTTCCATCCTCAATCATATCTCGTACAAAGTGGTACTGTACATCAATATGTTTCGTCCTGGCATGGAAAGTTGGATTCTTTGCCAGACAAATGACACTCTGACTATCACATAAGATTGTTATTTCCCTTGCATCAAAACCAATGTTAGAACACAAACGTTTCAACCATATAGCTTCTTTACAAGCATGGGTAGCTACCATGTATTCAGCCTCTGTAGTGGACAAAGCAACTACAGCCTACCGCTTGCTCATCCAACTCACTGCACCACCATTTAACATGAAAATGTATCCACTGGTGGATCTTCTGCTGTCAATGTCCCCTCCCCAATCAGAATCTACATATCCATGAATGCTAAGAGTCCTCTATGATTCAACCGAATTCCCATGGTAACACAATGCAAAATCTGAAGTGCCCTTCAAATACCTAAACACCCTCTTCACAACATCCCAATGTATTCTTCCTGGATTAGCCATAAATCGACTAAGTACTCCCACTGCTTGGAAAATGTCTGGTCTTGTATAGACCATTGCATACATGAGACTGCCTACAACACTAGCATAGGGCACACTGGTCATGTCCTCCATCTCAGTAGGAGATTTTGGACAGACTTCAATAGATAGCTTCATTCCCTGCATGACTGGAACAACTAACTGTTTGCAATCATTCATACAAAATCTCTCTAGAACAGTCTTTATATACTTACTCTGGTGAGCCAAAGCTTTTTATTCTTCGTCCCTGGTTATCTCCATCCCGAATATACCTTGTTGCACCAAGATCCTTCATTTCGAACTTAGCGACAACTAAGACTTAAGATCGAAATCATCACTTGCTATTTCCTATGAACAACATATCATCAACATAAAGAGCAATAACAAGCACTTGATCACTTTCAGCTTTATAGTATACACAGTGATCAGATTTTGATCTCACAAAGCCTAAAGATAATACATAGGTATCAAATTTCTGGTACCACATTCTAGGTGACTGCTTTAACCCATACAGAGACTTCTTTAATTTGCATACTAGTTTTTCTTTACCTTTCTCAACAAAGTGCTTAGGCTGGGACAAATAGATTTCTTCTTCAAGATCACCATGAAGAAATGTTGTCTTCACATCCATCTGTTCAACCTCTAAGTCATAAGCTGTTGCAAGTGACAATAGAAATCTAATGGAGGTCAACTTTGCTACAGGAGAAAAGATTTCCCCATAGTCAATTCCCTCTACCTGGGAATAACCCTTTGCAACCAGTCGTGCTTTGTATTTTTCTACACTGCCATCCAGACCAATCTTTTTCTTAAATACCCATTTATAGCCTGTTACATATTTTTTGCCTCAGCTCAAATGGAGGAGCTAGTTGATTGTTATTTAACATTAAGTAGAATTGCAGTGTCATGTTCGAATGCGGTTTTGCATCATTATCATTATGCATTGAATATCAGTTATGCATTTTAGTGAGGTGGAGTTGCAGAGTGGCATTCAGATGTTGCAGATTTAAAAGAAAGACAAAATTGAGTACATGTGCAAAATATCATTTCAGATGCTTTTATTCATTTCAAAAGAACTCATATTTTTACAAGGCTTCATTTGATTTCACAATCAGAATAGTATTACAAAATTGCATAAAATGCATTTTCTTTTCAACTGAAAAGCATAATTGAAATCAAAGATCCACACAAGCCGTGGATGTAACTGTGACTGTGACAACACATTTCTAATAACATGTTGCACTACTGAAGATGTGAAAAGAAAAACACATAATTGGCAACATAGTCATCATTGCCTGATTATCGACGCTTGATGTTGAATGGTGCACCTCGTCGTCTCGAGCTTCGTCGACCTGTAAGAGGAAAAGAGGGGTGTCAATGGATCCGACTATGATGTAACCTATATGATGCACTGAAAATAGTACAACATACTACTAGCAATGCATCGAAACAATCAAAATCAATCAAATACAATATGAAAGAAGTAAGCTGAAGGAGAGATAACAACATCATAATCATCATGTTCCATTTTTTATGCTAACGTTGTTTTCTTCCTTGTGCAGGTATAGGTTAAGTCATGAAGCTGAACATTATTTGAAGACCAAGCATGTGGAGTAAAATGGGCTCCCACAAGGATAGAGCCCGACATGCTGCCCTATGCATTAAATGGGCTAATTTTGAAAGATATTTCATCATATACATAAAAAAAAATGAAATACAACTGAAAGAGTAAAACAAAGTTATCCTTCAAGTAACGAAACCAACTGTGCATTCATAACGATCAACATTTCTTTCTGAAGGCTACAGATGAACAGTGAGTTTAGTTCACTTAAGGAATAACAGAGTGCATTTGCATCAGAAATTGCTGAATTACTTCATTTTTTGTGCTGATTATAATCATATGTCATGTGAGTTTTAATTCATTATTTCTCTTTTGGATAGTGAACAGGCATACATATGCCTTAATGTTTTGTTCTAATTTTCATCATCAAAGAGAACAGTTTCTAAGAGCAGTTTGTGCAGTTTAAATACAAAATATGCAAATCTCTGTATTGATTCGAGCCTCAAAGTAGAAGGAATTCAGTTCTCATATGTTTTTCATAATAGCCACAAAAGAGACAGCAGGGAAAAGTAGTACAACTACAAATATGAAGATTTTTGTGCTGGATCAATTTCAGAAGAGAAGCAAATGCATTTTCCTTCAATAATTCAAAAGACCCATTTCCAATTTAGCATAAAATACAGAAAATGCAGTTTCCTTAAAAAAATTCGAGTACCCATCTTTAGTTCGGCTTCAAAATGCAAAGGAGATAGATACAGAAATACCCATGTGCAGAAATAGTATCAAAAAGACATAATAGTAAGTTTTCTATTCTGGGTCAATCCCAAAGGTCAAGAAATTGCTTCTTAGTGCTCTTTTGGCACGGCCTGAACATGGCCAAAAGTTCATGAAATAAAGAGAGCTTCATAGGGTTTCTACAAAGCAAAAGGATTACCAGTTCGAGGCAAGAACTGAGTACTCTTTCCGCGGCCAGAAGCTTCACTAGGCATTCAGAAGTTGAGAGTCGAGCCCACAATGAAGGTCGGGCTTACGCAACAATGGGCACGAGAACATACAGAAAATGCATAATAAAGACATCAGAGTGTGTTCACCACGGCCTCAAGGCCAAAATAGAGGTTACAAAAATGATTAAATAAAGCTTACCTCTGCACAGTGAAGGAGAATAAGAGCACAAGTCAAAGCTTTCATGGAATGGACTGTAGAAGTCGAGCTCAAACTCATGATGGCATGGAGGAGCAAAGGAAAGATCAGAGTCAAAAGTAAGCTCATGCAGGCCGCGCCCTTAGGGTTTTTGATATTTGAAATAATGAAGTTGAACGGCTATCATACTTCAAAGTCATACTTACCCACTGGAATTCTTGGTCAATTAGAGGGTAGAGAAAGATTACTGAAACACACGAGCTCAAATCCAACACCATCATAGCAGCGTTGTTCATGCAAATAGAAGTTCTTTCTTTCCAAAGTCACAGGTGTGAAATGATGATAATTAGGGTTTGACCCTATTTTGATCAAAGCCCTAATTCGAGCCTTATGAAGTTCTAGAATGTTCATTCAAAATGCACATGTTGAATATCAAATGGTGGTCGAACCCATATGCTTTCCTTATGATTTATTCAAACCTAAGTCTAAATCAATGATTATGTAAGGCCGAAATTCTATGCTAGGGTGATGTCTTAAGTATTGAAGACTTGTTGTTTTTTCCTTAGAGAAGTATGGGTTTATGCCTTAGGGTATTGTTTTAAATGAAGAGGCAATTAGGGGAGATTTATGAATGCCTTATGCTTAGTGCCATATTTTTAGGGTTTCTCATTTTAATTGGTTTTATGAGAAATCAATGAGAAGTTTTGATAAGAAGAAGATTATGTAATGTGTTTTTATGATTTTTTTTGAGAAAAATCAATTATTGTAATTGAGAAATAGGGGTGATTCTTTCTTTTTGCAAAAGATTTCCAATCTTTAAATTGCAAAAAATAAGGCAAATTGTAAAAATCTGCATCTTGTAAAAGCAGAAGCATAAAAGCAATATTATATAGGTTGCTTTATGTTTTCTTGCTATTTTTAGTAGATCTTTGACTGACTTTTCTTCTTGGTCAGATTTCAGACTTGTCTTGGAGAGATAGGGTGTTTTTGTGCTTTTAAAGCAAATTTAGCCTATTTTTAGAGGCTTGACAGGTTCATCATAAAAGCATTGTGCTTTTTTATGCTTTTAAGCAGTTTTTTGAGTTTGTTTGAAACCTTTTTTCCTTGAGCTTTTTCTGAGCTCAGATTAGGGTTTCCTAGAGAGTTCTTTGGATAGATTTAGTCTTTCAACTCTCTATTCTCAATAGTTCAGATAAGAGTTTCTTGCCCTTACTCATTTTGGGGAGCTTGTAAACCTTTTGATACTCAGTTTGGTAAGATTGTCACTCTTCCAGTTTTAATAGAGCAACATATTTCTCCTTCTTATTTTCTGTCTCAAATTTTGTAATGGCAATCTGATATACTTGTGTTTTCAAATTGGAATCCTTTTATGTCTTGCTGTTATAGGTTGTGTTTCAGAATTACATGTTTCAAGTTGCATGTTGTATTTGTTTTCCAGATCTTCATGCAAATCACTGATGGGATATGTGCCAATGAGATTGTGAGGATTACTACAATAGAGAAGTTGTTATGAGTGGTTAGGTCTGAATTCTTCAGTTTGGTGAATCATCTTTTAGAAATAGGTTTTTATGTTCAGTTATTCTTCATCCCTTTCCTCAGAAGCTATTTTAGAATAAAATTCATCATTCGGAGAACCAACTCACTCTGGAGATTCCTCTTTCACGTAGATCACCCACATCTGAAATAGGTTTCCATGTTTCAATAGTTTGCTGAATACTGCATTCAACAGGGTGCAACACTATTGATAACATAGCCCATAGGTTTTCTGGCTTTAGGCAAGGGCACCAGACTCTAGGTTTCATTTTTATCTAATGACGCCATTTCTTCCTTCATGGCTTCCAACCAAGAATCTGAATCAGACATTTTAATTGCCTCCTTTATAGTCCTAGGCTCATCAGTGCTAGAAATCAAGGCATAGGCACAAGTAGAATCAATTAATGAGAACCCATACCTATTTGGTTGTTTCCTTTCTCAGGTTGACCTCCTCACTGGTTGAGGCTAAGGTTCATCTTCTTCAGAGCTTTCAGAACTGCTTGAGCTCTCCTCAGTTTCAGGTACGTTTTGAATCTTCAATTCCTCTTTCTCTGGTGTAGGTGGAATTGCTGCTACATCCTTACTGTTTTCTGACTTTGTCTCTGACTGTAGATCCAAGGTGGAAGGTTTCAGCTCACAAAAGATTACACTTCTATTATATACAACCTTCTTTGTAATAGGATTCCAAAGCTTGTATCCTTTAATGTTAGCACTATAGCTAATAAAAATACACTTAACAGCCTTGTTCTCCAACTTAGATCTTTTTACATCTGGCACATGTGCATATGCCTCATAGCCAAAGCCTCTAATATGTCTAAGAGAGGGATTCTTACCAGACCACGCTTCCAAAGGTGTCTTATCAACAAGAGCAGAGTTTGGAGACGGATTAACTAAGTAACATGCAGTAGTAGTAGCTTTAGCCCAGAACTTCTCCTCCAAACCAACACTACTAAGCATACTTCGTGCTCTCTCCATCACTGTCCTATTGAACCTTTCTGCAACTCCATTCTGCTGTGGAGTGTAAGGTGTAGTCTTGTTTCTTTTGATTCCATGGTCTTTATAGTATCTTTCAAATTCATCAGAACAGAATTCACCGCCATTATCAGTCCTTAAGCATTTTATTGTTTTACCAGTCTGATTTTCAATAAGATTTTTAAACTCCTTAAATCGACTGAACACTTCCGATATACTTTTCAAAAAATATATAAATGCTCTTCTTGAATAATCATCAATGAACGACACATAGTATCTTGATTTAGACAAAGAAGGAACATCTACTGGACCAAACACATCCGAATGAATATAGTCTAACAAACCAGAAGATTTATGAGGACTGTCATAAAATGAAACACGATGCTGCTTTCCATATATACAGTGTTCACAAATTCAAATTCCAGATTACAATCTTCAAGCCCCCTCAACCGGTTTTGTTTTTCAAGTTTTAAACCTTTTTCTCCTATGTGGCCTAACCTATGATGCCAAAAGCATAATCTTCTGTGCAGGAAGTTTTACTTCCATAGAGTTTACATAATTAGGGATATTTCCTCTTTACCTCCATGAGCAACTTTTGTGACTTGAAGAGACCTATTACAATGAACGACTTGTGCATCCAGCTTATGCAGGGTACCAATTCGAGCACCTCTAGCTAGCACCATTGAACCTCTAGTCATCTTGCAGCCACTTCGAGAACAAGACTTGTACTCGATATCATTTAGCATACTTACGACAATAGATTTCGAGCGACGGTATGTGCATAACATTATTGATCCCCTTTATTCTGCCATCAGGGAATTGGATTCTGACTCTTCCACGACCAACAATTTCCAAGGTTGAATCACTCACCAAGTACACCTTTCCACCATCGTATTCTTCATACTTTGTAAACCATTCTCTGTGAGATGTCATGTGGAATGATGCTGAGATCAACAGACATCATCTGATGCCTGAGTAGCCAAGGCTGCAATGAAGGCGTCACCATCACTATGAGAAGAACCATTATCGAAGATCCTTTCTTCTTCTTTTTCTCCTCTTTACAATCCTTTCGGACATGACCAGGTTGCCCACAGTTCCAACACTTCACCTTGGACTTCTTGCCGGAGACTTTGATCTCCCCTCTGATTTTGATTTGGACTTCTTGTCCTTCTTCTTGCCTTTCTCCTTTGACCTTCCTCTGGCAGCAAGAGCCTCCTTCACCATCTCAGAAGATTTTCTTCTCATTTCTTCTAATAGCAAAGAACCAACAATATCTTCCATTTTGAAACTGGATGTTGTACTCCCAATAGCCATCACTAGATGATCCCATGAGTCTGGAAAAGAACATAACAAAAGCATACAACGATCTTCTTCTTCAATCTTTACACCAATAGATGTTAATTATGTGAGTAGCATGTTGAATGCATTCAAATGATCAGCTACAGACCCTCCTTCCTGCATTCTCAAATAGTAAAGCTTCTTTCTCAGGAACAACTTATTCACCAAAGATTTCCCCTGATAAATAGACACCAGTCTCTTCCACAAGAGAGAAGCAGACTTCTCTTCATGCACATTAAGAAGAATTGAGTCTGCCAAACAGAGCCTTATCGGCCCCTTCGCTTTCCTATCTGCAAGGTCCCATTCTTCTTGCTTCATGCCTGTAGGTTTAGTTCTAGACGCAGCAAGCCAAAGGTCTCGATCTACTAAGAGATCCTCCATCTGGAGTTTCCACAATTCAAAGTTATTGCCATTGAATTTCTCTATTTCAATCTTCCTAGATGAACTAGACATCTTAATCTGTAAATAGAAACAACAATATCTACAAAACTCCCATTGAACAGTATTGACACAAATAACCCAATGTACCCCCAAGGATAACACAACTGGCCAGGCTCTGATACCACTTGTAAGGAAAACTAAATGCGGAAAACAATTCTCCTAACGTCAATACCTTAGGAAAGAGTGTAGAAGTACTTTTAAATTTTCAATTACAGTCAAGTTAAGATGCACTATGAGACAGATTATAGAAACAGAGTATTTAGACAAACACACATGAAACACCAGATATACGTGGGAAAACCCTTACGGGAGAAAAACCCACCACACCAAGAGAAATCACTTTGTATTACAGTAATCAAAATTACATACAATTCCAGACTTATCTTTCTGGTGTCATTATACAGCAAAATTCATCATGAAACTTCTTCGAGAAGAGACATCCAAGTTACAGCCTTTACAGATTTTAATTCCTTCACTGATACAGTTTGAATTCTTCACACTTCACTATTGATCGAACTACTATCCAACACCCAAGCACCTGCAATTTCCAACTATATCCATGGTGTTCCCTGACTGTCGAGCTCCCTCATAGAACCGTCGTAATGAACAGACTCCCAACGGTTCCAATTCGGCTCTTCTGATTCGTCCACGTGATGACACATCAAAAGTCATACTCGGTCAACAAAATTTGTATTGTATTGGCATCTCGGTGAGATACTAACTGTGTCTCGCCATTGCCACATTGAACTCATATCGATGTCACCAAGAGTTATCATAGTCGCCAGGATGTTCTATCGAGCTACAAGAGTTTCACCGAGTCACCAAGCAGTTGTCTTGACTTATCGCTTTTGCCAGAAGGTCATAGCAAATCACTAAGGTTACACCGAAGTTCCATATCTACCGAGCACCAAATGAAAGTCGGCAAGGCTCACATCTATCACCGAGAGTTCATACCGATCTTCATATGCTACTCTGAAGTGTTCACCTGTTGCCAAAACATTTGTCCACCACTGAGAGAACTTACCAATTTATATATGTTTCACCAAAGACTAACTGTCGCCAAGAGTTACCCCGATAGCCATCGACTATTGGCAAGACAATAGCTTATCGCTTAGACTTCATAACGAAGTCTAAGAGTTATATCGATAACTCCCAAGTAGTCCCTATTGGCATGATTCTCATCTATCACTAAGACCTTTCTCCCATAGCTTTGAGTTATACCGAAGATTAATTGAGTCTTTCGTTGCTGAGACATAGTCACTTGAGTAGGACATCATACCGATGGCATTTCCTTTGGCCAAGTCTCCCCGATGAAACAAAACAAACAAACACTGTCGACATAACATTTGCTTTCGCGGTGACATCTTACCAAGTGAATATAGGTTACTCTGAAGACCTCAATACATACACTATCGGTGAGAGATAAACACTTCATTGAGACATCTCCCCAAATGTTGAAGTCACTCCGAAACTCCAGTCACCAAGAGTCTTGCTGATACATGAATGAATGGCCTTTTGGCCAGATATCTCCCAAGCGCTATAAGGTCACAACGAACACACCTTGTCATAGCGATAGCTACACAGTAAACCTTTCGGCAAGACTTCTTCAGGGTCATAGCGGCTTTTTCAGAATTGGATAAAACAAACTGCTAGTCGGCCAGACATGGAACCTGTCACACCGACTTGGCACTCATGGAGGTTTCAACCTATAATGCTTGAGACACATATTTCCAACAGAAGGTGCTTGCACAAATCTGCAGGTGCAAACAACAAATCAAATAGTACCGGTACCCACTCTGCTACAAAGACCTAACTTAAGCTCGAGTAGAGAGTTGACCGCGGGTCAAAATAATTTAGTGGATGACACCAACCCCTAGTGCTTCCCTTGTGGTGATTCACACATGCCCCAAAACTATCTGCACAACAACCTACAACAAAAGGTGGCAGAGTAGTGTAGCCAAGCCACAACATCAAACCCTAGAAGCTATGTGTATACCTCTTCACAAATGGAAAATGCAGTGCTCACCACACAAATGCAAGGGGCGTCACTAGAGAAAGAAGTGGACATCACTCTGAACCACACACTCTTCTTGTGGATGGAAGAAGCAGTGTTTTCTAATGATACATCCGCATCTAAAAAACTGCAAGTACAATTCGACTACAACACTCGCTCAAAGAGGAGATTTACGGGAGAACCAATTGTCCCGCAACTAGTCAGTCCACAACCTAAAAGTGCTTCTGACTTGATGCCTAGTACCTCCACAGCTTCGTCACAATATTAGCCATGAAGGGAAGTTGTTATAACAAGAGAAAAGGAGTAGAAACCTCTGAATCCGCCACCTTTCAATGTGGTGGAACAATTGAAGAAATCATCCGCTAATGTGTCTCTGTGGGATATTCTAGCCATCCCGAAACAAAAAGACACTACTATAGAAAGCTCTCCGGGAATACATAAGCGCGACATCAATGGAGAAATTTCCCAAAGCAAAGGATGTTGATCAACCATCTCTTTCCAAAGTTCTTATGAATAACATGGTGGAAGCCCCTGCTGAGGTAAGAGATAAGCCAAAGCCTCAACCCTTCTTCTTAACGCTCATTATAGGGGAGAAATTATTACACAATGCCATGATTGATTCTAGTGCTATCACCACAGTTATGCCTAAACAAATAGTTGAAGCTTTAGGACTCAACTATGAACCCTTAAAAAGAGGAGTGATGCAGCTTGATGGAAATAAAGTTGAAACCGTAGGTGTCATGATAGCACTCCCCTTGAATCTATTTTCTTGCCCTAGTATCATTGTGTTGCAAGACACTATGATCATATATGTTCCCCCTATGTTTGGCCTCTGCCTATCCCAAGAATTTAATTCAAAAGTGGGCGAATACCTATCCCTAGATTGGTCACATTTGATCCTTAGAACTAAGCATGGTGTGAAAATGAAGATAGAATCTGAAGCTTTACATTTGAAGCATGTATTCGATGAAGCCATGATCAATTTTGAAGTTGTGCATACCTCTATCACCAAGCAAGAAATGTATTGCACTAAGCTACTAGAAGATGAAAAAGTGACCAAAGATTGGGATGATCAAGAAGATGCTCTCTTGAGTGAACATATAGACATTGACCCTTTTGACAACTACCATGTTACCGGGCTGGGCACCTATGTCATCTATGATGAAGGTCAAGTTCTCCCTAAGGTTGTCAAAGAATATGAAGGCAGTCAAGCCTATGAACTATGGACACTGCACTTCGATGGAGCAAGATGCAAGAATGGTGCAGGAGCTACGATATGTTTAATGTTCCCACAAAATGAAAAGACACTAAGTTCTTTCCACTTCTAGTTCACTTGCTCGAATAATGAAGTTGACTACAAAGGACTAGTGCAAGGTATCAGCCTTGCAGAAAGGATGGGCATAAAGCAAATAATAGTGTTTAGAGATTCCGAACTAGTAGTCAATCAGGTCCGAGGAATTTCTACGGCCAAAAATTTCTGCATGCGATCCTATAGACACCGAGTTCGGGACCTGATTGAGGGTTTTGAAGCCTTCAAAAATCAGATAGTGCCCCAAGAATAGAATACAGATGTCAATCACATGGCATCAATTGGATCTTAGTTTGATCCTGCCTCAGATCTCATTCACAACAAACACTCTGTGTGATTAATATTGCAACCAATGATTCCAAACAATGACCAAATTTGGCAAGTGTTTGACAGTGATGAACACATTGCCTCATTCATTTAGCGGTTAGGTGAATTTTTCAACCAGCTTCAACCAAAGATCGCCGATGCTTATGAATCCAACTGAAATCCAACAAGCTTCCAAAAGGATCGGTCACTCTCAAAAATATTTTTGATTCTGATGATGCAAGAAATGACAAACATAAGTTTGTAGTAGACAAAAGTGACTATGCAAACCTTCAGGTCGAAGATGGAAGAAAGCTCAAAGTCAGGAAGGACATCCTGCATCACGATAAAGAAAGGTTTATCGACTTTTGTGATAAATATGAAGGAGTGGTGGCCTGGTCATACAATGACCTCAAGGGATATGATCCTGATATCATTCAACACACAATAGGGTTGGTGGAAGGTGCAAAGCCCATCTGCCAAAAACAAAGACCAGTCAATCCCAAGATTGAAGCGCTTATGGTGCAAGAATTAACAAAGCCTATCTAGTCGTAGATTGTCTTCTCAATCAAGCATAGAACGTGGGTATCTAATTTGGTTCTGGTATGAAAGAAAAATGGAGATATTTGCCTATGTGTGGACTTTCGGGACTTAAACAGAGCATCCCTGAAGGATCATTACCCACTACCTTCAATGGAGTCAATCCTGCAAACAGTGGCAGGATTGGAGATGTTCTCCCTGTTGGATGGTTTCTCTAGTTACAATCAAATCTGGGTCAAAGAGGAGGATCAACATAAGACAACGTTCACTACCAAGTGGGGAACGTTTGGATACACCAAAATGTCATTTGGCCTCTCAAATGCAGGAGCTACCTTTTAGCGGGCAATGGATATCGCTTTCAACGAATTAATCAATAAGATTATCCTAATCTATTTGGATGATCTGACGGTGTTCTCCAAATCCAAGGACGATCATTTTGATCACCTTGAGATGGTTTTCAAGAAATGCCAAGAGTTCAGGATATGCCTGAACCCAAAAAAATGTGTCTTTGGAGTACCGCAAGGCAAACTACTAGGGCACGTAGTGTCCAAAGAAGGAATTTCAATTGATCCCGAGCGGGTGAAAGCAATTGAAGATCTTCCTCTCCTAGTCAACAAGAGGGCATTCGATCCTTCTTGGGGAAGGTAAATTTTGTTACCAAATTTATTTATGATTTTGCAGGAGTAATCAAGCCAATTACCCTAATGCTGAAAAAGGATCAAATATTCAAATGGATAAAAGAAGCCAGAGAAGAATTTGAGAAGGTCAAGGATGTTATCTCTTTCACTCCTATTCTAGTTAACCCAGACCTATCAAAGGACTTTATAATGTATGTATTCAGTAGCAAGTCAAGCATTGCTATTGTCTTAACTTAGAAAGATAATGAGGGCAAAGGAGAGAATTCGATAGCTTTTCACTCCCAGACCCTGAAGGAATATGAAGCAAACTATAATTTTTTAGAAAGGCAGGCATTTTCCATAGTTAAGGGACTCAAGAAGTTTCAACACCTAATCTCTTTCAATAAGGTGATTGTCTATGTTGCACATTCTAGTGTGCACGAATACATCATGGAAGGAGAAATCACTGAGAAAAGAGCCAATTGGATCACCGAGATCCTCAAGTATGACATTGAGGTCAAGCCTACCAAGACTTTTTGGGGAAGAGGATTGTGTGAGTATCTTGCGCACGAGAAAGAAATGACCCCACAAGAAGAGTAGCTGAAACTAGTCCTAACAAACGAGTCAAAGTCTGAAGGTTGTTGGCTGGTAGACAGAGTGTAGACAGAGTGAGGTTTATGCATACAGGAAAGTACCCACCAGGCCTTCCTTCTCAGAAAAGGAGATTCTACTGGCTACAAAATAGCGGATTAGCACTCATCGAAGGGATCCTGTTCAAAAGGAATCTCAACGATGTTCTATTGTGATGTGTTACCACAGAGAAAGCAAAAAGGATCCTCAACACTTACCATAGCATTCCCACAAGTGGACACTTCTCCACAAATACCACCGCCATCAAGATCATGTGTGCGAGGTACTTTTGGCCGACGCTATTCAATGATTCCCACTCCTTGGTGAAAACCTGCAAAGAATGTCAGTTCTTCACTGGAAGAAGAAAGAATTATGCAATGCCCCTCAATATGATAGTAGTTGATGAGCCATTCATGCAATGGGGATTAGACTTCATCAAAATGATTAGCCCAGCCTCCAGCACAAGAAATAAATGGATCTTAATGGCCATAGATTACTTCATAAGATGGACTGAGGCAGTGCCACTCAAGAATGCGATAGAGGCAGAGATAGTGGATTTCCTAGAGGAATTGGTGGAAAGATTTGGCCCGCCCAAAACTATCATCTCTGATAATGCTAAAGCCTTCCTGGGCTCCAAGGTAAGTCAATTTTCACTTACACATGACATATTCCTTAAAACATTATCAAATTAGTACCCGTAGGGGAATGGCTTAGCCGAATCAACAAACAAGAATTTGGTCTGACTCCTTAAAAGAATTGGGTCAGAATATCAAAGAGAGTGGCACAAAAATCTCTAAAGTACACTCTGGGCGGACCACATAACTCCAAAGAAAGTCCTCAAGACTTCACCGTATGAGCTAGTTTATGGAAAAGAGGCATTATTGCCTATCTCTATGGAGATTTTGGCACTGCAATTGCTAAAATCCCTCGAAGTAGAACAAAATGGCATAATGGAGGTACAGTTAGTTGAGTTGCTAGAAGTACAAGAGAAAAGGGATAAATCCCTAACTGCCATGACTAACCGCCAACAAGTGGTTAAAAAGTGGTATGACAAGAAAATGTCCAACCAAGGCCTAAAGTGGAGAGACTTGGTGCTAAAATATAACGAAAGGGCCGCGAAGCTGGGTCAACACTGAAAGTTTGACAGCCTTTGGGAAGGTCCATTTAGAATAATTCAATGCAAGGAGCACAACGCATACAAGTTAGAGACTATGGAAGATGAAGCACTGGGGATTCTGGTCAATGAAATTCATTTGAAATTATTCAATTAAGCTTGCTTTCCATACCCATGTAAATATGTAAATATGATTTTCCCTTCTTTCCCTTTTATTTTGTTGTCTGGTCTTTTTATTTTATCCTGTGGTTCGTGGCAAAAGGAACAGTGACCCATTATTGCAGAGAGTAAGGGAAATAAACTCATAGTTGAACATAGCAAAAAATTAAAATACCCACATGCAAAACCGAGATTCATGCATACATGCTGGAAAAGAAAAATAACCCAGTTGCAGAAACCAGGAGAAGACAATGAGATAATTATAACGACATATTTTCATTATATATACTTTGATATTTACATTTTTAAAATGGATCATAAGGCCATGCTTCCAAAAGTATATGTATTTTGCTTCTATTATATATTACTAATTACTATGACTTTTTTGAAAGCAAGAAAAAGGAAACCGCGGGTCTTCAATTCATGGTGTGAGCAGTAGCAACGGATGTAAAAATGAAAACATCCACAATATCCTCGTCCATGGGGGCATCAATAGCAGCAACATCATCCAACGAAGCAAAGGTAGGTGGAGGGAACATCAGGTTCCTGAAGTTCATGTACCAGTCGATGTCATAAAATATCACCACTTTATAAATGTAGAACAGGAAGTGGTAGGCTCGAGTGACCCTCTGATGGTGCTCATCTCGCTTTTAGAGGTGAAAGCCACTCAAAAATGGTAGCCATGACATGACCACGTCCTCTTCTATAAACCTCCGGAGGTCACTTGTAGTTGGGATTCCCCCACCATATGCAACATTTGCAATGACATCTCTGAGGCCGTTTAGGTATTTCTTAGGGAAAATTTCCTTCACCAGACGAAGAATTAGTGGCTTGGGAATACCTATATCTAACATGGAGGTGAGGAAGTGTGAGCACACATCAGTGTTAACTCGATACTTGTCCTCGTACTCAAGGAATTCACATCCCAGGACCCACTTTATGGCTATAATGGATAGTGAATGCTTGTTCTTCGTCATTCTCTTTAACCGCCTGGTAGAAATTTCTCCTAGGAAGGTAGTCTAGGACTTGTGTGACATGAGCCTAATTGGGGTATTCATCTTGTCAGACCTTCTACAAATACCTTAGAACTATCCCTACAAAGCACCTAAGTCTAGCCTATGAGAATGCTACGCACTGCAAATGCTAAACTACTACGCCAATTACCTAATACCAATTTTGCTCAAATCGCTAAGTGTGATTTCACTCCTGCTTAGATGCCTATTTATAGAAAAAGTGAGAAAAGGCGTGGTAATCTGCTTGCCATAAACGTGATGTTAAACAAGTACCTACATGGAAGCTGTGCCCAAACTTGCTCAAATTTCCAACCCATTTGTGTCTGTCGAGTACAGTTTGCTGTGTACAAAACTAATAAGGGCTAATTAATTAGCCTAAGTTGTTGGTAGCAATCGATGGTGCTATGCATGGCCAAGGACTGAGGTGTCATCCTCCAGGTATTTTTCTTATTCCAAGGCAGAGCCCATATCTTTTCAAATATTGATAGCATCTTCAGCCTAATCATTCCTGTTAAGATATTAATTGCCAACGCATACGAAGGCTTACGCTTCTTGCAAGGCATCGGCTCAAGTTCCAAGAAAATCACACTATACACGTAGTTGCTAATTATATTTATGAATTCTTGTCAAATCAAAATGGAAAGTAATTCATCTCGCACAAGCCAAAGGGTCAGTGGTACATGCCATATTAAATGCAAAAAAGGTGGTTCTCATCTACCACCCTGAGAAAAGATCGCTAAATATTGCATGTAAAAGTTTTAATGCACTTAAAGTTTTTCTTTAAGAACGCTACTCAAAGAAGAAAGCAAAAAGTTCAAGAGAATAGCAAAAGCTGAAGTAAAATTGTAGAAGAATTCGAGCTAAGTAGAAAGCTTCTCGTAGATTAGCAATGGCAAAAAGTTCAAGCCAGGGAGTTAGGCCAATAGTGATGCAAGAATTAGCTAAAGCTCTATGAAGAGCACCAACGATTAATGTCTTTGAAGATATTTTGTATGCTACGCTGGGTATTCCTTACAATCCAGAATGGGAAAACACAAGATGGCTAGACAAGCCCAAAATCTATAGAGACCAGAGCTTACTTCATGAAGATTGGGATAATGTCCATGATCCCTTTCTTACAAAAAACCCCAAAGGATTGAGGGAATTTACTTACAAACACATGAAGGTGTCCACGAGGCCAGTGTCAGCTACATGAAAAATATGGTTTAGCGGGTTTCCTCAGTATATGGTCCCATTTGTGCACTACTGCCCAAAGTTGGTAGATGCAGCCATTAGGCATTTCAATCCAAGTACCAGTACTATTAAGGGAAAGACTCTTTCAGTTAACATAAGCCTGACCACCATCTGGAACATGTTGTGCATTCCAAACCATGTGCAAAGAGGGATGAAAGTGGAGACATTCAATCCCAAATAAGGAAATGATATATGGAACACTAGGGATAAGGCACAAGAGTTTTTCAACGAAGAAACCAAAAGAATTGAAGCAAAATGTGGGAAGCCACTAGTAATTCGTGCTTTGCACGACGCTTTCAAGGAGGACCTACAAGACACCTTTTCAATGATGGTATTTGTTTTTGGTATGGACACTAACCAAGAGGTGCAGTATTTTCAATTGGGCCCAACTTTCCAATTACGCTACCAAAAATCTTATTTCTTGTATGATTTTGGAGAATTCCTGTCAAAGAAGATGTTAGAACAAATTAACAAGTACCCAGTTGAACAAAAGTTCATATTTGTCTCCTATCTTGCTTATATTTTTTTATATTGAAACCCTAATTCCTTTAATGAGCGTATGGAGTTGTCTATCTTTGATGAGAAGGGTAGGAAAAAACTATTTTCTATCTGGACCCCTCTCCTCTCTTCTACTTTTGATTATTACGCATTTTCAGATCATTTCTTGACTCTTATTTTGCAAGATTTACTAGGGGAGGAATGTGTTAATCGGCTCACCTTGACTCAGACAGAGTTTATGCAAAATTTCATTCCTAAATATGATTGTTTTTTCAGAGTGGATTTTACATTCATCCAAATGTGAGGCTTCACTGAAGAACCCTTCCACCTTTCAATATGTGTGACTAATCGAGTGTTGGCTCTAGAATTGTTCCAGTAGGCATGCATTATCGATATTACCTTCTGTAGTAGCAAAAAGGTCAAGAGGAAGGGATTCTTCACCTGTCCGTCAAATTTCAAAATGGTGGCCATGAAAAAGAAGCATACACACCCGCTTTTGCAAGATAAACTAGCTCATTTAGGGTTAGTAATGATCTGCGATAGGTGGGATTACAACCCTTTCAATAATTTACCGTATGATCACCTCAAGGTAACTCACAACCCTCGGCCTTATTGGGAGTGGAGACACAACCCGCTAGAAGATAATTATGAACTATTGGTTGACCTGGTTCATATCCCCACAGAAGACACCAGACCACCATGGCATAGGTTCTATTTCCTGGTGGCAGATTATGATGAGAACTATAAAATGGGGAAGACTCTATACAATAAGCTGAGGAATGAGGAAGAATGGATTGTCGAAAAGATCAGAGCCTTCTGGATATATTGCCAAGAAATAAAACATGCTAATGTACCTTATGATGACATAATGGAAGACAAAGAGTTTAAAAGGCTGTGGGATGAGGAGCACCCTGCTCTTGACTCAAGCTATAGAGGTGGTGACAGCTCCGATGAAGAAGAAGAGTAGGCGGAGGAGGAAGCTGAGACATCAGCATCCTCCGCCCAACAAAAGAGAAAGTCTATAGGGAAATCTGCCTATGTCACTTCAAATGTGTGACTGAATGTGTTGCGAGCCTCGTGGACACACACCTGGGCCTCAAAAATAGCAAGAGTGCCCCAACAACAACAACCAAAAACTATAGAAACTATGGAGATCGAAGACTCCCCACCCGCTAAGCGGCAACACACTGAAACTATTCCAAGAAAAGGATTATAAGGAGCCATTGCAAGCCAAGTGCTCACAGCAAGCCAGGAGCCTGAAGTAAGTAAGTAGCTAGTGACAAGCGAAGCACCGCCAACATCTAGTCAACAGGTGATTTTTGCTTTCGCTTTTCTAACTTCTCAATCTTTGGTGACTTCTTCCATTCCCGTAGCTCCCATTACAAAAAGCGTCGACCTTGCTTTACCTGCCCCTACCATAATGTTTCTGGGAGGTTTCTCCCAATTCACCCAAATTGGGAAATCTATCTTAATACCTCCACGGACTTTAACACTAGCCGCCGCTGCTCAATATCTCCTCACCTCTCTTGCTAAAAGCTCAGCCGCCATTGGAACCCTTATTACCTCTGCTACCTCGGGTCCGACCGAACATGCCCAGTAAACAGACTCAATTATGACCACCCCATCACCGCAACTAATGAGCCCTTCCACCAGTTCGCAAACTGAACTATGGAAAATCCCCTTTTTCTCCCCAAAAACTGTCAATCTCCCACCAAAGAAAACACAAGGGGCTGCTACACAGGTATTTCCTTTTGCCCTGCCTCCCGGTGCACCTATTGTTGGCGAACTAGTTCAGTTACCATCTGAATTCATATCTCAGGGAGAAGCCACAAAGCAAATGCGAGCCCTTAGGATCCAGAAGCGAAAAGCAAAGGATGATAAGAAGGAGGTGGAGTCCAAAGTATATACAGTTTATAATGAAGAGCAAAAGGTGCTAAATTTTGCCACCGTGTACCCAAATGTTGTCAAACCACAGGGAGAGATGCTCCCGGGAGATTACGACATGTATGCCATGGGACTTGATCTGATCGCAGCCCAACCGCAGGAAAAGGTGGAACTAATGGAGGAAACATAGTGGGTAGTGACGAATGAATTCCTAAATTTTGGCCGTCAATTGAAGAAAAAAGAGGAGCAACTAAAGCTGGTGAGGGAACGAGTCAGTTTCTTGGAGACAAAAGAGAAATCACTAGAAGCTAAAGCTGCGCACTTGTCTGAGAAGGTGCGAGCAGAAGAGTCATAGCATAGCAAACTCCAAGAGAAGCTCAATAAGTCCCAGCCTTTTGACCCCATACTGCTCAACGAGCTATGTGCAAGGAACCAAAAACATCAAAGCCAATTAACCTCAACAAAGAAAAATTTGCAACAAAAGGTGGAGGAGTTGGCAACTCAACATGCTCTATATGAGTGAGAATTAGAAAATAATCATGTGGATTTTGAGGGCTGAAAGGCCCAGTTAGAAAAGGAACTTCAAGAGATAAAGTCCTCTCTTGACACAAAATTGGTGAACCACGCCTGAGCCGAAGAAAATTGGTGTAAAGAAATGAGCAACTTCGAGGAGCAATTGGCATCCATGAAAAGGACGAGTGCATAATTAACAAAGGCCATTAACTCAAAGGATGCAAAACCCACCTCTCTAAAGAGCGCTCTCCAAGCCTCCTCTGCGCAGCCGAACCTCATCCCATTGGCTCGACAGATATATATTTCTTATTGGGAAAAGGTTAAAACCTTCTGCCTAACACTCAGGTTCATCTCAAAAGCAACAAATTTGAGCCAAGAGGTTCATGGAACAATTTTGCAATTCTCACAGTTCATCTCAGAAAAGGTTTCGGAAGCAAAGAGTTTTCTCACCAACCTATATTCGGTCTCTGATGAAGATCTAGCCAATGTAGGAATCGAAGATCAGGATGTTGCTGCTCAAACAGAAAACAAGTTCATCCATTGCCACTTGGACTTGTAGTGGACTAAAGCGGCAACAACTACCTTGAACCAGACAATAGATGACATGTGGGAAAATTTCTCCTGGTTGAGCGAGATGGGTCTACCATCTCCATTTTTTGAAGATGGTCGATAGCCACGACCAAGCAGATTGCAGAAAAAATTGAAGAGAAGGAGCGAGACCCAAATTCTTTCTAGAGTTTCAGCCATCCTCCTACTATAGCAGACATTGAAGGGGTCATCCATCCTCTTGCGCAACTACTATTCCATTGTGAAGCAGGAGTCGATTTACCTGATATGCTGCCTCATAAAGAAATGATTGACTTGGGTGGAGTGCAAGAGAATTTTCACAAAATAGAGAGACCATCTGAAGACGATTGGCCACCTCTATAGGCAACCCTTTCCAAGCTCTAATTTTGTCGCCAATGGATGGCACTCTGGTATGCGAGATGTTACCAATTTTTTGCTACAACTCAATTGGTGGAGCTGATTAAAAATTGTTATATTTGAAAGTGAAAGAGCAGTTATTTCTGCATGTGCTTAAGTGATGCTTGCACTATATTTATCAGGTATCAAGTGTCAGTTATGCATTGTTTGAGGAAACTGAGTTTCAGAAGTATTGCTCAAATACTTTACAAATCAAATGGAGTACAAAACTGAGTATACAAATGATTAAAGCATAACAAATTACTTTCATTTATTTCATGAAGTTATTCACATTACATGTTTCATTTGATTGCAAGAATACAAATGATGGTAAAACTTTGCATTTCAATGCATTTTTTTTAGAATGGAAATGAAAGAAGAAATTTAAGGATCCACACAAGTTGTGGTTTTAGCCGATTCCATTCATTACAAGAAAGGAAATATACAACTGAACGAGAGAAGCAAATAACATGGGACATATCCGTCATTGCCTAAGTTGATCTTCGGTTGATGACTTGTGGCTTGCTCCATTCTACTTCCATTTCTGGTTGTACCTACAAAAGATTGAGAAGGGTGTCAATTAAGAGCTCGGGATATGAACTATACTACATGCCCTGCTAACATAAATATAGTTCAATCCTTGGAATGCATAGAATCAACTAAAAGAAAACTGTAGAAACATGATCTGAAAGAGGGAAACATCATCATCATACATTGTTTTTTATGCTAACAATGTTTGTTTCCTTGTGCAGGTATAGGGAAAGTCATGTAGCTGATCATTTCATGAAGACCAAGCATGTGGGGAAAAACGGGCTCCCACAAGGGTTGAGCTCGGCATGCTGCCCCTTAAACATTACAGATGGGGCTGAGTAAAGGAATGCAGTTCTTATGTTCATTTGAACTATTCTAAAGGAGTAAAGCAGAGTTTCATTCATCAAAGCCATTAAGCCTATTGTTCATTCATAACAATCAATTAATATGTTGTTTTGAGAGCTATAGGTGGACAACAGACTTAATGAGTTTAATCAATTCAACTGAGATTCCTCAATGTCATACTTGCAAGTTTAAACGTTGTTGTACTATTTATTTTTGCTATTGTGAATATTGTCTATTCATCATGTTCATGATGTTATGAGAAATTACAACAGTGTTCATGCTTATGATGGTGATAGTGAATAGGCATACATAATGCCTCATTAACCAGAGCACTATTCAATAAAGGAAACATGTGATAAGATTCAGATTTTTATTTGAGAAGAGAGCAAGTGCATAAAATAGTATTTTCACAATGGAGCATAAAAATGCATGAAGAGTGCCAAATAGAAGACATTAGCCCACCATGAAAATGTAAGGGAAGTGCAGAATGAGGAGAACATTTATGGGCATGTGCAGGTGGATATCATCAGGGGGTGAAAAGTATAATATTGAGAATACTTACTGCAATAGGGAAAATAAGTTACATAGTTATTTCCATTCTGTCTATACATTTTAAGTACAGTCAAGCATGAAGAAAGCTTTAGATTTTCAAACCTTAGGTATTTCATTGTGGTGGAGTAAACATTAAAAGGGATTTGTTATTGATTAACATGTATTTCAAACGGAATTGTGCATCTGTTTTTGCCATTCAAGGTATGTCTTCAAAGTATCATTGTATGGAGTTGGAGCAAGTGGCCATAGGCAGTTTTGAATGGAGTTATAGCAAATAAGAAATTTACAGAATGGACAAGGTTTACAAAACATAGAAAATTTCATATATTATGTCCTGAGAGTTCCATAAATTCCATACATTCATGTTCTTTCGTGAATCTCTAATCTTACTGTTTGTTTAGTATGCCCTTGAGCTAGGGTTTTATTAAAAGAAAGTGTAGAAATACATGAAGCACAAAGATCAAAATGTATAGATTCTTCATTATTTTCAGTATATTAACATCGAGGTTGTTTATCAAAGTGAAGTTTTTCCACCATTTCTAGCTTACCCACATGGGGTTTTCAATAGAAAAAAAAAATGAATGCTTTGATTTAGAATCAAGAGAAAGAAAATGCAAAGATGCATATAATGCATAGTGGGTCGAGCCTATTTATGGAGGTTCAAGTTCTACTTTTCCAGAAATGCAGAATATACATTTTTCTCTACAAAATATAGATACCCATATGGGGTTTTGTTCCATAAATAAATAATACACACTATGCTCTATTGGGTCGAGCTCAGACAAAAAAAAAAAAAACCAATGTGGGCATGAATGGCACAACCAAAGAGAGGGATTTACAACTTCATATTTTCATTTTTGACAACAAAAAGCTCTTAAATACGCATGCTACATCTAGAATCTGAAGAGAAGCAAGTGGAACCATACAAATTCCTGAATAAAATGTATTGAAGGAACATAAGTATGGTGCGACCTGTATATGGCCATGAAATTATAAATAGAAAGTAACCTTTTTTGCAGAGTTATAAAGCTTCTTAAGCTTATATTTTATAGAAGTAATGCTAAGAAAGGAACAATGGAATGATGAAGCTTACCATGCGTGCCATGGAAGAGTAGGAAAGCCACGACCGAGCCCTCAAAAGCTTCTAGATGCAGGGGTCAACCTCCCACAATGAAGACCAAAAAACACAAAAGCAAAGGCAAGAACACAGAGCCATATAAATCAGATAACCATCTCATGCTGCAACCTCAAGGCCAGAAAATGGCTCAGAAACAAAGCAGGGAAGCTCGAAAGAGCTTAAAAATGGCTTACCATATGAAGATTGTGAGGTTTCGACAAAAAAGGAGTAGCAAGGAGGCTCGAATCTCCCTCATTCAGCTGAAACCCTAGCTCATGCATGGCGGCAGCTCAGAGCTATCTCTTCCAAAGCCTTCTCTTTCAAAATGAGCCAAGTTAAGTGGAATACTTTGGTTTTGTTCATTAGGGTTTTCCCAAACCTAATTCGACTTAGGGCATGAATTTTTATTGATATACCTTATGCATACCTTAGGTCAAGTGTTATGAGAGATCTCCATGTTTTTTATTTTTCCTAAGTCTTTAGACCTACCTAATGAAATATTTTATGGCTTTAGACTTTAGGGTTTTCTTGTCAATAATGCCTTAGTGAAATTGGAGATTGATAGATATCCTAGGTTTGAATTGATTTTGGGAGAAATCAACTAAAATTGTAAATGAGATTTTAGTTATGACTTGCAGTTTTATTTTTTCTTAAATTGATTTTAAAGAAATCAATTGAAATATGGATAAGAGATTTCTTTATATTTTATGATTTTTTAAGAAAATCAAACATTGTAATTGGAGAAATAAGTTTTGCAAAAGATTTCCAAAATCTTTAATTGCAAAAATGATCAAATTATGAGAATATTAAATCTACAAGCCATGTAAAAGCAAGAATAAAGCAATATCTTATAAATTGTTTTAATTCTTTGCTATTTTTAGCAGATTGGTGATTGTTTTTTCCCTTGGTCGGATTTGAACTTCTTGATGGAGAGATAAGGTTTTTTTTTTTGCTTTTAAAGCAAAGTAGACCTATTTTTAGGAGCTTTTCAGTATGTACATGCAAAAAGTGTGACTTTTCCACTTTTGTGCCAACTTTTTGGGTAGTTTTGGATGCTTTTCCTTGAGCTTTCTTCTTGAGCTCAGATTAGGGTTTTTGAGGTATATGATCTTGAAGAAAACTTAGTGTTTTCTTAGTTCAGATTCTGGTTTCTTGCTCATGCATTTTGGAGCTTGTAAACTTCTTTGTGCTCAGGTTTTGAGAGTTTTCACTCCTTCATTCAATAAAAAGCAACATTCTTGTCTACAATTTATGTCTCCATTTGTAGTTTTAGTATGATGTCTACATTGTGATTCTATTTACAAATCCTTTTCATGTCCTATTATTGCAGATCATTGACACAAAAAGTTCATTCAATGTAGGTTGCATGCTGTGTTTAAGTCTAAACCTTCATGCAAATCAATTTTGTACTAGTGTTCATGAGAGATTGTGAATACATTGTTGTTTTTCTAAAGACTGTTTGTGGGTGAAATATCAAAGTCATTATTAAGTTGAGATAATATTAGATAGGTTTTCCATTTTAGTCATATTCTCTATCCTTTTTCCTAGAAAATCACTTAGAATAGGATCCATCATTTGGAGAACCAACTCACTTTGGAGATTCTCTTTTCACATAGATCACCCACATCTAAAAAGAGTTTCCATGTTTCAACAAATAGTTTGATTTTTTGCAAATATGACAAAGGATGCATATCTGATTGACAACACGAACCAGAGAAAATTTTTGGGTTCCACGTTCCTCAAAGTGAAACGCACCTGATAGTTGCCAAAAGCTATGAATTCAAAATTCATCATGCTCCCTTCGGGTTTATTTTTGGCTAAGTGCCAACCCATGCCTTCAACAATTTTCATTGGCCCCTTTTTGGTTATCGTAGCCACTTCTACCATGTGTCTGCTCATCACTCTCCGAAGGAGTTTTCTCCTTTCTCTTCTATCGGCCCCCAAAATGCTCTTACGTGTCGTCACCACGGGTTATTTTGATTTCTTCCTCATTGGACCCCGCTCGCATGCCACGTAGCTCCCGTTCACATAAGGATTTGGCAGGCCCCACAATCAATGTCTGCAATAAAATTTTTTCTAGGTGTCTTCTTTGTGCAAGCTTTCAACAATGGAATGAAATATCGACGCGGGCAGCAAAATGCTGCCACACGTCTCTTCAATGCACACTTCTTCAACATAGGGGATGAAGCAGACTATAAACTGCGGGATGTTGCCGCGTGTTCTAACTGCCTATCCCAAAGGGCAACACTTTTATGCACAAGGATCTACTGGACCACTACCATCATTTGTAGGGGATGCACCTAAATGGAGGGCGGCCAAATGTTGTCTCAAATCTTTTTTGCTACAACGGCCAAGGGTGATCATTGCCTCGACATCATTGCTTAGATTCTGAATCTTTTTAGTTGCTGCTCACCAAGCGATGGAGGGATTTCTATAAATGCCACTCTTTGCTTCGGTTCTAGGTTCCCAGTTCTATGATTTCACAGTTCCAAAGGTTCCAATATTTAAGGTTACAAGTTTGGTGATTACATGCTATTTCACCAGTTTTTAGGGTTACAGGATTTTTGGAGAGACCAATCCTTTGTATTGTTTAGATTATTGCAAGAACTCACAGACTGTGCCATTGTTCGGCCTCTCTGTTTCTTATGCTATTGATAAACTTTATGTTGTGCCAGCATTGTTTGAATGGTTTATTTGTCGTACTTCTATAATTTGAGCTAGTTTAGATCATGTCTTTTGACTCTTCATTTTAGTAAATGGGCGTGATTATTATTTTATGTTATTCTAGGACATGGTAAATTGCTAAGCAAGCCCTTAGATCATATCCAAAAGATAGGTTTATCATGCCTTTTGTCTAAATTCTAGTGTATTGCCTTAGTTAGATTCTTTATTTTATATCTGCTTTCGTTTCCCATTCCAAAACCCCATTTATAGAAGAAGTCAACTTCTATAAAAACCCATAGGTCACTTAGTTTAGTGCAATAAGTCCCCCATAAACTGAGTTTCCCACAAAGGGTTGTTACCTTGCCAATTTTTGGCATCAACAATATGCACATAGCCCGAGCCTCCATGCTCTCTATTTTTCACTTTAGCTGCCGCATGTGTAGTATGATGAGTGAGATGTCCTGAAAGAGAACTCAATGCTCCTAATGTCGACAACATTGTTTGCTGCTAAAATGTAGCGAGAACACTAGGAGGAGGAGGAGCAACAATAGGAGCAATCAAAGCACATCATTGAGGATCGACACGTGCTCCTAATCTATGTTGGGGCATGCCACACCCAGCTCCCTGAAATGGCCTCATATCAAAATAGTTGGGTTTTAAAACCAACTCAAACTCAGCCCATAACTTTCTCAAAAAGTATAGGGGCACCTCACAATTTCCATGTGGTGGAGTATCAAAAACCATCAACCATATATCCCAAAAAATTGCAGTTATCTGTGGCTACCTACACCATTTAATTAAAATTCATTTTTTGGTGGGTGGAATTGGTTCGTTTGTTTGGGGGCTAAAAAAATGTTGGAAAATGGCTTGTTTGGTAATTTTAAGGTCACAAATGTCTTTATAGGAAAATCCATTTGCATAGAATTGTCTCCTCTCTTCTATCCATTAATGAAACCTATCTAGGTCTGCATCAATAGATCGAACATAATCGACAATAGTTTTCATCAAAGATGCAAACCGTGCAAGATGGGGGGGATATTAGGCTCATTTTTTTATCAAATCTATATTCTCCTAAATCACATTAAGGTTTTCTCTAATTCTCTCTCTTAACTGAGTCTGATCTACTATAGGGCATGGGGGGTTAGAAGGTGGAGAGTGTGGAGGTGTGGGGTTTTGTTGTGGTGGCAGATCTAGATGTATGGGATCTTCAAGTTGTGCATTAGATATAAAATCCTCTATTTTAAATTTAGGCTCCATGTGAACAATGAAATGACAACTGCATGTTAAACAATTAAAAAATATATATCAACAAACTAATTAAATAATGTACACAATTTGAAAGTTATAAATCACATTGAATGTGCACAAATTCAAAATATATTTCATTTGAAGACACATTCAATTTATAACATTAAAAAATACATAACATGAAAATCCATAGCATGTACATTAAATTATACAATTAAAGTCATGTACATGTACCCTTGGTTAAATTCGAGCACTTTATCTTCTAGTAACCATATGGTTTCATTTTCCTTGCAAGGTTAAAATTGAGTGGTGTGCGGTTGTTAATTTCAAATTATTGTATCATTCTATTTTGGAATAATGAATTTCATGCCTTAGTGATGATTTTTAGATGATTCTATGTATGTCCTAACCTATGCATTGATTGTCAATGAAAGATGCCTCCTAGGCATCATGTCACTCGTCAAAGTGGGAATGAGGGGAAGGCTAAGAACCCACCTATGAATCCTATTAGTGGTCCTCAAGTTATTGATCTCCTTCAAGATATAATAGTAAGGGGCCCTCATCAAGAGGCATCTATGTGTGAGAATTTGTAAATTAATGTAATAAAGAAGGTGGATGTGAATCTATGTGTAGATTGAATGCATTTTTAAAGGTGTTGTAATGGTAGAAATTGAGAGATTCTTAACATGTATTTGTGGGTAACTACAAAGTATTATATTTTCTAGCAAGGAGGTACTATAGGGCACTTGCAATAAATTGGAAGTATTACTACAAATAACGTGCAACCTAAAGGTAACAAATTCTTGTAAAAAGGGGCAATGGTACAATGGGTGACTTATATCATAGAAAGGTTGGAGGCACTTGCAATTTTATTTGAGATTTAGATATTTATTAACTTAGATTTATAATGAGATGTAGATAGTAGGAGGTCAACTAGTGTTTGTGTTTAGTTTGTTTAGTGGTACAATAAATTGGATGAGTGAGTAGCATGTTGTGGTTTCTATATCTACTATAATGAAAAATTATGTTGTAGCTACTCTTGTCTTTAAGGATTTTAGCTATATTTATAGCTTGTGTTTAGATGTTGGGTTGGGTCCTGTTGTAGTTAGAAATTAATACAATATTTAGTGTGCCATTAGCTTGAAAAAGAACCTAAACTTTCATATATAAATGAAGCATGTTGATGTAAAGTATATTTTTTTATGATGTGGTGGGGATGGGAGAGCAATGTTAGATAAATTTGATAATATGAAGAATGTTGCAAATATGTTAAAAAAGCTAATAAAAATAAATAGGTTTAGATAGTATGATGAAACTATTAGTCTCACATCCACTAGTAAATAGTTCACAAAAATGATTGTTAATGAGAATAAGAAAGATAACTATAATACACAACTTACAATCCTAATGTTTGGTTATCAATTTTTTTTAATGTGGCCTCATTATTTTTTTGTGCACCTAAGCATGAATAGACCTATCTAGGGATTATAATTTTATGACATTATAAATAGACTGTTGGCATATGGATTGGGGAGATTGTTGGCATATGGCTTCTAGTGTTGTCATTAATGGCAACTGAAGTCATTATTTTGGTCCGTAGATCAGAATTTTCTCTTACCGGTAGGAAATGTAGAGTATAGTGTTCTACCGGCAGAAAGCATGAAAAACAGGGTATCCAAGTAGTTTGTCACAGATGTATAAGGAGTAATTGTTTAATTATTTCTTGTGTTGGTTATGTTTTTTTGGGTCCTAGCTATGTCTTAGCTGACTTTGATGGGTGCGCATTAAATATAACTTGTGATTTGAGCCGACTGTTGGAGAATATTTCATATTTTGTTGAAGCTGACTTAGAGAAATTAAATCTTTGATAGCAGATATATATATGAGATTGGTAATTCATTTTGAAGTGTGTAGAAGTGTGGAAAGTGTGAAGAGTAGAGCAGATGTGTGTATGAATATCAGAAGATTAGTTATGTGAATTTTTCTTGTGCAGAAGAGGACTTTTTGTGAAGCGAATTAGGGCAGAGTAGAGTGAAGTGCAGAAGCAGGCAGTAGATCCAAAATATGATAAATGAGCTTAACCGAAACTGTACTTTGGCATATGCAAATGTTATCCTCTCAGGTCAACCTTTTGTTGTAATCCAAAATTTTTGTAAGGCAATGAGCCTTCCTTATTTTTAACAGTGAGCTCTAGGCAGTGTGCCTGAATGCATGTGCATTCTCTTTTCTTCATACTTTTAATAGAGTATAAATTGTGGATTAATATCCACCGTGGTTTTTCCCCTACCAAGGTTTCCATGTAAAAGCTTGGTGTTATGGTGTTCTGATTTTTTCTTTCATGTGCTTGCATGTCTATTTTAGTTTAAATGTTGTAGATGGTTTATAATCTAAATTGAAGTTTAAATCTTGTTGAACACTGATTCACCCCCCTCTCAGTGTTCCTTGAGTCCAACAATTGGTATCAGAGCAAGGTTCCTCTACAAAAATTTTAACAGCTTGAGGTGGATCTTGGATTGCAATGGACTTTGGTGGTCTTCAACAACAGCTTTTGGTGGTGCTTGATAATCTTGATCAATCTAAAGTAGAAGTCATGGAATTAAAAGAAAATCTTGTGGATGCCAAAATATTCAATCAATTATTGAAGGATAAAATCAATGAGTCAAGAGAAAAGAGGAAGGAACTTTGTGATCAACTGAAGTAGAAAGAAAACAAAAGCTTGGAATATTTTCATCTGAATCAGACCCTAAAAAAAATAACTGAAGAATGTGAAAAACTTGCTAGGAATAATACTACTCTAAAGCTTAAAATGGAATATGTGGCGATGAAGCTAACTAAGGAGATTGAAGAAAGGAAGAAGAATGAGAAGAATATGGCCCAGTCCTTAAAAGAAAAATCTAAGGAATGCAACAAAGTTAATAGTGGATTCATTCAGCTAGAAATTGAACTGCAACAATCCAAAAAATAGTGAACAAGAGCTTGAAAGACAGATAGTTATTCTTAGAGATGAACTCATTACTACAAATGAATACAAGGAGAAGTTTAGGATCAGTTCTGCTAAGCTTGATGAGTTGACTAAAGGAAAAAAGGAAGCAAATGATAAGCGAGGTCTTGGATATGAGAAGGGAGAAAGCTCTAGATTTGAACATAAGGATTCCAGACAAAGAGATCAAATGAACAAAGGTAGAAGATATCCAGTAAGACAACCCAATGCTTAGAAGTTTAATGGTTACTACTTTTCTTGTAATAAATTTGGTCATATGGCTTCTCAATGTAGAAGTAAAATAAATTCAAGCAGTCCATCATTTCTCGATCAGTGTTTTAGTTGCAAAATTTTTGGTCATAAGTCAATTAAATGCAAAAGTATGTCTGTCAGTGTAAGGAATGTTAAATACTACACTTGTAGAAGAATTGGGCATGTTGCTAATCAATGCAGATCAAAGGGAAATCAATGGAATGAATGGTCTAGACAAAGAAATCCGGTGTGTTACAATTGCAATAGATTTGGTCACATTGCAAGATTCTGCAGGAACAAAAACATGGATATAAGAGGTTTGGTATACAAAGGAAGAATTTCACAGAAAGATGATAAAGGAAAAGAAAAAGTGTCTGTGGAAGAAATAAGAGATCAGATGAAGAAAACATGGGTGAAGAAGAGTGACTCTGATGAAGGGAATAAGCCCATATCGAAAGCAACCTTCGGTAATTCCTCCAGAAATTGATCTCAGGCCATTGACCTAGGGGGAGTTTTTCAAGAAAAATCCTTTGTCCCCCTATCTGTAGTTGGCACCAGAATGCAGTAAATTTTCAGTAGTTGTGCTATCAGTCATCAAACATGTTTGTGATCACTTGTGCAGAAATTTGTATCTAAAAGGTCTACAGATGAATTCTTCTCTTGTTGTTTAAGAAAACAGGGTAACCGGAACTCCTGGGGAAAAACGTTTAATGCGGAAAAAAAGTTAGGTGTACGAAGTTATAAAAGGGTATTTGGAATCCTCATTTGTTATCTTGCATTGAAGAAGAATAGAAGGATAACCTTTGTAGTAGAATTTCGAAGGAGACAAGTAAATTTGGCAGCGAATTCATCAGGTATTTCTGATCACTTGTTGAATTCCTAATTTTGTGCTCAAAAGAAAAACTTGTTCAATACAGAAATAAAAATGAAGCAAATCAAAGGGATTGTGAATCTAGATGAATATAGTAGTAGAAAGATCAGGGATGTGAGAAATATGTTGTTATCCAATGAATTGAAGTGGCTTGAAGGTGCGAAACATAGGGGTTTGGATATTTGGAATGAGTTTCCTTACTTTGTCAACAAAGAATTTGTTAGGTTTATCTTGAACAGATTGGATGATGACACTCTTATTTTGGATAAACCCTATCTCATTTTGAATGAGGTGACTAGAAATTTAACTGGTCTATGCAATGTTGGGGATATTTTGAAAAAGAAGTTGATTTAGAACAAGTTGAAACCCTAACTGGAGTGACAGGAGATCAAAGGGATCTAGTAATTTCGACAATCAAATATCCGATAACAAGGTACATTGCACATGGGATTTCATACAAATTTTTCTTCAAAAACAGGGAAGGCACAACCTCAGTAGGCACAGTTTTCATTTCTCATAAAATGATAATGAAGGACTAAGACTTTGACCTGTGCAGTTTACTAAAAGATCAATTGATGGAAAATGTGCAACTGAAAAAGGATGTAGATTACCCCTTCAGGTTTGGTACTTTGGTTATATGCATCATGATGTATTTTTTGAATTGCTTGCCTCAGAATAATAATGTGGTATGGAAGGAAAATGAACCAGTTTGTAAGCAATTTTTTGAACATTCTAACACTTTGAAAAATTATGAGCAAGAGTATGCAAATTTCTTTAGAGAGTTGCTAGGGAAGTTTGGAGAAGCTAGCATTTCTATTCTGGTAAAAATAGTTGAAGTTGGGTCCTCTTCCGATGAAATGGAGAGGAAGCTGAAAATAGCAACATAATTCGCTGATGATACTCCTCCAGCTCATAAGTCTCCAAAAGTTGAAGGAAAAGGTAAAGAACGAGTAATTGTGGATATACCAAATGAAGAATCTGATGAGTACACTCCAAAGGATGGACCAAAATTAGTTGAACTAGATGTAATAATGGAAAAAGGAAGTGAAGAAGAAGGTACTTTATTCAAAACAAAGATACTGCAACTTGTTCAAGAAAAAGATGGGAAGCAGAAGATTGTTGATAAATGTTTAGACAGACCCTCATATGAGTAGGACCTGGTTGAGAGCACTCTAGGCAGTTACTTTGTGCATAACAACATTGGATTGTAAAGTTTACAGAATGTACTTCCTGAAGAGTTGATTGAATGTATTAGGGAAACTATGGCCTCTGAGTCTCAGGATAAGAAAGAGGAAGAAATAATTTTGCATTTAAAGGAGCAATTCAGGCTATCCCTTACCAAATTAAAAAGGAAAATGAATGTGTTGAGGCAATGCATTGACTCATCAAATAAGATCTACAATTATTTTCTTTGTTGGCCTCATGTAGTTGGGAAATACAAGGACAAGCTGGAGCGGATTGAAAGTGAGTTGAACAAAATTGGTCAAGATTATAAAATGTTTCAGGACCAGGAAGGTACAGTAAAGAAAAGGATTCATGAGTTGTAGACTGAGCATGCTAAAGTTCACTTTGCCAGAAACACTCTTGTGGACACTTTCTAGAAAGTTAAGGATTTAACTGAATGTAGATTGGAGCAGCTAATTGAGGTTCTAAGGAAAGGAGAGAAGTTAGAAGAAGCAATTACAATCCTGGAATCTCTCATCCAGATCATCAATTGAACATCAAAAAACAACAAATTGATCATAATCATTGGGATTATAGTTGATGCTTGGAAGAAATTTCTTCTGGAAATGAAAGATAAGCATAAAATAATTTTCTAACTTGTGCAACAGTTGTGGTTTTTCAAAATTTGAGCCTATTTCTAATTAGCAAAGGGAGAGAGAGAGAGAGAGCAGTAATTTTTTTTGTCATTGATGTCAAAGGGGGAGAGAGTGCAGTGAAAAATGCCTTGAAATTCTAAGGGGGAGCATTGTTTTAAAATAAAGTTGTGTTTTGAAAGTTTTGAAATTTTGGCAGCGTATCTTTGGTTTTGACACTTAGTCATTTTTCACTAAGTGTTGCCATCAATGTCAAAGGGGGAGATTGTTAGCATATGGCTTCGGGAGATTGTTGGCATATGGCTTCTAGTGTTGTCATTGATGGCAACTAAAGTCATTATTTTGGTCTGCAGATCAAAATTTGCTCATACCGGCAGGAAATGTAGAGAACAGTGTTCTATTGGCAGAAAGCATGAAAAATAAGGTATTCGGGTAGTTTGTCGATCTGTATGATTCATTGGATCATCATTTTTTGTTGTGGATCCCCAGGATGGTTTGTTAAGCATATATGCTATCTTAATTTTAAGTTTTATGATGTTTCATTAATCGGTGTACGAACTTGGAGATCCGACAAAATATTTTTTTTGTTTATTTGCTCATTGTGGCCGACTTAGTGAATGTCGCATATCGTGGATGTATAAGGAGTAATTGCTTAATTATTTCTTGTGTTTTTTTTTTTTGGGTCCTAGCTATGTCTTAGACAAATTTGATGGGTGCACATTAAATATAACATGTTATTTGAGCTGACTATTGGAGAATATTTCATATTTTGCTGAAGCTGACTTAGAGCGATTAAATATTTGATAGCGGACATATATATGAGATCGGTAATTCATTTTGAAGTGTGTAGAAGTGTGGAAAGCGCGAAGAGCAGAGAAGATGTGTGTGCAAGTATCAAAAGATCATTTGTGTGAATTTTTCTTTTGTAGATGAGGACTTTTTGTGAAGCGAATTAGGGTAGAGCAGAGTGAAGTGTAGAAGCAGGCAGCAGATCCAAAATATGATAAATGAGCTTAACCGAAACTATACTTTGGCATATGCAAATGTTATCCTCTCAGGTCAACCTTTTGTTGTAATCCAACAATTTTGTAAGGCAGTGAGCCTTCCTTATTTTTAGCAGTGAGCTCTAGGCAGTGTGCCTGAATGCATGTGCATTCTCTTTTCTTCATACTTTTAATAGAGTATAAATTGTAGATTAATATCCACCGTGGTTTTTCCCCTAACAAGGTTTCCACGTAAAAGCTTGGTGTTATGGTGTTCTGATTTTTTCTTTCATGTGCTTGCATGTCTATTTCAGTTTAATTGTTGTAGATGGTTTATAATCTAAATTGAAGTTTAAATCTTGTTGAACACTGATTCACCCCCCCTCCCAGTGTTCCTTGAGTCCAACATAGACCTATCTAGGGATTATGTGTGATTTTAGGGCTAGTAAAAAGACAAAAAATCTAGACATTATAAATCTAATTTAGGTTTAGGTTTTAGGGTTTAGGGTTTTAGGTTTAGGTTTTAGGGTTTAGGTCCTAGAATTAAAGGTTTTAGTTTTTAGGTTTTTGTTTTTTGGAACCTAGGGTTTAGGGTTTTGATTTCTAAGTTAAATGTGTCCAATTTAGGTTAAATTCTAGTTAATTTAGGTTTATATTTTATGGTTTTCAATTTACAATTTAACGCTTTTGGTTTGGTTGATGTTTTTGGTTTTAAATACAATTTAAAAAATATAAATATTGAACGTAAAACAAACAAAACAAAAAAAAAACTAAATAACAATTACCCCTTAGAAACGCGTACACGAATTAAGCTCTCCCTCAGGCATGCCAACAAAATGTAATGAGAAAATGAATAACATAGTCATTAATTTAAAAAATTAAATAGCTTTGAGAAACATGTATGTGTACACATTTTAGGGTGCGTACCTGAATCTAAATGCATACGAGTTCAGATTTAGGCTCGGGTACCCGATCCAAAGTACGTACGTGTTTCCTATGATTTTTTTGTTTTGGCCAAAACTTCCCGTCTTCGTGGAACCAACTTCCAACTTTTACCCTAAAATAATATTGTATTTATACTTGTTTATGCCAAATTTCTTGAAATTACAACACTACAAGCTAACATCAGATCTAGGAGGATAAAATCCTACCAAGAATTTGAATTAAATTTAATTTTGGGCCACACGGGACTCATACACTAGAAGTGGCGTATGAGTCCCATTAGACTTAACTATGCGACACATTTTTCAAAATAGCTTAGATTCATGTGAAATTAGGATTGGGGCCCCAAAACTTAGGTGGGACCCATATGCCCAAGGTGGCGTATGAGTCCCAAATCACTAAATTTGGGCCACACAACCTAAAAATACATGAATTGTGATTGGATGTTGGTTTATGTCAAGATTATCCTCGAAAAGATGCATTAATTAAGGCTTGTGGATGCAAAATAAGACCAAATAAGGCATAACGAAGCCCAATTAATAATGAAAACCCTAGATAAGTGTGAAAGTGTGGTACAACACTTTACAACACCCTAAATAAGGTACAATTAAATCCATTTAGTTCACAAGGGCCCAATACCTAATGTGAATGTGTTAAACACATTACAACACTAAATCAAGGCACCATCAAGCTCAAACTTTATAAGGAGGGCCCAAACAAGTGTGAAAATGTCACAAATGACATTTTTTCAACACTACAGTTTAAAAAACTTTTAGGTTAACTTGTATAATCTTCTCCAAAACAGTAGTGGATTAATTTTTTGAAGATTAAACAAAGATAGTTAAATAGAGTGTAGAGTCAATTGAGATCACTCATCAATAAACACAATCTCTCTTTTGTTGAGTCATATTTTAATCTCTACAATAACTTTTTTTTAATTTTTTAATGGCCTCTTTCTTTAATTATTTTTTATTTGTTGGTACTCTTCCTAATCATTCTTCTTCTATCATATAAATTTCTTCCAAATCATTTTTATGTTCTATGTCTTTTTCTAACACCTCCTAGCATTTTGTGCTTGCTCTTTTGGGGTTTTCATTAAAATCTACCATCATGTGCTACATTAGTACTTGATAGTTATTCACTTCTAGTCCATTGTACCAATCCATTAATTAAGATACCTTAGGGTGGTTGATTGCATCAAGTGAATTGTCATTGTAAAATCCACAATTTAAATTTTCCTCTCTTTCTGCTAATGACCTAACTTATCAGAATAATATCAATTTAATTTATGACTTCTTTCTCTACCTTAACCAACCCTATAATTGTTGTTATGATAGTCACTTGTACCATAAACTTGAGAATAATCATTTTTAGGCCTAGTAGAAGGCTCCTCTTTCTATATTTAGGGAAATGCATAGTTCACATTATTAATTTATCATTTATTTATTCTCCATGTTGGTTCCTAGTAGCCATGTATCAAATTGCCATGTAAGGAACCTATGACCAATCCTTATAACCTAGTCATGCCTCTATCAATATAGGATTCTTATCCATTCATTCCTCTAACCAATGGTTCACCATCTTCTTTAAATATTATAGGGAAATAATTAGTTAGATGTATACCCCATTGTTTTTATATACCATAATAACACTCTACTATTTTTAGGGGAAATTTCGAATATTCCTTTATTTTATTATTGCTTATATCATTGGAAATCTATTTCTTATATTTCATTTCCTTCTCTACTATGATAATTACACTATATTTTGTTCCTTCTTGGTGAGGAGGAAGTCTCCTTTCTCCTACCTTTTTCTAAAATAGATCCTATTATATATTTTATTTCTTCAATTCTAACTTTAATTTCTTTTCTTCACTTTGACCAATCTTTTTCTCCAATATTAAGCTTCTATTCTAGCCACTAGATCCCCTACTTCATTATAGGTCGTAAATTCTTTTCCATCTATTACAACTCTAATTTTTGATTTAATAGTTCTTAAAATTTATGGACTACACTTTTAAATCTCTAATTATATTATTTCATCAATTCATTCTTCTCTTATAAAAAATAGCCAAAAATAGTTTACTTATTTCCTCCCATGTTTTATTATGATTTGGATAAACCTCAATATGACAATTTAGGGCTTCATCTTTTAGCATTTCTACAAATCCATAAAATTGAGTCTAGTCCTCATCTATACCCATTATATTTCAATGAGATTGCAAGATAAATAGATGATCACGTGCATCTTTGGTATCTTTATCATACATGGGGAGTTTAATCTCATTTATGGCCATCCTTATAGGGTTTGAAAGTGTATTTGACTTATCTCTTTATCTTTTAGAGCTTGTCCCTCCATATAATTGATATTTTCTTGGTTCTATCTCTATCTTGTCCTCAAGTCTTCTTTGCCTAGTTTTACTTTTTTGTTTTGAACTAACCTTTCTCTTTTTCCTTTATCTCTAGGAAATTAAATTTTAAAGTAATCATCTCCTAGTATCTCAAAATTTATTTACACAATCACTTCTTGATCTTTTTATTTTTAGCCTTAGCAATTATTTGATACTTATCTCTTATTTATATACTCTTCTTATATTATTTTACATAGGGGTGACTCTTGGTTTGGGGATTCACCTCTCATGGGGTCATGCCATCTTTGTAGATGCAACTTCTACTAATTTTTCATTTGTTAATCGAATATCAATGTAGGGTTCTCCCATAATTTTTCAAATGTTTCAATTATATCCATGACTAACACCTTACACATATCTCTTATATCACCATCTTTCACATTTCTTTATTTTTCTTGAAATTATAAAATTCTCATCTTTTTTCCTTTAGTAAATTCTAAACTTCTAAATTTATTTACTTAATTACGCCGAAGGCGTGTCCCTATATGAACTTTCGAAGCTCATTTTCTCCTTCAAGGGTTCAGATGGAGGGAGACAGCGTGGTTGACAGTTCCCTCAATGACAACCGTTGATCTTTTTCGCCGTGTATATACTGAGGTTGCGTGATAGGAAGGGATACTGGAGTAACGTGCACAGCAGTCCCCAACTTGAGATCGACTAACACCTCTTGCCTGGACCATGCCTTCTTGAACGGATCAAGTGAGAGCTTGAGATATTTGGAAGGGGAAGGATAGCCGCCTGGTCGAGAAGTGGATCGCTCTGATTCAGATTGAGTGAGAGCATGAGATCCCTCTATTCGTCCCTTGTCGGGCAAGCATCCCGGACCACCTCGATCCCACCTCCCAATCCACCACACGAATAACAGTACTCCTTTTTTCCCCTCATCTAGCTGAAGAAGGAAGAAAACCCGGAATGGGGAGATGAGTGCACGCAATAAATGGATTATTCACTCGCCGGGAAAAACAACTTTGAGGCAGTTGAAACATTCCTCACCCCATGCCTAAAATCACAACCGATATTTTCTTCATAGGCTGCAACAATCTTGTTTCGAGCTCAAGAATCGAGTAAACACTTGGAGATCTTTGAAAAAGAAGATAAGCTGTAACAAGACTAGAATTATCGGAGATCTTTGTAAAAGAAGATAAACTGTAACAAGACTGGAATTAAATTTACCACTAATCGGTAAGTTCTTCAATTAAATCATGTTTCTTTTCTTTTTTTCTGTTCTTTCTGGTTCATATTAATTTCCGCAAACCCTAGGTTTATATGATTTTCTAAATACTTTCTTTTAAATTTGCAAACCCTACATTCATATAGTATTGTGCATCAGGATTTGAAGCTGTGTAGAAATGACGGAAGATGTAAATGGGAACCCTCATAATCGGCAGCTACAAAATAAACGAATCAACAACAAATCAATAATTATACACAGAAATTGAAAAAGAGTTACATACGTATTAAATGGCTAATTTGAGTAAGCAATCCTGTCACAACATTTTTAACCGACAGAGGAGCCCTGGTAATGGGGTACGGGTAGGAGAAATTGAAATTCATGCCCAATTAATCCCAGAAGACAAGCTCAGATTTATTCGAAACCTAAAGCAGGAGGGCATCACTACCATGGTGGGTGATGGAATTAATGATGTATCGGCTTTAGCAGCAACACATGTCTTTATAGTTGTGGGTGTGTAAGGCTTTGCGGTAGCCATGGAATCTACAGGCATAGCTCTCATATCTAATGATATAAGGAGGATTGCTGGTGCAGTGAAAGTAGGGCAGAGATAAGTAAAGATAATATACATAAACGTCGCATTCTCCCTGTTGGCAAAAGTATAAAACAAACTAACAGGCATTTGGTTCTACCTTTGTTTGCTCTCACTATCTAACTTCCCATTTATTCACTAAAGAACCACTGGTAGCACAACGTACAAAAACATTCACAAATTACTTTTACAGAAGCCATGGTGGGACCACAATTGATTATGCTGCTTAACTTCCATTCCTTTTTGCCCTGTTCAAACATGTCTCTATCTTATATTAATCCTGAGCCTAAGTTTCACCCGTCCTCCATGTGGGCTCCTTATATTACAATATCATAAATTGGCCCTCTACTGCCAATCCATGCCACCTACATTTACTCATACAGAACAAGAATACCCATATCATTGATTGTATTGCGTTTAGACTGTTGGGTAGCAGCCTTTGTAGTAGTTGGATATAAAGATTTTCTAAAATAGAATCTAGGATTTAATCCAAACAATCTAATATTTGTTTATATAGATCCAGAGTGTAGTGTCACATTATCTGACAGTGCTTAGGCAATGATTCAACTGCTCAGTGAAAATTAACACAATTGGTCTATCTTCAAAGCCCAAAAATAGCAAACCCCAGAGTAATTATGTAGTGGGTGCTCAGAATAGTTACTTGCTACAGAGTTTTCTGATTTATTCAGAGACGAGTGTGGAGTTGATTAATTTTGTGGGTGTAGCAAGCATCCACCATGCCCAGGAGTGCATTTGGAGGAGTTAACAGAGGTTACTATTACACTTACTCTTTTTCCCCAACTGCAAAATTATGTTCTTCTGTTATTTAATCACCGTCTTCTTGCATTTCTAGGCCACCTTGAAGCACATTTACATGCTATCTTGAAGCACACTCACAGCAGGTTTAGATGTAAGAGGAATTGTGTAGCTTCAAAAAATATTGCAACTTCAAATTTTCTTTCGTCACACGAAAAGTGGCAACTATTTTGAACAGAAATACTGATACAAAAGTTTCGATCTTCTAATTCAACATTTGATAGATTGTTTCAACATAGATTCACACTCTAAAACTCATCACCAAAATGATTTTAATTACTTGCCTTTCTCCTGGAATGACTCCAACAATTGATATATGGCCATTGATATATGTTGAGTTTACAGTTGTAGTTGAACTGCCCTGGTAGACATTTATGCAAAATGTGGAAGCATAGACAAGGCAGGTGAAGTGTTTGACAAGATGCCTCAAAGAGATGTGATTTCCTGGACTGCAATGCTTGCAGGATATTCACAAAATGGATTTGTTAAAAAGGCTTTAGAAATTTCCAAGCAAATGTAATTGTCAGGTTTGAAGACAAATTCCGCAACCTTTGCTAGCATCTTCCCTGCCCATGCCAAAATGGGAGCTTTGGAACAGTATCTACATCCATCGAAGCATAAACGATAGAGGAACTTTGTCAGATTTTATAGTAGCAACGGCCCTAGTAGATATGCATGCAAAAAGTGGAAGCATTAACAAGGCACGTGAACTGTTTGACGGAATACCTGAAAAAGATCTCATCTCATGGATTGCAATGGTTGCAGGATATGTACAAAATGGATTTGTTGAGAAGGCTTTAGAAACTTTCAAGCAAATGCAATTGGCAGGTGTAAAGCCAAATTCCACAGCCTTCGCCAGTATACTCCCATCAAAGCATCATAGATGGAGGAAATTTTTCAGATATTATAGTTGGAAATGCTCTGGTAGACATGTATGCAAAATGTGGAAGCATAGAAAAGACACGTGAACTGTTTGAGAAAATGCCTCAAAGATAGGTTATCTCATGGAATGCAATGATTGCATTGCTGAGACATTTATCCATCTCTGTGATGTAGACCAAAGCCAAGGACATGCTTCTCCTCGTTACAATGGTTGTGTTACAGATGTGTAGATATTGGATCTGTTGATTACCATGGTTTCCTTTTATTCAAGAGCTTTATTAGACACTAAAAAATTCTGCAATTTTGGACTTCAAACTCTTTCAACATAAACATTTTTCTGATTAAAAAGCTTCTCATTACCTCAACAGCCACATGAATGGATCAAGTTGATTTCATCATTGATGGTCCCCCTTGTAGC
This sequence comes from Sequoia sempervirens, assembly GCA_007258455.2. Lineage (NCBI taxonomy): Eukaryota > Viridiplantae > Streptophyta > Pinopsida > Cupressales > Cupressaceae > Sequoia > Sequoia sempervirens. The sequence continues at coordinate 668,424,303 of VDFB02058242.1, read as the reverse complement.
AATACCTTTTCAAAATGTTATATCAGTTCAGATTATATTTGGTTCCACTATAGATTTCATAAGGCACACGCAAGTGAACTCATCTAAAGTAGATTTGAATTATTCAAATTATTCTATATAAAGTGCAATCGTCATCTCTTGTATAATTTGAATTGGAGGTAATTCTTCTTAGTTGCTTTAATTCAGAAGACCAAATAATGTGTTGTCTGATAATTACAGATTTGGGGAAGAATTTGGTGTTTGAGTCCCCATTTTTTATCGGCCTCACCCTAGGTTTCTGCTCACCTTTGCATTAAGGAGTATTATTGAGAAGCCATATCATCTGAGAAACCTTGCTTTTAGATCAGTTTTTTGTTGATTCCCTAGTTAGGGATTAGCTTCCACTTGAAAACATTGCCAAAAACCTTATGGCACCAATCTTTTATTTTGTGTTCAAGGTGCTCCAAGAGTCGAACGTTCCCTTGAATCCATACACCACAGCATGTCCCTGGATATTTTTAACTTCCTTCCACCATTTCCCAATGCCTAAAGCAAATTTTGAGTGAGTCAAACACATTCTCTTATATGAATTGATAGGGTTTTGGAGCCCATCTACCTTTTCCAATCTGGATTGAACAGTACGGAGTTGTGCACCTTGGTTTGAGAGCTGAATAGAACCCGCAAGCCACTACCACATGAGCATTCTTTCCAATTTTTCTTCAATATAATGTTGTCCTTTTGTTTGTTATTCAAAGTGAATGTACAATGTGCATATTCCACATCAGCCAGGCTGTTTGGTGATTAGTTGTCTTAGGGAACTTGCTGTATCATTACTGAAGAACTGGCCACCTGTCTCTTCTTCAAGAAATTGATGATATTAAAATCTCCTATCAGAATTAGCTTGCTATTTCCATTAGCAAGTCAAAAACAAGAAGTTAATGTGGTCAAATTTCAAATTGTTAATTATTGATTTCAACTGGTAAATAATAATTTCCTCAAAACAAATGTTGCTCCATGATCTGTTATAATTGCACAATATGAAATCATTAAAAAAAAAATCTACAAACTTCCAAGAAAATGCAATTCTCAGGTGTTAAGCCAAATCTCATTAATTTTGTCAGTATTCTACCTGTGTGTGAGAGCTTTAAAACAGACTATGGACATTTAGGGAAAAAAAAAACGGTTAGTACATTTTTCTTACAGCTAGACATTATTGTGTCTCCATTTCTTATTTTTATTTCAAGGTACGCATCACTTCAAATAGTTTCATTTTAGAAAGCTGTTGCATGAGATTTTTTGGTTGTCTATTGGTGTGCTATGTATTTTGAATAATTTTCACCTCTTTATTTTAACTCCTGGTGGATGACATTGCTAACAATCACATTTGACAATTAAATTAATCAAAGTTTCCAAATATTTCAACTATGTATCAATAATGCCAGACTTAACAAGGGAAATTTTATAAAGACAAAATAGAAAAATCAAACAAAATTTTCAAAAGTTGAACTATTTTCCTTATTCAAAAGTTTTGTTTCATTCCTGTTTGGCTCCTTGTAAATGGATGCATATTACTTCTCTAATAAGACCTTTATTGCACAATATATCCAAAAAAAATAAATCTGTTTTCCACATTAACTTTCCACACCGCTTCGACGTACCCATTGCACACAAAGGTGTGATTGCTAGTTAAATAACTTAAATTAAATTATTTATTAATTTACCCCCTTTCATTTAAAGATCAATAAATGTACAAAATACAAAACGAAAATAAAATATTCTATCAAATCCTACAATTTATTTGAACCACCTAAATCAAGACTTGTATTCAATGAGAGCATCAACTTCACTAGAAAAAAATCAACCGTGAAACAGTACATTCAAACACTAAACAAATAATCTCAATCAGATTTCACGTGTCTTGGGTTGTGACCTAACCAAGACATAATATCAACGATCACTTTAAAAATCAAAGTCTTACATATGGAATTGAAAAGAGCTTTCGGTTTCAACGAAATAAATAGAAACATAAATTGATTTAATGGTAGCTTCAACATATTTATCTAAGCTAAATAAAGCATTTAGTTTCAAAATGTGCAGCCCTAAGATTAAACACAGGTATGTGCACCCTGTGTAGATCAACATTCTCAAACCATGTACTGTACACCGCAGCGAACTAAAGCAAGCTAGAAATGATTTCAGTTTCTCAATGGTTCAGGGAGGGTCCTCATCTACAGCAATGCAGTGGATGGTTCCTCCAATGTTCCCTCAACCGTAGCCGGAAAGGTGTAACTTCTAGCAGTGCGTACCCTTTTCGATGCTTCTGTGGAAATGCTTGTCTACTCAAATATTACACTGCGATGCAAATTTTTCTTTCTTGTGCCACCTTTAACCCAAACAAGTTGTTCAACAACCTCTTTCATCGACGGTCTCTTCCTCCTTTCCAAATGAAGGCATTCTCTTGCCAACCTTGCTATATCTTCCATCTGTTACAGGTTTTCCTCTTCCAATAATTTGCTATCTAAGATTTCTGTGAGCTGGTTGCAGTCGAGTCTAAATAGAAAAAGACTCGATAAACTCCACTCCTCGGTGGACCTTTCTGCAGAGAGGGGCTATTAGAGTGTTAATTTCTCCTCTATGTATGGTTTTCTGACTATGCAAACAGACTTGGTGCACCGCCATCAGCAACCGGCCCTTCCACCGCTTCTTCTCACCGTATCTGTAGAAACTGTTTCATGTCTATCTTGATCTTGACTTGGTGTAGACTGCAAGTTTGTAAACCGCCTGCAATCTGATTTTGTCTTTATTCACCATCTAAGCACCACCTTTATGCTGATAAAAATTTAGCACAGTATTTTGTTTGTTTGTTATCTGCTCTGTCTTCATAACAAACCGCATGAAATCTGATCTGTCTTCATAATCCTTATCACTTTGTTTCTTGCCATGTGGTACAAGTTTGCACAGCCTTCCATAGCTATAAATAAAGTTGTTGGAAGCTTTGTGATGTATGCCAGATTGTAATTCAACTCTGTATTTTTGAATTATCAATCAAATAAGTTTTGTATGTTGTAGCATATGATTGGTCTCTTCTACAAATGCAGGTTGTTGTTGTGCTCTGCGTTGATAATGTTTTTTTCTGAAGCATTTTGACTATTTTGTGTGTTGATCAATATTCAACTATACTTCAATTGGTATCAGAGTCAGATTGAGCTTGTTGATCGTGAAAGAGTTCGAAGATAGTCGGGGAAAGAGCTAGAAAGCGTCTTTGTCCTCCATTTGAAGATTGTAGCTATCTTGAATCCGCATTGCGATGGCATCAAACAAAATTTTGGGTCAGCCACAAGTTCCTATGCTAACTTAGAAGAATTATGATTCTTGGTTTATCAGAATGAGAACATTATTGCGTTCTCATGATCTTTGGGTATTTGTTATTGATGGATATTCAAAGCCAGTTGACCATGCAACATAAATGGCTCTAACGAATGCGGAGCAGAATTTGTTAAAGGAGAACATAAAGAAAGATATCAAAGCTCTTGTCCTTATTCATCAAGGCTTAAATGAATCCATATTTCAGAAAGTATCAATCGCAGAGTCTTCAAAGAAGGCTTGGGACACTCTTGAAACTTGTTACCAAGGTGTATCCAAGGTGAAGAATGTCAAGTTGCAGAACTCGAGGAGAGACTTTGAGAATCTAAAGATGAAGGACAATGAAACTGTGGATAGTTTTATGACTCGGGTCATGAACGTTGTTAATCAGTTGAGACAATATGGAGAGGACCTCTCAGATAAGAGAGTGATTGAAAAAGTACTCAGAAGTTTGCCAAAGAAATTTGAAGTTGTGGTTATACTTATTGAAGAGTTTAAAGACATTAGTCAAATGCAGATTGATGAGTTGACTGGTTCTCTGATTGCTCATGAATCCAGGATGTACAGATATGATGATAATCCACTGGAGAATTCCTTCAAAACTCAGCTACATGTTACCAGAGGCAAAGGCAGAGGAAGGTCTAGTAACAAAGGAAGTGGAGGCAGAATTTTTGATCAAAGAGACAACAAAATTAATTCAGAAGCTGAGGAGAAATATCGACAAAACTCTCCTAATTTAAAGGGGAGTAACAATAGAACTTGGCAGCAAGAAACCAGAGGTATGATAAGTCTAAGGTACAATGTTATTATTGCAAAAAGTATGGTCATTTTGCTAACAAGTGTTGGAAGAAGCAAGCAAATGCTGGTAAGCAATCTGCACATATGACTGAGGAATATGAAGATAATCAGAAACCCATGTTTCTGACTTGTAATGTGACCCAGGAAAGTTCAAATGATGTTTGGTTTTTGGACAGCGGGTGCAACAATCACATGATTGGAAATAGAGAGTTGTTTGCCAGTCTAGACACCAGTGTTCAGTCTAAAGTAAAGCTGGGTAATGATAATAACGTGAGTGTTAACGGTAAAGGAGTGATTTTCGTGTATACCAAGAATGATGAAAGAAGGACAATAGATGATGTGTACTATGTACCTGGTTTAAAATGCAATTTGTTGAGCATTGGATAGCTGATGGAGAAAAGGTATAGAGTGTTCTTCAAGAACAAGGTATGTACAATCATTGATCAGTATCCAAGTAAGCAGTTGATAGCAAGGGTGGAGATGACAAAGAATAGGATGTTTCCACTTATAATGAGAAATGAGTTGTCTGACTCTTTGAATGCCTATAAAACTAAGAGTTCAGATGAATCCTAGTTATGGCATTCCAGATATAGCCATTTACATTTTGGTGGTCTAGATTTACTGCAGAAGAAGTAGATGGTGAGAGGGTTGCCCAGTATTTAGCAACCAAAAAGCTTGTGTGAGAGTTGCATACTTGCAAAGCACCATAGGGAGAACTTTGTTTCTGGAGTTTCGTATAGGGAAGAGGTTCCATTGGAGATTGTACACACAGATTTGTGTGGACCAATGCAAACACCTTCATTAGCTGGTAATGTTTTTTTTTTACTTTTATTGATGATTACAGTCGGAAGACTTGGGTTTATCTTCTGAAGCAGAAGTCTAAAGCTTTTGGTGTATTCAAAAGGTTGAAAGCCATGGTTGAAAAGGAAAGTGGCAAATATATCAAAGTTCTACGATCATATAGAGGAGGTGAGTATATGCTAAATGATTTCATGGAGTTTTGTCAGTATCATTGAATCAGGTGACAGTTTACTACATGTTATACTCTACAACAGAATGAAGTAGCTGAAAGGAAGAATCGAACCATTATGAACACGACTCAGAGTATGGTAAAGGAAAAGATTCTATCAAATGAAAATTGGGGAGAAGTTGTTATTTGTTTAGTTTATATCTTAAACAAGAGTCTGACTAAGAGTGTGAAGGACCATGTTCCCCAACAAGCTTGGAGTGGTAAGAGTTGCAGAGTATCTCATTTGAGGATTTTTGGGTGTGTAGCATATGCACATGTACCTACAAAGATGAGAAGAAAGTTAGATGACAGAAGTGAGAAGTGTATCTTTATTGGATACAGTGAGGAGTCTAAGGCATGTAGGCTCTGTAATCCCATCACCAAGAAGTATATTATTAGTAGAGATGTTGAGTTCAAGGAAGAAGAGGCTTGGGATGGAAGCATAGATAAATCTGTTGTAGAGGGATCTATATTATCTCATGGAGATGATGATGGAGATGAGCAGGCCATACAGGATGGATAGTCGATTCCACGTGTACATACACCTACTACAAGTACTCCTATAAGGCAATCACCAAAAGCCAGTTCATCATAGACCAAAACGCCTAGAACTCAAGAGCTTGGCAAAGCATCAAGTTATGGTGGACAATAAACACCAGGATCAAATGTAAGTAATGAATCAAATCCCACATTGGTTGCATTAAGGGATAGAATTAGAGGTTAGAAGACTAGAAGCTTAAAAGAATTATATGAGCATAATGAAGAGATAGATCAAGTTTCAAATCTTGCTTTGATTGCATATGATCCTGTAAATTTTGAAGAAGCTATTAAAGAAGAAGTTTGGGTAAAAGCTATGGATGAAGAGATTGATGCTATAGAGAGAAATAACACTTGGGATCTTGTAGATTTGTCTGAAGATAAAAATAGTATAGGTGTTAAATGGGTTTATAAGACCAAGTTAAATGCTGAAGGTAAAGTTGAGACGCACAAAGCAAGACTTGTAGGTCAGGGGTTTAGTCAACATCCCAACATTGATTATAATGAAACTTTTGCACCTGTAGCCAGACTTGATATAGTGAGGATGGTGTTAGCTATTGCAGCACAAAATAAATGGAAAGTGTATCAGATGGATGTTAACTCTGCATTTTTAAATGGATTTCTGAAAGAAGAGGTTTATGTGAAACAACCTCCAGGATATGAAATTGATGGACAAGAAGATAAGGTCTACAGGTTAAATAAAGTATTATATAGATTGAAACAAGCACCCAGAGTTTGGTACAACAGGATTGATGAATACTTGATAAACAAAGGATTCAGCAGGAGTCCTTGAAGTGAGCCAACTTTGTATACAAAGGTAAATCAGGATGGTAAAATTTTGATAGTTTGATCGTATGTTGATGATATGATTTTCACTGGAGATCTCCCAATAGGTGATTTTAAGATAGCCATGAAAAAAGAGTTTGAGATGACTGATTTAGGGCTGATGAAATATTTTCTTGGCATTGAAATAATTCAATTTGAAGATGGTATCTTTATTTTTCAATCTAAGTATGCAAAAGATATATTGAGAAGGTTCAGGATGGTGAATTGTAAGCTAGTTGTAACACCAATTGCAACTGGTACAAAACTTAGTAAGGAGGATTAGGGATCAAGTGTTGATCTGACCTTGTAGAAGAGATTGGTAGGGAGTCTCACGTATTTGACATCAACAAGGCAGATATAATGTTTGTTGTAAGTTTAATTTCCAGATTTATGGAGTCTCCAAAGAGCACCCATTGGCAAGTTGGAAAAAGGATTTTAAGATATATTGCTGGAACAACAAGTTATGGTATCCTATATACATCAGATTCAGATTTTAAGTTGACTGGATAAACTGATAGTGATTTTGCAAGCAGTGTTGATGATAGGAAGAGCACATCAAGGTATGCGTTTAGTTTTGGATCGAGTGCAGTAGCATGGGCATCAAAGAAGCAGCCCAATGTGACTTTATCATCAATTGAGGCAGAGTATGTTGTAGTGACAGCAGCAGCATTTCAAACTGTGTGGATGAGAAGAATTTTAACTGAGATGTTACATGACCGGGAAGAACCAACTCAGATTTTTTGTGATAACAAATCTGCCATTGCATTATCAAGGAATCATGTTTTCCATAAGAAGAATAAGCATATTGATACAAGGTATCATTTCATTCAAGAATTGGTAAACAATAATGAAATTTATGTGGAGTTCTGCAGATCAGAAGATCAATTTGCAGATATGTTCACAAAGCCCTTGGGAAAGGAGTTGTTTGAAATTCACAAAGAAAATATAGAGGTTTGTACGATGTAACAACAATTTTTCTACTGAAGTTTAAAGTCGAAATTAAGGGGGAGTGTTAGAGTGTTAATTTCTCCTCTGTGTATGGTTTGCCAACTAACCAACTTGGTGCACTGCCATCAGCAACCGACCCTTCCACCGCTTCTCACCGTATCTGTAGAAACTGTTTCATGTTTATCTTGATTTTGACTTGGCGTAGACTGCAAGTTTTTAAACCGCCTACAATCTGATTTTGTCTTTATTCACCATCTAAGCACCACCTTTATGCTGATAAATATGTAGCACAAATTTTTGTTTGTTTGTTATCTGCTCTGTCTTCATAACAAACCGCATGAAATCTGATCTGTCTGCATAATCCTTATCACTTTGTTTCCTGCCATGTGGTGCAAGTTTGCACAGTCTTCCACAGCTATAAATAAAGTTGTTGGAAGCTTTGTGATGTATGCCAGATTGTAATTCAACTCTGTATTTTTGAATTATCAATAAAATAAGTTCTGTATGCTGTAGCATATGATTGGTCTCTTATACAAATGCAGGTTGCTGTTGTGCTCTGTGTTGATAATGTTTTTGTCTGAAGAATTTTGACTGTTTTGTGTGTTGATCAATATTCAACCATACTTCAGGGGCTTCTGTCAAAAGCTTAACAAGGATTACACCAAAACTGTATACATCGCTTTTTTCCGTAAGCTCACTAGTTTGATGGTACTCAGGATCTAAGTAACCCCTTGTGTCAATTATATTAGTGGCCAGATGTGTTTTAGTGGTCTGTGATTGATTTGGGACAGAATTGTAACTTCGTTGAGAAATTCATGGCCATCCTCTAGATTTAAAGCTTGTTTTGACTTTTTAATGGCCACAAGAGTACCATCCAACAGAATGCCTCTGAATACAGTTCTGAAGCCTCCACTTCCCAACACCATTTCATTTGAATAATTATTAGAAGCTTTTGCCAATTCTTTGGCAGAAAACATTCTCAGGCTCTCTCTCCCCACTCTGGAAGCCATGAATTGCTGCAACCGTTGAAAATACTTGGCATCCACCAGTTTCTCGTGGCGTTTCCTTAGCCACCAAATCATAAGACACCTATTTTCGAATAACTTGCAGGCAAACAATTAGAATAACACAGTGTATATCTCGTCACCTATGATTGCATAGAAGATAACACGTTTACGTGTTATGACCATATCCGTTATCTCCCTCATAACGGTTTGCACACGAGCAATTGTAAGAACCCGGAAAATTATGACACATACATCCAACACACGTATTCATGCTTAGATCACTGCATTCGTATATGTCTGAAACATTCATCATCATTATCATTATGAGCCATGAGATTTTAATGACCATAAAACAGAAAACATGATACAAATTCATAAAAGTGTTAGCGAAATTCATACCTGCACAACCGATACCCTTAGAGTAGCCCATCCCTGCATAGCCCCGAAGACATTTGCACGAGTAGCCGCTCCCTGTTTCAGCGTTTATACATTGGGCATTCGAGGCGCAAGAGTAATTGGCTGTTTCTTTGGCTTTTGTGCAATTCTCATGACTAATGCCCCACTCCAGGCGGAGGAATTTATTAGAGGAGGAAATGGTGAAGGGGCCATCTGCCGGTAAGTTGAACTGCACAGAGGTATCATCTGTTCCGTTACACGACATGGCTTTTAGAGAAGTGGAATTTAAGGTGAGCGATCCCGTATAATCGATCTCCAAGATCTCAAAATCGGTCTCCACACCATTTACAAGAGCGCCAAGAAAAGGAGCGAGCTCTTTACTAGAATTTCCATTCTCCTTCCCTTTGCATTTAACGCGAAAACCAGGGCATCCACAATTTGCATTGACTGTCCAAAATGGGTAACTCACAATCTGCGACCCGCACAGTTGAGGATCGCATTGTGCAGTGGCAGAGGTGGCCAAATACCACCAAATCACAAGTACACCACTCACCTCCCTATGCATTTGCATTTGTATGGTTTTATCAATTAACCTTGTCCAACTGGTCTCAATCAAAATTCTGTCTCACGGATTGACTACACTACCAACGAGGGATCAAGGAACGAAAAGAGAACGGCATGGCTTAAGAGTGGCCTCAAGATACCATTCATTCATAACTGGTGAGAAGGTGAAAGTCTGCATTGGACTGCGGAGTCCTGTGTCTGAGTCCACTTTATATAGCGCCATCGACCGTAGATGATATCTGTTGCGTCTGTTGTACAAAGGAAGTTGCTTCCTTTTTGCTCAGATGACACGACCCGCTCTTTACGCCGGTCGAACAAAGACTGGACCTCTTTCATGCAAGTCGAAAGTATTGCTAATAATTATCATAATCTTCTAAAGAACTATTAAAATAAAACTTCTTTAACCCTGCAAATTATATATGATCTTAGTTTCGAACTCGTCTTTTTTAATTAAAACTTTGGTTGCGTTGACGATATCATTTTGATTTGTGATATGGCCAGGTATGATAGAAACCTGTAATTATTATTTAGAAAGACATGACTTTATAGTAAATACAGGTGAAAAGAAAATTTGAGAAATACATAATCTTATAATATCTATTTTAAGAAGATTTTTGGGAGTTTTAAAAAAAAAAAATTGAGAATGACACAATCTTATAATATTTTTTTTCCAAAGATTTTTAAAAGTATTATGCATATTATCTATTTTTATAGATTTCAATTCGTTGAATTAAGTGTTGTATTAGGTATTTTTATTTTTAACTATTTTATTAGTTTGATTTTGTAATGGTGAAATCAATTTATTTATGTCAATTTTCATTTGGTTTTTAGATACATTTTGATGAAATGTCTTAATACAATTTTATAGTTGCATGTGACATATTCTTGTGTTAAATTTGACTCCTTTTCATTTTTATTTACTCTCACTTTGTAATTTTCATTCTTGTGTTTAGTTTGACTCTTTTTCATATTTATTTACTCACTTTATACATTTTCATACATCCAACCTTTTTGCAGCCCTATTTGCACATGTTTCTATACATTTGCCTTAGTATTAACCACAATATCATGTATTCCCAATCCTAACACTTTACATTCCTTGTATTGTGTCAATCTCAAGACTCACAAGTTTAGTACATACTATGACAATAAATTAACCCAAAATTCGAAATTGTTGACCATTACTCTTTCTAACTAGTTGTTCAGAGTTGACATGGTACACATTTTTGCAATTGTTTGTTATGTCTTGGTATTTAAAGACATTATTTTGTGCATTTAATCATAAGGAGGCGTCTTAAAAAATCCTAAGCATTACACATAGAATCCTTCTAGAAATATTTCATTTTGGAGCACTAAAAGGAGCTAGAATTCGTATTTAAATAATCTAGGGCACCTACATGTGTGAGATTGTAGTCTTTAATATTCATATTTCATTGCAAAGACAATCTAATCAAATGCTGACCTAGGTAAACATGACCATCATGATTGACAACCTCCTCACTTGGTATTTTTTAATACTGCTAGTCCCCACACATGATTTTTGAGTAATAGTCTAATGTATAGATGCAAGGTCAATTGTTGGAAAAGTGTGTGAAGTGAGATGCAGTGTAGAATGAAGTGTATGTGATCATGTGTTGTGATCTGCGTGCGAGCAAGTGTTGGAAGTTTTGAAGCTTGAGTTATTTGTGAGTTTCTTGGGTGTTGTCGTTGATGTCAACCCCTTATATGAGGAGAGTATTGGAATGTTGTTGGTGTTGATAATGCCAACCCCTAGCATTGGAGTTGTGGAAGTCTGGATTTGTCGGTATTAATGTCAACACAATATTGTTGGTGTTGTCATTGATTTCTTACTTCAATAGAGTTGCAGAGGTTGTTGCCTTGACTTGTGTTTGAGGAGATTGTTACAGTTAGAAAATGTTGCAGATGCTATAGATGTGCTATAGAGATGTTAGTAATGTTGTTGATGAACTTGATTCACTTGGTTTCCAAGTGCTTTTGAGAAAATTTGAATAAAAGAAAGTTTAGTGTGACAGAGAGGTGTTCAATTTTTCCCTCCACATTTCTTCATTGTTGAAGATATGATCATGTAGTTTGGACTTGATGATTAGAGGTGTTATATCCAAAGTTTTAGGTTTTGGACCGTTCTACAATGTAAGATTGTTTGGCACTGGTATGTTTGTCTAGTAAAATAGGGTGTCTGGGAGAAATGAGATTGCTCTGTATTTCTCTGCAGCAAAGGTTCTGGTGTTGCATATTTGGGATCATTCTTATAATTTTGTATCTACCTTCCCTTGAAGTTTCAAGTGCCAAGTTGTTCCATAAGATTGTCTAATGTGTTGGGTGTCTATGCCAGTACATTTGGTTACATAGAATGAAGGTGTTCTTGAGTTTCAGCTGGTTACAGTAGTTGTGCAAAATATTCTGAGATGTTTTATGAATAGTGTGGAATGTTGTTGTGTAGTCTACAAGATGTTTTTGGTTCTTGAGAGGTGTGTTTGGAGTCACTTGTTAGTGTTAGTGTAGGTTTCGTCGACCTAGCATGATAGCGCTAATTTCAGAGGATAATTGTTGATTGAGGAAGTGTTGAGAAGTGTGTTTGTGTAGATTTAGGTCCCAATTAATTACTGGTGTGGTTTGGCTTCACTTCTTTATATTGTGGAAGTATTTGGTGTTGACCTATTTGATGTTGCACGGTTGAGGTGTATATGTTTCATTAAGGCCATCCTAATTTAGATTGTTTTAGGTCACTGAGGGTATAAATGTAAGGAGAATTATTGTGTGGATGGTGTCAAGAGTGTGCGATGTGAAATATGTGAATGTAATCAGCTGTGATGATTTGAGTGCGAGGCTTAATGCTTATGACTTCCTAACATAGTGAGTAGAAGGTGTCTACATTTTAGCCTGTTTGATAAGTTGTTTGTGCTTCAGTGGAACTATAAGGAAGCTAAGGTAGTGAAACAACTTCCTACACTAATCTTGAGAAAAGAATAATGCAAAAAATTTATATATCTTTAACAGTTATAGAAACTTAAATAAAAATAAACATAAATATCACGCATACCATGAAATAGTGATTTGCATGGGGAAAATCCTTGGGAGAAAAACCCCACACTCCAAAAGCTGCCCAATATATTATTCAGTAAATCACAAAGATTACAATATACTTGCAGAGCAAGCTTCTCACAGGAGTATCACCACTCAGAGATCAAGGGACAACATGACTACTAACAGACTCTCAGAATACATCACCGTATCTCTCCACCACAGCTATAATATAGCGCCCTCATAAAATAGGGTTACATTATAGGGCAAGATAGGCCAACAAAATATCCACCATTAGATCTAAAACCTAATAATTAATGGTCTATATTTACAATGTAGCATTTATCTAATGTACATGTCGGCCATTTTAGAAGTTTCCTAAAAACATTAACAAAAAATTGTTTACACGCATCCCACTCCCCCCCCCCCACTTATGCCATTTTATACACCTATCGGTGTAACTAAGAAATATATAGAAATATATATACATCCTATCAACAATAAATCGTTATATAATTGCAAGGTTGAGACACATTTTCCCAACAAATCTCCCACTGTTGAACACCTTGCAAGAGCAACGGGAGGGAACTTAAACATTGTCTCTTAATTGTTAAGGGCCGAAAGGCCCATAGTCTCTAAACACCATCTGAACTTCTTTGTACTCATAGGATTAGTTAAAGAATCAACAAAATTCATCAAAGTCTCTACCTTAACCAACTTCACCCTGCCATCTTTGACCATATCTTGAACAAAATGATACTGTACATCAATGTGCTTGGTCCTGGCATGGAATGTTGGATTCTTGGCTAGACATATCACACTCTGACTGTCGCAATAAATTGTCACTGCACCTTGTTTTATTCCAATATCTTAACACAGTCCCTTAAGCCAAATGGCTTCTTTACAAGCATGAGTAGCTACCATATACTCTGCTTTAGTAGTGGACAAAGCAACCACAACTTGTCACTTACTCATCCAACTGATTGCACCACCAAATAAAGTAAACACATAAGCACTGGTGGATCGTCTGCTATTAATATCACCTACCCAGTCTGAATCCACATAACCATGAATATAAAGGGAAATCTCATCTTCAGTCATATTACTACAATAACATAAGGAATAATCTGAGGTACCGCAAAAATATCTAAAGACTCTTTTAACTGCATCCCAATGAACTATACCGAGATTAGACATATATCTGGAAAGAACTCCCACTGCTTGGGAAATTTCTGGTTTAGTACAAACCATAGAATACATCAAACTTCCAACTGCACTCTGGTAAGACACTCTGCTCATGTCTTACATCTTTGATGGAGATTTTGGACAATTTGAAATAGATAACTTTGTTCCAACTAAAACAGGAACACACAATGGTCTACGATCCCGCATGTTAAATATCTATAAAATTGAATTGACATACTTACTTTGACCAATCCATAGCTTTCTATTCACCCTATCTCTTTTAATTTCCATCCCAAGAATGTGTCTAGATGCACCAAGATCTTTCATTTCAAATTTAGTAGTAAGTTGAGATTTCAGTTCAGAAATCATACCTTTCCCTTTGCCAATAAATAACATATCATCAACATATAATGCAATAAACAGTCCAAATGATCACCATCAGTTTTATAATAAACACAATGATCTGATTTAGAATGCTCAAATCCAAAACTCAACACATATGTATTAAATGTCTGGTAGAACATCCTAGGACTCTGTTTTAAGCCATACAAAGATTTCTTCAATTTGCAAACCAATTTACTTTTACCTTTCACCACGTAGTGCTCTGGCTGTGTCATATAAATATCCTCCTCCAAGTCACCATGAAGGAAAGTAGTTTTCACATCCATTTTCTCAACCTCTAAATCATAAGCAACATCAGTAGCAAGCAAAAATCTAATGGATGCCATTTTTGCAATAGGAGAGAATATCTCACCATAATCAACACCCTCAACTTGAGAGTAACCTTTCGCAACCAACCTTGCCTTGTACTTTTCAATACCTCCATCTGAACCAATCTTTTTATTGAAAACCCATTTGTAACCAACAAGTTTTCATCCTACAGGAAATGGTACAAGATCACATGTATCATTCTTTTTCAAAAATGTCATTTCTTCATCCATATCAATCTTCCAGGATTTTGGATCATTCACACCTAATGCCTCTTCCACCGATTTGGCTTCATCCATGTTAGTATTCAAAGCAAAAATACATCTCCAATCATCAGGTGTATACCTTTCAGGTGGTTTTCTATTCCTTGTAGACCTATGAACCAGTTGAGTTGGAGGTTCTTCCCCTTCTTCTAAAGATCCAGAGCTAGATGAGCTTTCCTCGACTTCTTATCTATCCTTGGGCCTCGATTCAAATTTCTCAGGTATAGAAGGAAATTGAATCACATCTTCTTGTTTACTTTGTTCTAGCTGCAATGTAACAGAAGAAGGCTTAGTTTCTCTAAAAATAACACTTCTACTATATATTACCTTTTGTGCAACAGGTTTCCAAAGCTTGTATCCTTTCACACCATAATTGTATCCGATGAAGATACATTTCACAATCTTGTTCTCCAACTTTGTTCACTTCTCCTTTGGCACATGTGCATATGCCTCGCAATCAAAAACTCTAAGATGTCTTAATGAAGCCTTGCGACTTGACCATGCCTCTATAGGCAACTTGTCAACAAGAGCTGATGTAGGAGACCTCTTAATCAGGTAACAGGAAGTGGCAACAACTTCAACCCAAAACATTTTTTCTAGGCCAGAACCACTCAACATACTCCTAGCCTTCTCCATCAGTGTCCTGTTCATTCTTTCTGCACACTCTATTTTGTTGTGGAGAATATAGAGTTGTCTTCTATCTATGAATACCATGCAATCTTTACAGAATCTATCCAAATCATTATCTAGAGAAAAATTCACGGCCATTATCAGTCCTCAAACATTTTATTTTCTTTCTAGTCTGCAACTCAACCATTGCTTTAAATTCTTTAAATCGACTGAAAACTTCATATTTACTCTTTAGAAAATATACCCATGTCTTTCTACTATAATCATCAATAAATGAAACATAATATGTGGATTTACCAATCAAAGGAACATCTACAGGACCAAACACTTTAGAATGAATAAGATCCAATACACCACAAGATTTATGAGAACTTGAGTAAAACTGAACACAATTTTGTTTTCCATAAATGCAATTCTCATAGAAATTAAATTCAAGATTACAATTAGAAAAACCTTCAACAAGGTTTTTTTATTTTTCAAGGTCCTTAGACCCTTTTCTCCAATGTGGCCAAGTCTTTGGTTCCATAACATAGTTTTCTTTGCAAGTAACTTTGTCTCAGAAGAAAGAGCACACTTGGGTACCCAAAAGCCATGGCCATCTGTTGAAGGTGAAACCCTCACTTCTTCCACATACTTGTTTTTCACAGAAGTACTATTCAACTCAATAGTGAATGCATCAAGCTTATACAATGTGCCATATCTGACACCTCTAGCAATCACCATAGCACCTCTGACCATCTTGCATCCTGCATTAGAAAATACTACCTGCAAACCTGTATCTATTAGTTTGCTCACAGTTAACAAATTTCATGCTAATCCAGGGATATGCAACACACCATTAATCCTTTTTATTCTGTCATCAGGAAACCTAATTTTAACTTTACCATGCCCAACAATGTCTAAATGAGAGTCATCACCCAAATACACCTTACCTCCATCACATTCTTCATATTTAGAAAACCAATCTCTATTAAAGGTCATATGGAAAGATGCACTTGAGTCAATTAACCATGCATCATTACCTGCACAAGTTGCCAAAGTTGCAATCAATGTGTCACCATATTCCTTCTTGGACTTAGAATCAGAATCAAATTTCTTCTTTTTCTTCTTCTTTTCTTCTTTGCATTCCTTATGAACATGTCTAGGCTTACCGCAATTCTAGCAGATAACTTTGGACTTTCCAAGAGATTTAGATCTCCCCCTGGACTTGGATTTGTCACGCTTCTCATTCCTCTTTCCTTTTTCCTTAGGTCTTATGTGAACACTTAGGGCCTCCTTGGCAGTGATGGATACCTTCCTGCTCATCTCTTCATAAAGCAAAGAACCCACCACATCTTCAGTCTTCAAAATAATAGAAGTACTCCCAATAGCCTTAACAAGAGAATCCCATGAATCAGGAAAAGAACAAAGCAAGATATGACATTTCTCCTCCTCATCCATTTTGACACCAACAAATGCCAATTGAGACACCAACATATTGAATGCTTCTAGGTGGTCTGTGATTCATCCACCCTCTTCCATTCTCAAGGAATACAACTTCTTCCTCAAGAAAATATTGTTCACTAAAGATTTGGCTTGATACATACCACCAAGCTTCTTCCATAGTTTCTATGCAAAGGTTTCCTCATGGACATTAATTAATACAGAGTTTGCAAAGCACAATGTGATTAGAACCTTGGATTTACAATCCATAACATCATATTGAGCTCAGCCTAATTAGGATTTGTAGGCCTTGAAACATTCTCATCAACATCCCATAGATTTTGATCTATTAACAGATCCTCCATCTTTAGCTTCTACATTTCAAAATTATTTCCAGAAAATTTATCCACCTCTATTCTCCCTAGAACCTATGAAAAATGTGGTGAATGAATGATTGATGTTGTATTCACACCCACTTTCAAAGATGTTCCACTCAAGGATAACCGTAGAGATCTCAATGAAAAAGAGAAAGAGATCTTGCAATAGGGTTGTCCTAGGAAATGAATATGATCTAATGAGGAGTTCACCACCAAGTTTGAACTTGGAAAAGACAATGCAATGCAATTTGTAAGACAAAACCCTAGTTCAATGCAATGACTTAAAAAATGCCATAGAAATGCAAGTAAAATAGAATATAAAGGAAAAAAGTTAAATGAAGTGTATCTAGAAACCTGGAAGTGACTAGAAACAACTCTAAAATCTTGGAAATTTTGACTTTTTGACCAACTAGGACTCATTCGCCAACCTAAGCAAATTAGTCTTAGATCTGGATTTCTGCACAAAAGTTTGTTTCAGGAAAAGGGGTATTGATGTCAGAATCTGCAAACAGACCTGGAAAACAACTATAGTGGGACTCATTCGCCACTCTTGGCGAATCAATCTTGTTCTGCTTTTCCAAAAATTGAAAGTTCTAATTTGCACTCCAACACCCGCCCTTTCCTTCCAACTTGAGTTTCGGATCCGAATATGCAGAATACACCTGCAAAACAGAATTCAACTTGATTTGCTAATGGGGGGTTTTCCTTTTTCAAGCCCCTAGTTTGGTAATTAAACCTTGATAGAAATAATGATAATTGCATGAAAAACCCTAGCCCTAAATGTGTCTAAGACTAAGAAATCTTAAACATGATGCAATCCTATTCTAATGTGCAAGAATATGATGCAATACTGGAAATGTAAAGATGAATGACTCACTTGTGGTGATCTCTAATCACCCCAAATGAGCTCCAATGATGCTTGTACCTTCCTTAGGCTGAATGTAGAGTGATAATGGAAGATGGAATCACTTAGGAAACAAGTCTTTAGGCTTGGCTTGATGGCTAGTTGCATCTCACCAACCTAGAATTCATCATGATTCACCATAGAAATCCATGATCAACCCTTGACAATGCTATATCTTGATTGAAAGTGAGCTTGAATATCTACAAAAATGCTTTAATGTTGCTCCAATACTTCAACTTTGCTTACCTTTGAAATTAGAATGCTCTTGTGAAAGATTGCTTGAAGATTCTTGATGCTTGTCTCTTGAAAAATGCTTGCTCAAAGTGCTTAGAGTTGATAAAAATGACTTAGAAACTTGATTTTATAGGCATTAACACCTAATTGACCATTATTTAGATCTCAAAGGTTGACATCCACCAAAATTTTGAATTAAAAATATAAATTTATCACTCAAAATTGAAAAAGTCCCCAAATGGGACTCATTCACCACCCTTGGCGAATGGGTCCCACCTAAGGGGACCCATTCGCCCAAGGTGGTGAATGAGTCCCACCTTAGCTTTTTGAGGTGGGATTTCAAGATTTTCAGGGATTTGAGTGATTTTATGGGATTTTTAAGTGAAATGAGCCTCAAGATCTGAAATAATGGGTCTTAGGGGCCTATAAATGATGATTTTAAAAGGTAATTAATGTAAGGGTACTCAAGATAGGTCCAAATTAGACCAAGGATTGTACTATCTCCAAGAAGGGAGTACAATTCTGGTGGTCACACTTCCTAATGAACTTGCCATCTAAAAATTCCTGCAACAAGATCACAAAGTATCTTTTGCACAAGCTCCCACTCAAATCTAGATTAGTTCAAAAAACCCAACAACCCACAACTAAAACCAAAGGTGATCAAGATCTGATACCACTTTTAAGGAAGCTAAGATAGCAGAATAACTTCTTACACTAATCTTGAGAGGAGAATAATGTAAAACTTTTATAGATCTTTAACAGTTAGAGAAACTTAAACATAAATAAACATAAATATCACGCATACCACGACACAGTGATTTACATGGGGAAAATCCTTTCGGGAGAAAAACCCCACACTCCAAAAGCTTCCCAATATATTATTCAATAAATCACAAAGATTACAATATACTTGTAGAGCAAGATTCTCACAGGAGTATCACCACTTAGAGATCAAGAGACAACACGACTGCTAACAGACTGTCATAATACATCATCATATCTCTCTACCACAACCATAATACAATGCCCTCATAAAATAGGGTTACATTCTAGGGAAAGACAAGCCAACAAAATATCCACCATTAGATCTAAAACCTAATAATTAGCAGTCTAGATTTACAATGTATCATTTATCTAATGTATGTCGGCCATTTTAGAATTTTCCTGAAAAAGTTAACAAAAAATTGTTTATATGCATCCCACCTTCCCCAGGCCTTAAGCCATTATATACACCTATCGGTGTAACTAGAATATATATATAAATATATACATCCTATCAACAATAAATCGTTATATAATTGCAAGGTTGACACACATTTCCCAATAGGAACTATACCTTTGGCCTATGAGAGATGCATTACTAGCAGTTAAAATTGGTAGTGAGCCACCCCTTCTTTATTCTTTCTTCTGGATAATGATTCCTTTGTCAGTGAGCCATCGGAAGTGAGCCTTTCTTTATCTTTTTGGGTAGTGAGCCTTATTGTATTCAGTGTTGCAATTTATATATTAGTAAGCTAATCCTCACCATGGTTTTTCCCTTCTTAGGTTTTCCACATAAATCTGGTGTTCTTATGTTTTTGATGTGTTTACAAGTATTACTTCTTTACATGATTACATTTTGTTAATTCATGTTAAGGCTTTAATGGTGGATAACGTTTTAATAACTGATGCAGATCTAAATGTTAATGAGGGTTTTTGATGTTTTAAAATACTACAACTGATTCACTCCCCCCTCTCAATTGTCTTGTGCATATAACAATTGGTATAAAAGTTGTGGTTCCCAGGAAGAAGCTTAACCACTTGAGGTAGATCCAGACAGTGCACAAGAAATGTGTCAAATATCCCTGGTTCAATGGAACAAATTTTACCTACTGGAAAGCTATGATGGAGTCTTTCTTAGTCTCCCTTGGATTTGGTGTTTGGTAGTCTATTGAAAAAGGTTATACTATTTATGCAAATGGACCATCAACTGATGATGAGATCAAGGCATATGAGAACAATGGAAAAGCAAGGAATGCAATCCTTAGTGGTCTTATTGATTCAAAACTTGTGAATGTTATGAGCTACAAGTCTACTAAATATATTTGGACAAAGCTAGAAGGAATCTATGAAGGATATGAAAAGGTCAAACAAGTGAATATGCAGATCTACAAAGCTAAATTTGAAACCCTAAGGATGTCTAAAGATGAAGCTATTACTACCTACATTCTCAGAGTTGATGAAGTTGTCAGTGCCATCAATGGTCTTGATGGAAAGCTGGATGAAAGCAAATTGGTAAAAGAGGTATTAAGAACTCCGCCTAAAACTTATAGTCGTAAAGTTTCTGCAATTGAGGAAGCTCAAAATTTGAATAATTATTCTAGAGATCAAATGTTTTGTGCTTTAACATATTTTGAAATGAGAGAGTTTGGTCAAGATACTACAAATAAAGAAACTTCTATTAAAGTCTACAAAGTGGAAAAGGATGATGGATCAAATCTATATGATCTTGATGAGGTGGAAGAAAACTTTTTGAGGAGACTAAAAAAGGGTACTAGAAAATACAGACATAAACTACCTTTCAAATGTTTCAATTGTGGAAAGAAAGGTCATTATGCATCTAAATATCCAATCAAAGTTACTAATGACAAACAAAGGGATCATAAGGGTAAATTTTTCAAGAAGATTTATTATGTTGAAAAGGACATCAATGTATCTGATGACGAAGAATTAGATTATCCAGACGAAGGGAGTGATGAATGCTTGTTCATGGCTTTAAATGTTGGAACTAATTCTACTAATCTTGAAAGATGTGTAAAGGAAAGTTCTCTAGAAATTGAAGGAACCATGTTGACTACTTTTCATGCTAGAGAGGAGAAGAATTACTGGATCATTGATAGTGGATGCTCAAATCATATGACAGGTGATAAGAGTAAGTTTTTTAAGCTTGAAAAGTATGATGGTGGTCTTGTTAAGTTTTTAGAAAATACATCTGCTAAGATCTGTGGAAAAGGTTCACTTAGTTTTGATGGAAAGCATAATACAGATGTTCTTTATGTCAAGGGTCTTTGACATAATCTTTTAAGTGTAGGACAAATGTGTAGCAAAGGATATAATTTTGTGTTTCAGAATGGTGGTTTCTAAAGTCAGAAAAGGAAGCTTTGGTATTTTGGTTGCTACTAGAACAAGGACAGGAGGTAATGTCTATCAACTCAAAGGTAATGGTGCAAAGTTATTTATGTCTTAAACTAATGAAAGTTGGCTATAGCATAGAAGAATGGGTCACATCGATTTTGATAGCCTAGTATGGATAAGCTCTATTGATGTTGTGAGATATTTTCCAAAGATTACAAAGCCTATCAATGCAATTTGCAAAGAACGTCAAGTTGGAAAGCAAACAAAGGAAAGATTCAAGACAAAAAATATTCTACCACAGGTCTCTTGGATTTAGTGCATAGAGATCTATGTGGACCTACTAGAATTAGAAGTTCATGTGGTGGCAAGTATTTCATGTTATTAATTGATGATTATTCTAGAATGGATTGGGTTACATTTATCAAAGAAAAATCAGAAGCTCTAGACAATTTTAAAGCATTTAAGGCTATGGTTGAGAATGAAATGAATCTAAAAATTAAATGTTTAAGGTCTAATAGAGGTGGTGAGTTTACTTCAAATGAGTTTAACAATTTTTTTGAAGATCATGGAATAAAGATGCATTTGTCAACCCCTGGAACTCCTCAGTAGAATGGAGTTGTGGAAAAGAAAAAACAAAAAATTTCAGGAAGTCGCTAGGACAATTATGAAGGAAGCTAATTTTATAAATTTCTATTGGAGAGAATCAATTCATATTGTTGTCTATATTCTTAACAGAGGTCAAGCAAGAGCAAATAGTTCAAAGAACCGCTATGAGTTATGGTATGGTAAACCCCATACTGTAAAATATTTTAGTCTTTGGAAGAAAATGTTATATCAAAAGGGATGAGGAAAACTTGGCAAAGTTTCATGCAAGATCTGATGAAAGAATCTTTCTTGGATACTCTACAAGAAGCAAGGCCTATCGATGTTACAACAAGATATTGAAGAATATTGTTGAGAGTGCAAGTGTCAAAGTGGATGAGGAACCACATCAAAGTTCAATACTAATAGAAGGATATGAATCTGATGAATCCCCTTGCAGTGAAGAAGAAAAGGATGAAGACAAAGGAAAAGAGTTGACGGTTGAAGAGGAAGAAGCTCTAGAAAAGAATCCTAAGACTCCTAAGTATGTGGAGAGAATCATTTAGAAGATTATATCATTGGAGATAAGAGAAAAGGTGTGCTAACAAGGAGAAAATATTCTATGATAGAGGAGCAAGTAATTTTTTGTTTACTTTTTGAGGAGGAACAAAAAACAATGACCAAGGCATGCAAAGATGAGAATTGGATCAAAGAAATGAAGGAAGAGTTAGAATAGATAGAGAAGAATCTGACTTGGGAATTGGTCCCAAGAATAACAAATAAGAATGTGATTGGTACTAAGTGAGTATTCCAGAACAAGTTGAATGAAGATGGAAAAGTTGTCAGGAACAAGAATAGACTTGTATGTAAGGGTTACTCAGGTTGAAGGTATAGATTTTAAGGAATATTTTGCTCTGGTTGCAAGAATGGAAGCTATCAGGGTGTTTTTATCTTTTGTAGCACATAAATATTTCAAAGTATATCAGATGAATGTGAAGTCTACATTCTTGAATGGTGAATTGGAAGAAGAGGTATACATTGAACAACCAGAAGGTTTTTAGTTGTCAAAAGATGCAAATATGGTCTGCAGGTTGAAAAAAGTATTGTATGGACTGAAGCAAGCTCTCAGAGCTTGGTATGCAAGGCTAGATAAGTATTTGTTGTAGCAATGATTTAGGAAAGGTACTGTAGATAGCAATTTTTATTTCAAAGTTGAAGGAGAAAAAATCTTGATTGTGGTGGTATATGTTGATCACATAATATTTGGAGGAAATGAAGATATGTGTAAGAAGTTCACAGAGGAAATGAAAAAATAATTTGAGACTTCAATGTGTGGGGAGATGAATTTCTTCCTTGGTTTGCATATTAGTCAATCAAAGAAAGGTATATTCATATCACAATCTAAGTATGTTAAGGAATTATTGAAGAAGTTTGGAATGGATGACTCTAAACTAGTATGTACTCCTATGGTTATTGGTTGTAATTTAAGCAAGAATGATGAATATCCTAAGACAAATCAAAGAAAGTATAGACCAATGATTGGTGGAATATTATATCTTACTGCTACTAGACCAAATATCATGCATTCAGTTTGTCTTGTGGCTAGATTTCAAGAAGATCCAAAGAATCTCATGTTGCAATAGTGAAAAGTATATTCAAATATTTGAAGGGAACTCTGAATTATGGTTTGTGGTATCCTAAGGATACTGACTTCTCCTTGAGTGCATACACAGATATAGATTGGGATGGATGTGTAGATGATAGGGAAAGTACAATTGGTGGTGCTTTCTTTCTTGGAAGCAGGTTAGTTTCATTATCTATTGTAGAAGCATAATACATTGCAACAACATCATGTTGTACACAAGAGTTATGGATGGAGAAAAAATTGAAGGATATCAGAGTTTCATATGACAAACCTATTCCTATCATGTGTGATAATACAAGTGCAATCAACATTTCAAAGAATCTAGTAATGCATTCAAGAACAAAACATATCTCAATTTGGTATCACTTCTTGAGAGAGAAATATGTAGAGAATGAGGTGAAGTTGGAGTATGTGTCTACTAAGGATTAGATTGCTAATATTTTCACAAAGGCTCTTCCAAAAGATAGTTTTGAGTATATCTGAGAGAAGTTATGGGTTATTGCCCCTCCTTTCAAATAGATGCATAAGTGTGTGCATATGTTTGGGAAGCATTTCAAGATACATTCTTAGTATTGGACTAATGTTGAAGGCTACCTCTCAAGGGGAGTAGGTAGTAGTGGTTGTTGGTTGGTGTAGTCAGATGGGGCATATAGTGTGCTCCTAATGGGGAGTGTTGTAAGAAGAATGAGTGTAGTTGCTTGTTGATATTGAAAATGGTGTATACAGATGTTTCCCTTTGAATGTTGTCAAAGAAGGAGAGCAAGAGAGTTGGTTGAGTTTATGTCCCTTTACATCGTTGATGTGAAAGGGGGAGAAAAAGTTGAAGTGGTTGAAAAACCATAGTGCAAAAATGGATATGGTCTAAAGACCACAGGGGGAGAGAGTATGGATAAGTATTGTCTGAGGAGCAAAGGAGGAGAATGATATAGAGTGTCGGTATTGTTGGTTTTGCATGAGAAGAAGTATGTGAAGAGAAAGGATGATGAGTAAAGAATTTTCCCAATCAGGGGAGTACTGCTATTTGTTGTATTGTTGTTGGTTGCTTTTGTCATTGATGGTTTTTTCAAAAAGAAGGTGTTGTCATCAATGAAAAAAGGGGAGATTGTTGGAAGTTTGGAAGCTTG
This sequence comes from Sequoia sempervirens, assembly GCA_007258455.2. NCBI lineage: Eukaryota > Viridiplantae > Streptophyta > Pinopsida > Cupressales > Cupressaceae > Sequoia > Sequoia sempervirens. The sequence continues at coordinate 668,399,647 of VDFB02058242.1, read as the reverse complement.
AGTTGTTTGTGAGTTTCTTGGGTGTTGTCATTGATGTCAACTCCTTGTATGAAGAGAGTATTAGAATGTTGTTGGTGTTGATAATTTCAACCCTTAACATCGGAGTTGTGGAAGTCTAGAGTTGATGGTATTAATGTCAACACAATGTTGTTAGTGTTGTCATTGATGTCCTACTTCAGCATAGTTGCAGAGGTTGTTGCATTGACTTGTGTTTGAGGAGATTTTTGTAGTTGGAAAATGTTGCAAATGTTGTAGATGTGTTGCAAATATGTTAGTAATGTTGCTGATGAAGTTGGTTCACTTAGTTTCCAAGTGCTTTTGAGAAAATTTGAATAAAAGAAAGTTCAGTGTGATAGAGTGGTGTTCAGTGTTTTTCTCTGCATTTCTTCATGGTTGAAGATATGCTAATGTGGTTTATAATTGATGATTAGATATTTTTAGAGGTGTTATATCTATAGTTTTAGGTTTTGAATCATTCTATATTGGAAGATGTGTTTGACAATATGTCTATATGGTAAAACAGGGTGTCTAGGAGAAATGAGATTGCTCCATATTTCTCTGCAATGAAGGTTTTGGAATTGAAAATTTGGGAACATGCTTATAATTATTGTATCTACCTTACCTTGAAGCTTTAGGTGTTGAGTTGCTCTATAAGATTGTCTGATGTCTTGGGTTTTTGTGGTAGTACATCTGGATGCACAAAATGAAGGTGTTCTTGAGTTTTAGGTGGTTATAGTAGTTGTGCATAATATTTTGATGATGCTGGAATATTCTGAGATGTTGTATGAATAGTGTGGAATGTTGTTGTGTGGTCTATGAGATGTTTTTGGATCTTGAGAGGTGTGTTTGGAGTCACTTGTTAGTGTTAGTGCAGGTTTGGCCAACCTGGCATGCTAGTGCTAATTGTGGAGGATAATTGTTGATTGAGGAAATGTTGAGAAGTGTGTTTGTGTAGATTTGGGTCCTAATTAAGTAGTGGCATGGTTTGGATTCAATTATTTATATTTTGGAAGTGTTTGGTGTTGACCTAGATTTGATGTTGCATGTTTGTGGTGTATATGTTTCATTAAGGCTGACCTAATTGCGATTGTTTTAGGTTGTGGAGGGTATAAATGCAAGGAGAATTGTTGTTTGGATGGTATGAAGAGTGTGATGTGAAAGATGTGAATGTAATTAGGTATGATGATCTAAGCGTGAGACTTAATGCTTATGAATTCCTAATGCATTACTAGCAGTTCAAATTGGAAGTGAGCCACCCCTTCTTCTTTCTTCTAGATAGTGAGTCCTTTGGCAGTGAGCCACTGATAGTGAGCCTTTATTTATCTTTTTGGGTAGTGATCCTTATTGTATTTGATGATGTAATTTATATTAGTGAGCTAATCCTCGTCGTGGTTTTTCCCTTTTTAGATTTTCCATGTAAATCTGGTGTTCTTATGTGTTTGATGTGTTTGTATTATTGCTTTACATGTTTACATTTTGTTAATGCATGTTAAGGGCTTAATGGTGGATAAGGTTTTAAGAACTAATGCGAATCTAAATGTCAATGAAGGTTTTTGATGTTTTAAAAGTATAAAATTGATTTAGCCCCTCTCAGTTGTACTATGCATCTAACAACAAGAATGCCTAAGAATACCAAAAGTAGTGAGCAAAAGGTGTCTACATTTCAGCGTGTCTGAAGTTGCTGGAGGAAGTGAGCCAAAGGTTGCAAATGGTTGTGGTGGTTTCTCCTATTGCTTTGAGGTAGTAAACCTCCTTGTAATAGTTTCTTTCTATTCTATTTGTAATCCAAAAAAAGTTATCTTCCTAGGCAATGAGCCTTTCCTTCTTTTGGACATTGAAACCTTTGGGCAATGAGCTCTCTCGGCAGTGAGCCTTTTGTAATCAGTATTTTTATTCATATATATGTGAGTTAATCCTCACCAAGTTTTTTCCACGTAAAATCTGGTGCTCTATTGTATATGGTTGTTGATGTGTTGATGTTCCCTTTGTTTACTTTCATGCTAATGCTTAATAAGGGTTTGAAGATTAATGAGGGTTTGAAGGTTTTAATGCACAACTGATTCACCCACCTCTCAGTAATCCTATGTTTCTAACAGACCTATCCATGCATTCATCCATGTATTCATCATTACATTTTTAGCTTCTTCCTAATTTTTGCTTAAGGGGGTGTTGGAGGAAATTAAAAAATCACCCAATTAACTATTGATTAGGTCCCCTTTTTAATTTATCATACTTAAGCTAAAATTAGGCATGCAATTTTTTTCTCATTACATATGATGAATACACATGTCATGATCTAATTTTATCCTCACCTAGGGTTTTATCTAGGGTTTCCTTTTGAATATTATTTTTATAAGAATTAAGGATTGTATATTATAATCATTCATTATATACACCATTGGTTTTGTTTCTTCCTAAGGGGAGGAACATTCTTTGATAGTTGTGTACTATCTTTTACATCTAGTTTCAGGAACCTACCACTAGATCTCTTTTGGGGGGTACTTACTCTCTCTCTCTCTCTTATTGAGGGTGTTCTCTCTTCATTTGTGGGTGGGGGGATTTTTTGAGATAACTTTGTTGCATGAAACAAATTGTTGTAGTCTTATTTAATATTATAACTTTGTTTTTTCTGAAAAGATTGATAAAATTAGATAGTTGTTTGTGGACATAGCCCAAAGGGTGAACCTTGTTTAAAAAATTGTTACCTTTTTGTGATTTTTTTGTTCTGTCATTTATTTTTCTATCTGCATTATTTAATTCCTTTATTTAATTGTTCACTTGTACCTGAGATAAAACAAAGGGATGGGGGTCTAGTGCCCCCCAAACCTTTCCTTTAAATCCATTCTTAATTCTGATGATCCCTCTTCCTTTGGTCATGATTTAAGGTTGTTCATTTTATTTTGCATCTAGCAAAAGAGTTCAATCCTGAGTAAAAAATAATTAATTATTCAAGTTTCAATAGTTTCCTTGAGAAGAGAAAAGACTGATATCACAATATTGGTTTTTAATGTTCAGTCTGATGTCATTTATTTGTTGGAGCATGCTTTAGTTTTAACATTTATTGGAATCCACATTTTTTCCATTTCCTGAAACCTAGGCTCAAAGGAACTAGAATCTAGAGGGTGACCTAGAAATAATGTAAACATAAATTTTCATGGTTTTACTAATATGGTGGATCAAAACATGGTGTTCACTTGTGAGGGCATTATTTCCATAATTAGGAAGTTTCATTCATCAAACCTTGGCATGTAGGGTTTATCTAATGTAGGAACTTCCAACTAAGATACCTATTTGGATTAATCTTCCTAGGCTTCTGATGGAATTTCAAAGATAGGACATTCTGCAATCAATCACAATGGTTATTAGAAAACACTTAGGTCTGTCTTATCATGTTGTGGACCAAAAGATAGCTTCTTTTACCTATCTTTGTGTTGAAATTAATTTAAATAATCATCTCCTAGATTATTTAAAAATTAGATTGGATAATATGAATTGGATTCAACAAATTGATTATGAAGCACTCCTCTTTTGATGGTAGGTGTACCCAAAATATAATCATCGACAAAGAAATTGGTCATATATGAGATCTAGAACCCCTCAACCATCTCCTAAATAATACACAATCAACTCAAAGGTGAAAGAAAAGAACCCAATTCCTTCTAAATTTCCATATGTAAATAGATTTATCCCTATAAATCATGTGCTAAGGGGAAGTTCATGAATTGAAAATAGGACATATCTAGAGGGATGCATAATAACAAATTTGATGTCTTAGAAACCTTTGAGGAGATGGAAGCAATGAAGCATGACAAGATTCCAACTAGCTAGGAGGTAAATATTTTGGATTCAAGTACTCTCTATTCCAACTGACATACATTCAAACTTATAAATGCATATATTACCAAAGTAGGGAGATCATTTTTCAAGAAAATAGCACAAGTGGAAAAACCATATGAGAGAGGAGGGTTACCTTCATTATAAATTGATTCTATCCAAGTGGAAAGTGCACAAATGGAGTCAAATGAATTTCAAGCTATTTAAATCCTTTGAATAAATATGGGGCAAAAGAAGATGGAAAAATAAAGTTCCCTACAAAAGAACTATTAGAGTTACTCAAGGAATCAAACCTCTAGGATCACTTAAAAAAATAGAAACAACCTTCTACAAGAGAGAAAAGCAAGAGAAATCATTTGCAATAATGGATGCAAGATAATATGACCAATATGCTATTGGAGTGGTGAAGACACTGAGAGGGGGGGTGAATCAGTGTCTAGAAAAATTAATTCAACTTGTTGACTTTCAAAAATCCCTTTTAAACCTTCTGAGAACAATATGAATTATGTTTTAAAAGCTAACATGTGTGCCAATCTGAATTATTGATTCTTAATCACATAAATGTATAATTATGAAACAGTAAGATCAAAAATGAAACCAAATAAAAGAACCATAACACAGTGAATTTCCTGAGTGGAAAACCCTCTTGGGGTAGAAAAACCACTCAAAAAATTGCCTCACTGGCTTAATAAATCTCACTGGTTACAAAATGCCTCACTGGAAAAAATGGCCTTACTGACCAAAGAACCTCACTGGTTACAAGAATGCCTCACTGGCAATGATCAATCTGTCTCACTGACTTGATCATTTTAACTTCACTATACATTTCTGAATAGAATCATTAACTACAGAGGATCACTCTATTTCACTTCAAATCATATTTCACTTTCAATCTAATACATTTAATATCTTAAAGATTCATTTATTAGAATCTCTAAAATATCAAATATATCATTTATTCAATCTATTTTGCATCATGTTTGCAAAAAATTCAAATACAAAATTATATTTACACATTCAACATGATAACTCTGTTAAAAGCATCGAACTACAAACAATGATAAATCACTATTTATATAAACATTCCAAGAATAGTAACTTCCTTTCAGATACGTAGCCTGTTGACTGTCTTCAAAACTGCCCCCTGTTCAAGCTTATAACCAACAAGAAAAACCATATTCAAACTATACCAAATTGCCTCATGTTGAGTCACCAATGTGACACAACCTTCTAACTGTCTTTTAACATAGTATTTATATTGTTAATTGTCTTTGAATTGAAAAAAAACTATCATCTTCATAACTGATCTGTATGCACTTTAACCCTTAATCACAAAATGGTTTTGTGCTTTTGTTAAAAACTGACTAGGGTTTCAAAAGAAATAGTTACAAATTAATGAAACATCATTTAAAAAAAACCCAACACTATTTACCAAACTAAACAATAGTTCAAAGTTAAAACATTTTAGATAAAATTAGAGCCATCAAGGTTAAGGAACGAAAACACCTGTTCACCCTTGCTTCATTTCATCGAAGTCACTGCCTTAACACCTCCATTGCCATTCTACATGTTCTATCGTGCCCTAGCTCGAGAGAGCTCTTTGTCTTCAAAAAAAAAAGATGGATAAAAAAACTACATCACAAAGATCCCTTGAAACTATCATTACTTGGTGAAACCCTAGACTGCCCGAGCCACATGAAGAAATGAAACCATTATGCCAAACATTCCCTTGGGCCCGAGAAATTTCCTTTCAACAATATGAAACATGTGCCAATAATAAAAACCTTAAGAGTCTGGTTTGCAAGTCATTTCGACACCTTTATTTCCACTTTATTTTTCATAACCTTTGCCAATATGAATGCCAAGGTGAATAGTCACTATAAAGCTATAAACAACATAATGCCTTGTTGATCATTTACATATCCACCTTGTAAAACAAACATGTCTTACCATGAAGCCTCATCAATATACCTTGTTGGTGTGTTCATGATTTAAATGTTTCCTTGTGAACAACATAATCAATAAATGATATATACATCAAGGTTTGTACAATAAGCACCATTCTCATACCTTATAACTCTGTAATAATGCTTGTTGAATGGCCCCAAGTGCTTAGCTCAAGACTTTAACAATTATTTCTACCTTAGACACAAATCAATGATAACCAACCTTGTATTACCCGTGACAAATAAAACAAGATGAAATTTAAAGAAAATAAGGTGCCTTGTGACCATTAACCACACAAGGAAGTGTTGGCCATAACCTGCTCATGAAGGTGCTCTCACATACATTCCAATACCAAACCATGTCAAGTCACCAATGCATCATTGTGATGATATAAAATATGTGCCTTGAAATATTTATAATGCATTGTCATACTTAAACCAACCTTTATCATTGTCATACTGAAACCAAACATTTGTCATCAACTGTCATCAACTGTCATCAAATCATTGTGTGTCTTTGACATCAAGGGCAACAACTGTGAGGACCAACAAACTCCCCCTTTGGCCTTGATGGAAAAACACCAAAGCTCTCTCCCCCTTTTTGCATCAAGAGACAAAGGGCTACACAAGAATAGATGAATCAAATGTAACATAGCAAGAAATAGATCTTATAATGGAGACTCTATGTGCACCAGTAGTGACTCAAATATAATGGATAAATATGAAGGTTGTAACAACTAATATATGATTACCAAAAAATCTATAACCTCAAATGTAGTGTCACCAAAACCTTGTGATTGAACACAAATCATGGAACAACAACATTCCAAGAATATACCCATGATATATAGCAGCAAAAACAATACATAAGTAATCCTGATATCCATCATGAAGGGAAAAAACTACAGGTTGCCTCATAAAAATATGTGAATCAATGAAATATAGGCATGAAAAGATACTCAGCAGGTGAACATGTCCATAACCAACAAGAATCAAGATTTACTAAAACACCAATTTAGTGTGCACATATGAAAGCTAAAAAACAATCATAAGATCATGAGGGCAACAACTGAATATGGAAGCAATAAATCCTCGTCTGCACACACCACTACTTTTAGTACAAACCTCTATCCTGTCACCTCAAAGAAAATCATATATCAAAAGAAATATGCAATGGATCCATTGATCATCAATACATAAAATGCCAAAAATACTATCAGATAACTAAATATTCATCAACTCAATGTACATTTCTCCCCCTGACTCCGTGAATATACTGAAATTGTGATCTTTGACATCAATGAAAACTTGTTCAATTCTCCATAGATCTTAGCACTATGCATGCAAGGATTGATAGATAAGGGTAGTGATGAAAAGATACTCAACAGATGAACATGTCCATAACCAACAAGAATCAAGATTTATTGAAACACCAATTTAGTGTGCACATATGAAAGCTAGAAAGCAATCATAAGATCCTGAGGGAAACAACTGAATATGGAAGCAATAAATCCACGTCTGCACACACCACTACTTTTAGCACAAACCTCTGTCCTGTCACCTCAAAGAAAATAGGTTATATATCCAAAGAAATATGCAATGGATCCATTGATCATCAATACATAAAATGCCAAAAATACTATCAGATAACTGAATATTCATCAACTCACTGTACATTTCTCCCCCTGACTCCATGAATATACTAAAATTGCGATCTTTGACATTAATGAAAACTTGTTCAATTCTCCATAGATCTTAGCACTATGCATGCATGGATTGATAGATAAGGGCAGTGATAATCCAACTCTTTAAAATAAATTCTATAGATAGTACCAACTGATCCTATTACTAGTCTGTCAAGAAGTAATTAGACACTGCATCTAAAAGAGATTGACAACACAAGTCCTGAAGAACATGAGAATATCCATTGGCATCATACCATACTGTCCACAACGCCACTATCTTGCACCAAGGATGTCCACATTAGTCTCACTTTCAGGTGTAACATGAAAGCACTGTCTCAAACTACTTTATCAAACAATATTTCACCAGTCTGCACCATGCATTAGCCAAATACCAACAAAAGTAAAGTGAACACTGATCATACCATGATTGAGTATTATTCCAAAAGTAACAAGTGCACTTCCAAAAACACCAAATGACACTGTCACTAATAAGAGTACATAGTCCAAAGCTTAAGTACATAGTTCAAAAGATGCAACACTGTCAAAGAATTCATAACACTCAAGAAGAGAAGAACTGTACCTCACACCTAGAGCAAATATCAAGCACCTTACAAACATAATTGTCACCAACATCAAAGTGCTACTTATTTTTAATCCTCCTTGGAATGATAAACTTCCTGCTACTTGCAAATCCGCTTTTGATCTAAACCACAAAGAAATCTTATGTTAATGTCATAAAAGCTTATGTAATTGTGTTCCAGTCACTGCACATAAAGGTCCTGTCACAACTTCACCATCAAGATTATTGTCCATGTTCCTATCACATCAATGTATCAAGTGTCATTCAAAGTTACAAATTTCACCAACAATCAGTGTCACCATCACTGCACCATGCTACTAACATACTGGATGTCAAAGGCTACTATTATATAGTTTTTCAAAGGTCTCTTCCTACATTAAACATCAAGCTTGACAACCACACAGTAAGATAATAAAATGCTCCAATACCAACAAGAAAGTTGTGGTAAAGAATATTGTCCTATCTTGAAAGCACTTTTGTCATAGTCATGATAGTTTCAAGACAAAACATATGAAAAAAGTATTCAAAGTATATAGACTTCAAACTTGTTATAAGATATACCAAGTCTTACCAAGCATACGCTTGTCATCCATCAATCCTTGTCAAACTAACACTGCATATTCCTAGCCAAAATTCTATTAGCAACATTAACATCAAATCTATTGAAAATGAAGTGAACCACCATTACATCTGCAATGGTATGATTTGTGCTCATGAAACCATGATTGTTATCCTTACTCACTCTTTTCTTCATAGGGTTAAGAGATATTACCATGATAAACTCCCCCTAAGTCCTTGCTTCTTCTCAGGACCTGGAAGGAATCACTTGTGCATGCAGTGCACAGTGTATTTTCATGGATTCATCTTTATCACCAGATTCATTATGCTTTCTTCTCCAAACCATATGTGATCCTTTCTTTTTCTCTTGATCTCTAAGTAGTATTTCAACACTGCTTCTACAAAAGTGTGCTATATGCCCAAGATGATTACATTTAAAACATCTTATATTCTTATCTTTCAAGAACACATTTTTCTTAACAGACTTTGTAGACCTTCTACAATGTGCAACCTTATGACCAAATTTATGACAATTGAAACACACTTGATTCTTTGAAACAAAAGAATTTCTTCTTGAAAACTCAAACCACCTTTTATCAACAAACTTACAAGATGCAACCTTATGACCATAAGTGTTACAAATATAACAATAACCTTGAAAATGAGAATAATTGTACCTCATTGAATGATGTTGTTTGAACGATGTAGATCCTATGAACCAACTGTTTCTTCTTCCACTTATGTTCAAAGCCTTGTGTTGTTTTTCATTTGCAACCTTATTTTTTGTTTCAGGAGCAGTACAATAGTTCAAGTCTATCTTCTTTCTTGGAGTTTGCCTTACTTTGAAATTCTTTCTATCTTTTGTTGCAAACACTATTTCAAGTTTAAACTCATCTTGAACTCCAGAGCTTTGTCCTTTTTCATATCCCAAACCAAAGTAATCTTTGTGCCTCTTTTGACTTCTCAACATGTTATTCAATGCATCAGTACCTTTCTCATATTTCTGAATCTTGAAGCTTTCAAGATCTTTTCTCAAGGAGATTATTTCACCTTCAAGCTTTTGGCACTCACTTGTTTTAATTTCCAAATCTGATTTAGTTACTTCAAATATTCTCTTATTTTCTTCAACTTCTAACTTCAAGTTTTGACATAATTCTATTGTGCTCTTCAGTTTAAGGCTAGTGTCTTCTTCCATTTTTTGTGATTCTGCAAGCTACAACTTCAAGTCTGCTACAAAATTTTCATTAGAACATCCAGTGTTCTTTTTCAAATGCAGATTTCTATCTAACTCAGAAGATTCCCTTTTTAAGGATTTTATCTCTAATTCCTTGACTTTTAACTTATTATCTATATCTTCTTCTTTTCTTTTAACTTCTTCTAGTTGAGCCTTACAATCTGTAACTAGTCTTTCTGCATGCTCAAGGGTTGAAAGAGTTTTAACGTTAAACTCCCTTTCTTCTTGGAGTTTCTTCTCTAAGTCTTGATTCTTCTTAATTACTATTTTGAGTTCATCTAGGGCAGCACATAATTCTCCTCCAAAATCAATTTCACACTCTTCATCTGATTCATTCATGTCTACCACAAATTCATCAAGTTCTATATTAGACATCATTTCTTCTACAGGCTATGGATTCTCCTTAGGCATTTCTACTTTTGCAAGATGTGATTTTTATTTCTTATTCCTATTCCTTCTACTTTTTTCCATATCAGACACAACACTCCAATACTAGGAGCCCTTAAGTCGATTAGACTTGATTAATCAAGGGTTTGGCTCTGATACCACTTTTTGGAGTGGTGAAGACACTGAGAGGTGGGGTGAATCAGTGTCTAGACAAATTAATTCAACTTGCTAACTTTCAAAAATTCCTTTTAAACCCTCTGAGAACAATATGAATTATGTTTCAAAAGTTAACATGTGTGCCAATCTGAATTACTAATTCTTAATCACATAAATGTAAGTACAGAAATGTATAACTATGAAACAATAAGATTACAAATGACACCAAATAAAAAACTATAACACGGTGAATTTCTTGAGTGCAAAACCACTCAAAAAATTAACTCACTAGCTTAATAAACCTCACTGGTTACAGAATGCCTCACTAGAAAAAATGGCCTCATTGAGCAAAGAACCTCATTGGTTACAAGAATGCCTCACTGGCAATGATCAATCTATCTCATTGACTTGATCATTTTAACTTCACTATACATTTCTGAATAGAATCATTAACTACAGAGGATTACTTTGTTTCACTTCAAATCATATTTCACTTTCAATCTAATACATTTAATATCTTAAAGATTCATTTACTTGAATCTCTAAAATATCAAATATATCATTTATACAATTTGTTTTGCATCATGTTTGCAAAAACTTTAAATAAATAATTATGTTTACACATTCAGCATGATAACTCTGTTAAAAGCACCAAACTACAAACAATGATAAATCGTTGTTTCTATATACATTCCAAGAATGGTAACTTCCTTTCAGATAAATGTCACACGTAGCCTATTAACTATCTTCAAAACTGCCCCCTGTTCAAGCTTATAACCAACAAGAAAAACCATATTCAAACTGTACCAAACTGCCTCATGTCGAGTCACCAATGTGACACAACCTTCTAACTATCTTTTAACATAGTATTTATAATGTTCATTGTCTTTGAACTAAAAACAAACTGTCATCTTCATAACTAATCTGTATGCACTTTAACCCTTAATCACAAAATGGTTTTGTGCTTTTGTTAAAAAATGACTAGGGTTTCAAAAGAAATAGTTACAAATTAATGAAACATCATTTTAAAACAAACCCAACACTATTTACCAAACTAAACAATAGTTCAAAGTTAAACCATTTCAGATAAACCAAGAGCCATCAAGGTTAAGGAATGAAAACACCTATTCACCCTTGCTTCATTTCACCGAAGTCACTGCCTCAACACCTCCACTGCCATTCTACATGTTCTGTCATGCCCTAGCTCGAGAGAGCTCTTTTTTTTCAAAAAATAAAGATGGATAACAAACTGCATCACAAAGATCCCATGAAACTATCATTGCTTGGTGAAACCCTAGACTGCCCGAGCCACATGAAGAAATGAAACCATTATGCCAAACATTCCCTTGGGCTCGAGAAATTTCCTTTCAACAATATGAAACATGTGCCAATAATAAAAACCTCGAGAGTCTAGTTTGCAAGTCATTTTGACACCTTTATTTCCACTTTATTTTTCATAACCTTTGCCAATATGAATGCCAAGGTGAATAATCACTATAAAGCTATAAACTTGACATAATGCCTTGTTGATCATTTACATATCCACCTTGTAAAACAAACATGTCTTACCATGAAGCCTCATAAATATACCTTGTTGGTGTGTTCATCATTTAAATGTTTCCTTGTGAATGTAACATAATAAATAAATGATATATACATCAAGGTTTGTACAATAAGCACCATTCTCATACCTTATAACTCTATAATAATGCTTGTCAAATGGACCCAAGTGCTCAGCTCAAGACTTTAACAATTATTTCTGCCTTAGACACAAATCAATGATAACCAACCTTGTATTACCCATGACAAATAAAACAACAAGATGAAATTTAAAGAAAATAAGGTGCCTTGTGACCATTAACCACACAAGGAAGTGTTAGCCATAACCTACTCATGAAGTTGATCTCACATACATTCCAATACCAAACCATGTCAAGTCAACTAATGCATCATTGTGATGATATAAAACATATGCCTTGAAACCTTTATAATGCATTGTCTGTACTGAAACCAACCTTTATCATTGTCATACTGAAACCAAACATTTGTCATCAACTGTCATCAACTGTCATCAACTGCCATCAAATCATTGTGTGTCTTTGACATCAAGGGAAACAATTGTGAGGACGACCAACATATGCAATACTCAAGATTACAATGGTATTGGGATGGAATAAATACAAATGAAAACCCATTGGTTTGTAATGTCCTAGATGAAATATATTTTTTGAAAAACTTAAATTTGCAGCAAGGGACATTAATTGAAATTTAAATTTCATTCACATACCCAAATAAATTGATTTCTTAAATAAACTAAAGTTCCCACAAAGAATTAACAAGAAATCTCAAAACTATGGACCTAAATTGGAGATTTGACTACCAAATCAATTTGAAACTTCACCAAAATTAACATGAAAATAAATAACAGAAAAATATGTATTATTTGCAAAAAACCCACATCCTCAAGGATAATACAAACGATAAGATGCTTCTACTACAAATGAACCTAAACCAGTGAGCAAATTTGAAGCCTAAAATGCACTGGAAGCTCACAAACTTCAATCTTGATAAACTCACCAAAATTCAAGAAGAATTTATTGATGAAAAACTATCATGGAAAAATATTAAATAAAAAAAATATATGGCCTCAAGGATACAAAAATAATTATGTAACTATTATCCAAATCTAAAGCAAAAATATGTTCTGAAAGGCATTTCCGAACAACACTATTTTTAATGAAAGCTCACCTAGCACACCAAATATTTACCAAATGATCAAACATCAATTTGAAACAAAAAATATCATCAATGTACAACCACAGTGCTATTATCAAAAGCTAAAACAACTAAAATTTTAAATATGAAACAAACTTCACAAATAATCTTGACAATCTTCACAAAACTACTAGAAAAACAAAGAAATCTAAAAAAACTTTCAGAACATTGGCAATCTCTGGATAAAATTGCACCTGAATCTACCCTCTGGACGACTAAATTTGAGCATTTAATCCCCTTGGTTTATCAGCCTTGGAGATCCATCTTCATCATGTTATCATCTTTTGAAGAAATAATCAAAGCTTAGTAAAATCTGCAACAAGAACCTAAAATGAAGCCAAAAACATGCATATATGTGAAACCACTTCAATTTCCAAGTTGGGAGACCCAAACCCATGACCAAGGAGAGAAATTCTCTTGAATGTAGTGCATGTAAACTTTGGTGCCAAGTGTCCTCCGATTTCTTCCACTCTGAATGCATTGTGCCACTTGTTCTGGCTTGTCATGGTCATTGAATGCCAAAAATAAGCTATTTGGGAATCTTTTGTCGAAGTAGGAAAATTAATTAAAATAAAATATATTTGGTGATTAAATATAATAAACTATTATTAACCAAATCACCAAAATTAATTATATTTCCCAATTTGTCAATTGATCTTGATTTGGTATTTTGAGCTTGTCGACTTACTATTTTCAGTAAGTTGTCTTAACAAAAATATAATATATGAGAAGATCTTATCTAGATAACTAAGACTTCTAGAAGTTAACCTAATATTTGAGTAAACTTAACATGTCTATAAGTTCCCTTACTAGGAATTAGCTAGGCGTAAGACTTTATTCACACCAAAACCCCCCTTAAATACAAATTAGGGAGTAGATTATTATGTAAATGATACAAAGATGGGTCTCGACTACTAGGCCATGTTAGGTACTATGTATAAATGCAATCTCTCATAAATAGAGAAAAGGAGAAAATCCACTCGAACAAAACTACTCTCCAAAAGAGAGATGAAAAAAATACTCTCAATAAAGAATGAGAAGGAAAAACCCCCATACGAGGAAAAAAACCCATAAAAAAAAAGACCATAAATGACCACCTTAAAAAATTAGAGTATTACTTATGGAATTGAAAAGAGCTTTTAGTTTCAACAAGAGAAATATAAACATAAATTGATTTCATGGTAGCTTCAACATATTTATCTAAGCTAAATAAAACATTTAGTTTCAAAATGTGCAACCTATGATTAAACATAGGTATGTAGATCAAAATTCTCAAACCATGTACTATACACTACAAGTAAATGGTTCAGGGAGGGTCCTCATCTGAAGTAGTGCAATGGATGGTTCCTCTAATGTTCCCTCAACCATAGCCGAAAAGGTGTAACTTCTGGTTGTGCGTACCCTTTGCGATGCTTCTCTAGAAATGCTTGTCTGCTCAAATATTACACTGTGATGTAAATTTGTCTTTCTTGTGCCACTCTTAACCCAAACAAGTTTCTCTACAACCTCTTTCATTGACAGTATCTTCCTCCTTTCCAAATGAAGGCTTTCTCTTGCTAACTTGCTATATCTTCCATCTCTTGTAGATTTTCCTCCTCCAATACTTTGCTATCTAAGATAATTTCTCTAAGGCGGTTGTGGTCAAGTCTAGATAGAAAGAGACTAGATAAACTCCAATCCTCATTGTGCCTTTCTATAGAGATGGGTTTCAGATTGTCAAGAGCTCAACATGGACTACACCAAAATTGTATACATCACTTTTATCAATGAGCTGACAAGTTGGATAGTACTCAGGATCTAAGTAACCCCTTGTGCCAATTATATTAGTAGTCAGATGTGTTTTATTAGATGTTGAGATCAGACAAGAAGTTTTAAAGTCTGCAAGTTTGGGTGAAAGTATCTCATTCAAAAGAATATTAGAGGATTTGACATCCCAGTGGAAAATGGGTTGAGATGCTCCAGAATGTAGATATGCTAAAGCCTCCCCCATATTGATTGCAATCTACAAATGTGATGCCCATGTCAAATACCTCTCTTTAGACTATAAATGTTTGAATAGTGTTCCATTCAGAAGGAATTCAGATACCAACAATAGGAATTTAGTTTGGATGCAACACCGAAATAATTTCACTATGTTTCCATGATTGATTTGAGAGAGAATTATAACTTTATTGAGAAACTCATGGTAATCCTCTAGATTTAATGCTTGTTTGGACTTTTTAAAGGCCACAAGAGTACCATCCAATAGAATGCCTTTGAACACAATTCCAAAGCCACCACTTCTCAACACCATTTTATTTGAATAATTATTAGAAGCTCTTGCCAATTCTTTGGTAAAAAACATTCTAAGGCTCTCTCTCCCCATTCTAGATGTCATGAATTGTTGCAACCGTTGAAAATACTTGGCCTCCACCAGTTTCAAGTGGTTCTTCTTTAGCCACCAAATCATAAGACAGGCTACTACTGAGACTACCACAAACAAAGAGATAGATCCTATTCATTTTTCCAAATCAAATGTTCAAACAAGATTACAATGAGATTATACCTATTTTCATTTAACTTGCAGGAAAACAATTAGAATAACATAAAAGCACATATTTTTTTCTATTACATCACCTATGATTGCAGGGAAGATAACATGAGTTGAACTATTTATGACCACACAGAGTGTTCCATTTTGAAATGTAAGATTAGAGGGAGGAAACAAACATAATAATCAAATACGAAAGCATAACAAGAATTATCTAAACATCAGGTTGCTACTGCAACATCATATCCATTGATTGATCACATTTACAGAGGCAGATGAGAACTCTACAGAGTGAAATTCCAATAACAAGTATCTGCATTGGATTATATCTGTATAAGTCTCTTTGTGTCTATTACATATCAAAGCAACCTTATTTATAGTTGCATAGAGTTGGTTAAACATATAGTCAATACATAGGAATAGATAAGTATGAAATATAGATTAGATCAGATTGTAGGTGGTGAGGATGAGGTGGTCTCCAATTGGTGGTGGAGAGATTGATCTGTCAACTTGCAGTGAGGCGGTGGAGAACACACAATCAGATAGTCTTATCTTCATCTAATTTTCAAATCAGATTTTTTTTTGACAACCTTATCTTCATCAAATTTCCAAATCTGATTGTGTTCGAGAGAGAAATTAATTCCAACACCCCCCCTTAATTTTGAATACATATGCTTTAGCATTCACAATACTCAAATTTCTTTGTCTTTGAAAATTATCCTTAAATTGTCAACTTACTTGTCAGCCAATCTTCTGATCTGCAGAACTCAAATTCAATTTCTTCATTTATGGAAAGTACTCTTCCTCATGCTATTGCATTCTTCTGAAAAAACTTAATTATATTACATTGTTGATGATGAAAATTGAGCTTGGTGTCTTCATGCACCTTCATCTTCAACTAATCTTTAGATCACTTAAAATCTTGATGTACACTTCCTGCAAACTCACTATCTACAGTTTTTCCATTTTTCTTAATGTCTTACAAGATAATATTAGTCACATTTCTCGAACCTTTGAATCTCTCTTGATTTCTATCATTCTTCACATATGAACCCTTATAGTTGAACGACTTTGTCAACATACCTATAATATTTTTCCAATTTAATCCATAGCTCTATCTACAATCCATCTGCATAGATTCTTTCATATATTCATTTTATCACTCTCTATTAGACAACATGTTTTTTCAGAATGGTTTTTCAAACCACAAATGCTACATGGATGTAAATCCCAACACATGTCATTCCTATGTCCTCCCCTATTACAATGGGAACATTGCATACATTGAATTCCTTGAATTGATTTGTTTGTACTTGTAGTACTTGTAACATCATTTTCCCTACCTGTTACATATCCAAGACCTACATATTTTGGCCTCATTATTGCCTCAATGGGCGCTTTGATTCCTCGCTCATACTTTCCTAGTCCTTTATCTTTATATCCCATATTCTTCATGATTTTCAAACCAATATTATTTTCAAAACAACTAACCATATTTGCACATTCAAACACATTATCACTTTCATCCTGACATTCTTTATCAGAAACAGTTTCAGCTAAATCACAACTACCAACTGATTGATCAAATGAACATCATAGATCTTTTGTGCTACATGAGACATCACAAATTGACACCTTTGACTTCCAACATTCATTTTCCTTTTGACAGGCTAGTAACATCTAATCAAACTGAATATTTTGTTCTTTCAATCTCAATATCTCATCATTTTGTAAACCATTTTCTTCTTCCAACAACTTTACTTTTCTCTCTAAATCTTCATTCTTCTTTTTTATTTCTTCAAACAACTTTAATCTTTCTTGTAACTCTTTATTCTCTTCCTTAAGATTTTCCAATTCTTTCTCTAAATCATCTCTTTCACATAAATAGTTATATCTTTTCTTTTCTAACTCCCTTCAATTTGCTATCAATTTGGAATTAGATTGCTTAACATTTAACACTTCTTCCTCCAAATTATCTTTTTCCTTCTTAATGCGCTTACCAACTTTTCCCATTGAAAATGATTTTAACTCACCTTATGTTTGCACTTGACTTCGATTTGCTACAACGATTTACCTCTATTTGGTAGCTTCGCATGCCTTCATTCTTCCTTGATTGATTATATCCTTAACTGCTTTATTCAAAAATAACTTTCAATAGCCTCTAATGTCTAGAGAATATTTTCCCTTGTGGCTTCCTCAAACTACTACGACCATCATTCAAACCATCGATTTCTCTATCAACTATTCTCTCTTGAATATCAACTATCTTCTTTATCGGCTACATCTAACATAATCCAACTCTTCTTCTGCAAAATATCTGACCTTACTTTGACCTTGGCTTCTTCTTCAACAAGTTTCATCAAAACTTGGTAGCTTCAATCTCATGGCTGCAATTTCTTCTTAGCAAATGCTTTAGCAATATTATGATCTTCAACCACCTATTGGTCCATGGTCTCTTCTTCAAGCTTTTGTGCTTCTTTCTAGGCAGCTTCTTCAAATAGACACTTCAGGCGACGACTTAGACGTTGGTCAAACACTAGTGCCTCTCTCTTTTTCCGTGCAAGTGGTTTAGAACTTTGGCCTCTTTATATGCAACTTTTTTGGCTCCTCTAATCTGTAGAGATCTTCAGTATTTTCCTTGTGGCTTTTAAAACTCCTATCTCTTAGATCTGCAACGACCTTTAACAACAACTTCATCTAGTATGACAACCTTTAAGAAACTGTGACACTCAAATACTTGACTAGCAATTCTTTTCCGGCAACTGCAACTCCTCTCTCATTAATAAAATTCAAGAGAGCGACCTCAAACGTTTCCCTTCTGTGGCTTCCTTTCTTCTTCTTTATGGATTTCAAACTAAAAAATTTAACAATAGCATACCTCTTTGGTAGTCTTCCTTGGTGTGGATGCTCTATTCTTACCTTCAGCTGCAATCTCCTTTTCTGTCTGGGGCAGCTTCCCTTTTGCTGCGAACCTCTTGTCTTGGACAACTACTGCACTAGCTTTACAAAGCAATAAATAATAACATTGATCTTGGCAGCGACTTACAAATGCTATGGCCTTTTCAAAGGCTGCTTCTAATATCATTCCATCTTAAGCGACATAAATCTTTGTAGAGGCTCTTCACCTTTCTGCAACTTCTTCACCAAATACAACAATTCTTTGATTTTCTCCAAAGGCTGCGGCCTTCATCAAGTATTAAAATCTGATTCTCTTTTCTTAATAGTTGGTCTTCAAATTTTTTAACTCTGCTCGTTCTCCTTTCAAGCAACGACCAACCTTTCAAATTTCTTCTTTTATCCTTTGGCGGCAATAATTTCTTTTGGGCCCAAATTTCTCCTTTGATTGTTACGGCTCTAGTACAACTACAACAATCTCTTTTGGCAACTCCTTTTCAAACACTTTATTGATGGCTTTTACAAATCTATGATTCTTAAACAAAAACTTTTCAGCTCCTCAAACTTACACAAACATCTAACTTATCTCTTCGTTACCTTTTCCTTTGACTATAGAGCCTCCTTCTTTCACCCAACAGTTACAAATTGTAGACTTTTCTTAACAAAATTTTTTCCATTCAAATAGCTCCAATAAGTTATGTTCTCTGCAAACACTACTACATAAAGCCTCGATTTAAGATGTTAATTTAAGACAAAATATTAATTTTGTCTTAAATATATTTTTAATTTTTTAATTGTCTTAAATTAAGACAATAAAAAAAATATTTTTGTAAAATGTATTTTTTATTTCCCTCTTTTTTTTCTTTTTCCCTCCCTCAATATTGGCCATGCATTTTCGACATGCATTTTTCTTTTTTATGAAGCTTCTTCCTTTGAATAATTTGCACAGTAAGCCACAACGATCCAGAACACACAGAACATGAGAAGAATCAAAGTACAGGAGCAGAAGAACAGAGGCACGACACAGCGGGCACATAGAATAGTCAACAGCACGGGAAGCACAACAAACGGGGGTTTTCCAATAACACAAGGACTTTTTCATCTGAAACGACAAGGGGCTTTTCAGAAAATCAAAAGGGAAAAGCTCAGAGCAAGTCACGAGTCCAGGATCTTTGGCAAGTGACAGCAATAAGGCTTCTACAAAGGGCCTTTTAGCAACAAATCAGGTGTGCCCACATTTTTTTTTTTGTTCTATTTTTCATCTTTTTTATTGATTCTCTATGTGTTGTTGTGCAATTCCAACGTTTATAACCTTGAAAACAATAAACAATTCACAATTCTCTGCGTGTTTAACCGTTCATAAGATTAAATTAAACACCAATACTGGTTGCGCAAAATAGAGACTTCTAGGGTTTACATGAACAATCGATGCCCAATATTTATATATAGCCTAATTTGTTAAAATAAATGTTGTCTCCATTCGGTAGTTTGGTGAACCTGACATGGTTTGGGCCTCAACTGTTGACGTCTTCGGTATAGTGTTTTAAGCAGATTTTGTTGGCGCAAAGATGTCCCACACACACATTATCGCTATCATTGTGTCTGCGATATTTATGGTCAATCTCGTGCAAATGCCACGCCATATACGATTTGCTGGCTCAATTCTCTTGCATGATTAACATGGAGTTGGTCAATCTAGTGATATAATCTTTGTTGCTTCACTTGAGCTGCCAGGTTTCAAAAGCAAAAGAAACAGGAAGAATGCCCATAAGTTTAAAAGGGGTATTTTATTTCGGTTGGGGATATTTCATGGGCATCCTGGGAAATGGTTTAAGCTCCTGAGACGAAACCAAAATGTAAGATTCCTTTTAGCACCTTGTTTGTAGGTGAGGGGCGAAGTTGGAAGAAGATGGGGAGATGGAAATCGACGGTTTGGCTATTTATCCCCTCCATTTTAGTGGTGATTGTGGCGCCCCTGCCAGTTGGTGGAGTCACCAATGGACCAGACGGTAGAATGCATTCAACGCTTACCACTTATTTATTTAGAAAAACATAATTACTTCCATGTTAGGCCATTATTTTTGCTAGGTGTTACCAAAAACGCTTTGAAATTCCCATTTTTTGACTATTAGATGACATCCGAAGACATATATCCTAAGAATGCTTATACTGAGAATTTTTTTTTATAGCTCCTTTTCTTATTAGGTGAATTAAATCAACTACTTCAGTTATTCTATACTTGTTCAATAAGGTATTGGGTTTATGATACGGAAGTGTAGACGAGATTAGACATGGAAAAGTACCTTGGCCTCTTTGAACAGGGAAGTGTGATTATGAAGTGATACTACCAAATTAGTTATACGGTTGGTGGCCATGAACAAGCATTTACCAGCCTTGGCTATGCCCCACCAAAATTATTTGAGTAAACAAGTATGATTTCTTCTGTGGGGATATATATTTTAATAATGTTGTCCACTTTGTCTCTTTGCAAGTCTCTTTAGGCTTGTTATATGAATTATCAATGTACTTAATACAGTTTTATATATCCATCTTATATTAATTTGATGAACATGATCTTTTTGTGGTTTACCAGATAACAAAATCTTTGTCTGTGTAATCATCCTCACTGTAAATCATTTCTCTATTATTAGTATCCTGTTGCAGTAGGTCTATGTTTGAACATGAAGGTGAATAAATTTTATGCTTGGCATTAAAAAAATTTAAATTCCAGAGTTAAAAAAAAATTCACAGACATGATCAATGTATGTGGAAGGATGGCTGTTGAAGATCACTATTTAATTATAATTGATTTGTTTTGCCATTTCTTTCGCTCTTTATTACTTTAAATTCTACTTTAGATTTATATTTATTATTTCTTAATCATTTTTCCTGTTATTGATGGTATTTTCCTTCGTTTTCCAGCTATTGATATGGAGAGATTATGATAAATATATACTCATTCACCGTTCAACTTAAATGATCATTTCAACAAGGAAAAGGTTAGGAATTTTACGCTAAAAGTAGTATTTCTCACAGAGAGAGGGAGAGTCTTCTGAATATATTGTAGCTCGTATGTTTTATATATCAAATATTGTATTGCAATATCTATTCATGGCACACTATATTTAATCTCCTGATGACCCAAGCGCCAACTCACTGCCCAAGTCACCATTGCATATAATGTTTGTTTGTAACTTTGTAGCGATCAACTTCACCTCCTAGTTGTAGCTAATGGCGAGACCTGATCACCCTCCATTCAAATTGGCCATTGGCCTTTGTGTTAAGCTCTGGTGGCACTTTGTTTGATATTAGAAATGCAACAAAAAATTCAAAGCAAGTACAATCAATAGCTTTAACATCGACGTGTAAAGCCACATGCAAATTTACAGCCATACCATGTGATCTTCGGCATTGTCTCATTGAATTTTTGTTATTTATTGTGCATGAAATCATTTTTATAGTCCAAGCTCTGGATTTTGCAGATAAAGCTGTTGAAGGATGGTGAAAATTCAATTGCATCTTAACAGCTTTAACAGAAAGGCAAGGTAATATAAACTACAGAACAAAGGAGGTGGGAAGATAAATGACTTTCAAAGTTAGACGACAGGCTGGATGAGTCAACAGGGCATAGTAGAGCAGACACGTTTCAGTTGTTTCTTCCCACTTAAATGTCCATTAATGACCTGTCAAACATATCCAATTAAATGGCCATAATAGACATAGTCGTACATGACGTCTCAATGTTTGTTTTTTGTTAGAAAACCTATACAGCCTGTACAAAGCCTCAAATAACACACAAGCTTATGTATAAATTAATAAATACTTGAACCACATCTCTCTTAGAATCCCATTTTATTAGCATCACTTTTCTTCCCTGTTTTTATGTTCTGTGATATCTTAGCTCTGTTAGGAAATAGAAATTAGAGAAAAAAAAATGGTGAACTCTGTTCTAATAAAGCCGTTGCCATTGGCTTCTTTAAATCACATATCTCTTGTATGCAAATCGTTAGAGGAATCAATTAATTTCTACGAAAATGTATTGGGTTTTGTTCCAATCAAGAGGCCTAGATCCTTTGGCTTTGATGGAGTCAGGTAACTTTTTTTAAAATTCTTTCTACCATTTTTATTATTTCTCTGTTTATCTGAATATCTGATCTCTATGTGCATTTCCAGGTTGTTTAATTATGGAGTAGCTATACATCTTCTGCAATGCGACAACACTGACAGTTTTCCCAAGAATTCTGAAATTGATCCAATGGATAATCACATATCATTTCAGGTTGGATTACTGTCTTACCTAATCTGGGTTCTCTGTTTTTGTTTCTGAAAAATCTGTTTTGATGGTTTTTATTCGTGTATATATATACAGTGTGAAAATATTGACCGTTCAACTTAAAAAATCATTTCAACAAGGAATTATTTGCTAAAAATTTGTGCAAACAAAAAGGATTCAAGAGTCATATAAGTACTCAATGAAAAACCATCACTCTGCCAATATTAGAATTACCAGTGACAAGGGACAACAAATATAATATTCAGAACATCATAATGGAAATTACTTTACACATAATCATTCTGAATCAGTACACGATAAGAGCCAATAATCATATGTAGAAGACTCTCATCAGAGGATCAAAATAATAAAGTTATATTACAATGAATACTTGGTCTAAAAAGCTTCACATTAGATAATTTTTTGGTCTATGATGTATATTTGTGTGCATTCCATTGTCCCCTGACATCTTTTTTTCGTACTTCTCAATAGTTTGTTTATGTTAATCATCTGTTTATATGTCTACAGGCTTTTTCCATCCCTAAAGATGCCCAAGGTAAGGTTGCAAAGTTCACATTCAATGGCACACCTGCTGAGATCAAGCATGGTGATGTTGTAATAGCAGCTATCACTTGTTGTACAAAAACTTCAAATTGAAATGTGATGCTTGGAGCTGCACTTGTTGCAAAGAAAGCTTTAGAATTAGGTCTTGAGGTATGTGCTTTTTTGTGCACATAATTTGAATATATTTATGATAAGGGAAGGGAAATAATTTTTGTACATGCTTCATGCGGTAAACATGAGTATTGTTTGAGAAAGAGTGTTGTAAAATGGCTAGGTAAAGCTCCCCAATTTTTAAGACTGAGCCTGAGTTCAAGTGTGAGTTTAATATTGTGATTAGTATTAAAAGGATCTAGTGGCTATGCGCTACTTTCATTTTTGCTAACCACAAATGCAGTGTTGCTCGGGCAATTAACCTTTTTGTTGCTGGCATGTGTGCCTCATCTTAGTGGATGACCACAATCTGCGGGCAGCTGATTTTACTCAATTTTGGGCAGTTGCAAAGGTATACCCTCTTCTCTTATTTTTATAATCTAGCTGATTAATTACAGCTCGCTTGTTTGTAACTGATTTTGTCCAAATAAGATTTATCCATGAATTTAAACCTTTCATCATAATTTTTCCAAATTCTTATAATATCTGTATTGATTGTATCCTTTTAATCATTTGGTAGTTTGTAGCATAATTGAATTGAACATGATTCATGTGTTTTGGGATTGTGATTGATTTTTTTTTGTATTTTAGAAGCTAACATTGTGTGTATTTTTGTTCATATCAGTTAAGAATGATTTTAAAAAATGTTATAGACTATTCAGAAATAGAACAGTGAATTAATTTTTTAATTTTTTATAACTAGACAGTGGGAGCTTCATTTTAATTCTAAATACTCTGATCTTGTTATATCTACAAAAATGTTTTGTGGGAATTAATTAGGTTTTGTTATTTATAGAATCAGCTCCTTTCATTAATTTATTTTCTTTGTATCATTTTCGGTTTGGGAATTTTTCCAAGTAGGATTCTAGATTTTAGAATGCTTCTTGATTTAGCATGGGCTGTTGAACGTCCCAGGAAAAGGTCTTTGTATCATTTGTTTTTTTGGAAAAGGAAAACTAAATGCTCCACTTGTGGAAAAACAAATTCCTTGACTAGTGATGTTTTTGGTTGTTTTGATGAATATGCTTTTATTACAAACAAAGATCAGGTTATGAAGTATACCTATTGGATGCTGCTTACAAGGATGTTGCGGTATATAGACATCTTTTCCTTATATTACTATTTGAAAAGTATATTCAGAAAATGTATTTTATTGAAGGAGTGTTTTTAGTTAAGATTGTTTGATGGACAATAAAGCCATTATCTACTCTTTACACACAATAATACATTTTGTGCTGAAACTAGGGATGTGCAGCTCAAAATGTGCACAAATTTACTACTGATAAAGTGCAAGAAATGGAAAAGTGTTGGGAACCTACCCCTCCTCTATACCTACAACTTGACATGTCGGTTTGTTCTCTTTCATTCTGTCTGAACTAACTATTATCTTCATATAAGGCTTGAGAGACTGATATATTTCTGCTTCCATTCTGAAATAAAAATTTTGTTGTGTAACATCTATGGCAGTATCATAGGGGGCAATCATCTGTTTTTATTTGTTTTCTGTCAGTTTTTAATGCTTTCCTTTTTATGATTTTTTACGATTTTAACTTGTTCATTTGTAGGCTTTATTTCATGGTGATGATTTAAATGCGCAAAATATCACAGAGGTAAATTAAGCTAGTTCAGAACTTTATGTTTTATTTTTTAAAAATTGTGTATATTTTTAATGCATCATTATTGAATTATCCGGAACTCTCAGATCTGAAATATTGTTGTGCAATATCTTAATCATGTGAATAGCATCATACACCATAAGTTATAGTTTTTCTAATATCTTGTAATTTGTAACTTTGGTGTTGTGTTGTATATGTTGTAAAGATAATGGTTTAACTTCTAATCCATTCAATTACTTACTTGCTTTAATATTTATAAAATAATTTAGTTTTGACAGTGGCCTTAGTGTTTTGTTCAGAATCTGATTTGGTATTGTGAAGATTAAAATCTAATTTGTTTCCAACCTTTAAGCTATGATATGCTGCATCATATTTGCTTTGTGTGTGGATTGCTAATATCTCTGATACTATTAGGTGGAGATGGATACAGATGATACAGGAAATAATGTGGAAGATCAAGATGGACTAAGCAGAACAAAATCAGGGAAGACAAATTCCCCTTCTGAGTTTTTCCAGCAAAAGGGTTGGTGCTAGATGTGATTTTTAAATTTCATCTGTGCTCTTTTATATGTTTATGCAATTCACTCTACATATTTTCTACTCTTCCACAATCTATATTATGATTTCAAATACCATAGCATACAAGTTAATAGGATTACATGCTACATATATAGAGTCTCATCTTTCGATCTTGTAGCTTCTTTGGTTGAATATACAATTACAAAATGCTTTAGGAAATATAACTAATGTTTTTATCTATTGAGTCCATTGTTCGTATAAATCAATAAATTCCTATAGGAGAGACTGTCCCATGATAGTTGCAAGTGTTGTGTTCATTTAGTAAAGTTGCCTGTGAGTTCATAGTTGGGTTTTATTTAGAATTATTAAGGTCACCATTGTAACATAAAATCATAGCTTGTCGGACTTCGATTTGGTTATTGTCTAGGTCAATTGTGGGTGCACTCCCAAAAAAGTTGCCTTGTTTTGTATATAGTAGCAATGACACCCAGTATAAGCTTCCAACATTTCTTGTGTCTCCACACGCCAAGAAGTGCATGCAAACTTCCCTTGTAACAACCAAAAGACGCTAGATGGTGCATCTACAGTAGTTGAGCAAATGATATCACACCTCTTTCTCCATGAAGAATAGTGACAGATCACTTTTTTCTATTGGTCTTTTGTTCTGTATGTGGTTTATTCTATGCATGTTTATCATAGGGTAGATAGCTTTTTAAGTGTAAACTCTGAAACTCCTACTATGATATTCTTTGTAGTGCTGAAATGTTTTCAGAACAGAATCTTGAGCTTTTTCATAGCTAACCATGTACATTCTTGTTTTATGATAGAAATGTTCTTGATTCTAAAAAAGATGGAATCCATCAAGTAGTTCTTTTTGATAAAAATTTGTAACTTCTTTCCATACTGTATTTTTTCCTGGCTAAAGGAAGCACGACAACCTCTCTCAAGAAAGATTTCCATCTCTTGTTCCAAGATTAATCCATACAGGATGGTTGTTGTTATACGACTTGTGGTCTTGTGTTTTTTCTTCCGCTACCAAATACTGAATCTTGTTCACAATGCTTATATACTCTGGTTCACTTCAGTGATCTGTGAGATTTGGTTTGCCATATCATGGATTCTTGATCAGTTTCCTAAATGGTTACCTATCAATAGGGAAATGTATCTGGAAAGACTTTCTCTTAGGTGAGGCTATCATGTGCAAGAATATATTTTCCCACTAAGTTGCTAGTACTGTTCAATTTTCTTAAGGTGATAATTTTGCAAGCTAAATAGATGGGTTCTATTTTTTTAATTGCGATAGTCTAATTATGTCTATGTGATTCTGTTGTCTTCTGATTTGCAAAAACATATTGTAATGGTTGTTGGGCTTAGCATGTGTGATTGATCAAGAGAAGAGAAAAGTAGGATATAGTCACATACTTATGTGTTCACCCCCTAAAAATCATTTGAGTAATCGTGAAGTTGTCCTTATCATCTACCAAGCCAGCTGCCTTGATAATAATTGCTACATGACCTAGCCAATTGACAATCTAGTTGTATCTTCCTGCTTAAGTTGTCAGTCTCTTTCCTTGATTCAATGGATCATTGATTGGCCTATTAGATTAGCTACAACTGTCTATATGTCTGGAAAGCATTCTCAGACTTTGCATTGGTACTCCCACTGTGTATGATGGCATTTTTCTTAGCTTCTCCAATGCATCTCAGAGCATGGACACTCGAGGATTTTGGTTGCTCATCTAGATGGTTTTCTGTTATCATCTTATGGGGTCCTCCCTCTCCTCTTATATTACTGTCCTTTCATGGGGGTTTGTTGTTTTTAGAGTAGATGATGTTTATGTTTGCTTTTTTTCTAGGACCTCTTTTTTGGCCTTAGTCCTTTGCTACTGTACCTGTTGTATGTTCTAGTCTTGTTGATCCATTTTTGGTCATTTGTGGACATTAATTTTCTTTTCTTTCTCTTTCTTTTTGTAGAGATGTTAACACAAAGAAGTCAAGAAATGAGAAAAGTAGCTAAGCAATACACAATTTGTTAGAGGATACCTTCTTTTTCTCTTTCATGAAACTAAAGATGAGAATCTGCTCTTGCATTGTTAACAATGGGTATGCACTAAAGCACTTAATGCATAAGATGGTCGTCAAATTAGCTAGCCATCCTGATGAAGGCATTAAAATAAAGCCATCAACAGACCTCCTTCAAAGAATCAATTCCATGGTCAGTGCTTGACCTACTTGTTATCATGTTGCACATGGATGAAGTCTAGAAAAGACAAATTTGAGATGATAAAATCTGTATTTGGGGTTGACCGTGGAAAGTTTGCAAGTTGTGGATGTAAGTCCACTGGCCAACTGTAATGAGTTTCTCTTCTATGACATGCCAAATAGCTTATGACTATGGGGTCTATCATGCTATGTGATGAATAATTCTATGTATTCTTTTATTTTATGTATCTTAGAGGTATCTACACTTATGCTTATGCACCTGCAAGTAGAAATGTTGTAGCACATTGTCACACTTGTTATGAAACAGGTTATTGGTATTTTCTTGCGGATCTGTAAACATGTTGTAAGTTGGAATTAGACTTATTTTATAAATTTAAGATATGATTTATAAATATTACATTTTGGTATTGTTTCAGTAAACATCTTTTTTATAGTTAAATTGTGGTTTATTTTCTCTCATAACTTTTATCTTAAAAATCACAGGTATGACTTCTATCATAAATCTTGAGCTTGAATTACTAGATTTGGATTTGTGGGCAACAAGGTCGATTAATCAAAGGCAGAAAAATGTATGGATGGTGAAGGTTCAGCTGACGCCTTATCTTCCTTAGAATGATGTTGAGATGTCCGAATTTTGAAGTGGTGAGGAGACTTTTTTATTTGCATTTTCTTGAGCTTTCTTTCCTTAACTGCAAATAAAATGTAATATGTAACTTCTGTCCATAATAGACCAAGCTCTTAGACTCTAATATAACATTGGAGTTTTGACTCATCATCGTGTAGCTTATATGTGAGAAACTAGTGTTATTTTACTTCTAATTGAAGGTTCTTGATTGTCAAATTCATTAATTGAGAAAACTATTGTTCATTTCCATCAAAAACATGTTGTTGTGTATAATCTCTCATATTAGGATGAATGGATTGTAGAGGGAAGAATTATAATTCATATTTTCCTTTAGTCTACAATCCAGTGTCTTCATCTCCTTTGTGTTATTTTGTCATGATATTAGTCTAAATTTCTCTCTTGTTGTGTGGTAATTTCTCTTCATGTTATATTAGAATGGGAGAAGGTTGGGTGTCATTTATTATTGTTAGATAGGAAGTGATCTTGATTCACTAATTAATGTTGTGTAGAAGCTACTAGGTGCTTAGGTTTGGCTATTAATCTCTTTTTAGAGATAAGAAGATTGTTGATGGTTGCAAAACACTGCAAGGTAATGCAATGTTTGAATTGGGTGTGGGATGACCTAATCTTTTGAGGTTGTCAAAGTTTGACTTTGAACTAGTGTAAGGATTCTTATTCTCATGATAATATGTTTTGATATATTGTTAAGACTACAAATTTCTTGGTTGGATGTAATGTACAAGGCATTCATTGTAGAAGATGTATGGTTATTTTGTGAATATCTTTATGATGATCAGGTTATGAGTAAATTTCCATGTTTGTTTTAGATAGGGATTTTTATTGAAGTTCAAAATATTATTTTCTACAGGAATTCGGTGAAATATATGAAGCTGAAGAAAATTTGGAACTAGCTTTGAAATAGTTTGAGCGAGTTGCAGAGCTCTATCGAGGTGGAGAAGTTACTAGTACAGCTAACCAGTGCCAACTTAAGGTTACACAGTTTGCAGCCCAGCTTGAGCAGTAATTTAATATGAAAGAAAATATTTGTAAAAGTTTTTTGGGATCACATAGTTTCACTTTTGGGATATCAAATGACCACAATGTAGTGGTTACATATAATTGGATATTTTTTGGGGTTTGATTTGCAGATTTATTATTTTTAGTTCATGTGTAGAGACTTGTGGATTTGTGGTTCTTTAAATGAATGCAAATGGATTTACTTGTTAAATCTAATATTGTTTGCCTGCAGGAAAATTTTTCTTTCACCCTATTGATTTATCTTAAAGGAAGAATTCAACTCTCTCCAAAATTGTATCAAAATCTCGAAAGGTTGTGCTATGCTCAAAGATGATTTGGAAATCCTATCATTCATCAATAACAAAGTACATGATTTAGTGGATTGTTACAATGAAAGGTTATCAGCGTTTGAGAGGACCAAACACAGGCATGCAAGAAGAAGAAAGTTCTCACTCTGAAGCAAAATTGTCCAGTCCAAACAATTGAGTCAACTCTTTGTCAAGCTACCTTGCCATGCTCGAAAGAGTTATGTCGGTGGTTGAGTATATTCCATTGGCTTTTAGGAAAATATTAACATTTTCTCTTTCCTAGAAATGAATAATTTTCTCACGCCATGTTATGATGTATGTGTTGCTCATGATTGTATGAACAATTTTATAAACTATAAATAAAAAATACTTATTGATATTAACTTTATGAATTCGGATTATGATGCATTATTTTCTTTGTTTTTTTATGAACATTATGCTTTGTGTATTCGACAACTGTTCATTGCTCCCAGCTCCAAAATCATTGATAATTTTTGTCATAATTTTCCATCGCATTTGGAAAAATAAAAATAAAAACTCAAACCAATAGGAGGACAACGAGAATTTGAAAACATTGAATGTTGAAAACCACACTAAAAAAATATTTAAAATAAATTGTTTTTTTTTTTTTTAATAGATTTTTACAGAGACAATATGTTCCCAATTATTGTCTTTAAAGAGACAAAAGTGAAATTGTCTCTAAAGAGACAAAAAAAATTCTATTTCATATTGTCTTTATATAGACAATTTTTAAGACAATACTTTAAGACACTCACTTAAAGACAATATTTGAGACAATACACAATTTTTTTTTTGGTTTCAAGTTAAGACAATTTACTCAAAAATTGTTTTAAAAATTATCTTAAACTGCCCCTCTATGTAGTAGTGAAATCCTCTTCAATCTTCATGTCTGACTCTGATACCAATTGTAGGATCGGAGGGAGGAAACAAACAAAATAAACAAATACGGAAGCATAACAAAGACATAACAAGAATTATCTAAACATTAGGTTGTTATTGCAACATCATATCCATTGATTGATCACATTTACAGAGATAGATGAGAAATCTACAAAGTTCTTCCAATAATGTAAGTATCTATGTTGGATTATATCTGTATAAGTCTCTCTGTGTCTATTACATATCAAAGCAACCTTATTTATAGTTGCATAGAGTTGGTTAAACATACAGTCGATACATAGGAATAGAATAGTATGAAATACAGATTAGATCAGATTGTAGGTGGTGAGGATGAGGTGGTCTCCAACTGGTGGTGGAGAGATTGATCTCTCAACTTGTAGTGAGGCGGTGGAGAACACACAATCTGATAGTCTTTATCTTCATCTAATTTTCAAATCAGATTTTGTCTGGCAACCTTATCTTCATCAAATTTCTAAATCTGATTGTGTTCAAGAGAGAAATTAATTCCAACATGAAAGCCATCTCCCTTATATCCCTTTGCACATGAGCAATTGTAAGAGCCCTGCAAATTAAGGCACATACCTCCTAGCTATCGTCCAACACACCTATTCATGCTTGGATCATTGCATTCGTTTATGTCTGAAACATTCATCATCATTATCATTACGAACCATGAGATTTTAATGACTATAAAATAGAAAACGTGATACAAGTTCATAAAAGTGTGGGCGGAGTTCATACTTGTGTAACCAATGCCATTAGAGTAGCCCACCCCTGCATAGCCCGGAAGACATTTTCACGAGTATCCCCGCTTCCTATTTCAGCGTTTATACATTGGGCTCCCATGGCACATGAGTAATTGGATGTTTCTTTGGCGTTTGAGCAAACCTCATGTTTAATTCCCCACTCCAGGCGGAGGCCGTAATGACCTCGAGCGAACTTCCCTTTATCCTCTTCCGATAAGACCCAAGTAAATGGATCAAGACTAGTCGAGAACCTGCACTCTTCGGGAAATGCCGCATAGCTTTCTCCCCCGCCCGTGAAATATATGCCTCTACGATATCCTAGAATACCAGCTTCACAACACACATAGAAAAAGCAGTATTTTGGATCTTCTTGATATATGCATGCAGGTTTACACTTCCCTTTTTTACGTCTGTCCAATGGATCAAATGTGAAAGAACCCCTTGCATTCCAACCAATGACCACAAATATATTGATGGAGGAGACGGTGAAGGGGCCATCTGTCGGTAAGTTGAACTGCAGAGAGATATTAACTATTCCGTTACACGACATGGCTCTTAGAGAAGTGGCATTTATGGTGAGAGATCCCATATAATTTATCTCCAAGATCTCAAAATTGGTCTCCACACCATTTACAAAAGCGCCAAGAAAAGGAGCGAGCTCTCTACTAGAATTTCCATTTTCCTTCCCTATGCATTTAATATGAAAACCAGGGTACCCATAACTTGCTTTGACTGTCCAAAATGGGTAACTTACAATCTGCGACCGGCACAGTTGAGGAACGCATTGTGCAGCGGTAGAGATGGCCAAATACCACCAAATAACAAGTACACCACTCACCTTCCTATGCATTTGCATTTGGATGGAAGAGCTATCGATTAACCTCGTCCAACTGGTCTCGCTCAAATTTCTCACTCACGGATTGACTACACTACCAACAAGGGATCAAGGAACGAAATGACAAAGGCACGTCTTAAGAGCGGCCTCAAAATACCATTCATACATTTATGATAGAGAGGTGAGTGGGAGCACAACGTTGAATGGTGTGGACGGCTGGTCTGTGCCGACAGATTTTTAGATAATTAATTAATTTATTCTAACAAAAAGAACTATGTCGGATGTTAAGCATATGTTAAAGTATAGCTTGAAGAGTAATCTTTCATGAGATACAAATTAAAAATGATTGAATAGTGAAATATCTAACAAAAATCTGATCTTTCAACTTATGTTAATTTTTCAAATAATTTATGTACATGTTGAATGATTAATGACTTACGTAGAGAAACTGAATAAGAAAATTTAGAATCACCCTTCTATTTAAGAGATAGATTATAGACCTTACAACATAATATGACTATAGAGAAAGAAGGTAAGTGTTATGCCAAAAGAAAATATATAAGGTCATACACTATGAGTTCAAGATCTATTATGATATTTTCAGTTTCAACTAGAGAAACAGAAACATAACTGATTTCATGGCTGTTTATATATATTTATTGTAATGAAATAACTTGCACAATAGAAAAATATGATATGAAGTATGCTGAAAATATTTGATAATAATTGAGAATAACAAGCCACTTTGAGGGGGCAAACTTTCAAATATGATGAAATACGACTCACAACCTCCTATATATACCTGTTTGTGCCTAATATCACCCAAGCTAACTTAGATAATCCTATATAAGTCTTAGGCCGACCTAATTAACTAAATAACAATATAATAATGATAATATGACTTAATTAAGAGTTAAGATAGCCACAAACTGATTATTCATAACCCGATGTACTCTAATATTAAGGGCATACCATTTATCTAAGCTAGATAAAACATGTAGTTTCAAAGATGTGCAGCCCTATGATTAAACAAAGGTATGTGCACGCCTGTGCTGATCAATAGTCTCAAATAGGTTAAAAATGCACTTCGTTTCTCAATGGTTGAGGCATGGTCGACATCTGAAGCAGTGGAGTGGATGGTTCCTCCAACTTTCTCTCAATTGCAGCCGGAAAGGTGTAACTTCTGGCTATGTGTTCCCTTTGCGATGCTTCTCTGGAAATGCTTGTTTGCTCAAATATTACACTGCGATGGAAATTTGTCTTTCTTGTGCCACTTTTAACCCAAACAAGTTGCTCTACCACCTCTTTCATCGATGGTCTCTTCCTCCTTTTCGAATGAAGGCATTCTCTTGCTAGACTTGCTATATCTTCCATCTCTTGTAGATTTTCCTCTTCCAATACTTTTCTGTCTAAGATTTCTGTGAGGCGGTTGTGATCGAGTCTGGATAGAAAAAGAAAAGATAAACTCATCTCTTCACTAGGCCTTTCTGCAGAGAGGGGTTTCAGACTTGTCAAAAGCTCAACAAGTACTACACCAAAACTGTATACATCGCTTTTGTCCGTGAGCTGACAAGTTTGATAGTACTCAGGATCTAAGTAACCCCTTGTGCCAATAATATTAGTGGTGAGATGTGTTTTATTGGATGTTGAGATCAGACGAGAAATCCCAAAGTCTGCAACTTTGGGAGAAAGTGTCTCATTCAAAAGAATATTAGACGATTTTACATCCCGATGGAAAATGGGCTGAGATGCTCCAGAATGTAGATATGCCAAAGCCTCCCCCGTCTCGATTGCAATCTGCAGACGTGATGGCCATGGAAAATGCCTCTCTTCAGACTGTAAATGTTCGAAGAGTGTTCCATTCGGAACAAATTCAGATACCAACAATGGAAATTTAGTTTGGATGCAGCACCCAAACAATTTAACTATGTTTCTGTGATTAATTTGGGAGAGAATTGTAACTTCGTTAAGAAACTCATGGTCATCCTCTAGATTTAAAGCTTGTTTGGACTTTTTAATGGCCACAAGAGTACCATCCAATAGAATGCCTTTGAACACAGTTCCAAACCCACCACTGCCCAACACCATTTCATTTGAATAATTATTAGTAGCTCTTACCAATTCTTTGGCAGAAAACATTTTCAGGCTCTCTCTCCCCACTCTGGAAGCCATGAATTGCTGCAACCGTTCAAAATACTTGGCCTCCAGCAGTTTCAAGTGGCGTTTCTTTAGCCACCAAATCATAAGACACGCTGCTACAGAGACTACCAGAAACGAAGAGACAGATCCTGTTCATTTTTCCAGATAAGATGTTGAAACAAAATTACAGTCAAATTATACCTATTTTCGAATAAATAACGCAAAAGCACTTAGTATTGTATATTTCGTCACCTATGATTGCAGGGAAGATAATACTGTTTATGACCACACAGAGTGTTCCGTTTTGAAAGCCATCTCCCTTATAGCCCTTTGCA
Organism: Sequoia sempervirens; assembly: GCA_007258455.2. Lineage (NCBI taxonomy): Eukaryota > Viridiplantae > Streptophyta > Pinopsida > Cupressales > Cupressaceae > Sequoia > Sequoia sempervirens. The sequence continues at coordinate 668,364,796 of VDFB02058242.1, read as the reverse complement.
CACGAGCAACTCTATGAACCCGGCAAATTAAGGCACATACCTCCTAGCTGTTGTCCAACACACGTATTCATGCTTGAATTACTGCATTCGTCTATGTCTGAAACATTCATCATCATTATCATTACGAGCCATGAGATTTTAATGACCATAAAACAGAAAACGTGATACAAAATCATAAAAATGTGGGCGGAGTTCATACCTGTGCAACCGGTGCCATTAGAGTAACCAAGCCCTTCATAGCCTGGAAGACATTTGCACGCGTGGCCGTCCCCTGTTTCAGCGTTTATACATTGGGCTTCCGTGGCGCAAGAGTAATTGGCTGTTCCTTTGGCTGTTGAGCAATTCTGATGGCTAATGCTCCACTCCAGGCGGAGGCCGTAATGACCTCGAGCGAACTTCCCTTTATCCTCTTCCGGTAAGACCCAAGTAAGTGGATCAAGAATAGTCGAGAACCCGCACAGTCCGGGAAATTCCCCATAGGTTATTCCCCCGCCCGTGAAATTTATCCCTTTCTGATTTCCTGGAATACCAGCTTCACAACACCCATAGAAAGTGCAGTATTTTGGATCTTCTTGCTGTAGGCATGCAGATTTACAGTCCCCTCCTTTCCTTGAGTCCGCTTGCACAAGTGTGAAAGAACCCCTTGCATTGCAACCAATGACCACAAACTTATTGATGGAGGAAATGGTGAAGGGCCCATCTGCCGGTAACTTGAACCGCACAGAATCTATTCCGTTACACGACATGGCTTTTAGAGAAGTGGAATTTATGATGAGCGATCCCGTATAATTGATCTCCAGGATCTCTAAATCGGTCTCCACACCATTTACAAGAGCGCCAAGAAATGGAACGAGCTCTCTACTAGAAGTTACATTCTCCTTATCTATGCATTTAACATGAAAACCAGGGTACCCACAACTTGCATTGACTGTCCAAAATGGGTAACTCACATTCTGCGACCTGCACGGTTGAGGATTGCATTGTGCAGCGGCAGAGGTGGCCAAATACCACCAAATCACAAGTACACTCACCTTACTATGCGTTTGCATTTGGATGGAAGAGCTATCAATTAACCTCGTCCAACTGGTCTCGCTCAAATTTCTGTCTCACGGATTGACTATACTACCAACAAGGGATCAATTAGGAACGAAATGACAAAGGCATGGCTTAAGAGCGGCCTCAAAATACCATTCATTCATAAGTGGTGAGAAGGTGAAAGTCTGCAATGGACTGCGGAGTCCTGTGTCTGAGCCCACTTTATATAGCGCCATCGACCGTAGATGATATCTGTTGCGTCTGTTGTACAAGGAAGTTGCTTCCTGTTTGCTCAGATGACACGATCCGCTGTTTACGCCGGTCGAACAAAGTCTGGACCTCCTCCAAGCAAGTCGAAAGTATTGCAAATAATTATCATGATGCTCTAAAAAAATATTAAAATAAAACTTCTTTAACCCTGCAAATTATATATGATCTTAGTTTGAACTAGTCTTTTTTAGTTAAATTTTTAGTTGCGTTTATAGTATCATTTTGATTTGTAATATGGCCGGCGATGATAGAAACCTATAATGATTATTTAAAAAGACATAAGTTTATAGTATTAGTTTTTTTTTTTAAATTACAAGTCAAAGAGAACTTGAGAAATACATAATCTTATAATATCTTTTTTCCAAAAGATTCTTGGGAGTCTCTAGAAAAAAAATTGAGAATGACACAGTCTTATAATAATTTTTTTTTCCAATGACTTTTAAAAGTATTATAATATTTTTTTCCAAAAGATTCTTGGGAGTTTCTAGAAAAAAAATTTGAGAATGATAGTCTTATAATATATTTTTTTTCCAATGACTTTTAAAAGTATTATAATATCTTTTTTCCAAAAGATTCTTGGGAGTTTCTAGAAAAAAAATTGAGAATGACATAGTCTTATAATTTTATTTTTTTCCAATGACTTTTAAAAGTATTATGCATATTATCTATTTTTATAGATATCAATTCGTTGAACGAAGCGAACAGTGATAGTTTCCCCCTGCACCACCTGCTTGCCTTTAGAATAGTAGGGCGAATGAAGCTGGACCGGGGAGAACCAATCTCTATTCTCTCTGCAACCCACCCCCAGCTATCTATAGTAGGGGCCCTTTCTATAGAAGGGGCTGCCCCGCACCCCTTTCTCACTATAGTTGGGGGGGAGGGGGGGGGGGGCAAACCACCAAATAGAGGTAGGGCTTTCCTACCACTCTATGCAGTTGGTGGATTATAATGCCTAAACTGAACCACCTTCCACCAGAGATATAGATAGGGCACGAGTTGGATTTGCTTGTAGGATTGGGATAGAAGGGCAACAATTTTGTGTAGGGGCCCAAAACAATTTGAACTTTTGTAGCCCCTACCTACCAATTAGAATGCTTTGAGCACGCTTTGCCCTCCCCCGACTACTTATCCCACCCATTCCCCCGGTTGATTTGTTCATCTCCTTACTCGAGAACTAGCAAGCGCATTAATGAACTGATCCCTACAATTATATGGGCTCAACTAAGACCTATCCTACCATCAATTAATCTACCCCCCTGCAGGGCCCCAATTATAGTTGTTCGAAGCGCTTAATGGGAATTCTATGGGCGGCATTAATCCCATTATAGAATAGAGTTTGGCCACCTTACGAAATGCCACTATACCCCTCCTCCTCCCACCCACCCCGGGGGCGGTCATCAATCACTCAATCTTCAATGAAAGGGCTTGGTTTTTCTGATAGAGCTGTCCAACAGGACTTTCCTATAACTGCCCTGGCGGTGGGGTTTGCCCCACCCCATCCCCCCTTTTTATAGTTTTAGGGTGGCATGGCAGCCAAGCTGCTGGTGACATTTCTCTGAACTCAGATCGGGTGGTTTGAACTACTATAGAAAGAGGGGCTCACTGCTCTCCCAACTACTATAGCCCCTACCCCGCTATAATTCGGGGGGGTGGGAACTCTAGTTCTGGGTGGATATAGTTGAGTGGGAGGAGGAGGCAAAGGCCTATCCTCTAAACGCCTTAAGGCCAATATGGTCGGTGTCGAAGGCACGCCCAAAACCCCACTATCCTATTAGCCTAGGGGGGCCTACTCTCCCTACTCTATAATGGTGGGGGGGAACCTCCCCAGCAGGGGACCCCTTCCTAAACTACTATAGTAGCGGGGGCCCCTTCTATGCACTAGAAATGGGGGGGGGCACCCCCCCATTATAGAGTAGGGCTTCAGAGAGGGGGCGATGCGAGCCACCTCTACTTCCTCCCACGAATATAATCTACCTCCTGGGGGGGGCAGGAGAGGGCCCCCCTTATCCTTCCTATCTTGACCACCCCAGCAACACAAGATGAGGGTTTCGCTAGTTATGGGACTTAACCAAACATCTCACAACATGAGCTGATGACAGCCATGCAGCACCTGTATGAACCATACGCTTCACACCATCCTGTTTCACCCCGACTATAACCTCCCCCCCACCCCTGCAAGGCCGCACCAACTGCACCGGCGGTGGGGTCTACAACCCCACCATCCCATAGGCCTTAGGGTGGGGGTAGATTAGAGAGGGGCCGTGGTAGTGGTAGTCGGGTAGGGGGGCCAACCCCTATCCGCTATCCCCTAGCCAACCGAGCCATAATCAGTGTGCCTATTCTATAGTGGGGGGGTGTTGAATGAAATGTAATGAAAGTTGTCCAGGGGTTTCAATAATCTTATTCCAACCCCCGTGAAGCATTTTCCGATGAGCCCACGTTGTATTAGGTAGTTGGTTAGGTAAAGGTTGACCAAGCCGATGATGCTTAGCTGGTCTTTTCAGATGATCAGCCACACTACGACTAAGACACGGTCTGGACTCCCACGGGGGGCAGCAGTGGGGAATCTTGGACAATGGGAAAAAGCCCGATCTAGCAATATTGTGTGGGTGAAGAAGGGAAATTCCGCTTGTAAAGCTCTTCCATCGAGTGTGCGATCATGATAGGACTCAAGGAAGAAGCCCCAACTAACTTCGTGCTAGTAGCCGCGGTAAGACGGGGGGGGCAAGTGTTATTTGGAATGACTAGGCGTAAAGGGCACGTAGGCGGTGAATCGGGTTGGAAGTGAAAGTCACCAAGCCCTATTCCATTATGCAAGAAAAATTCGTGAATCCTCGGAATTATACAAGGCCAACCCACTGTAGCCCCGGTTCATCGAGATGGCTTCACTCTTCTTCTCGCTCTAACTGACAAGGCCTATAGATAGTAGGGATTCTTGGATGTGGGCTACCACTTGACCTATGTATGGATCGGTTCGCCTGAATGCCCTATAGAGAGTAGGGGTTCTTACGTCTAGGCTTATGAACAAATAGGTTCGCTGCGCTCACACCATCCACAATTGGTGGGTGCGGCCAGCCCTACTTCGAGACCGGAAAACCCCACCACAAACCCCACCGACCTGCCCTAAGACAACCTTTGGCACCGACCATATGGAACTATAATGGGGGGTGGGGGGAGTGGGGTTGGACCGCAAACCCCACTAGGTGGGTGGGAGCCCTTCAAATAGTAGGGGGCGTGAGGTAGATTCTATTCGTGGGAGGATAGCCAAGGTGAGAGGGTGGGAGGTGGGTGGGTAACATACTATAATGGGGGGGTGGGGGGGAATCATAGTTTCGGGCCCTACTATTCGCCAGGGGTCGTGGTTCTCTGTATTAGGTATTTTTATTTTTAATTATTTTATTAGTTTGATATTGTAATGGTGAAAGCAATATATTTATATCAACATTTAGATACATTTTGATGGAATGTTTTAATACAATTTTATAGTTGCATGTGACATATTCTTGTGTTAAGTTTGACTCTTTTTCATTTTTATTTACTCTCACTTTACACATTTGCATTCTTGTGTTAAATTTGACTATTTTTCATTTTTATTTAATCACTATGTACATTTTCATACATCCAATCTTTTCTTAGTCCTATTTGCACATGTCTCTATACATTTTCCTTAGTAGTAACCACAATATCATGTATTACCAATCCTAACACTTTGCATTCCTTGTATTGTGTCAATCTCAAGACTCACAAGATCAGTGTCCTATGACAATAAATTAACTCAAAATTTGAAATTGTTGACCACTACTCTTTCTAACTAGTTGTTGAGAGTTGACTTGGTACACATATTTGTAATTTTTTGTTATGCCTTGGTATTTAAAGATATTATTTTGTGCATTTAAACATAAGGAGGCATCTTCAAAAATCCTAAGCATTACACAAAGAATCCTTCTAGAAATATTTCATTTTGGAGCACTAAAAGGAACTAGGATTTGTGTTTAAATAATCTAGGGCGCCTACATGTGTGAGATTATAATCTTCAATATTCATCTTTCATTGCAAAGCCAATCTAATCAACCGTTGACCTAGGTAAACATGACCATCATGATTGACAACCTCCCCAAGGTATTTTTCAATACTGCTAGTCCCTACACATGATTTTTGAGTAATAGTTTAATGTATATATCATATTGTACCTCCTTTATTTATCATTTATCTAATCCTATTAGTGTTTTGAACCTTTATTGCATATTTTTGTGAACCCTACCCCACCTACATTGGGTAGATATCTCTTACTACATATTTGTATGATGGACTCACATCATTCTCTATCTTTTGCTACTAATTATTTCAATAAGTTTTTGCTGGTGCGAATGGGGTATGGTACAAGTCATATATTATGTCTAGACTATGGATCATAATTGGTATAAGTGCTCTTGAGAGTGCCATATAAGAGACACTAGGTGAAAATTTCCTCCACCATTACCCTCATAACAATATATATGCCTTGCCACCAATGGTGGCTATACCATTTTCTAGCAATGACATTATGTTAAAGAATGTTTGGAGTGTATACCCTTGAGAAAAAACTTCTACTAATAGCCAAGGCCTAAAGATCCAAGGAAAGAATAGCTCATGGAAAAACTCTTACTAATCAATGATCAAATATCATATGAGCAAGCTAGAGGGAAGAAATAATGGGAACGAGTCATGAAAGAGGATTTAATGCATTATTAAAGAAAAAATTAGGAACTTGTGCCCCTCCCCAAATGTAAGAATGTTATTGATTGAAAATAGATTTACAAAAAAAAATGAAATTACATGGAGCCGTAAAAAATTCCAAATTTAGATTAGTTGCTAATGAATTCGATCAAAAAGAAGGTTTTGATTATGAAGAAACATTTTCTTTTGTCATCAAAATAAATGCAGTTTAAATTATTTTTTCTTTAGTTACTAGTCTTGGGTGGCATATTCATCAAATAGATGTTAAAAAATCTATCAAATGAAGATTTAAATGAAGACATATACATATATCAACCACTAGGTTTTGTAGATAAGAAATATTCCAACCTCTTTTATAGATTAAAGAAGTCATTTTATGGTCTAAAACAAACACCAAGAGCATGAAATGAGAAGATTGACAAGTATTTTCAATATATTACCAACAAAATATTCTCCATGGAATCCTTATTTGTTCATAAATGAGTTAAAATCACTCTTAAGTAAATATATTTATTCATACTTTATTTATATAATATATAGATATATAATTGTTATTCTTTTTTCTTTATATGAGAGTAATATTATGTACATATATATCCTTATATATAATGTCTATATAGATAAAATAAATATTTTTATATCATTCATACATTTATGATTAATTATTAAAATAATATAAGTAGTATTATTCTTAGAGTTATATTATATTAAAATTATTTTTGAATAATTTTTGAAGGATAATTTTTAGTTAAATTTATTGTTAATTAGCTTTAAAAAACTGTTGTATTATTACTCAAATAAAAAATAATTTTTAATATTGTTTAAATGTTATAGTTGTAGATGCTACTAGCATCTCTATCTTAAATAAATCTATGTACAAGACATTGAGAGATATCCCAAGGTGTTATTTTTTAATCAATTTATCATATGCAAGTGAAATAAAATAAGAATCTAAAAAATATATCTCTCAACATATTTTTGTAAATTTATCTAAGATAAATATACTAATATTAAATGATTATCTAAAGTATGTAGTGAATGAAAATGTTTCTTCTTCTTTTTTCTAAATATTTGAAATGGTTGTCTACTACTAAATATTTTTCTTGATGGGGAAAAATGAAGGGCACACAATCTACTGAGAGGAGGGGTGAATCAGTAGATCTAATCAATTCAAAATTCTTAACTTTGATATGATTATCAGAATATATGATTCTTCACAAGCAATTAAAATGTAAAAACATTAAGCACACAAGTGAACACCAAATATATGTGGAAATCCAAGATGGGAAAAATCATGCGGTGAGAATAGTTGTACTTGGATCTACTTTCCAAATCCAACCTCACAATGCAAAAATATACAAGTAAATTTTACACATTGAAGTAGGCACCAACCTATTGGAGAGACCAATCCCCTATTTTTTTTGTAGGAACCAACCTATTGGAGACACCAGTCCTACCACATCACAAAGATAAAGCTTGTGGATCTTCAATTGTAGCCTAAGACACCTCATACACTTTTGTACTTGCTATAGAGACTCTTCTACACTTCTTAGGATCTTTTGATTATGGCACACAACTTGAAATGCAACTCGCATTGAATAACTCTAGCTTCAATATCATCTCCTTGTATTTTCACTCTCTACACTTGATCCTTCTTCAATCAATTCACATTGTGCATCCATAAAACTGATGAATATATACATGACAATTTGTTAAAACATCTTCTATGTTGGCCAGGGGTTCGAGCAAATAACAAGGTCGACAGAAGGTGGACCTAAATTCAAATTCTATGAAACATGTAACAAGTTGGTCAAAAATTATTTTTTATTGCCACCAAAAGAACATGATGTAACAAGTTGGTCAAAAATTATTTTTTATTGCCACCACACACAAGATTTGAATTCCACATGCTACTAGCCATTACCACACACACCTTGAACTCCAACTAGTTGACAAATAAACACAAAGAACCTTTTGTTAATTCAAACTTTTTGCATGTAAAACATATCCTCTTAAAACTTAGGAATTAGATAAAACATATGTAGACATACTCTCCTCTGAAATTGTAGAGCTATTCTACATTTCTAAAAGAAATGTTGACCATAATTATATTGCTATAGAAATCTCTATGCCCCAATGTAGTGTAGAAAAATACAACCCTTTACATTTTCTCACTTGTTTGTGTTGGCCCTCATAGTTGTTGCCATTGATGTCAAAGAAACACAGTTGGAACTTGATGGGTATTTGACAGGAATACAGACATTTCAGTCAGTATGTCAATGCATTATAAAGTTTATGGCATATTCTCTTCATTTGTGACATGTTTGGTTTTAGTATGACAATGCATGATGGCATTGGTTTGGTTTGTTACAATGACAGCTTGGTTGGCTTCTTCAGTCACTATTACAATGACATATGTGATTAGCAAATCTAGTGAAAGGTCTATGTGAGCATCATATTATGTTTGCTGATTTCACAAGATTTGTTTCTAACAGGTATTTTTATAAGCAGATTATGGTGCACACTACCATGTGTGGCAATGTGAAAAAGACACATCATTATGCTTGATTTTATGGCATATACATGTTTTTGTTTCTAAAGGAATATTATTTTTGAATACATTATTACAATTTAAAGTGTCTTTACAAAAGACATATTTACGAACAACTAGGCATTATGAGGTCGAATGTGGTCATACAATAATGTCTAATACCGACACAACTGTAATTGTTGTGTTTTGAGAAGGGGAAATATCGACATCATTATTTGGGTCAAAGTGAATCTATGCTTTTGACACCATCATTATGCCCTAAATATCATTGTTTAGCAAATACAAAGCATTGTGCAACCGACTTAGGTCTTGGCAGGATTTGAGGAAATTTAATGGTTTTGCGGTTGATAAAATGCAAAGAATGGTTTCCAGGTTGCACAAATTGTTAGGTTTCAAGATGAAAAAGTGGTATTTGACTTTGTCTGGAAGTTTTTCAAGTCTTCATTGTGGTAATTTCATTCTTTGGAACCCTTGTTTAGTTTATTTGGAGTTTGAAAATGATTAAATGGTAGAGTTTTTCTTTGAATGTCTTAATTGCGAGATAATGGCAATCGGGTTTCTTTGTTGAGAATGTTGTTGAATTTTTGGTTTTCAAATTCATGGTGTTAGCAAGAATTTTCTCAATATTATGGGGTTATTTCTTTTGAGTTCTTCAAACCCTTTTGCTAGGGCACACAATTGAAAAGGTTTTTGCATTAAGTGATTATAATGAGGGGTTTTGCATGGTCTTATCTATCTGTTCCTTGTGTTTATTCTTTGATTTTAGTGTGTCTACCATACACCAACATAGCAAGAAGTTAAGAGGCATTTTTTATAGCACTCTAAACTCTTACAAAGATTACTTCGTGTTGAATGATGAAAGTAGTTATGGAAACTTTCTTCGAATAGTTTGTAAAAGGTTACATTTGACAGTTATGACAAGAGACAAATGGCAGCATATGTGAACTTGTGTATACTTCTATAAACAATGGTTTATCACTATTTTGTGTTTAGTGCTTTTAACAGAGTTATCATGCTAAATGTGTAAATAGAATTTTGTGATTGAAGTTTTGCAAACATGATGCAAAACAAATTGTATAACTAATATATTTGATATTTTAGAGATTCCAATGAATGAATCTTTAAGATATTATATGTATTAGATTGAAAAATGAAATATGATTTGAAGAGAAACAAAGTGATCCTCTGTAGTTAATGATTTTATTGAGAAATGTATAGTAAAGTGTAGCCAGTGAGGCATTGAAAAGCCTATCAGTGAGATAGCATTGTTAGTGAGACACATTGCCAGTGAGGCATTCTTGTAACCAGTGAGGTTCTTTGGTTAGTGAGGCCATTTTTTCCAGTGAGGCATTTTGTAACCAATGAGGTTCATTAATCCAGTGAGGCAATTTTACGAGTGGTTTTTCTACCCCAAGAGGGTTTTCCACTCAAGAAATTCACTGCACATTATGGTTCTTTATTTGGTTGCATTTGTGATCTTATTGTTTTATAGTCATACATTTCTACACTTACATTTATGTGATTAAGGATCAGCAATTCAGATTGGTTCACATGTTAGCTCTTGTAACATAATTCATACTGTTCTCAAAAGGTTTAAAAAGAGTTTTTTATAAGTCAATAAATTAAATGAATTTGTCTAGAAACTGATTCACCCCCCCTCTCAATGTCTCACATACTCCAACAATTGGTATCAGAGCCAAACCCTTGTCTAGAGTTAAATTAGGGGATTACTGGTGGAGTATTGGTTGTCATGGGAAAGAGGAATAAGAACAAGAAAGAAAAATCATAGCTTGCAAAAGTAGAAATGCCTAAAGAGAATCAACAACCTATAGAAGAAAAGATGTCTAATATAGAACTTGATGAATTTGTGGTGGACATGAATGATTCAGATATTGAAGGAGAAAATGATTTTGATGCAAAACTTATTTATGCACTTGATGAGATTAAGAGTCTTAGAAAGGTGAACAAGGAAATAAGATTTCAATTAGAGAAAAAGGAAGGTCCTACAAAAAGTTAGAAACTGAAATTATCTCTTTGGAAGAAAAACTTGAAAAATCAAATGAGTCAATTATCTATCTAAAAGTAGAAAATAAAGAAAGTAAGAGAATAGCCCAAGTGACTAGGTCAAATTTAGAAGCCAGAGTAGTTGAGTGCCAAAAGTTAGAAAGTGAAATAGTTACAGTTCTAAGGAAAGATCTTGAAAGTGTAAAGAGTCAATTACAGAAAAGTCAAAATTTTGATCAAAGTACCAACAAGCTAAATGAGATGTTGGATAAGCAAAAGCATCACAAAGACATTTTTGGTTTAGGGTATAAAATAGGACAAAACTCTAAAGTTCAAGATGAGTCAAAACACGAAATAGTGTTTGCAACAAAATATGAAAAAAGTTTCAATGTTAGACAAACTCCAAGAAAGAATATAGACCTGAATTATTACTCTGTTGCTCCTGAGATTGAAACCAAGAAGAAAGAAAAAGAGAATGTTGTTGATTTTGCAAGAAAAAGATCGAGTAGGTTCTCAAAGCAATACTATTCAAAAAGATATAAATACTCTCAATTTAATGGTTATTGCTATTTATGTTTTTCTTATGGTCATAGAGCAAGAGATTGTACAAGAAATTGTAGGAAGTATGGAAGATATGATCATAGAAGTTTAGAAATGTCAAGAAGATATGATTCCTTTACTCCTCTAATTGGTTATACTGTCACATGCTTTAAGTGTCATAACCTTAGGCATAAGGCATAGAAGTGTAGGAGTAAGTTGAAAGAATTATCTAGAAACAAAAATGTAGATGCATTGAGCAAGAAAAAGAAAGGGCACATACAGGTTTGGAGAAGAAAACAAGACCTAGGAAATGAAAATCCTAAACTAGCGCGTGTTGCACAAAAGGCATCACCAACTGCATAAGAAGTAGTTTAAGGTCAGGGGGAGTTGAATATAGAAAATTATTTAACCCCTTTGAAAATTCTAGGAGGAATAAGGTCTCTAGAGCATTCAGTGCCTAATTTTTCATCTTAACTAGAAGTAGTATGGTATTTGTGAGTTATGATTTTTCTTTTGGTTTCTACATGATCTTATGGCTTCATCAGTAGTCTTTGCATGGTGATATCTTATCAGGATAATGCAAGCATTTCTTGACAGTTTCCTTGGAAGAATTCTTTTGGGTGTTTTTTTAACCAGATCAAAGCTCCTTGGATTATGGTGACAGTGACATTTTTTTCTCTAATGACAGTGACTTTTTGAGACAATTGGTGATAGTCTCAATATAATGCTATGCTAATGAAAATGTACTGTAACAGTGAGAGATGGTTTGTGTGATGCTTCATGATATTGATGGCATAGTGTCAAAATTGTGTTCATGGTTTTTGCTTTATAGAGTTGCTTTAATGCAAGTCTTTATTGATGATGGCCTTGAGAAATTCAGGGGCAGTAGTTGTATTTTTTTACATTATATCAGATATACAATGACATTTATGGCTTGATTCTATGGTGCAAATGTTTCTAATTTTCCTCTTCTCTAGTAGTTAAGATAGTGACAATATGCTTTGATAGTGGTAAATATTTGCGTGTAGCAAACAGTGGGTTTTCCACACATTGACTGTTACATCATACGAAAAATCTCTCTATTTTGCATAGAATTTGTATCATAGTGATAGTTTCTATATTCTATGTGAGTGACAGGTAAATAGTGATGGCATGAGCAGTGAGTTACAGTCATAGTTAGATGTTGATACACAGTTGTCAAATGAGTAGAACATAGTTGGTTCAGTGTTCTTTACATGTGGACCAGTGAATAGTCATATTTGCATGTGGCAATGAATACTTGTTTTGGGACAGTGAATTTGTTTGTTTAATTATGTGATCTTGTTTGGTGGGTTGTCAAATAGTGCATATTGAGTCACTTCATGCAATAACAGTGATCAGATGCTCTTCTATCCTGACAACATGAAACATTTTGCATTAATAGTAAATGCTCTTTTTATATACGGCTATCTTCATTGGATTGTGGAAGAATGGAAACATTTATAGTGATCTTTCTAGGGAGTCAAGGATAGTGCAATAGTGTGACACTCGCTTTAGAATAAGTCTTTGATTGATCATCATAGTCATGGAGGTTTGGATTTGGGCTTGTTTATTGTTCCTAGGTTAATATTGACATCATTATTCTCACTATTGATAAGGTGGTTGGTAGGTGTCAAGAACATCATCAGAGTAATGTTCAGTGAAAGGACAGTATATTCAAGACAACATGGTAATTACATGACCTTGACAAGGTGACAGTTTTTTGAGGTGGAAGAGCTTTTTATGATACAATCTTTTGCTAGGGTGGTGTTCATACTATAAATTAATAGTACATTTGATTGGAAATGGTTATATTTTCTTTTCTTTTTGCAGAGATAATACTCTGTCATGATACAAATGTTTATACAAATTTTCTTTTCATAGTTTATTCTTTGTAGAAATTCACATGATAATAATGTAGTCTTTGACCCATTTTAGGATTGACAGTGTCTTGTGAGTCTTTGTTGAATGTACAATTACCTTGACATCCTGTCATGCTCACTGAAGTGTTTCATATGTACTCTCTTTTGATGTTTTCCTTGAGACTTGTAACAGTGCTAAGTTGCAAAGGGCATATAAACTCAATTGTCAATAAGTATTATTCATGACAGTGATTGTGCCTTTCCTAGGATGCATATTAGTCAGGGGTAGCAAATTCTTGCAGCATTTTTTTAAGAAACAAGTGGCAGGATCTTTATAGAATAGTGACAACAACAAGTTTCAAAGTGAGATGTTTCTAACGTGAAAATTCATCCTTGGTGTAGTTCATGGATCCATGATCTTCATGTCTTAGCAGTACTAGTGCTTTCAAGGCTCTTGGATTTGATGGTGGTAAATCATGTTTTTAAACTATGCTTTGACAGTGGTGCCTAAACAGTGTTGGTGTTTGCAGCTTAGACAATGGGATGTCTGGAATCAAGAGGGTCATACTTTTAAAGTTGACAATGAATTTTGGTGGTTTTTTTTGGAAGAAAGTGAATAGTTCTCTGCTTGATGGAATGGATTTTTTGCCTTGACAATGTTTTCTTGGTTTCATTCATTTTGATATACCATGACAATGCTTTTGTACTGACAGTGAGTTATTGTTGTCAAAATTGTAGTTCTCTTTTGCACAATTGTGATCAGTTATTTATTGGGATAGAAGTGCAATTTGTTGATCTTCATGGTTTCTATTCTTATGTTGATAATGGGTACCTGATCTATGCTATTTCATATGATTTTATCATCTCACAGTATTCGTGTTCAGATTACACATGATTCTTTTCCTTTGTGTTCAAGATATTTTTTTAGGGGGAGCTTGTATGCATATTCTTATGTGAACAACTTTGGGTACTAATTCTTGAGAAACTTTTGATTATAGATTGAATAGTATATTTTGACAAGGAAAATCTTGTGCTCATTATCGTTCCTTTTCAGTATAGAAGACTTCTTGATAACATGGATTTGCAAAGTGATCATACATGCAGAAAGTGACAAATAGATTTGTGGCACTTATATCTCATTAGAAATAGCAGGGACAACTCTTCATGCTCATTATTTTTGTTATTATCTTGTGTTGATCATATTTTAATGAGGTATCCTGCAGTTGTTTCCCTTCATGATGGATATCAGGATTACTTATGTATTGCTTTTTGGCTGCTATATATCATGGGTATATTCTTGGAATGTTGTTCCATTATTTGTGTTTAATCGCAAGGTTTTAGTGACTACATTTGAGGTTACAGGTTTTTGGTAACCATATATTAGTTGTTACAACCTTCATATTTATCCACTATATTTGAGTCATTTTTGGTGCACATAGAGTGTCTATTACAAGATCTATTGTTCCATTTCTTGCTATGTTACATTTGATTCATCTATTTTTTGTGCAGCCCTTTGTCTCTTGATGCAAAAAGGGGGAGAGCGCTTTGGTGTTTTGTGTTTTTCCATCAAGGACAAAGGGGGAGTTTGTTGGCCCTCACAGTTGTTTCCCTTGATGTCAAAGACATACAGCTGGCACTTGATGGGTATTTGACAGGAATACAAACATTTAAGTCAGTATGTCAATGCATTATAAAGTTGATGATATATTCTCTTCATTTGTGACATGTTTGGTTTCAATATGACAATGCATGATGGCATTGGTTTGGTTTGTTACAATCACAACTTGGTTGGCTTCTTCAGTCACTATTACAATGACATATGTGATTAGCAAAGCTGGTGAAAGGTCTATGTGAGCATCATATTATGTTTGTTGATTTCACAAGATTTGTTTATGACAGGTATTTTTATAAGCAGATTATGGTGCACACTACCTTGTGTGGCAATGTGAAAAAGACACATCATTATGCTTGATTTTATGGCATATACATGTTTTTGTTTCTAAGGGAATATTATTTTTGAATACATTATTACAATTTAAAGTGTCTTTAAACAAAAGACATATTTATGAACTAGGCATTATGAGGTTTAACATGGTCATACAATAATGTCTAATACTGACACAATGATAATTGTTTTGTTTTGAGAAGGGGCAACATCGACATCATTATTTGGATCAAAGTGAATCTATGTTTTCAACACCATCATTATGCCCTAAATATCATTGTTTAGAAAATACAAAGCATTGTGTAGCCGACTTAGGTCTTGGCAGGATTTGAGGAAATTTAATGGTTTCGTGGCTGATAAAATGTAGAGAATGGTTTTTAGGTTGCACAGATAGTTAGGTTTCAAGATGAAAAAGTGGTATTTGACTTTGTCTGGAAGTTTTTCAAGTCTTCATCATGATAATTTCATTCTTTGGAACCCTTGTTTAGTTTATTTGGAGTTTGAAAATGATTAATGGCTGAGTTCTTCTTTGAATATCTTAATTGCAAGATAATGGTAGTCGGGTTTCTTTGTTGAGAATTGTTGACTTTGTGGTTTTCAAACTCATGGTGTTAGAAATAATTTTCTCAATTTATTATGGGGTTATTTATTTTGAGTTCTTCAAACCCTTTTACTACCTGGCACACCATTGAAAAGGTTTTTGCATTAAGTGATTATACTGAGGGGTTTTCAATGGTCTTATCTATTGGTTCCTTGTGTTTATTCTTTGGGTTTAGTGTGTCTACCATACACCGACATAAAAAGAAGTTAAGAGGAATTTTTGAAAGCAGTCTAAACTCTTACAAAGATTACTCCACATTGAATGATGAAAGTAGCTATGGAAACTTTCTTCGAACAGTTTGTAAAAGGTTACATTTGACAGTTATGACAAGAGACAGATGGCAACATATGTGAACTTTTGTATACTTATATAAACAGTGGTTTATCACTATTTTGTACATTTGGTGCTTTTAACAGTGTTATCATGTTGAATGTGTAAACAAAATTTTGTGATTGAAGTTTTGCAAACATGATGCAAAACAGATTGTATAACTGATATATTTGATATTTTAGAGATTCCAGTGAATGAATCTTTAAGATATCAAATGGATTAGATTAAAAAATGAAATATGATTTGAAGAGAAACAAAGTGATCCTCTGTAGTTAATGATTTTATTGAGAAATGTATAGTAAAGTGTAGCCAGTGAGGCATTAAAAAGACTATCAGTGAGATAGCATTGTTAGTGAGGCATTCTTGTAGCCAGTGAGGTTCTTTGGTCAGTGAGGCCATTTTTTCCAATGAGGAATTTTGTAACTAGTGAGGTTCATTAAGCCAGTGAGGCAATTTTGTGAGTGGTTTTTCTACCCCCAAGAGGGTTTTCCACTTAGGAACTTCACTGTGTTATGGCTCTTTATTTGGTTGCATTTGTGATCTTACTGTTTCATAGTCATACAATTTTTCACTTACATTTATGTGATTAAGGATCAACAATTCAAATTGGTTCACATGTTAGCTCTTGTAACATAATTCATACTATTCTCAAAAGGTTTAAAAAGATTTTTTTTATGTCAATAAATTAAATGAATTTTTCTAGACACTGATTCACCCCCCCTCTCAGTGTCTCACGTACTCCAACAGTTTGGGCCCTCCTATTTAAAATTGAACATAATAATTCCTTAATTTAGTGTTGTTAAATGTACCACTTATTTAGACCCTCTTAATTAATTGAGCTTAATTATTTCTTAATTTTCCCTTGAATTCATTTAAAAGACTATTAAATTATATTTTTTGAAGGGGAAACCTAACAATAACTAATGCCTAAACATAACACTTTACATTGAGTAATGTGTGTTCCATGTATAGGGACCTGGAACCCATTCGCCCATGGTTGAATGGGTCCTCCCTAGACCTTTGGACCTAAATTTAAATGATGTTTTTTGCAGATTTTAATGATTTAAAATCCATAATTCAATGTCGACTTGTGATATTTGAATTTCAAGAAATTAAGGATACATAGGTCTATAAATACAAGGTCATTTCACTAAGTTTCATCTAGCATTTTTCAAGATCTACAAGAGCAATTAAAGGAATTTAATAGAAAATATATTAGAGATTTATTGAAGCATTCAATATCTATTCATCATGTCAAAGTCTTCTTGCATCATGCATATTTTTGGAGCTAACATTGTGATGTAGGTTTCATGATCAAATCAAGCATTCAAAGTATCATTTCAAACAAGATTCAAGTGTCAAGATCCACATCCAATTCAACCATCTCATGCAAGTTGTAGACCTCCTAAGATCTCCATTATCAAGGTTTCCTTCAAGGGTTTGTTGAGTGGTAATATCTGGCTTTACATTCATTCTTCATTCCCTCTTTCATTTCATTATTTTAATTCAAGATTTGATTACCAAAATGGGCTTTGACTAAGGAAAACCCCTATTCACCCAAAAAAAAACATTTTTATCTCTTGTATGTGTGATTGAAGATTTAGGTTGAAGAAGACTTGAATAATTTTTGAAGATAAAGATTTGTAAAGTTGTCAAGTTGCAAAAGTTGTCAAAGTTTTCAAATCACAGAATCTCACCTACAAGTCGGATTTATGACTTTTTGACACTGAAACCTAGACAAATTAGAAGCTTCAAATCTGCACCAAAGGCTCTTGAAATATTTTTTAAACCCCTATAGTTGGACCCATTCACCCATGGGTGAATGAGTCTCAGATCAACTTCTGAAAAGCTCTTTTGATGACTAGTACACAAATTTTCCCCTTCTCTAATGTGCATTCTATTTTTTGGTTCTGCAAATATTGATCTTAATCTTCAAGTTTTAAGTGTTGATTGCATTTTGGTGTTGATTTGCTATTTTTTAGTTTTTCTCCCCAAAGTGATGTTTGACCTTGACCCCCATCTTTTATTCATAAGGAAATCTATGGATTCCCACTTAGGGTTGATTCACCTAAGGGTTATTAATCAATTATTTGTGGGGATCTCATTTCCTAATGAAATAAAGGAAAATAGGTCCCTAATTGGTTCATCAATCTCATTTTGATGCTCCATACCTATTTTTCGATGTTTCATTTTGGTGAACCCAACTTTTGAGCATCATATCTTGCTAATTTGGAGTCAATTTTCAGCCCTAGATCTAGGTTTTGCAATCATTTGCATCTCATTTAGGGTTGTTTACTTGCATTAGTTTGCATCTCATTTAGGGTTTTAGGTTTGCATTTTTGCATCCTTTAAAATCTAGAAAATTCAAAAATATCAATCATTTTGCATAATGTTTACATAACATTGCATCATCATTCATTTATATTACAAAATTGAATCACAATTACATCTCAAATTAGGTCTTTTTGCTTGTCATTTTGCACTAATTTACACTTTCATTTAGACCTCATTTTATAGAATTTGAAACTATAACTTACTATCTAAAACCAGAATCTAAAAACCGTAAAAATCATCTCAAAAACTTGAAAATTATTTTTTAAAAACCTTGAAGTGAGACCCATTCACCCAGGGGTGAATGAGTCCCTAATCAAGGCTTTTCTGAATTTCTAAGCATTGAAATCACTGTTTCTCCATTCTCTATTTCTATATTCAATTTGCTATTTCAGTTTCCTAGATTTTTGTTATCTAAAATTGTTCATATTAAGCATAATTCATCAAATTCAATCCATTATTTGAATTCAAATTTGCATCTAAAAGACATCATTTTTAAGTTTTGCATCTAGCATAATCAGAAATTTATCTTGTTTGAACTATGAAAATTGCTTCTTACATTGCACTTTACATTCTAGGATATTTCATTACATTTTACCTCTTATCCATTTTGGGTGCACCTTAGGCTTGTGAAACTTGTATGAGCTTCACAACTTGGTGTCCTCTTGCCAATACTATCATGAGACATAGTTTAAGACTCATGTCATCGGGTGATACATCACTCACCATGGATCTTGGGTTCTCTAATTGTTTCATTCATAGTCTTGACACTAGTCAAACCACTATGGATCATACCCTTAACACTTCATTTCCTACAACTTCCCTAGCCACACCTAATGTGACTGATGTTGATATAATGATTGCTAATTTCCCTCATGAGAACCTTAGAAAAATGGATGAAGAGTTAGAGAAATTGCAAAACTCTATAATTTATAAACCCATCACCACTCATATAGTTCTTGTATGATACAAAACATAAGAGATATAATTAAAACTAAATAAGGAATAAAAATGATGCTTAGCCTTGATCGCCTCCTAGAACATCACATAAAAAATAAAGAGAACACTTTAAATAATTCCATCAACTTCATTGAAGTTTAGCCTCGTAAGGTCCTAACTAAAATGTCACTTGGCATTGCTTTCTCACAAAATGACATAATTAAACATGCACTCGATGGTCCTCTTTACATAGTTGAAATAATTAATGACAATGGACTACTAATGGGACATTATTTGATCTCGTTTGTGTAGAGAATGTGATCAATAAAGAATTCTTATTTATGCATGAGCTTTATCAAGATACTTATGAAAATCCAAAAGCATGGATCAAAATGCATACTGGTTTTGTTTGCCCTACAATAGGTTTGATAACTCTTCCTTTAAAAGTTGGACTAAAACAATTACACGTCTCATTCTCCATCTGTTGAACAAGACAATTGAGAGGGGGGGTGAATCAATTGTAGCAAATTTTAACCTTTAATAACTTCTGCCAGAGATTAGATCAATTATCATTCAATATTCCTTTACTCTTCTAATGTGATTAATCATTAAGTGCAAAAGTAGAAACTAAAAGTAAAACCATACATACAATAACACCAACTTTACATGGAAAACCCAATAAGGGAAAAACCACGGTGAGGATTAGCTCACAATATAGAGAATATCAAAACCGAATACAAAGGCTCACTGCCAAAACAAGACTTACTATCTAGAATAGGACTCACTATCCAACAAGGGTTAACCACCTGAAGGGCTCACTGCCATAGAATTACAAAGAAGATCTATAGAAGAGATTTGTTACAAAGAGAAAAAAATCTCAATCTAATGGAAATTTCCACCACAATTCGCTCACACACTTGCATACATGCTTGAATGATAGAGTACACCTTTAGCTCACTACCTCCAAAAACTCAACAGTTAGATTTCACACTGATCTACACAAACTCATATCATACACAATTTCGCATCTATCTTGCTTGCATTCATCTTTCACAAGCATCTCAACTTGTATTTATACCGTCTTTAACTTTAAACTCATCCAAAGTCAGCCACACACCTTTTGCATTTACAAATTCAAATTAGGTTGACACCAAAACATTCTACTATGGAATTAGAATGAGGGTGACCAAAACACACACTTAATGAGGACCTAAATAAGTCCCAACATGCCTCAACACACTTCCATGAATTTTGTAAGTAGTTTTAAATACAAGGTCGGTCAATACCCGTGTAAAACACATTAATCAATTAAGCACACACTACCTTAATATGATCCAATCTTCTAGATAACAAAATTAACTTGAACATGATCTTATCAGCTTATCTTGAAAACCACAAGTCATAAAACTCGAACAAGAAGAAATCCAAAGCAACTACATTTCTTCTGGACCTCAACTAGATACACAAAAAGCACAGTTCACAATTGGTGAACATAACTCACACTGTACAACAATTCAAAAACCCAAAATCTAAATATGGAAACTTCCAACCACCATGAACAATATCTCAGATCCCTAGTATCATAGCAACAAATCCCGAAGTAAAACCCGGAGCAAAAACTGAATACCTGCAACCTTTCTTTATTACAATTTTCTCAATATCCTCGACATATACAACCAATAACCAGCATTCATGACATCAATGACAAAAATAACCAGTTGACATCAATGACAACACCTTCATACTTGCAACAATCTCCCCCTTTGTCATTGATGGCAACACATGATGTGAAAAACCATCAAAGACAACACAACAACTTTGAACCATCAATCTCCATAAATTATTTCTCCAAAATTCTTTCTCCCCCTTACTTTATATCTCTTTCACATGATACTTTATCTCCCTTTGACATCAATGGAAAAGGGGTGATCCCACAATACTGGTTTACAATTTTTGGCCAAATTGGACACTGAACTGATTTTTTCTAACTAAATCTTCACTTTCGGGCACCTATAGCGGCTAAACCGTGAGGAATTTGAAGATGATGCAAACTAGTGATTTGTGACATTTTGTCTATAGATTCTAAAAATATTTTTTCAAAAATTTTGGAATTAGATTTTACTTCTTCTTCCATCTTCTTCGAAAACTATTTTTTTCAGTCAACACCATTTTTAAGGAGTGATGCTCAACGTATACAACATAACTATTTTTCCATAAAGCATAAAATTCTAATTTTTTCAAATTTAGATTTGTAACTACAATATCTAGTGCATGGAATTTTTTTCATAGCATTTCATTGAATTTTTTTTCTTTAATCAAGTTTCAAAGTCAAACTAATTACAATTCAGACATAGGTGGACCGTACATTCAACATAACTTTTTTTGTATGTATCGAAATTCAATTTTTTTTGTTGGATCAAGGACATCAATATCTAGTGCAGTGATATTTTTCAAAAACAAAATTGATAATCTGCTATTTTTCCACATGTGCAGAACATAGAGCTTGATTTTCGGTGAAAACCCTATGTTTAATCAAACTAAAAAACAAATTTACATAATAAAACCAAAACATATTAAAATTATATTCATTGGATAGCTCGATCTGAGGACTGCCATCATCTAGTTGGGTATGTGAAGTCTCCTCCATTTTCATCCTCAACTCGAGCTTTGAAGGGAAAAATTATTGAGATTTTTGGTGCCAGAGGGGGAGAAGGGGGGGAAAGGGGGGTTCGAGTGAACCCCCCTTGGAGGTTCGCTCGAACCTGGGTTCGAGCGAACTATGGTGGGACCCAATATTTAATGGGTTAGCTTGAATGGGGGTTCTAGCGAAACCCCCTTTGGGTTAGCTCAAACCAAATGTTCGTTCAAACCCCCAAAAACCAATTTTTTTTCCACGAGGGCATTTTTTTGCAATTTCCTTCCTCACCAGAATTGCAAACTAGTTTTGTGGGTTTACCCAAAGGAAAAGGATGTTTTACATTGTTTTCCCCTTTGACATTAAGAAAATTTATCAGTACTGAATACTCCTTCAATGACAACATGTGACACTACCTACTCCCCCTAAGAGGTAGCCACCAAATATCATACCAGAAGAAAGATAGATTCATAGACCCACCAGATTGATGCATCTCCATATGCATCTAGTTCAAGAAAGGAGGGGTAAAAACCCTTAACTTCTCTCAAAGATACTCAAAAGTATCTTTAGGAAGAGCCTTAGTAAATATGCCAACAACCTGATCCTTTGTAGGTATATACTCAAGCTTTACTTCATTCTCCACAACCTTCTCTCTCAAAAAGTGACACCTTATTGATAATATGCTTTGTCCTTGAGTGCATCACTGGATTCTTTGAAATATTAATTACACTCAAGTATTATCACAAAAGATAGAAATGGGATCATCATACATTACTTTGATATCTTTCAATGTCTGCCTCATCCACAAAACTTGTGTTTAGCAAGATTCCAAGCAACAATATACTCAGCCTTTGTAGTGGATAAGGAAACCGGATCTTGCTTTTTACTCAACCATAACACCAATTTGCAACCAAGAAAGAATGCACCACCACTTGTACTTTTTTCATCAACACAACCTGCCCAATTTGCATTTGTATAAGCACTTAGTGTAAAATTAGTAGATCCCTAGGATACCACAAGCCATAATCTGAAGTGTCATTCAAATATTTGAATATCCTCTTAACATCAGTAACATGTGTTTCTTTAGGGTCTTCTTGAAATATAGCCACAATACAAACCGCATGTATGTTATCGGGTCTAGTAGCAGTTAAATACAATAGTCTTCCAATCATAGATCTATATTTTCTCTTATCAGCCTTAGGTGAATCATCATCTTTACTCAATTTGCAGTTAGTCACCATACGAGCGCATACTGGTTTGGAACCATCCATCCCAAACTTCTTCAACATTTCTCTTACATACTTTGACTGTGAAATAAAAATCTCTTTTTCTATTTGATTCATTTGTAGCCCAAGAAAGAAATTCATCTCACCAAACATAGACATCTTAAATTATTTTTGCATCTCTTCGGCAAACATGATGCACTTTGTTTCATTTCCTCCAAAGATAATATCATCAACATATACAACCACTATCAAGTTCTTGTCATTTTCAATTTTGAAATACAAATTACTATCTGTCGCACCTTTGTTCAAACCTTGTTGAATCAAATATCTATCCAACCTTGCATACCAAGCTCTAGGAGCTTGCTTCAATCCATATAAATCCTTCTTTAATTTGCAGCCCATATCCGATATAATAGGGTCACAATTTTGTCATGGTATAATAGTTAGTTTGTAGCAAGGATAGTAGCATATATTACAAAATATAGTTGCATTGTAAAGATGTTTTTCTAACTTTCCAATGGAGCTACCTTTTTGAACTATGTATCTTTTTGCTTCCAGTTAATACTATGAGGTATAGCTCCCTTATGTCAAATTTACTGGTAAGAAAAAAATGTGGACTTCTTCAATTGATTTATCCATGAAACATCCATTTAAAATTCATTTTTCTATTTATATTACTTATTTTCTAAAACTATTTACACTATAAAATTTTATCTATAACTTAAAAAATATATTTAATTATAAAATTAATTTTTCTAGTAATATCATTTATTTTCTAAAAAAAATAGAAAAAACTAATGATTTATTATTATGAAATTTTTATCTAAAATAAATTTATTTTATCCAAGTAAAAATAACTTCCAATTATGTCTAGGTTGTTTTATCTATAGAGCACTCAAATGCATTTTTCTACTTATATCATTTATTTTTCTTAAAAAAAACAATTGAAAAACCATTTGTAGTTATTAAAAAATGTGTTATAGATTCCTTTCTAAAATAAATTTATTCTATTGAAAAAAACTTCTTTTTTTAACTTATTTTATTCATGAAACACTCATTCAAAACTCATCGAAGAGGGTGAATAAGTCAAACATACTACTTAGTCTTCTCACGTACACGTTTAATGGTTTGGGTGTGTACTAAGCTGTTTTTTATTATTTTATCAATAAAATATAATAGACCCTCTTGGTTTTCTTTTTTTAGTTTTATTAAATTTTCTAAAATTATGTAGTGGGAAGTTAGTTAAAATTATGGAGTGGGTGATATTTTTATATTTTAATGAATATTTTGTTAAATTAATTATTAAAAAAATATATAATGTGGAGTGATTTTTTTAATTTTAAAAAATATTAAAATATTAATTATTGATGATATTGAATTATAATAAAAAATATTTTTTCTTAAGATTAATTGGTTGGAGTAAGTAGGTAATCACCTAATAATTAATTAATTATTAAGTCTCTTTTACTTTATTCACTTAAATTTGAACTTAGGAAATGTTTTTATATTATTAGATTGAACTAATATAGGTCATTTTGTTTCATTCCAGAGGATAAGGACACTTGTCATAGTCTAATCTAATCCTCACATAAAATTTGATTTGGGGTATTTTTTTCATAAGGATTCATCATTTATTGTAATCAACCATTTCTAAGTCATTGCATCAATACAATACTTAGGTTGTTGAACAAATCCATCTTGTTTTTCTCTCTATTTGTGATAGGATAAATGTTTACAAGTGATTTCTAGGAGTTGTGGAGTTCACCATCAAATCCAACATGGTATCAAAGTTCCAAATTTGTAGCTTCCTATTCAAATTTTGAGATATTTGGCATTGAGGAAAAATGAGTGCATCCTAAAGCAAAATGGACTTTTCCATTATGCTCAAAGTGGCCAAAAGCCTAAATATCGCCTATCAAAACACAAAAATATGAGTAGTTGACTTTTGAAATGATTTTTTTGGGCACAAATTTTGAGGGTTTAAAATTTTGTACAAGGTATGGATTTGTGCAGTCCATACTCAACTAAACCAACTATACACTTGTTGCCATCGATGTGAAAGTTTGTGTAGGTTTCTAGATACTAGCATCATTTGTTGGCAAGTCTACGTAATTTCACGGTGTTCGTACGAAAAGCAGTGGTACTTTTTAATTTTCAAGTGGTCGGGTACTACATGTGCCTACATACCGTAGAGGTGATGTCATAAGTTTTCAACATATTTTAAATTTTTCAGCTATCATGAAAATCATCAGCAATCATTTATTTGCCAACAATCACAAAAAAATTATTTGCATATTCACATGGGCAAAAAACCCTAGTGCCACTTGTATGATGCAAAAAATAGATAACAAAGGAAGCACTAGAAACATCAAACCTCAATCGTATCTAAGAGCTAGAAGATAATGCATGCATGAAATGAAACAAAGTCACCTTGAACATGGACTATTGATATGGTTGTGGCCCTTAGACTTTGATTGCATGACCTTGATATTGCCTTGATCTTGATCTTGGTATGATATGGTGTGAATCTTGATATGATAAATGAATGTATGCTTGAGGTCTAGATGGAAAATGGTAGAGATGTGATAGATAAGAGTGCTAGAATGAAAATGGTAGGATGTAGGTGAGATAACAAGATGTGTTGTCTAAATGGCTTATATGAGAGATTTATTTATACGCTTTGCTTGAAAGAAATCAAGGGCGGAGATTAAAATAGAAATTAATTTAATTAAGGGTGGAGGATTAATGAGAGAGAAAATACATGGATCAAGGAGCTAAAATTAAATAAAGTTATTTAATTTTAGTACCTTGAGGAAATAAATAAAATATTTATTTAAGAAGAAAGGTGGGAAAATTAAATAATTGTGAAAATTATTTAATTATGGGAGAGGAAAGGTGGAAATTAAATAATAAGATTATTTAATTGTTAGAAGAAAAAGGGACCTACGAAAGGGGAATAATTAAATAATAAAATTATTTAATTATGAGAGGAAAGTGGATATTGAAAGGGAAAATAATTAAATAGAAATTATTTAATTATTTAGAGGAAAATTAGCTTAATTAAATAATAAAATTATTTGATTAATAGGAAATAGAAGGAATATGCAAGTGTTGATCTATATGAAAATGCATGGACAATTTTAGGTGTCTACAGTGCCACCCATAGGTTGGCGGCATTGTCAGTTTCAATCACCTTCTTAACAGTTCTGCCTTCGCCCCTGTCTGTGCCACTACCCTCTTGCCCCTCAACCCTCACCCCAGTCATATTTTTGACCACATGCTAGGGGCCCAAACCCAACACACTCTGCTTAGCTCCCTGATTTGCAATAGGACCAAGGTTATTTTTTAAGCACTCTAGTTCACATTTCAAGACAAATTGGGAAACTTTTATGAAATTGGTTATAACTTGGGCATCCTAAGTCCAATTTTCACAAGCCATATACTATTGAAAATATAGTTCCAAGCCCAATTTAGTGGTGTAGTTGATTTTTCTAATTTTTTCTTCTACTGTTTTTACAAGCTTTTGAAGTTAGACCATGTTTTTCACTCAAAGGCTCATAATTTTTTACTCAAAGCTTAAATTTTCATGATTTTTGTGGCATTAGAAAGCTAGTTTGATCCTCTTCACAAATATCAAACCCATTTTTTCATAAAATTTACTAGGTGCTTGTTATTTTTATCAAATATTGAGTTTTCTTTTATTTTGGTTCTTTCTTGAAAAATGTGTAAAATAGGTCAATTTTTTGGGATCAAAGGGGAATTTTATTGTATCATGAGAGTCTATATTGTTATTTTTTTTTCAATTTTTATACTTTTTCAATAAAAAAAAATGGATCCAACTCATATCTATCCACTCATTCCATACAACTATTGTGGGTAGAAAAAACAAATGGACATACATTTAAAGAAACAAGGAATATACAAATTGACCATGGGTACAAAACTTGAACCTACAAGAGTTGCATGGAAAAAAGAAAATGGTTTAACAAGTGTGATGAATATTTGGGACATTATGCATGTTTATGTATCTTGATTTTATGTTTTATGTTGAGTCTTGCACTACACATAATCATATTTGGACTAAATTGGAGTCCTTGTTTGGGAAGTAGGATACCCTGAGAGGATTTGAGTTGGAGAATGAACTTATCAATTTGAATCCTATAGGTTTTATATCCAAGAATTCTTCATCAAACTCAAATGTTTTATATTACATTTGACATAGTGTGGTATTGACAAACAAGACTCATAGAACTTATTCTTTCCATCCTTGCAAAGCTTGGTTCTAACTATTTATTATTTGTTTGTACCTTTTACGACACTAGAGATGGACTTGGTACTAGATTCACTAATCCTCACTTGATTGTTTTGCTACATCACTCACTAGGGAGAATGCAAAGGTTGTATAGATGAGTTGATTGGATTCTTCTAAACCGCATGCTCTTATTGTAACACAAGGAAAAGAAAAGAAGACTTCAAATAACAAAGGAAAGAGAAAAAAATAAAAGGATTCCAAGAACACTGAGAAAGCAAAGGAAACACATTCATAGGATACCTTTGATTTCTCTTCTTCCTCTTCTAAGGGGGGGTTACTTAATAAGGAGAGACCTATGCATATTATAAAAATTTATGATGTGATGAGCATCAATGTTATGCAAACAAGATTGTTGAGTTGAAACATATTCTATAAGAGAATCATATTTAGTTTCC
Organism: Sequoia sempervirens; assembly: GCA_007258455.2. Lineage (NCBI taxonomy): Eukaryota > Viridiplantae > Streptophyta > Pinopsida > Cupressales > Cupressaceae > Sequoia > Sequoia sempervirens. Next base: position 668,337,086 of record VDFB02058242.1, on the reverse strand, counting down.
TTCACCTATGTCTTCTAGTACATCCTCTTCTTCCACTTCGACACTTGTACAATCAAGGTCAACCTCCATGGCATGTGGAGTAGATAAGAAGAAATTCCATGCACTCTTTACATCCACTAGTTCTCATTCCATCCTATGGCTTCTTGAGTTAGGAGCCTCACATCACATGACTTCATCTCTAGGTATGTTTTATTCCTATGAGCATTGCACATCATCGCACATGCTAATGAGGAACAACGCTTATATGAGTGTTAGTGGGAAAGGATTTAAATAGATATTGATGATGGAACATTTCATGATATACTTTGTGTTCCTTCACTATCCTCCAATCTCCTTTCCATCTATCATATTACACACAATGGGGTAGGTTAGATAATTGATTTTGCACCTAATTCAATGCTTATCAAATACCTTAATAATAGAGAGATTATTGTAGCTAAGATGGTTGATCATACCTCTCAATTGTATGCCTTCTCTCATTTTTATCTATATGAGTCTATAGTACCTTTGACTGGATTACACTATCATGCATCTATAGTGGATCAAATATATGAGTAGAATTTTAGTCAATTGAACCTATGTTTATTTCCATCATCCACCTTGGTTCATGAAACTTGTGTTGACAATCCACCTCCTCCACCTCCTATATTTGTAGAGATCAACTATGTTCAATAGTATGTAATTTCAACTTTGTGGGATGACTTATAGCCAAACATTGTAGCATTATTTGTTGTCATACATTGCAGATATTGAGGACCTGATTGAGGATATTTACTTCCTCTTTCATGGTAGTTTCATCCCACCTGTCATCATTTCATCATAGAATTTTGAGGTTTTTCTACAGGTATTTTTACAATTGTTTGGATTTACTTCATTTGATTTGGCATCTTTTGATTCATACATATGGAAACTTAGGTGGTATTTTGAGGCGTTCATCTTGATACATGTTCTTTTGAGAGAGTTTATTCTACATTTTCCATTAGAATTTTTCCTTCCTAAGGAGAGGAACAATGTTTTCTAGTTTTGAATTATCTTCCACATTCTTCTTCAAGCTTTCACTTTTGGTAAAGGAGCTACTTCCTTATTGGGTGGATTCATCATCTCTTCTTTTCTCTCCTCTAGGGGTTATCTTGATTGTAATTATGTGATTGAAGTAGCACTTTCAAGGATATGTTGAGTCCTACATTATTTTTTCACATGTATACTTTTATTTATTTCTTCTCTTTTTCAGAGAGGATTTTTTTCTAATAATATTTCCTCTTTTCCTCTAATTATGAGAGATTTATTTTGTTTGTACATAGGTACCTCGGCCTTGTATTTGAGACCCATTCTACATCCATCATTCCATTTATCATTAGGTTTTAAGCTTCTTCTTAAGTTGATCTTAAAGGGGGATATTATAGATCATGTTGTCTCATTGCATAGGATGAGAAAGCTTGTCACAATTTAATCTAATCCTCACCTAGCATTTTATCTAAGGTTGATTTTTTTCCTTTTCATAAGGATTCATCATTCATTGTAATCAATCATTCAAACATTTCATCAATCAAATACTCAGGTTGTTGAGGAAATCCATCTTTCTTTTCTCTCTATTTGTGATAGAATATTACTTGTAAGATATTTATGGAACTTGTGGGTTTCACCATCAACTGAAACATGATATCAAAGCTCCAAATTTGTAGCCTCCTATTTAAATATTGAGATATCTAGCCTTGAATAAAAATTTGTACATCTTGTAGAAAAATGGACCTCACCATTGCATTTAGAATGGCCAAAAACTAAATATCGCCTATCAAAACATGAAAATATAAGTATTTGACTTTTGAGATGATATTTTTGGGCACAAATGTTAAGGGTTTAAAATTCCATACAATTGTATGGAATTCATATAGGATTATAGATCTATACAGTCCATACACAATCGTACTGATCATACATCTATTTTTCCATCACTTCGCAGATTTGTGCAGGATTCTAACAACTAGTGTCACTTGTTGGCCATTTTGTGAAATTTCATGGTGTTCATATGAAAAGTGGTGGCAAATTTTTAATTTTCAAGTGGTTGGGTATTGCATGTTCTTGTATACCATATAGGTGGCGAAATAAGTTTTTGACATATTTTATGAAAAATTGGTAGAAACCATTTATATTTTACTGATCATGGGAACATTAATTGTATATTCACCTAGGAAAAAACTCCAATATCACCCACAAGTTGGTGGTGTTGTTGGTTTCAATTTCCATCTCAACAGTGTCACCTTTGCCCTTGTTTGCACTCTTACCCTATCGTGGCCAGTCCACCCCTCATACCCTACCCCAATCATATTGGTGACTAAGGGCTAGAGGCTCAGTCCCAATGCCCTTCCCTTAGTCCCCTTATCCATAATAGATACAAGGATTATATTTTAAGCCCTCAGAGCATATTTCAAGATAGATTGGGCAACTATTATGATATCATGTATAACTGATTCAAGGGTACTCCCCTTACAAAACCAAACACACATAACTAAACAAGAGAGATAAAAAGAAAATGCAAAAAGAAACACTTGCTTTCTATTATCTTGATGAAGTGAAATTGCAATACTCAAAAAGTAACATACTACAGCCACATGGGCCTTCTCATTACAAAAATCTGCAAGCAAAAAACCACGATCTGCACTACCAGAGCTCTCTTTTGTAGCCCTCGTTCTCCCTCTTTATCCAAGAAGTGTAACTACCTTAGAATATTCTAGAAGGTGTAACCCCATTTTGGCACTAGAAATTCCATTGTCTATTTCCCGCTCTAGAAGATTTTTATTTTTTTATTTTATATTTATATCTTTACAACTTGTCGAGGTCATAACTTTCAATCCGACCATCATATTTTCAATTGTAATATATCATTAGAAAGCTTGTGAAGAGATCTACAACCATCTTTCACCAAATCTATAAGATCATAGATTTTGCACTCTATTCTGGGGCTCTAAAGGGCCTCAATTTTTAGTTTTAAACTTCATTAGAGAAATTCCTTAGGATGAAAATTTAGTATCTTCCAAACGGTATAGGATTTTGAGATGATTCTTTCACCAAAAATATGATTTTCCAATTTGACTCCTTGGGGTCAATTTTTGTGTCCATAAGAACCCGAATAGGCCGACTTACTAAAAATAGTAGGTGACTATTTTTGGTTGTTTCAAACTTCTAACTATCCCAAAGATTTCATGAGTCTCCATGGGCCCCAAAAAAACTAAGGAAACTACAAAAAAATGAAAATATAATATTTTTGGGTGATGCAAGATTGCCCTTACACCACTAGATGCTCCTGCATCAGACACCCAAGGTAATTTGAAAAGTGACCCTATCACTTCTCAGGTGTTAGAGGGAAACCAATACAATTAACCTCAGCGTTAGATAACCATGACGAATCTTGAATAGGCCTTCATCTCCATTTCACCAAGTACTCTACATATTGCCTATTTCTTGTGCTTCTACCCACACAGCTATCCAGAACTTCTTCTATCTCTTTCTTTTCTAACGTAGGTGCTGAAATGTTCCATTGTGCCTCTGTCAATTCATTCTCCTTAACTCCTTCATGATATTCTATCAAATGAGAAATGTTAAACATAGGTGAAACATGAATCTCACTCAGCAACTCTACCTCATAAGCATTTCTTGAATCATGTTTCTTTAAAATCTTGCATGGCCCAAAATTCTTCATCTTTAACTTATTGTATGTACCAACTAGAAACCTCTCCTTTTGCAAATGAATCATGACTTCATCTCCTACCTGGAACTCCTTATACCTCCTTTTCTAATATTCCTTAGCCTTATATTGAGAGTTCATCTTATTGATATGTTTCTTCACCTCTTCATGCAAATTATTTAGGTGCTCAACAAAATCTTCAGCCTCAACACTACTCTTCTCTCCCTTATCTATCTTTCTAAATTTAGAAGAAATTCTTGGAATACTCCAATACATAATTTGGAATGGTGATTTACCAGTTCTCTTTTTGATAGAATTACTATAAGCGGATTTTTCCTATGGTAAAATCAAATCCCATCCTTTGGGTTTATCTCCTACTAAGCATCTCAACAGGTTACCCAAACTCCTATTCACCACCTCCATTTTTCCATTAGTCTATGGATGGTGTGTAGAACTAAACTTCAAATCAATCTTCAACTTCTTCCACAGTGTCCTCCAGAAATACCCAAAAAACTTGGTATCTTGGTCTAAAACTATGCTCTTGGGTAGACCATGTAGTCTCACCACCTGTCTGAAAATAACTCTGCAACATGAACATCACTAGTCTTATGATAGGGAATCAAGTGTGTCATCTTCAAAAATCTATCCACCACCACAAATATGGAATCATGCCCTCTCTATGTCCTCAGAAATCCAAGGACAATATCCATACTAATGTCCTCCCATGGCCTCTCACGTATAGGCAATGGCTGATACAATCTAGTATTCTGACTTACCCCTTTTTCCATTTGACATAATATACAACTTTGCACAAACTTCTTCACATCTTGTTGTAACTATGGCTAATAGTAACACTCACCAACAATAGCAATGGTCTTATCTCAACCAAAGTGTCCATCTAATCTCCCACTGCATTTTCTTCTTGATTAGGTTCTCTCTCATGGAACTCCTTGGAATGCACAACTCATTCCCTCAAAACAACATACCATCTTGGATTGTAAAATACAACCATCTTATCCTATCCAAAGTGATAGGCTCCATAAAATCTCTCCAAGCCTCTGCAAAGTTAGGGTCCTTAGGATACAAGCTCTTGAGTTCATTGAACCTAATAAATTCAATCTGCATTTTCGTTAACAAAGTTTGCCTCCTACTTAAGGCATCTGCAACTCTGTTAGATCTTCCACTCCTATGCTTCAAATAGAATGTATAACTTTGCAAAAATTCAACCCATTTCAAATGTCTTTAATTCAACTTCCCTTGACTATTTAAATATTGTAAACCCTGATGATTGGTAAATAAAACACTCTTTTGGCAACAAATAGTGTCTCCATTTCTTCAAAGCCTGAACTATAGCATAAAACTCTTGATCATGAACAAAATACTTCTTCTTTGCATCATTCAACTTTTCACTAAAATTGGCAATGGGTTTACCTTCTTGACTTAAAATAGCTCCAATGGCATTACCTTTAGCATCACAATCTACCTAAAATACCTTGTTGAAATATGGAAGTGCCAAAATGGGTTGCTCTATAACTTTCTTCTTCAACATATCAAAAAAAAATTCTACTCCTATAGTCCACTTAAGCTCTTTTCTATCCGCTCTCATTGTTTCAGTTAGAGGTGCACAAATACTACTAAAACCTTTGATAAAATTTCTATAAAAACTAGCCAAACCATGAAAAGATCTCACCTCAGTAGAACTCCTTGGTGTAGGCCATTCAATGATAGCTTTTACCTTCTTTGGGTCCATCTTAAGACCTTTTGTTGAGACAACAAATCTCAATTATACCAACTCTCTTTTCATAAAACTACACTTCTTCAAATTGATCAACAACTTCTCTCTTAGCTTTCAAAAACTTTTTTGCTATGCATCAAATGCTCCTCTAATGTCTTGCTAAAAATTAAAATGTCATCCAAATAAACAATGAAAAATTTATCCAAAAACTCTTTTAGTACCCCATTCATGAGTTGCATGAGGGTGCTTGGTGCATTGGTTATCCCAAAGGGCATGACTAACCACTCATACAAGCCCTCTTTGGTCTTGAAGGTTGTCTTCCATTCATCTCCTTCTCTAATCTAAATCTGGTGATAACCACTCTTCAAATCTATCTTCGTGAAGTACTCAGCTCCACTCAAACAATCCATGATTTCATCCATCCTTGGCAAGGGTAATCTATACTTGATGGTGATCTTGTTGATGGCTCAGGAATTTGTACACATCTTCCATTCCCTATCCTTATTTGATGCTAGTACTATAGGTACTACACATGGACTCAAACTCTCTCTGATCAATCCCTTTCACAACAACTCTTGCACTTGTCTATTCAACTCTTCACTCTCCACTAGAGTCATTAAATGAGTTGCCTTATTCAAAAAATTGGCTCCATAAATCAAGTCCATCTAGTGGCTAATATTCCTTACTGGAGGAAAACCTTTAGGCACATTATTAGAAACAATATCCTAAAACCCATTCAATAAATTTGAAACTTTTACAAGTACCTCATTAGTATCTTCTTTATCAACTCTAGGGATCAATGTGAAACACATATGCTCATGTTTCATACCTTCTAGGAACTTTCTTCCATCAACCAAACGAATCCTTGCATTATTGCATACCTTTTCTTCTGCCTCCTTTAGGGGTTTCAAATTATGACGAACACCATCCTTTGTCAAGGAATAGGTATTGGCATGTCCATCATGCACCGCTCACTGATCAAACTGCCACAGTCTACCTAACAACATGTGACAAACATCCATAGGTATAATATCACACAAAACCTCATCCTAATAGTGACCAATCTTAAACTTTACCAAACATTTCTCATTGACCAAAGCCCTATGGTCCTTTTGCAACCATGTGATTTGATATGGATTTGGATGCCTCCTCCTCTCCAACTACAACTTAGTAACCATTTCCTCTTAAACAAGATTATTAGTGCTACCTCCATCAAAGATAACATTACAAACTTTACCTTCACACTTACATCAAGTGTGAAATAGATTCATTATTTGATCCAGTTCCTTCTCCTCATTCAGCAAGGCTCTTCTGACAACAAGGGCCTCTCCTCTTTCAGTGTGCTCAAAATGCGAAGACTCCACATCTTCATCTACATGCACAACTCATGCATTTCCTTTAGGTCTTTTATTTTTCCTTCCTTGATGTTGAGGACACTCGTAGGCTCTATGTCCTTCTTCTCCACATTGAAAATAGGTTCCATAGAAGTCTCCTCTTCTTGATCATTGTCCAGATCTTCCTCTTCCTCTTTGGTCTCCATTATTTTAATCTCTAGGATGGTAGGTATTATCTCCCTTCTCGTTCTAACTGCTACTAGATCCTTCAATCTTCTTTTCATCTTCGCTTCAACCTCCATATCACTGTCCACTAGCTTTCCACCGTGACCTCCACCCCTTTGCTTGCTTTCAAACCTTTGTTCATCTTTTCTTCTACCTTCAAAGCAAATTGATATGCATCTTCAATGTTAGACATCCTTACCAAACTCAACTCCTCGTGGATGCTTGGTTTCAACCCATTAATGTAATGGACAACCTTCTCCTTGTTGGCCTCAGAATGGCCTGTTTTGATCAAAACCTTGCAAAATTATTTTTTGTACTCTTTGAAAAACCTCCCTTCTTGCTTCAATCCTTGCATCTTCTTTAGTAAATCCAATTCATAATCTACAAGAATGAACCACCTCTTTAGTTTCTCCACCATCTGATCCCATCTAGTTATCTTCTCTTTACCTCTTTGGTTTCTCTCCAACTGGACTTCTTTCCACCATATGCTAACATGGCCTTTCAGCTTGGCCTTTGCAAATTTGACCATCTTTGGATCTTTTATTTCATCATACTCGAAATAATATTCCATATCATTGACCCAATCAATCAACTCCTTTGGATTCAGGTTTCCAAAAAAAAAAAAACTTATATCTTCAGCCTCTTTCCAATCTTGGAAATGGCCCTAAGTAGTTTGACTTCTCCATGATCTATTACATCATGTGCTTCTTCTTCTAATGGCTCTTCATTTTCATCCTCATCTTCACTTCCATCTCTTCTTTTGACATCAGCTCCTCTACGTAGCTCCTCTTGTAGTGCTTGAACTTATCTCTAGAGGGCTCTAAAACCCTCTTCTATTACCCTAGCATTTCTCCCACCATGATATCTTTGTGGAGGCATCTTTTCTCACAAACCCACAACCACAAGTCCTGGTGTAAACTGCCTCATGTTCGTTGATCTATCTACACACTCAAGAACTCTTGCTCTAATACCACTTGATGAGGGTACTCCCCTTACAAAACCACACACACACACAACTAAACAAGAGAGATAAATAGAAAATGCAAAAAGAAATAGTTGCTTTTTATTATCTTGATGAAGTGAAATTACAATAATCATAAAATAACATACTACAACCACATGGGCCTTCTCATTACATAAATTTGCAAGCCAAAAACCATGATCTACACTATTGGAGCTCTCTTCTATAACCCATGTTCACCCTCTTTATCCAAGAAATGTAACTTCCTTAGAATATTTTGGAAGGTGAAACCCCATTTTGGCACCAAAAATTCCATCGTCTATTTCTCACTCTAGAAGATTTTTTATTTTTTTAATTTTATATTTATATCTTTACAACTTCTTAGGCTCATAACGTTCGATCTAACCATCAAATTTTCAATTGTAATATATCGTTGAAAAGATTGTGAAGAGATCTTTTTCCAAATCTATCAAAACAAATATTTTGCACCTTGTTCCAAGGATCCGAAGGGCCTCAATTTTTCAGTTTTAAACTTCATTGGAGAAATTCCTTGGGATGAAAATTTAATATCTTCCAAACGATACAAAATTTTGAGATGATTATTTCACCAAAAATCTTATTTTTCAATTTCACTTCTTGGGGTCAATTTTTGTGTCCATAAGAACCCAAATAGGCCGACTTACTAAAAATAGTAGGGCACTATTTTTGGTTGTTTCAAACTTCTAACTATCCCAAAGACTGCATGAGTCGCCATGGGCCCCAAAACAACTAAGGAAACTACAAACAAAATGAAAATACAATATTTTTGGGTGATGTGAGATTTCCTTTACACCACTGGATGCTCTTGCATCAATAACTTGGGAATATTAACTCTAATTTTCACAAACTATATACCATTGGAAATTTGGTTCCAAGCCTAATCTAGTACTGTGACTATTTTTTCTAGATTCTACTCCTACAATTTCTACAAGCCTCTAAAGTCATATCATGTTGTTTTCACTCAAAGGCTCATAACTTTTGACTTGGAGCTCAAATTTTCATATTTTATGGCATTAGAAAGCTATTTTAGTCCTCTTCATAGATCTCATAATTATTTTTCCATAAAAATTACTAGGTACCTACTATTTTCATCAAATATCATGTTTTCCAAGGATACATCTCTTGAAAATATTCCTTTAAAGGGGGAGTAGGTTCAGGTTCTTCATGATATATCCACTAACTTATATCATCTTCAGGCGTATATTTTGGTAACACGGGAGATACATAAGTGTTGGTTCCCACATTTTTGGAGCTCAAGGTAACTTCCTTTTGTTCTTCCTTTGGTGCAGACTCAAAGGGTTTACCATATGTGTGTGGTGAGGGTGGCATGGTTGTCATGTTCAAAGCAGTACACATGTCATACTCACCACATCCCTTATCAATGATCTGGACCTTGGTGATAGTGGAATTAGATGTAGAAGATGGAGCGAATGAGGTGGTGGGTGATGGATTAGATGATGGATTGGACGAGGATGTTGGCGGTGGTCCCATTTCCACTCCTGGACAATAATGGGAATGAGGGAAAGAAGCTTCGAGTGAACGACAGTATTCAAATAGCTAGGGAACAGCTTGTATCATAGCTTCCATTCCATTAAACAGGAACTTCAAGCACTGATGATAGGTAGATAGGACGACTTGCATGGCATGGATCCATGGTCAGCCAAGAAGAAGGTTGTAGGGGAGGTCCAGATCAAGGACATGACAAGTGGTTTATTGTATAACTAGGCCAACTTGAATTGGAAGATCAATAACCCCTACAGAATCCCTTTCTGCATTATCATAAGCCTTTATAGTGATGATTTTATTGCTTAAATCAGCATGGGTATATCCTACCTGCTTTATGAACTTTAATGTACAAAGATTGAGAGCAGAGCCATTATCTATCAAGACCCTCTTTACTTTATGTCGAGCGACTAGAACCTCTATATGGAGGGGTCAATTGTGATTCGAATTGATGGTAGGTGTGTCATTTTGGCTGAAACCTAGTTGGTAGGTTGATGAGAGGTGTCCTACCATAGTTTGAAACTGTGTGGGGTTGATGTCGTTGGGGACACAGGAATCCTGTAAAGCTTTCGTCAAGATTTCCTAATATACCGGAGAAGACTTTAGCAAATCTAGGATAGATATTTGCACTGCGATCTTTCCTAGATGGTCAAGGATGTTATACTAAGAGCTCACAGGAGGTGATGGGACTGACGTAGAGGCTCCAAGGATAGTAATGCGAGTGCAGCGAGTGGTAACAGCACATTGAGGCTCCTTGCCTTTGACATGTATCATAGACACACACAGTTTCACTTGCCCAATATGTGTGATGAGAGTCTCATAGTTAAGGGGGACATTCTTGTAGGTGATATTATTAGTGTTGTTATCCTGATTGTTATTGTTACTAGGTCTAGGATTTGTGTTGGATGTGCTAGGACCTTGGTTATGCTTGGGGAAAGCATTTTGATATATTTGTAACTGAGCATTGGAAAAAGGTGTCGTGTTGGCATCCACATGTATGTCACCCTGATCTATGAGATCTTGGATGTACGTTTTTCAGACTCTGACACTTATTTAAGGTATGCCCTTTAATCTTGTGAAACTCACAATATTCATTTTCTTTAAACTAGGCTAGTTTAGGCTTAGATTCATCAGGTGGCTTGGTCACAGGATATGTAATTCAGTAATTGACCTACAACAATATATGGAATACATCGCTCAAGGGTTCTCCTAATTGAGTGTATTCACATTTACCGTTCCCTTGATTATATTGATTGGATTGTTGACGGGGTCGAGGTGCCCCATGTGGCACAGATATGGCATTAGGCATCGATGGTTGTTGCCTCTGGGAGGTATTGGTCACTTGAACATGTTTAGTATCAGTGATGCCATCTTCGACTGCATTCTTGTTCTTATTCCAGTAACAAAATTTGTCACTAGATGACTTGTCCTTATCTGAGTTGTATAGTTTAATTTTTCCTTTAATGACAAGTGCTCTCTCAATGATGGGGTCCTTTTCAATAACCTCTGTGAAGGTAGTGACACAATCAAGATTAAGAGCATGCGCCAGTTCGGGATGGGCATTAGCCACAAAAAGGGTGACCATTTCTTTCTCACTGGGAGGGGACTTCATATGGCTAGCTACAGCTCGCCACCTTTGCAGGTATTTAGCAAAATTTTCTCCATCACGTTGTTTCTCCTTCAAAAGTTCTAGAGTGTCAATGTCCTCCAAATTAAAGGAGAATTGTTTGACAAACTGTTTGGAAAGATCATCGAATGAAGAAATTGTACCCTTCTTGAGACCCATGAACCAATCTATGTTCGATCCTCCTAAGCTTCTAGGGAATAGGCGCAAGAGATAATTGTCATTATGTTGGACATCTTGGCATTGTGCATAAAACTCTTGTAGATGGGCTTTTGGATCTTTAGTTCTTGTATACTTTTTGAACTTGGGTATCTTGAAATGCTTCAGAAAGGGAACGAGTGAAATTGAAGAATCAAATGGATATGGGCAAATCTCCTCAAACTTGAAGGATTTTTTGGATGTACCCACTTGTAGGTCTTTCAATGCAGCTTTGAGCTCCTCCAACTCTTTATTGGTGGGTGGAGTTGGATTAGATGGATTGGGTGTATATTGGTGTGATGAAGATGGGATGAAAGAATTGGGATCATATGAGGGTGTAGATTGATACTTATTAGCATAAGCGGGTTGTGAATTAACGTAAGGCGGATAGGATGATGACTATTTTTGGTAATAAGAGGCAGAGGGTGCCTATTGCTGAGGTGGCGGCAGCTGATAATATGAAGTGGATGGGGTATTATGTGGAGCCTGGTAGTACAAGGACATGGAGGCCCCTTGTTGATAAGGCGATTGTTACTAATAATAAGAGGTAGATTGAGCACCCTATTGATGAGGTGGTTGTTGTTGCACGTAGGAAATGGATGAGGCACCTTGTTGGTACGAAGGTTGTTGCTGAGTATAATAGGGATTGGTTTGGTAATTATATGCAACATTGGGTTGTTGTGTGACATATGGAGGCTATTATAGATTAGGTTGCTACTAGTATGGGTTGGTGTGCGATTGCAAGGGATTTGTGTAAGGAGGTGGTTGCGTTTGTGGAGGATTCTGAGCAGTCACATGGATGTTCATATTAGCATAAGCAGTGTATGTGTTGGATGGATGGTAGAGATATTGCATGAGAGGATTATGTTGTGCTTGTGTGGGAATGTGCATATTTGATTATTGATAAGGAGGGCAAGGTGTGATGTGTTGTTGTTGTGGAATTGCTACAGAGGCACCATGAGGTGGTTGTTGAGGGTGTGATGTAGTTTGTGTTGCCTGATGAAGAGGTTGTATATAAGCGATAGTATGTTGTTGTGGGTTTGGAACATTTTGCTACGACATGCTCTATTGTAGAATTGAAATGTTTTGTTTTAGGGGTTGTTGATGATGTTGTTGTATGGGGACATAAACAATAGTGATATAATGTGGTGGTGCTTGCGAGGGGATAGTTGCATGCTGCAGCGGTGCCTGTGAGGCAATGGATTGATGAGGATTAACGTGAGGTTGTTGGAACGCTGGAGTATTACCTTGAGCGGGATATAGGATATTTCCTATGGGTGTCGGTCCTGGTTGTGGTATCGATGCGAGAAATGGATTTCCCCCAGTGTTGACGGGTGGTTGACCAAGATACTGAGGTGGGAGTGGTGGAGTAGACGAGATGTTTTGTGGCATGCCATAGGCATAGGGATCATAAGGATCGGATGGTGTTGTAGAGGTTGCAGATGGAAGGGGAGGATAATTGGTAACTTGATGTATCACAACATTTCCAAACTCAAGATGATACTAATTATCTATGGGTGTACCCTCAGGAACATAGGTATTTTCAAGAACATTCTACAAGTCTTGATGCACTGGAGAGGGTTGGGTGTTGGTGTATTGTGACATGTCAAAACCAGATGGAAATTTGACTCCCTTCATGAGTAGAGTGGTGAGGATCTTATCCCCACACTCGTCGAGGAGGCAATCTGTCATCTGAACGTTAGTGGGATTGCTTAGGTATTCATCAACGATGACTTCAAGTTGATTGACCATGTTTTCATCACTGGGTAGTGAAGTATTTTGACCGTCGGTGTTAGATTGTGACGAAGCACCGTTATGAGGGTCTTAAGGGATGTTCACACCATTGTTAAGATCCTGAGAGATGTTTTCCCCATTGTTAGGATCTTGAGAGATGTTTGCCCCGTTGTTAGGATCTTAAGGGATGTTCGATTGGGAACTTTGACCTTGTTGTTGTGCCATTTGCTTCTTGGTTTGTGATCTAGTTTGAACAAGCATGAAAATGAAAAACTACTAGATGGACTGAGATGAGACTAGACTCAATGCAAGGTTGACCTAAATGGTGGTTGGAAGATTGATTAGATTTGATAAAGGATTGATTGATGGGATGAAAAGATCAGATGATTAGCTAAGGGTTGATTTGGACAATTGGATAGGATTGATTGGATGATTGGATAGGATTGAGATTAGATGATTGGATAAGGATTGATTGGTAAAATGATTGATAGGATTAGATGATAGGTCAGAATTGTTTGATGAAACGACTGACAAGATTAGATGATGGATGATGTAAGGGATTCTAAACCTAGTTCAGAAATCACCCTAGGTGACTTAAGGCGTTGGTTGATCGGATTGAAGGACAGATAGAGGATCACGGCACTGAATCCACCTCAAGGTGGAAATGGATTGATTGGGCTGAGGATGATGACTTATGACACCGAATCCACCTCAAGATGGAAGTGGATTGATTGGCCTGAAGACAATGACTGAAGTGTAGGATAACGATCGGATTTGGACACCTAGGTCAATTCGGATAATAACCTTTAAAACAAGGTTTAGGGGATTTTGATCAAGAAAAAAATGATGAACGATGCAACCTAGAGATGCTCTAAGAGTTCCTATATGATGCATGTGATGACTGAATGACCTTTGGAAAGTGTAAATGGACTAAATGATAAATTACAAGTGAATGGAAGGGGATGAAATTGTTTAGATCACAACAAACGACAAGGTTTTAGGTCCCCAACTGTTTGATTTTATGGATTGAGCAGGGTTTCTTATTCAAGGGGCGAGGTCGCCTATTCCCAGGGCCTAGTTGCATGTTCCTAGGCCTTGGTTGCATGTTCCTAGGTCCTAGTCACCTGTTCCTAGGTCCTGGTCACCTGTTCCTATCTCCTAGTCACTTGACTTGTTTTCGGACTTGTTTAAATCAGAAACAAGGTCAAATGAGTGAAACAGATTTACTAGATGATTGAACGGGTTCCCCAAATGGTGAAACAAGATCCCTAAACAATGAAACGGATTCCCTGAATAGAAAAATGGGTTCCCTAAACAATTAAACGAGTTCCCCAGATGGAAAAATGAACTCTCTAAATGAACGAACAGGTTCACGAAATGGGAGAACAAACTCTCAAAATGGGGGAACGAATTGGAAGAATGACGGAACAGATGCTCGAAATGGGAAAATGGGTTGATGGAATGATAGAATGGGAGACAAAACTAACTATTTAGAGTGCAAAAATAGTTTTTTGGGTGTGGTCGCCCCTCTCCAAGTCTTGGCCACCCCTCTGAGGTCCTGCCCGCCCCTAGACTGGGCTTGGTTGCCCCTGGACTGGGCCTGGTTGCCCCTTTGGGTGAAAGATGGACAATTTTGACTCAAACAGATTGGAAAATAACTGAGACAGAGGGCGGGGTTTCCCCTCTTGAGGTCGGGGTCACCCCTAGAAAGGGAATGGTTGCCTCTGTCAACAAACCTAAACTTGACTTAGGCAAAACGACTATGAAAAAGGACATAAAACACTTCAAACAACAAGCAAAAGGAAAGACTGACTTGACTAGTAAGATATGTACTATTTTCTCATAGAAAAGACAGTTCAAATAGCACAATCCTAAGATTAGTATGAGGGGTATGGCTGACACAGTCCTCTAACTAGGCTAAACAAGGCAATCTAGGGAGTCCTATTTATACACTCGGTACGTGAGGCACAACCATGAACACCAACCCATCACAAGCGTGAGTCGGGAACCCCAGTGAGATAGTGAAAGGCTTAGACCAACTCTTCACGTCTATCTAGGTATCACCCTAGCTTCAACGCTTCGCCAGACATGACGTGACTCGATTGGGGTACAACTTTGGCTCTCCCCCCTTTATATACCCTGCTGATACACGTGGTCGGGATCGTCCCTTGGGGTGATGAAATCCCCAAGTAGGTCCCACTAAGAAGATAATGCTAACCATTTTTGGCTACTCCCCAGGCTCACACGAAGTGCAAGGGGAAAGCTTGAACGATGTAACACCCCCTTGGGTAACACAAAGGACTTAAGTAAGCTATGATTTCTCTTCACTCAAGATCACCAAATGGCGTGAGGGGATTGGATATGCCAATAGCTTACTTACAAACACAACAAACAACATTTTGACTCCCCTACTTAGCCTATGTGCCTAATTAGTATGAAAATGAAAACAAACAGCTAACTAGAAATCTTGGTCCTTTCATCCTCCAACAAACATGTTAGTATTTTTTGACCACCGTTCTTCGTTAAGCATGAAATAACTGCACAAACGTTAGTAAAAATCCTCACAATCACCAACAACACAAGTTAGGGGGCCAACAATAACCAAAACGACAGAAAATAATCTGTAAAAATTGATTTAAAATGTTGTTTTTACCTTATAGAAGACTCTGTCTGGGCCTGGTCGCCCCTCTGCTGGTCCTAGCCACCCCTCTACAAGTCTTGGCCACCCCTCTGATCAAAACAGAGAGCTAAACTATAATTTTTGTCTTAGATAGGCATCCCTATCAAGTCCTGGCCGCCCCTATCAGGTCTAGGCCACCCTTGTCAGGTCTCGGTTGCCCCTTTACAGGTCTTGGCTGGACCTTTGAGGTCCTGGCCACCCCTCTGCAGGTCTTGGTCACCTATTTGAGGGCCTGGTCGCCCCTCTGTCACCTAAACCTACAAAATGTTAAAAAATAGTAAACATGAGAGTAAAAAGAACCTATATGTGGGTCCCACCGAGCGTGACAGAAATGTGTGCAAGTGTTTTTTACTTCTAAATATTCAAAAAAAACTAAAATGCAATGTAAAGAACACAAGACTACTTCAAGATTAGCCTAAGTTAAGCACAAATAAAAGAAAGATAAAACAAAGAGTGATATACCTTTATTTGTGTTGATCCCTTGGTTGGCCCTTGATTGAAGCTTGGATGTGTGCTCCCTTGATTGAAGTGATGAAGAATTAATGCAAGGCGGGATGAGAGCTAAACTAAGTATGCCATGATGGTGGAATGAAGGTAAGCATGCAAAATAGCTTGAATGCAAAGAAGTGCTTGATGATTTGAGAGCTTGAGAGCATAAGGGTGTTACAAATGCATAAGGTGTAAATGAATGAACGAAAAAGGGGGGTACTTATAGAAAAATTTGAATTGTCTAGAGAATTCAACGGTTAGGATTGAGCCACCATGGCCAAGATGAAGGGCTATGGTGAGTTAAGGACTCATAAGCCCTCACATCTTGACATGTGGAGGATGAAGTGTCCAAAGGACATGGTGAGATGGAAAGGGTACAAACGATGTGGAGGAAGGACAAGTGATGTGGAAGAAGGACAAGTACTTTGAAAGTACCTTGGGAGATGAGAAGATTTCCTCAAAAAGGAACCTCTTGTCCCCAAGTGAGAATGAAAGTGACATGTGAAGAATTTTAGTATTCCTCAAAAAATCTCCATGTGGAAGAGAGAATTGGTTGGAGAAATAAATGTGAATATTTAATTCACATGATTGGAGTGGATAAGGTGGTTGGGAGAATAAATATGAATTTTAAATTCATATGATAAGCACCTTGTGGATAAGACAAGGTTCTTATGAGGGAGGATGAAAAGTACCTTGTGGATAAAACAAGGTCCTTATAATAGAAGGTTATTGGCTTCATGTGACTTGATGTGACCTTTCAATGATCACATGGGGAAGAGGAGAATCCTTGGAGGAATAAAAAGTGAATTTTAAATTCACATGGGGAAGAGGGTCTATGCCAAGTATGGAAAATATGAAGGTTGACAAAAAAGGTATGCTAAATGTAGCAAGAGGATTAGATTAAGGTTGTGCAAATACATGATTAAGAAAATTAATGAGGGATTAGAAGCAAGTGGTAGAATATGGAGGATGTGACATTAATCCTGATTAAGGTGTGTACATCCTAATCGTGGATTAATTAACTTAATCCAAATTAGAAGAGAGTTATGGAGGATGTGACAAGGAGAGAGAAAAGGGAAGAATTTAAAATTGATTTTATTCAAAAAGTTCAAATGACTAAATTGAATAAATTGATATGTTTATTTAACTTAGAGAGGAAAAGGTGTAAGGTAAGGTATTCAATTGTTAAATTAAATACTTTAGGAACCTTAGGCAGAAGGTGAAATATTAATTAAATAAATCATTTAATTAATATTGGCGAAATAGACGAATAAAGTAGACGAGTTTGACCATGTGGGAGTGGTCAAATTTGGATGTCTATAGTTGTTTCTTTTTAATTTCCATGATTTTTAAATTGAAACATGTGGATTCAATATCTCTCCACTCACTCCATACAACTATTTTGGGTAGAAAAAATAAATAGAGATAGATTTAAAGAAACCAAGGTTATACAAAGTGACCATGGGTACAAAACTTGAACCTATAGGAGCTACCAAGAAAATAAAATGGTTTAATAGATGTGATGAGGATTTTGGAACATTATGCATATCTATGTATCTTGATCTTCTCTTTCATGTTGAATCTTCCACTACACCTAATTGGATATGGAATCAATTAGAGTCCTTATTTGGGAAGTAGGATACCTTGAGAGGATTTCAATTGGAGAAATAACTTATCAATTTGAATAGTATATATTTTGACATCATTCAATACTTCAAAAAACTGAAGTATCTCATATTGTAGTTGACACAGTGTGGAATTACAAACAAGAATCATAGTTGACTCTTTCCATCCTTGTCAAGCTTGGTCCTAACTATTCATTATTTTTTCTACCATTCATGAAACTAGAGATGGAATTGGTACTAGATACACTATGCCTTCACTTGATGATTTTGCTACATCAATCATCAAGGAGCAGAAAAGGGTTGTATAGATGGGCTCATTAAAGTCTTCCAAACCACATGCTCTTATTGTAAAACAAGGAAAAAACTAGAATACTTCAAATGGAAAAGGAAATAGATAGAAAAACAAGGATTTGAGAGCATTGAGCAAGAAAAGTAATCATATTCACAAGAAATGTTTTTTTTCTCTTCTTCCTCTTCTAAGGGGGGAATTATCTAAGGAGGAGTGAACAAATTTTGTATATTACAAAAAATTCAAGACATCATGAGGATTAGTGTTATACAAAGTAGATTAATGAGATGAAACACCTTCTATAGAAGAATCATATTTATTTTCCTTCATCTATGTCTTATGGTACATCCTCTTCTTCCACTTTGGCACTTGCACAATCAAGTTCAACCACATGGAATGTGGAATAGACAATATGAAAATTCATGCATTTTTTGCATCCATCAGTCCTCAATCTAGTCAATGGCATCTTGATTCAAGAGCCTCACATCACATGGCTTCATCTCTAGGTATATTTTCTTTATATGAGCCTTAAAATCACCACACACACTGATGGGGAACAAAACTTATATGAGTGTTAGTGGTAAATTATCTATAGATATTGATGATGATACATTTCATGACATACTTTATGTTCCTTCACTATCCTCCAATCTCAATTCCATCTATCAAGTTGCACATAGTGGGGCGAGTAAGATAATTGAGTTCACACCTAATTCAATGATTATAAATTACCTTCACAATAGAGATATTATTACAGTTGGGAGTTTATCATGTCTCTCAATTGTATGCCTTCTCTCATTTTTCTCTAGATGATCTTGTAGTACCTTTTATTGGATTACACTCTCATGCATCTAGAGTGGATCAAATATTTGAGGATAATTTTTGTCACTTGAACCCATGTGTACTTTAGTCATCCACCTTTGTTAATGGGACTTGTGTTGAGATTCCACCTCCTACATCTTCAAAGATCAACTTAGTTCAATAGGATGTTTCTAGCCTTTTAGTTTCAAATTTGTGGGATGACATTACAAAAATTAATTGTAGCATTATTTGTTGAGTTATACATTACAAATATTGTGGACCTGATTAAGGATATTCACTTCCTCATTAATGATAGACACATCCCACCTGTCATCACTTCCTCATAGCCTTTGGAGGTTGTTCTATAGGTATTTTCATAGTTGTTTGGATTTACTTCATTTCATTTGGAATCTTTTGATTCAAACATGTGGATACTTGAGAATTTTTAAGGTGTTCATCTTGATACCTCTTCTTTTGAGAGAGTTTCTTCTACATTCACCATTGGATTTGTTACTTCCTAAGGGGAGGAATAATGTTTGGAAATTTCATATCATCTTAAGCATTCTTCTTTAAGTATTCACTTTTGGTAGAGGAGCTACTTCCTTATTGGTGGGATTCATTGTCTGTTCTTTTCTCTCCTTTAAGGGGTCTTTATTATACTTATGTGACTAAAGTAGCACTTGGGGGGACATGTTGAGTCCTAGATTCTTTTGTCACATGTACGCTTTTATTTCTTTTTTCTCTCTTTTGGAGAGGATTTTTCCCATGATATTTTCTCCTTTTATCTAGTTATGAGATATTTCTTTTGTTTTTACATGGGTGCCTCATCAAGCCTTGTAGTCAAGACCCATTGTACATCCATTAATGCATTCACTATTACGTTTTTAGCTTCTCCCTAGTTGATCTTAAGGGGGGTGTTGGAGTAAATAGGTAATCACCTAATAATTGATTAATTACTAATTAATTATTAGGCCCCTTTTACTTTATTCACTTAAGCTAAACTTAGGAAACTATTTTTTATTATTAGATTGAGCTAATTATATATCATGTTGTCTCTTTTCATAGGATGAGGAAACTTGTCACAATCTAATCTTATTCTCACCTAGGGTTTGATCTAGGGTTTTTTTTCCTTTTCATAAGGATTCATCATTCATTTTAATAAATAATTCAAACATTGTATCAATACAATACTCAAGTTTTTGGGAAAAATCATCTTTATTTTCTCTCTATTTGTGACAAGATAACTACTTGCAAGTGATATATGGGAGTTGTTGGTTCACCATCAACTCCAATATAATTAAATTTAATTAAATAAATAAAATGTTCACGACTCAATACAAATTAACTTAAATTAAATTTAGTATTTTTGTGTATTAATATTTTTTGAATTAATGTTAAATAATGAAAGTGACTTCAATAGATGTGTGTATTTAGTTCACTTATTGAAGAATGATTGTTCTTGATGGAGATTATGAATTTTGTATATTCCTAGTTTTGGAATTGTTGTGTTTCTATCCATGGAATGTCTTGGATCCTTTATTGAACCTTTTTTTCTATTTGAGGTCAAGTCTTGATGTAGGAGCATCCACAGTCATCGACAATCTTGCATCAACCAAAAATATTTCCTTGCTTTTTTTTGTATTTTCAGTAAGGGCTAATGTGTGGGGAATTAATTATTTTAATTTCCAAATATTTTAATTTTCCCCTATGGTAATTTTTAATTATAATTTTGGAGGTGGATTTACCTTGGTAAATGTTTCTAGAGCAACCTAGAGGAATACCCCATCCTAGGCGTCCATTTCAAGGTGGGGACCACTCATCAATGCATGCTCTTGCATGTTGGGGCACCCAATTTTACATCTTGGTGCATGTTCTTCCATGGAGCCATCAAATAATAATGAAGCACACTAGATTGAGCAAATTTGATTGGCCATGGTTTAGGTGCCCATGTGAAGGCCATGTGAGAATTGAGTAGTTTTTATTATTTTATGATTTATTCTCCAAAAGGGGTGTGGGATTTCCATGGAGGTATATGCATGTTGTTTTTGAATACCACAGTGGTATTCGCATCCTCAAAATTTTATTTATTGATGCCTTGTCACTTTGAGAAGTTGGATTTCTGGAGTTAAAGTTTTGCATGACAAGATGCTACCAGATTTTCTAGAGGATTGTGAATCCAATTGTTTACATATTATGTAATTAGCAAGCCCATATGATGAATAATGTGATGTTTTAATTTCATTTTATTTATGAGATACTAGAAATCATATGTTTCCTTCTTGCATTCATTTTGTGCAATTTATGGTGTGGTTGTTTGTTTTAGATTTGGAAGGAGGCATGGATTTTCTTGGGGAAAGAGGAAAAGGAAATTTGTTGTAGGTTTTGAGGATGTGTTGCAGCAACAAATGGATTATGATATCCATGATTAAAAATCAACAAAGTTGGTTTTTGAAGAATGCATATTAAATCTGAGTCAATTTCACAGTTCATGGAGATGATATGAAGAAAAGGAATTTGAGTTTTTCTTTGATGATTATTTGTTGTCATATACCACATTTATATCTGATTTGTAATGAATTTCATCAGCCTATGTGGCTTCAAAACAATGTATTCTCAAAAATTCTTTATTTTTATATAATTTCAGGAGATTTTGAATGAAATACGAAAGAATGCTTCTGGTAAATTTTTTGTGTTGTTCCAAACTATTTCTAACTTGAATTTTTAGATTGTTGTGAGTATGTAAATGAGGGTGGATCCTTATACATCAATGGCATTAAAGTAGGATTTCCTAAGTGTGCAGGCAAAAGCACTTATGTGAGGTAGTTTGCACTAGGACCTGGGGTGGAGAGTGTTGAGGATTTGTAAAGAGATCGTCGAGTGTGGCAGTTTACATGTGCAAAACTTGAGCGTTTTGAAAACTTTGGTTAAGGATTCATGAGGCCTTAAGGATGGAAAAGAGGAAGAAGAAAAGGAATTTTGTCATTGGATGGATTCTAAATATTCCTAGACTTGAGAAAATCGAAGAGAACCTTTGAAAAATTAGAGAAGAATATGTGAGGGTTGAAATGATAAAGATGGAGCATCAAGTGAAAGAAATGGAAGAAGAGATCAAAAGGATAACATAAGAAGAGAGGAGAGTTGGAGTTAATTGTAGTTATCTTTCTAATGATATTTTTATCACAGGAAAGAAAGATGATGCAGCAAGGTGTCATGCATGTGACACAAAAGAAGAAGAAGAGGATGAATACAAAGAAATTGATGAACCTAAAGCTGAGACATGTCTTGTTGAAGGTAATGGTGGAGAATGAGGATGTTGTATGTGAAAAAAATAGGTTGCAACAGAGGTTGATATGATGGAATTTGAGTTTCCAAAGTATAATGAGGTGATTGGTGAGGAAGGAGAAGATATCCTACTGAGAGAGGAGATAAGGAAGATAAAAGAATTATTTGTAGCAAAAGAAAGTGTAGAAATTTTTGTAGATGAAGATGTTGTTGCAGTGATAGAGCTTGAGAAGGTTGCATCAAATAAAGAGGGAAAAGAATATTTATTGTCAATAAAAGAAGAGTGGCTTGCAAAACTTACCAATGGAAGTGAAGATAAATATTGCAACGAAGGATGAAGAAGAATATTTTGATGAAGCAAAGAAGGATGAGGTAAATTTTAATTTTTTAGTTTAAAAATGATGATTATTTACCTTCTATAAAAGATATTTCAGTTGTAGAAGATGGTTATAGTTGAAGATTAGTATGTGGATGTTGCATGTTTGTGTATAGAGGTTATAGATGATGGTGCAGGAGGAACTTTGTGGAGGTGGTTGGTTTGTGGTGGGTTGAATCCTAAAAAGAAGGAAAGGAAGAAGATATGTGGTGAAGTAGGATGGTTCATGGTGGATATAAGTCAATGAGAGGAAGAAAGAATAGAGTGCACACTTGGTAGAGGAGGATGGCAAGTTTCCCGGCTAAGTGCTGGAAGAGGCAGAAGAAGAAATTCTCTTGTCTAATTATCATTGATGGAGTTTGTTGAGGATTTCTTACAATTTGAAGGGTGGTACTACCACTCAACTCCATTTTGTGAATCCATACTCACAAAATATTTCCTACCTTTGGTGTCTGATGCAAGAGCATCCACAATCATTGATAATCTTGCATCAACCAAAAATATTTCCTTTCTTTGTATTGTCTTTTCAATAAAGGCTAATGTGTGGGGAATTAATTATTTTAATTTTCAAATATTTTAATTTCCCCTATGGTAATTTGTAATTGTAATTTTGGAGGTGCATTTACTTTGGTAAATGTTTCTAGAGCAACCCAGAGGAATATTCCATCCTAGGCATTCATTTCAAGGTGGGGATCACTCATCAATGCATGCTCTTGCATGTTGGGGTGCCCAAGTTTGCATGTTGGTGCATGTTCTTTCATGGAGCTTTCAGATCCATCAGAGAATAATGAAGCACAGCAGATTGAGCAAATTTGATTGGCCATGGTTTAGGTGCCCATGTGAAGGCCATGTGAGAAATGAGTAATTTTTATTATTTTATGATTTATTCTCCAAAAGGGGTGTGGATTTTACATGGATGTATATGCATGTTGTTTTGAAATAACATGGTGGTATTCTCATCCTCAAAATTCTATATATTGATGCTTTGTCACTTTGAGAAGTTGGCTTTTTGGAGTTGAAGTTTTGCATGATAGGATGTTGTTGGATTTTTTAGAGGATTGTGACTCCATTTTTTTACATATTATGTAATCGGCAATCCCATATGATGAAGAATGTGATGCAATTTCATTTTATTTATGGGATAATAGAAATCCTATGCTTCCTTCTTGTGTTTATTTTGTGCAATTTGTGGTGTGGTTGTTTGTTTTAGATTTGGAAGGAGGCATGGATTTTCTTGGGGAAAGAGGAAAAGACATTGTGTTGTAGGTTTTGAGGGTGTGTTGTAGTAGCAAATGGATTATGATATCCATGATTGAAGATCAGCAAAGTTGGTTGTTGAAGTATGTAGATTGAAGAGTCAATTTCATAATTCATGGAGATGATATGAAGAGGAAACTAAGTTTGTCTTAGATGATTGTTTGTTGTCATATAGCAGATTTATATCTGATTTGTAATGGTTTTCATCAGCCCATATGGCTGCAAAACAATGTATTTTCAAAAATGCTTTGTTGTTATGTAATTTGAGGATATTTTAAATGAAATACAAAAAAATACTTCTTGCAGATTTTTTTGTATTGTTCCAAACTATTTCTAAGTTGTATTTTCAGATTGTTGTGAGTATGTGAATGAGGGTGGATCCTTCTACATCAAGAGACTACAAGTTAGTGTATTCTCCACATCCATGAAATTGTCCTTTACATGGGAAAAAAAATCAGTGTATACTTCTACTCTACAAGTCACCACGTTTTTGTAGGTCTACTCTAGTCTGAAGATTAGAAATAATTATAAAACCTTTAAGAAATTTCCTTTGAGACACTAGGGGATATGTTCTCCTAATTCAACCACAAAAAAATATGCAAAAGAAATAAACAACAAGAAAACACCCTAGAATGATGTGTAGATTTTGATTCCTTGTAAGTGTAACAAATCCAAATGTTTTTTTATTAATTACTCTTTAGATGGTTCTAAGATGAAAGAGGATGGGAAATGAATACATGTGAATAGATTTAAATATATTAAAAATCATCAAATTATCCAAATATGTGTTTAATTGACTCAAGACAAGAAAATGATAAATGACAATCAATCGAAATTTAAATTTAATTTTTAGAAAAAAAAGTATTAAATCTATAATTGTAGATTATGTTTGTTAATTTACATAATTTTAGAAATAAATTTTAACATGCAATAAAAAACATGTCTTCATATATGTTGTTCACATAGTCTAAATGCAAGATTTAATTCTATTTTGTCTACACTCTAAAAACTTTTAGACCCTTTTTCATGGTGATGTTTAATGTTACAAATATTTAAAAGGGTATTTTCTCTAAGCATTATTTACTTATTTAAAAGATGTGTAGAATCTTCAACTTTAAAAGTTGTCTACTCATCAAAGTCTGCTTTCACAAATTTTAGAAGTCTTTTGAAAAAATCATTTATATAATTTATAGTATGTTATGAATGTTATATTTCTACAATTTTAAAAAATGTGATATATTATAAAGTTTCTTTCTATTTTGTTTTCTATTTATAATATTATTTTATGTTAGAGTAAAAGTTACTTTTCTAATAAATTAATTAATTAGAACCCTTTTCACACTACCATATTCAAGCTTACTTAGGTCATGCAATTTTTTCTTCTCAAATTATAAGATTAAGACACATGTCATCATCTAACTTAATCCTCACATAAGTTTTCATTTAAAGATTCTCTATCCTTTATCAATAATGATTTATCATTATTTTATAATGTCAATTCATTATTATTCAAATTTTTATATCAATAGACCCTTTGGCCTCCATAATAGTTCTATTGTTTTCTCTTTTTCTATGATAGGTGTTTGGGTTGAGGAAATAACTCTGGCATGGTATCAAAGATCTAGATCTATAGTTTTCTATATTTTTAGAGATCTATCCTTGAACATTCAAATGGTGAATCTTATAGAAAAATAGACCTCGCCATTATGTTCAAAATGCACAAAAACCTTAATATCAACTATTGGTTCATCAAAATTAGAGGTCAAAAAAATTGTCATTATTTTTATGGACACTAGATTTAAGACATTCAAATCCATACAATCACATGGATTCATAGGGTCATATGTGTTGTACATTTAAGTGCACCATCACAAAATCATGTGTTAACTGCTATGCAAAAATTTGAGCTCCTACATCAATTTACAATGGCCATATGTATCCTAGTGATGTTTTTAAAAAAATGGTGGATTTCAATATTTTTGGCATTTTAATAAATTTTGCATCAATTTTTAATTTTCAAGCAGACAATGGTTTTTGGCCACCCATGCAGGGTTGATATCACTTGCAATGGAGCATTTTTTAAAGATTTCTAAGCCTTAATCGCAAGTATTATATCTAATGGGACTTCAATGACATATTACTGGAAGATTTCAAACTAATAGTTAGCCTAACAAATAGCTCGACATTCCTCCAAAAAGCCTTCAATATAGGAAAATTGAATTTTGTCAACTTTTGAGTGTTTTTTTTGGTCCTAAAAGTGGTTCCTAAAAGTCCCTAGCATTTTTTTTGCGAACAACAAGCAATTTTCAAATTTCAAGGAATATTTTGACAGTAAGGAGAATATTTTAGAGCCTATTTACTAAAATCAATGTAATGTAAGCCTAGTACCACCTAGTAGGCCCCTACCCTAGCCCTAATTTTCCCTAAAGGACCTTATTTTTTATTTTTAGCAAAATTTGGCATACAATGCTAAAATTTGACATACAATGTTAAAATTTGACAAATGAGATATCATTAGAAAGTTAGTGCTAAGCACTTTCTAGTGTTAAAAAAAAAATTCTCAAATTTTTTTGTTGGTATATTTTATCACTTTTTGAATTCAAATCTTATTCTTTATCTCATTGAATTATATTATTTTCAAGGTGTTGGAAATGTTTTTCAGAGATCTGTACATCTATCCATGAACTTTTTCCAAAATTTGCTCTAGGTGCCTTTTATTTAGTTTATCATTATTTCACATTTGGTTGATTAGTTGGAAATTTTGACACTTGAAAAAGTTTTATTTATTTGAGATGACTTCATTTTAGATGGTCTATATATTTTTTCAACATTTTTCTTTTTTGGTATTGTAAACATCTATTGAATGCAAATATTCATTTTTAAACACACTAAAATAAAGTGTCACCATTATATATGTATTTTGGGGATCTTACACATGATGTTATATCATTCTTTTACTAACAATATATGAAGCATTTGTTGTGTGTGCTTTATTATTTGCAATCACAACCTTGTCTATCTCCATGCTTATGTGACTTATTTTGTACACCCTTTTTTGTTTTAGGTACTCTTGTGTGTACATTCTAATGATGTATCTTCTCTCATACACTATATATTGACACATTTTTAGTGGACCTATCATCTCTCTCCCTTGTCTACACTATGGGGGAATCATTTTGTTGGTACTAATGCTTCATTGGCTTTGATTTGGATTGAGCTAGATATATCTATTTTTTATTTATATATACTAGGCAAAAAATAATGGCTAGTTACCCATGCATTTCAATGAGATGCAACATATACCATATAGACTCTCTTGCATTCATATTTGTGGAGGTGACCTTTTATCCTTGATCAATTTCTTTAGACTATTGGTATCGATATTTTTGACTTGCAGTTTAATTTACATAGGTTGAGTAGTGTCGGGAAATACGGAGGGGCATCTCAGAAAGGGCATCTGAGATTAGTAGTGCCTTTGGTAGAAGACATGTACTACTATGCCATAAAGTGGAATCAGACATAGTTCATTTCCCACATTAATCCTTTTGAGAGAAACTCATGCTTAACCAGTTTCAACAACACTGTTAACAGATTCAGCAACCAGAACCAACAACCATGAAAGATGAAACAAAAGACATGAACACACAAATATACGTGGGGAAAACCCTTTCGGGTAAAAAACCCCACACTCCAAAAGCCCAAATTTCCATTGTATTATTCAGCAACAAAATACAGTTATAATACAATATCAGGCTCATGACCTTTACAAGAGATTTACATCTTTTTCCATTCTAAAGAATATCCAGCAGCATAACCCATCACAACCACCTCTCTCAGCAAGAGACATCTCTTTCGGCTACACAGCCTCACGACTCGACCACTGGCCTCTCGGCCTCTCTGTCATACAGCCACTCATCCTTCATCTTCTGCGAGATTCATCTCTCTCTTGACTTCCCAGCCTCTCAACTAGCTTGACATCTCAACCTGCCCAGCTAGGTTGACTGACGCTCTACATCCTCTGATTGTTCAACTACTGCACCCCATTAGGGTTTCCACCTTGAGCCACATGCCATCATCCAACATCCAATTTTGGTCGTTGGATAAGCAACCAAACAAATCTCTAGTGTCAAACTTAGGGTTATCCACCTAACACCATGCCGCCCAATCAAAGATGCATTCATTACCGTCTCACCGATTTTCATTGAGCACATGGGCCCACATTCCATATGTCCTCCATGTCATCACCACCTATCGGTTTTCAATCACGATCCACCATCCTATCAAGTCCCACATCAATCGGCTTCCAAGTCGCTATATCACTGAAAAATTAAACTTCAAAACCTCATGTCAGAGGTTGTGAAGTTCCCATAACCTACGACTTGCCGACAGCATAGGGATCGCCCTATCGCCCAAAACTTGAACTTCTGAACCTCATGTTAGAGGTTACAAAGTTCTCAAAACCTGCGACATGCCAACAACAAAGAGATCACTCTGTCACTCAAAACCTGAACTTTTGAACCTCAAGTTGGAGGTTGCGAAGTTCGCGAAACCTGCGACACACCGACAACAAAGGGATTAACCTTTGCTTCACAATCATTAAGTTTGGAGGTAAAGAAACTTCAGAACCTCATGACTTCAGTTAGAAAAACTTGAAAAAACCAGCAACTTAACTCAAGCCGATGAAGGAGGAAAACACAACTTCTCAAGGAAGTCGATCAAGCTAGTAAATTTGAGTCACATTTCTCAACATTCTCCCACTTGACGAAGAACTCACTGGCTCCTTCTAAAGAAAACTCAAGAATCTTAAACAATACTTTTGCACTCCAACCAAGACACCTGCAATGACATCCAAGATTTCCACCAACTCAGGCAACAGTTCCAGCCATCCACCACAGGAAAAAGGAACAAGGCAAGGTGTGTATGCACTAGTCTCAAGAACACAAGCATCAAATCCTATAGATGGAAAGGGCTTCAACACTGCCACCACTTCACTGTGTTCACAAGCTATACAAAAGCAACACAACATCAACTTCAAATCCCTCAATCATGAACACAACTGTGAAGTCATTCTCCAAAAACAAGATAGAACATCAGCTAGAACAACAACCAGAAAACTAACTGCTCCCATCCAACTGATCAACCCACACGACTGAAAATAGCACCCATAGCAAGTGCCAATTCATCCAATCACACATACCTCCAAGGTATCCACATCAAAATACTCATGCCACTTACATAGCCAACCCATCAACAACAAATACAAGCTTCAAAGTGCCAACCAGTCGAAGAAGACCAAACACATCTAGGAACTCCAACTGCATGGGTAATGCCAAATCAAGGCACAATGAGTCTACCAACAACATCGCATAGAGTGTGTAAACATGTAGTTTCAAGGAACTATCCACAATGATATGCACAACCTATACAACCCTCACCACAAGTCTCCATAACCAAGTCCATAGAGAGAAAAGTTTGCACATCATATACCTATAGAAAATCCTTCTACATACACCTCTAAATGCCAACTATGTCAAGTATGATCTCCTTCACAACACCCCAAAATAAAATCCTTAACAAAATCCAACCGTTCAATCACCAAGATCAAACACAACATATATTTCATGTAATTATATGGATGTAAGCTTCTCCAAGAAGATCAAACTATTTCATTTCCCATCTCAAGAAATCAGCCCATACAACCATCTCCTAACAATCCTCATAAAAGAAAATACTAACCCAAGGAGATATTCATGCTATCCATTTCTCACAATGAATCCTTCAGAAACATCTAATAGCAGTTCAAGATCCATATCCATGAAAGAAAGCATAAAACACCTGAGAGAAACAATGGGAAATACGTCTCAAGTGAACTTCCGAGTAGACCAAGAGTGGGGAATGAGAATGCTCCTCTAGGATAACCAAGTCATCATGACTTCTCCAAGAGAAATCTCCTCATTGGTCTTTGTTGAACTCACATCCAACCAAGGTGAAGGATCCTTAGACTTTATGTTGAAATCTCATCAAGAGTAACCATCAACAACACTTCTCTCATGTCAAGAGAATTACAACCTCGCCTTATTCTCCATGTATCCATGAACACCTACAACCGATCATCTCATGCTAAACTCCAAATGCATCACCACACCATCATGAAGTTCTCAAGCATATGACCAATGCACCCAATACCCAAAGAATTACTAGACCATTGTCAAAGCTCCAATCATCTGAACTAGGAACTTATCATGACATCATGATCTACACATCCCCCTTAGGAGATCCCATGCTCCAAGTGAACATACCATGGTCTCAAGAGCAATGCATCATACCAAAACTCTAATGTGCAATCAAGAGTATACCATGACATGAAACAAAACAAACTCTAAACCAGCACCTGTCAAGCACTGCCAACACCTTAACCAAAGACTTCAAGAATCCTCCATGGCTACGAGATGTTGCACATCCTCAAATAGTGTATGTGCAAATGTGAAAGAACCCTTCTGCAGCAACAGGATCTAAGAGCTCCTCCTAGTAACATTTGCAACACTAAAGAAGACCATCCATCAGCAAGTGATGAATCCACAGTAATTGCTAAAGCTCCCACTGAACTGTGATACTGAGCTTTCCAAGCATCATGGCCAAACATTTGCTAAACTGGAAATCCTTCAGGTCCACACAACAACATGTCTTTCTGACAACAATACCAAATGACACCAAGATCTCCAAACCAAGCAGACAACACCATCAGTGTCAAAAGCTTACACAAAACTATGTATCCAAGCTATCCATGACATCATGATACACATGCTATAGGTCCCCATAACCGACTATCTAGGTACTCAACACCATCCATCCTCTCATCTCAAAGCAACCACACCAATGCACAAGTGACCACATAAAAGGCCAACTAACAAGTCTGCACCAACACAAAATTAGATCTCACGGATATAGACAGTCCACTTCTGAGTTGTCTCACAACAAACATGTAGGTAAAGACAGCCCACAACATTGCACAACCCGTAGATCCATTCAACATAAACATGCAAACCCATCATTGCACTAGAAACTACAAAACTGAGATTTCAAGGAGAATAAAAACTTGACTCAAAAACCAAACCAAGCTCATATCCAATTTTCCAATCATGTCCACAATGAGCACCATAGTCTAGGAAACCACCAAGCACCACCACAAGAATGTTGAGTGACAAATCACATACCAACACTCCCATGCAGAGAAGACACCACACCTCCTCAAACCATGTCGAACTGCAACTATCTCATCTAGTCACACCCCAAAAGCTAGGGTCTAGAAAATAGTTTAACAGTAGCTCCACATAACCGCATGTTTTGCTTGACTGTGTAAAACCTGCAAAACCACAGAGCCATGCAAGTACAAACCATCCTTAAAAAGAAACAACAGTTCAGGAACTCTAGGCCCATTTCAAGCCAACTCCAAAACCACCAACATGCACATGCATTCGAGAGAGACAGGCTATTTCAAAAGCTTCCAAATCATCCAATGATCAACTCCATAGCCTACTTGCAATCAAGGTACCATAAGACTGTGCCTTCCAATACCAAGAAAAAAACCCAACATAAGTACATTACTCCATGACTAAACAACAACCCAAGCTTCTCCATATCATTAGGGAGCCTCTCACACAGACACCCAATATGAAAGCTTTTGCTGCAACATAGCCACGAAGCAAAAAATTCCACCCCATGCATCAGGGTTATACCACTACCAACTAGGAACCTCAGATCACAACATTCCAGTATGACCAGCTCTAGTTTTTCTATCTTCACCATCTTCCATGTTGTGTGTTGTCTCAAAAACTTAAACAGAAAAGCAAGAACTTCTACTCATCAAAGGATCAATACATCAGTCGATTCCTCCAGATTTCCTCAAGCCTGGAAGACTAAGAAATCTTCATAGAAGGATACCTAGAACCAGCAATACACTAGGAAGAAACACATCCCAAAAAAAGGCTCTAATACCACTTGTCGGGAAATATGGACGAGCATCTCAGAAAGGGCATCCGAGAATAGTAATGCCTTCAGTAGAAGACATGTACTACTATGCCATAAAGTGGAATCGGGCATAGTTCATTTCCCATATTAATCCTTTTGAGAGAAACTTATGCTTAACTAGTTTCAACAACACCGTTAACAGATTCAGCAACCAGAACCAACAACCATGAAAGATGAAATAGAAGATATGAACACACAAATATACGTGGGGAAAACCCTTTCAAGTAATAAACGCCACACTCCAAAATCCCAAGTCGCCATTGTATTATTTGGCAACAAAATACAGTTACAATGTACAATATTAGGCTCACGGCCTTTACAAGAGATTTACATCTTGTTCCATTCTAGAGAATATTCGGCAACATAACCCATCACGACCACCCCTCTCAATGAGAGACATCTCTTTCGGCTACACAACCTCACGGTTCGACCACTAGCCTCATGGTTTGACCACTAGCCTCTCAACCTCTGTCATACAGTCGCTTGGCCTTCAACTTCTGCGAGATTCATCTCTCTCTCGGCTTCCTAGCCTCTCAGCCAACCAGACCTCTCGGCCTGCATCCATCCTCTCGACCTACATCCAACCTCTCGACCTGCACAGCTAGGCTGACTGATGCTCTACATCCACTAACTGTTCAACTACCACACACCCCATTAGGGTTTCCACCTCGAGCCACATGCCATCATCTAACATCCAATTTTGGTCATCGGATAAGCAATTGAACAAATCTCTAGCGTCAAACTTAGGGTTATCCACCTAACACCATGCCGCCTAGTCGAAGAGACATTCATTACCGTCTCATCGATGTTCACCGAACACATGGGCCCACATGTCATCGCCACCTGGCAGCCTTCGATCACAATCCACCATCCTATCAGGTCCCACATCCATCGGCTTGCAAGTCGCTATATCCCTGAAAAACTGAACTTCAAAACCTCATGTCGAAGGTTGTCAAGTTCCCAGAACCTACGACTAACCGACAACATAGGGATTGCCCTGTCGCCCAAAACTCGAACTTTTGAACCTCCTGTCGGAGGTTGTGAAGTTCTCAAAACCCGCAACATGCCGACAACAAAGAGATCTCTTTATCGTTCAAAACCTGAACTTTTGAACCTCAAGTCAGAGGTTGTGAAATTCATAAAACCCGCGAGACACCGACAACAAAGGGATTAACCTTCGCTTCACAGTTGCTAAGTCAGGAGGTAAAGGAACTTTAAAACCAGGCGACTTCAGTTAGAAAAACTTGAAAAAACCAGCGACTTAACTCAGGTCGATGAAGGAGGAAAACACAACTGCTCAAGGAAGTCGATCAAGCCAATAAATTTGAGTCACATTTCTCAACAAGTAGTGTTGCTATGGTTTAATGAAAATTGATGTGCCATGGACATTGTTTCTTTGGTTTGATATCTCATTATTTTTTTATTAGTTTCATTAGTTTAACTCATGGAAATTTTTATCTTCTTGGTCTTGATCATCAAGGTTTCAGGATCCCTTCAAAACTTGTTTTTTCGTTAATAAAAAACGGTGGTGATTAATGCAATCAATTATTGAACTCGATAAACCAATTAAAGTATATTATTTTTTGTTTCTTATAATTTCAATAGTTTACAAAAACATCTTCTAATAGTTATATGACAGAAATGCCATTTATCTCATATACATTTGAATCACAAATTTGAGATCTTATAGCCTTTATGTAGTTCTATACAAATACCTTATTCAAATATAATTTAAAGACTCAAATTTCAACTCTATTAATAATGTATATTTAATTGAAATGACATTTACAACTATTTATTTTAGACAATCATGTACTATCATTTTCTTACTCAATGTATTTCTTATCATTTCATGTATATATGCTCGCATTTGAAACATACATCAAATCTTTATTATTGCCAATACTAAATACAACATTTGTCTTATATCCTTTTCTTTATACAATTTAACTTTCTACTTGCAATAGTCTTAAAGCATGAACTTATTTTCTTTACAAGATTTGAACAATTCAAAATTAGAATTGTGTTAAAAGACTTCTTATTGATATTAACCATTGTAAATTAAAGTAGATATCTTAAATATATCTATTTAAAATATATTTTAATGTAATTTTTAATTTTATTTTTTGAAAAACTATCATTCATACTTCAATAATTTATTTTTTATTTTTTACCAAATAATATATTTTTATATATTATTTTTTAATAATTTTATTTACAAATATAATATATTTTTAAATTTTTGATGTTTGTATATTTAAAAAAAAAAAGTAATTAATTTGTAATTAGCTGATAAGCTATATATTGTGGGCACAGCCCTCCTAACAGTTGAAATGGTCTTGGTCTCGCACCTGGAATCAGATTTTGACTCTCCCACACTGACTGAGCGCACTATGATCTGATTCTATTTCATTTTTATCTCCACCATTTGTCTGCTCCCCACAGGATGTTTTCATCCTTATCTTTTTACCTTCACCGCCCTGTGCACCCACAACATGCTTAACCGACATTGTGCAACTATAAATAAAGTTGCCTAGAGTTGTAAAGAACATCAGATAAACGAGATATTTGATATCGGTAGAACTCTGCAGAGCTCTATATCTGCCTTTGTGATTGTGATCAGTCGATCGATATAATGTTGCAACAAAAGTATGATGTTAAGATAAATACTGTGATCAGTTTTGTATCTGCCTCTATTTTGTTATACTTCTCTCTGTTTTATTTGTCTATATTGTTATTTTACATTCTACAGCATGCACTCTATGAGGAGAGAATGGATGACTTTGAAAGTACTCGTACATAATCCTTGGGGTTTACAACAGGTGTGACAAAGACAAAATTTGTATAGTATCTGTTAAAAAAAAATCAATTTTCATTGATCCCAGCGTGTGTTCTACCCTGCCCATTAAAATTTGAAACCTGCTTGAGCATTTTTATGGGTTTTTATTTATGTTTGGCCTTTGCCCAAACCTATGAGTTTAGTATGTTTCCAGTTTCTTTGCAAATGAAATCATTCGTGTTATACTTTATTTCAAAATATGATGGTTTATTTCAGCATTGTACAAAAATGTTTTTTTGGGGGGTCGGGGGTGGTTGACATAAATTTACTGTTATTTTCGGGTTTATAATGTATTTTCGGGTTTATAATGTCAGGCTTTAGAATGTTTTTCATATTATAGAACATTGAATCATCAATTGGTATATTGAAGTTTGATCAGAAAATAACTGATTTTAGGTGTTAAAATAACTAGCACCAAATATAGAAGACAAACATAACTTGAATTTTAAATTAAAGTGATAAAAGCTGCAATTTAGATGAAATTGAAATGTGTCCAAAATTGAAACCACGTATTATTTGAGCTTACTCTGGAGCAACACCAAATATAGAACACAAACATAACTTGAATTTTAAATTAAAGTGATAAAAGCTGCAATTTGGATGAAATTGAAATGGTGCCCAAAATTGAAACCATGTATTATTTGAGCTTACGCTGCTGTTGGGCTCTTTTATTTCTGTAATTTGAACGCCTTCACCTCTGTCAACGACAGCAGCTGCACTTGGAGAGGAAGCCATGCAATATATATCATCTTTTCTCCTTCTGCTTGTGTTTGTGTTTGGTTTTAATAATACGGAATTATTGTATTGTGATACAAGTAAAGAACAAGCGTTGGCCCTGCCTGAGCAAGCCAAGCATCTTGTGAATGCCAATGAAGAAGAGGGAGAAGCGATTGGCAACACACGAGAGTGGGAATGTGGAAATTTTACAAAGTTGCTCTACGTAGTTATGGCTTGAGCTGCAGTACTCATTGCCATGCTTATTAAGCCCCACAATGAAATTCTGGAGCCAATTTCCTGTAGGGCATTTGTTCCCTGAACCAATTTATTTAAGGATTTCAAACCAATATCCAAAATCATTTTAGATACATGATTATTGAATGCCATTAAGCTATGTGTTGTAGTAAACAATGGTTCCTTACATACCATACCACGGAAGAAGGGATTACATTGCTTGTTTGTTCAACAAAATGCCTCAAGGAAGTATGCTCTCACAGACTGCAATAATTTTCAAGTTTGCACAAAATAGATTGTTGAGAAAGATTTTGAAATTCCCAAGCAAATATAATTGACAGGT
Organism: Sequoia sempervirens; assembly: GCA_007258455.2. Lineage (NCBI taxonomy): Eukaryota > Viridiplantae > Streptophyta > Pinopsida > Cupressales > Cupressaceae > Sequoia > Sequoia sempervirens. The sequence goes on along the minus strand of VDFB02058242.1, from coordinate 668,301,091 downwards.
GTAGAGACAAACTTCACAAACTTTGCCAACATTCTCACTTCCCTGTTCCAATTAAATAGTATTTCACCTGTGATGAGCCCTGCTCGCTCACAACTCAAACCCCTGTATTTGCTTATCTTATTTGTGTTTTTTAAAAGTTTTTTAAGAAAGGTTTGTAGATAGAAGAGAAGGGGCGCATCATATAAAATGCTCATAGAATGTAAAACTGAGCTATTTTCTACAGAATGAAAGTGCAGAAGATATTATTTAACTGAAACCAATAGATCACAAATGATAAACATACCCGAAAGCTTCCAGATTATTTATATAAGAAAGTAAGTCCAGTTCGCTAGCCAAGATGGTGAAAACTGACAAAATCCAGTGTAGGAAGCTACAGAAGACAAAGTCCAGATTGGAAACTGAGGTAGATGATAGGTTTAAGCCAGACGCCCAAAAAGATGAAGAGAAACCCTCAAAAAGAAAGGCATTTCTCCTAGAAATTCCAAACGCCCTTGCACAAAGAGCCACACACTTCAAGCAAAAAGCCAAAATTCCCAACTCAGAAGGTACGACCATGAAGTAGAGTGTTTGCTAGATGAAAGGAAGACGCCATCTCTCAAACCCTCCTGAAACTGATGAGGGAACTCAATAGAAACACAGATTAAGCTCAATAGAACCTCTGAATGAAGCCCTCACAGTTGCACTAATTCGACTAGTCTCTCACAGTCTCAAAAATGCTCAACATTGAAGAGATATCGTTCTCCAATGGAAATATTGCTCAAACCTTGATCACAGAGGAAAGCACAGAAGAAAACCAAGGCAAAGTCGAAATAATCAATAATAGGGTTTCTCATTTCCAAAATGCCTTATATCCCAAAAGGCACGCATTTCAAGAAAAGGACGCCACTTTCCATCATTTAAATCTTTTAAAATATATTTAAGTCCCTTTCCATAGTTTACACTTAAATACGTGGGCGCCACTCTTATGTTTTAAGTGATTTAATTTTAAATCACCCTTTTTATGAATATTTAAGTGATATAAAAAGAATAAAGTCAATTTGACTTTATAATAAAGAATATATAACTTAAATCACTTAAATAATCATAACTTCCTCAAAACTCCATATATCTATGTGTCGTCAGAAGCTGTCAACTCCTGAACTGCCAAGGCCTGCAGTGAGCCAATCACTGAACTCTGAAAATGAGAACGACCAACTCGTCTAGAAAATACCACTGACCCTCTAACTAATCCAGTTAGCCCACAAGGGTCCAAGAAAAGGGCTAACACACTGTTCCCGAGAACTGACTAGAGTGGGGACATCACAGTCCGCCCTCCCCGAATTTGCTTGTCCACAAGCAAACTCAAAGTTGGATGCTGAAGAATACTGTCACTCTCCCAAGTACCATCCTCCGCCGGTAGATCTTTCCACTTTACCAGATATTCCCTGATAACCCGCCTCCGAAGATGACGCTCTCTGGAATCCAAAATGGCCTCAGGTATCAAAATTAACTTCCCCTCATCATCCAGGGGTGGTAAATCTGAAGAAGGGGTCACCTACTGTCACAACGCCTTTTTGAGGCGCAACACGTGGAACACATTGTGAACCTTACTGTTCACCAACACGTCTGACAACTCTGAATGGTCCATAGTATCGTGGCTTAAGTTTCTCAGTGCCCTTCTTACGAAGGGTGAACTGCCTATAAGGCTGTAGCATCAAATACACCAAATCATCGATCTCAAAAGATCGCTCCACTCGCCTCTGATCAGCATATTGCTTTTGCTGATTTTGAGCTTTCTAAATGTTCTCCCTGAGTGCTCTCATAATGTCCTGGTTCTCCTGTAATAGATCCCCAGCACTAGGTACTCTGTTGTCACTCAACAACAAATCTAGAAAAACTAAGCATCATATCTATATAATGCTCGGTATGGTGTCATCTGAATACTCATGTGATGAGTGGTATTGTAGCAATACTCACAAAGGTATAACCACTTTACCCATGCCTTTTGCTGCCCTGAACTGTAATCCCTCAAGTATCCCTCCACCCATTTATTGACTATCTCAGTCTTCCCATCTGTCTGTGGTTGGTAGCTGGTACTTAGAGTGAGCTCTGTCCCGCAAAGTTTGAATAACTCTTGCCAGAAGTTACTCAAAAACCTGCTATCTCTATCACTGACTATGCTCTGAGGCAAACCACGCAACCTGAATACCTCTCGAAAAAACAAGTCTGCCACCTGTGTAGCTGTGTGAGTAGTAGTGATTGGGAAGAAATGAGCATACTTCGTCAATCTATCTACTACCACAAAAATGATGTCCTTCCCTTGAGCTTTTGGCAAGCCCATAATGAAGTCCATCGACAAGCATTCCCACTTCCTCTCAGGAAGCAGCTAAAGTAATCCTGCAGGGTATGTATGTTCTTGCTTGTTCTGCTGACAAACAAGGCATTCCCTGACATACTGAAGAACAAAAGACTTGAGACCCTTCCAAGAGAATCTCTCTTGTACCTGCCTGTAGGTCTTAAAGTAACCGGGATGTCCTGCCATAGGTGAATCGTGAAATGATCTCAATACCCTATCCCTCATCTCAGAACCTAGGACTAGAAATATCCTCCCTTTGTAAATGATAAAGATCATCTACAAGTGAGTATCTGCCATCCTGTACTGTCCCATCCACTATGCGGGTTTTTAGCATACTCCGCAACTATCATGTGTCTCCAGTCCTCTGCAATCTCTGTAATTGAGCTCAAGTGTGGGCGGTGAGATAATGCGTCAGCAACTACATTCTATGTACCTTTGACATAGGAGATGTCAAAATCATAGGACTGAAGTTTGTTGACCCATTTTTGTTGTCTTTCATTCAAATCTTGCTGTCCTTGGAAATGTTTCAGACTATTGTGATCGGTTTTAACACAGAATTTACTACCAGCCAAATATTGCTTGAACTTGGCCATGGCATGCATGATGGCCAACATTTCCTTATCATAGATGCTAAAGCTCCTCTCAGGACCTCTCAGCTTCCTGCTCTCGAAAGCTATAGGGTGTTGGTCCTGCATGATGACTGCCCCAATACCCTCACCGTTGGCGTCACAATGTAGCTCAAACGGCTTGGTGAAATATGGTAATGCTAAAACTGGACATGTAGTCATGAGAAGTTTAAACTTCTCAAAGCATGCCTATGCTAAAGGTGTCCACACAAAAGCTCCCTTCTTAGTCAAATTTGTCAGTGGCGCTGCATGACGCGAGAATCCACTAACGAACCGATGGTAGAAGGCGCATAGACCTACAAACCCCCTAAGCTGTGTCAATGTCTCAGGTGTAGGCCAATCAATGATAGCGCGAACTTTCTCTGGATCCATACTGACTCCCTCACTGCTGATGATGTGACCCAGATATAAAAGTTCTCCCAATCCCAGAGCACACTTGGATTCCTTGGCGTACAAGGACTCCCTATCCAATATGCTCAATACTGCATCCAAGTGAACTATGTGTTCCTCCCAAGACCTGTTGTAAACCAGTATGTCGTCGAAGAACACCGAAACAAATTTCCTCAAGTGAGGATGGAAAACCCTATTCATTGTGGACTAAAATGTGGCTAGAGCGTTGATTAAACCGAATGGCATAACCAAGAAGTCATAATGTCCACAATGGCATCTGAATGTTGTTTTCTCAATATCCTCCTCTCGGAATCTGATCTGATGGTACCTAGTCCTCAAATCAATCTTCGAGAAACAGCAAGCTCCATGAAGCTCGTCTATCAACTCATCTATCCATGGAATAGGATACCTGTTCTTTATAGTCTTCCGGTTGAGCATCCTGTAGTCAATACACATCCTAAGTGTACCATCCTTTTTCTTCACCAAAATAACTGATGAAGCAAAGGGTGAATTACTCGGCCTAATGTGCCCTATAGATAAAAGTTCCTTAATAGTTTTTTCAATTTCATCTTTTAAACATTTGGGGTGCCAGTAAGGAGTGATCATGATAGGTTATGTGCCCTCATCCAGCTCTATAATATGCTCAATACCTCTATCAGGAGGTCTACCTGGTGGGATAGCACTAAAAACCTTTGCATGTTTGATTTGGAGTGCCTGAATATCTGGATGATAAGAAGAATCTTGCTGCTCCTTCTGTGAAGGCATCACCTTGCACTCAGCTGCCCAATCCACCATGTCATGCCGAATCAAACATTCCATTCTTCGGAGTGAAATTTCTTTTATATTGCTGTCCTTGATGGCTTTAAGAACATGATTTGTGCCATCAACTCTAAATTTCATCTCCATGTCATGCAAATTAAGTGTGAACTCTCCTATTGCATGAAGCCACTTCATGCCGAGAACTATATCTGTTCCTCCCATGTTCACAACATAAAAATCTGCCTTAAACTCAAAATTGTTGAGTTTCATTGGCAAATCAGGAATCATCCTCTCGCAATTGAGAGTGTATCCATCTGCAACCTTCACTCGAATGCCTTCAAACTGCTGAGTTTGAATTCCCCTTTTTTCCACTAACCGTGAATCAATAAAGTTGTGGGTTGCACCTATGTCCAAAAGAGATATGACTCTTTGACCTGCTAAAATCCCACAGAGCCTGAAAGATCCCTCTCTCTGCATGCTGGACATATGAGCCTCCTGTAGCTCACTCTCTACCTCAATTTCTGCCTCATTTTCTTATTTTTCCTCATCTGTGTCATAGATTGCAGCTTGTTGGTCAGAAAAAGCAGTCAATGTTTCTCCCTCATAGAACCATTCCACGTGCCGGTTTTTCCCTTTAGGCTTGAGGCGACAGTCATGGTTGAAGTCATATGGGCCCTTGCAGTAAAAGCAGAGCTTCCTCCTATGCAAATCATTCATTGTTTCCCGATCTAAAGGTGCTGCAAATTTTTTCTTTTGATCAATATTATCAGCCTTCTTTGGATCAGATTTGTTATCATTGTATGAGGTAGATGGTTTCAAGCCAAATTGTTTACGAGGTGTAGTAAGCTCCATACTGCGAGCTTTCCTCATGGGCTCGAAAAGACCCTCAACAAACAATATGATCAGCCTTCTCTCTGAGATGCCTGTCACCATCATGGATAGTCTCTGGAACTCTCCAATGTACGATTCCAAGCTACCCAACTGTTTTAACTGCGCAAGATCCCTAAAGAATAGTTCGAGATCACGTCTATCAAACCTCTCTACCAGTCTATCAGTAAACTCCTAGTACGAGGTAATCCTATCATGGTGTAGTGTTGCCATGCCATGAATCCACCAGTCATGTGCTACGCCATCAAGGTGGAGAGCTACAAATCGTATAGCATCTTCCTCTGGCATAGGACGTAGTGTCAGGAATGTATCCAACTTACTCACCCAGGCACGTGTTGTAACTCTACCACTGCCATCATAGTGAACTAAGGTTAGTTTGTTGGTAGCCTGTCTGAGATCATTTTGTTTATTTCTAGGCCTCTTGTCATTCTTGTTACGATTATACTCTCTCTTCTAGCTCATTAATCGATCAAAGTTAAGGTGCTCCTTAACTCTCAGAGGCAATGCATCCCATTCATCATGCATAGTCATGATGTTATCAGCAAAGTTCACTTCACCACCCTGTTCAACCTCTTCCTCTTCATCAGCTTCATTTCTAATAAAAGTAGGACAAGTAGCTCTCTCAAAGGTGTGTGTTGGAGCAATAATTTTGTGTGGTTCTCCATGAATACTGCCTTCCTGATCTCGACCCTGATTCTGACCTCTATGAAGTGTCAAATTTTGAACATTTGTGCTTAGCTGCTGGAGGATATTCGCCACTTGTTCTTGGCCTGCCACCATGCCTCTTAGTACATCTCTTGCTTCTTTGTCCTCTTCATTGAGAGGATTCCTGTAAGAACCTTCAGCTTCCCTGTCAGCCATGTTATCAAAGTCTAATTCTTCTTCCTGTTCGTCAAACGGAAACGCTGGAAATGGTTCAAAAGTACTTCTCTGAAAACCAAGACCCCTGCGTGAGTAGTACCTGTCAAACCTATTCTGATGAGACCGCATAGAAGCTGCTAACCCTTCAGGCTAGCAGGATCAGTGCTCTGATACCACTGTGATGAGCCCTGTTGGCTCACAACTCAAACCCCTGTATTTGCTTATCTTATTTGTGTTTTTTTAAGTTATTTAAGAAAGGTTTGTAAACAGAAGAGAAGGGGTGCATCATATAAAATGCTCATAGAATGTAAAACTGAGCTATATTCTACAGAATGAAAGTGCAGAAGATATTATTTAACTGAAACCAATAGATCACAAATGATAAACATACCCGAAAGCTTCCAGATTATTTATTTAAGAAAGTAAGTCTAGTTTGCCAGCCAAGATGGTGAAAATTGACAAAATCTAGTGTAGGAAGCTACAGAATACAAAGTCCAGCTTGGAAACTGAGGCAGATGATAGGTATAAGCTAGACGCCCAAAAAGATGAAGAGAAACCCTAAAAAAGAAAGGCATTTCTCCTAGAAAGTCCAAACACCCTTGCACAAAGAGCCACGCACTTCAAGCAAAAAGCCAGAATTCCCAACTCATAAGGTACGACCATGAAGTAGAGTGTCTGCCAGATGAAAGGAAGACGCCATCTCTCAAACCCTCCTGAAACTGATGAGGGAACTCAATAGAAACACAGATTAAGCTCAATAGAACCTCTAAATGGAGCCCTCACAGTTGCACTAATTCGACTGGTCTCTCACAGTCTCAAAAATGCTCAACATCGAAGAGATATCGTTCTCCAATGGAAATATTGCTCAAACCTTGATCATAGAGAAAAGCATAGAAGAAAACCAAGGCAAAGTCGAAATAATCAAGAATAGGGTTTCTCATTGCCAAAATGCCTTATATCCCAAAAGGCACGCATTTCAAGAAAAGGACGCCACTTTCCATCATTTAAATCTTTTAAAATATATTTAAGTCCCTTTCCATAGTTTACACTTAAATACGTGGGCGCCACTCTTATGTTTTAAGTGATTTAATTTTAAATCACCCTTTTTATGAATATTTAAGTGATATAAAAAGAATAAAGTCAATTTGACTTTATAATAAAGAATTAAGTTAATATAACTTAAATCACTTAAATAATCATAACTTCCTCAAAACTCCATATATCTCTGTGCCGTCAGAAGCTGTCAACTCCTGAATTGCCAAGGCCTGCAATGAGCCAATCACTGAACTCTGAAAATGAGAATGACCAACTCCTCTAGAAAATACCACTGACCCTCTAACCAATCCAGTTAGCCCACAAGGGTCCAAGAAAAGGGCTAACACACTATTCCCGAGAACTGACTATTGCAGGGACATCACATCACCCCGGGCTCCAATTGCACCTGTTGCGATAGACTTGTAAGAAAAAAAAACAAAACGTGGAAGTCTGAGCTACACACATGAAAAGAAAATGTCAGTTCACGGATGCGAAGCTAAGCTCCACAAGCAATTGTGATTACTGCAAGAATTCAGCCAGGTTTCATAACATTTTCCAACCTTTAGCCATGTCAAGCATGCATGCAAAAATTTGGAAGCACTGACAAGGCACGTGACTATCTTCTAAAATGCCACATGCACAACCCAGAGCTGAATGGATATTCTTAACTTCTTTAAGAAGTTTCTAGACACACCTACTATCTCCTTTTTGGTTAGGCGTAGCAGAGATTGTGTAAGGAGGTTGTAAATCATTTATTTCTTTCTGACTTTGATTTTACCTTCTATCCTTTACAATTATAATCGCAACTTTATCTAATTTCTCAGCTATAAACAAAAGCAAAAGCACCTTAGGGGCTATATGTTGTTACAACAATCAAATTGACATTTGAATTACATGTATGAACTTGCTCTAGCATTTGATCTATCTACAATTCTACTTGTTTAGACTATGTCATGGAACTAACAAAGTTTACAATGGTGGCAGTGCTACTACATTCCTCTTTTTCCTTTTCCACTCGAAACTGCATGTTCAACTTTGTTTTGTTATCTCATAACAACTCTCACTGCCTCATAGCTTTTTGTTGGGGCTGGAAATGCAATTATCTATCTATCTGCCTGGTTATATTTGATAGAGGCATTTGATTCATGTCTTTAAAGCCTTGTCATATAAATACATCATTTTATGCAACAATTATATAATAGTTTAGAAGCAATTGCAGTCTGCTTATTGCTTTCTTATCCCTGCTTTCAATTTTAATTTTTGTACTGAAGTAATATTGTGGAGATTTTTGGATGGTGGGTATCCTCATGTCATCGATTTTCTTTGAAATTTTTCCTGTTATATAAAATTATTGTCATCAACTATACAATACTTTGTAGGATTTCCAATCGATTTTCTTTGAATTTTTTCCTGTTATATAAAATTATTGTCATCAACTATACAATACTTTGTAGGATTTCCAAGAGATGGACCAATGAAAGGATACCTATTCTCATAGCAGTAATAGTTAAGAGCATAATGCTTTATTCATACACAAATGTTAATCTTGATATGTATGTGGAAAAGATGTATATGGGTTTACATCATTTGGTTTTAGGAGAAATGCATTTTGTGTTACTTTATGGAATAGACATGCTATGCCAATCTTTCAACGGAGTTGCATGGAAGGTTTATTTGTAAAAATTTAAACAGATTACATACATGCCTATGCCCATAGGTCTATTCAATCAACCTCTTTGTTGATAGTATTACATTTATCTTTGATAAGCAATGGCAATTCTTACCTAAAGCTCTTCAACACTCCTAGGCAAAGCAATGAGGGGTCTTCTTCCTCACATTTTGATTTCTAAAATATGTTGTGGCTTCAACCACAATAGTGTCCAATAAACCACTTGGTCGTGTTTCACTTTGAGATTAGTTACTTGAATGAAGAGCAAAATTCCTTTGATTACAATTAGAGAATACATTTTGAGGCCCTGGTTGTATAACTGGTGGACCATAGTCGCATTGAATACTTGTAACAAAGTTTGGGAGTTAAGAGGTAAAGTATAAGTCTGGTAAATCAAAGAACTTGGATTAAGAGAAGATATAGCATGAAATCATACCTTTGAAAAGTTGTATGAATAATTATGAGGCTGCACGGTACTTTACAGTAGTGAATAGCATCAGTTGTCTAGCTCTTTTAGTTGTAGTCTACACTTTTTTGGTTACCCAGATAAGAAAGACCAAGTTTTCTAGGTTGCTTAGCAGCGATGGACTGGATCCAGAGAAGTTATTGCCACCAAGGTCCATGTGCTAGAGCTCAGAAAAGAAACTCTTATAGTTTTCATTTGCAATGACAACGGAAAATGTATTAAATGTGCTTGGACTTCGAAATCATTTTCATTTGCAAATATGCTTCATGTTTTGGATTCAGAAATTATCATTACTATACATTTCTAATGTTGTATCAATTTTTTAATAAAATGCTTATAAATTCAACTATAAGCCTCCTATCAAATTTATAAGGATTCTATATAACTACAATCGGTGTAACAATATGCCTCGGAGTGTAATTATGCTATATTGGTCACTTGCACATGCAATTATTTAACATTTTCTTTCAAGTTAAGATATTTATATTAAACCTTGGCTAATGCCAAACAAATTTACATTACAGAGGAATATAAGCAGTATGTCGTTTGACATGAAAAAAATGAGAAAAAAAAGAAGATTGTAACAAAATCTGTTAGTGTAAGAACTGGAATAAAGAACATAATTTTAGTAAGCCGAAAGTCCCCTAACTTGCCTGTTTTATCTATAGACCAGACACCTTTCATGAAAATGCAAAACCAGCACTACTATTTGAGCTTTACAGTAGAGCTCTAAACATTATAGTTTGGAATAATTGAAGCCTAACTTACGTGGAATAGGCAAGCAACATTTCATCTCTTTTAATCATGAGTTCTCAAGATCAGAGTTTCAAGATTTCATGGGTGCAGACACATTTCGTTTTTGGGTATGATTTCAGATACACCATTCCTGTGAAGTCCGTGTGTCCCATAAGTGAGTGGCAAAATGTAATATGAACTACAGAGAAGTTACTGAAAAATAAAGTTCAATGTATTGATAGCATAAAGATCAAGATGGTACATGCATCATTCAAATGTATCAAAATTGAAGAATCATCACTCACCCAAATCGAGGTTATGGATTTAATCATTCAAGTGATTTATTAAGATTTAAAACATCAAACAATTATATTTGAGTATTGGCTGTTAGTTCAGCACCGGGATTGAAACCCAGTAACCTTGCTTGAAGCCAGGGAAGAACAGAAGGAAGATATTTTCATCCAAAAAAAATTTAAAAATGATCACTAATATGTCTCAATAACCAATACAAATTTCTGAAGAATATTAAACATTTGTGATACTTTGTGACTTCCTCTCCATAAACCAGGAATTCTATACCTTGGATCTTGTGCACCTTGGTGAAAAACCATTTCATGTATGGAAAGAACAGGGCTACCTTCTTCCGAGTTCTTTAGTTATCTTCATCAACACTGTATCATGATTTATTTCCTTTGGTACTTTAAGGACTCAAAACGGGAAGCCAAGGCATCATAGTCTGGGAGCTTTGGATGAACATGGGAGGCCCTTGAGTTCAACCCCACACAGGGTGATGATTGAGAGTTGTTAAGAGTGGAGAATGTAACCCCTGGAGGAGGCCTTGTTGGGGCTTGACTTGCTGGCCTTAATTCTGACTGAGGGTTACTCCTAGTCTCAGAAACAAACTGTTGTGTATCACTATCTTCATCATCCTCAGAGTCTGAGCAGTCTGATTCATCAAAAACTGGAGAAGCAAGATTGTTTGAGTACACCATTTCAGTCTTCCTATGTGGTAGTGATGGGATGTTTGAGTCTCTAAGTGGATCATCTCTGTAACTGCCAAAAGAGTGCCTTTCTGACCTCATACTGTCATAGTTTTGCATAGCGTGTGTATTGTTACTGTAGTATCTTACTTCATTTTCATGATGTGTAGCATCCTGTTTGCTACTCCTCTTTATTGGCATTTCATAGTCATCGTCAGAATCTTGTACTTCACTTTCCCTGCTTATTTGTCCACTTACACTCCTGGAAAGGTTTTTGTTTCCTTCTTGACCTTCAACAGATGCTCTCCTGTTATGATCATACCTATGAAAAGCATAGTTGCCGCGAGACTGGTACTGGTACTGGTACGGGAGACTGGTACGGGTACCGGTACGGCATTTTTTGAAAATAGGAGACGGGGGTACTTGGAGACGCCATTTTTTTTTTAACATAAAAATTAATAATATATAGAAAATCTAAAAATATAATGACATTGAACTTTCAAAAACAATAGCAGTAGTAAACTGTAAAGTTAAGAATAAACATTAACTTTAAATACACAAAATTCAAATCCAAATGTCGTTGTCACATTACATATTCAATTACATATTGAAAATCAGAAATATTGATAGTTCGATTGGCTGATATGCAAACAAAAAACAAAAATCAGAAATCTATCTGATATCTCATATCATCTACATCACATCAATTATCAATATCATCCATGTCAAGGTCCTCAGTTATGAGGCTCTCCAAATACTCATCACTCTCTAACTCAGGTTCCTCTGATGGTAGTAGAACTGGGGGTAAATCAATAAGGCCATCTGGTTCAACCGCTTCATCCACTATGGCTGCAACATCTTCATCAGGTGAAATTTGGTCCCATTTTGCTGAAGGACCCTCATTGTATGTAGGATCTACACGAGAGAGAAGGCGAAGTGAGCTATGAATGTACACCAGGTTCTCTGCTTTCTTTGACCCCAATCGGTTCCTCTTTAGTGAATGAATAAAACCATAAGTACTCCAATTTCTCTCACAAGATGAAGAACTGGCTACTTGTGAGAGTAATCTTATTGCAAATGATTGCAATTCAGGTGTTTCACCTCCATGGTTCCACCACCACTCTATAGGGTCTTTCTTTGCTCGCATATCATACAAAGCTTCCAAGGAAGAAAAGTCACCATGTCCACGTGAAAACTTATTCCATTGAGTCCTTATAACTGATGCTTCCTCACCTCGGCCATATATTTTTTTTATTGCAGCCCAAAACCCCTTCATTACCTCTCTATCCTCATATGGAGCCCTCTTATTGGTCTCTTCTATATTATGCCATTTAGGATTTAAGGCATAGGCAGCACAATGAAGAGGTGTATTAAGTTTGTTCCATCTTCCATGTAACTTTCCTTCTATCAAAGGATATAGTGAAGGATCTTTTGCATCTGTTATTTGCTTAATTCTTTCACACATGGAATCTATTTCTTCATAAATTTCCCCCAAACATGGCTTGTCTGAATCAGCAAATTTGATCACCTCACATATGGGCTGAATAAAGTCCACAACAAATTTAACCTCAGCCCAAAAATTCTCATCAAGGATCATAGCTCTCACCTCAACTGCATCAGTTGATGTAGATTGCCTCCAAGCTGCCCATGCATCACTAACAACCGTGGAACACAAAGCACCTTTCACTTCAAAAAGACGGTGAAGAAGAATAAAATAGGAAGCAAACCTTGTATCAGCTGGTTTGAGAAGCTCCACCTTGGCAAATTTTCGATAAATAGCTTGTGTTTGGTGATGGTTGCATATAAACATTTGAATTTTTCTGCCCTTTTCTATGAGAGCTAAAACCCACTCAAACTTGCCAATATCTTTGAGTGCATTATTCAATGAATGCACACAACATGGTGTCCAAAAAATATGCTTGTATTTCTTTTGCACCAACATACCTGCTGCTTTACAAACAGGGGCAGCATCTGTAACAATTTGGACTACATTTGATGCCCCTACCTCCTCAATGCCATCACATAGCTGGTTAAAAAGATACTCTGCATTTTTTTCATGCCCCGAACAATCCAATGCCTTCAAAAAATAAGGCCCTTTGCTACATGTTACCATGATATTAAGTAGTGGACGGTTTCTAGTATCCGTCCAACCATCCATCACAATGCTGCATCCTTCTGAAATCCACACTCTTTTCAATGGTGCAGTTTGTTGCTCTAATCGAATTTTTTCTTTATCAATTAGAGTAGTGCGAAGCTTTTCATACATAGGTGGTCTATATCCAGCTGGTGCATTGTTGATTGCTTGGACCATCTCTGTATAGAAAGGTGATCGAGCAACATTAAATGGTATTCCATTGGCATAAAAGAAGCGTGCAATTGCTGCATCAACCGCTTCTCGACCTTGCACATCAAATAATCTGCCTATGGGGTTTGAGCTGCCAATGTGTGGCCTCTTGTGAGAACTCTCTGCTGCTACATTTCTTGAAGACACATCCACTTCTGTCTCTCTATTGATATTCTCATTCTGATTTTGATTTGCAGCAGTGTTTGTTGAAGCATGAGAGCTCATATTAGGAACTTTACCATTAGCCCTTTCTTCATCCCTCACAGCATCATATCGTTCCTTCTCATTTGTACAAGGATCAACACCTTTTCCAGGCATGTGAAGGAAATGAGCTCTCACCCTTGTGTAAGTACCTTGCCATGACATTGGGCATAATTTGCATGAAATAGTGGCTGTTCCACCTGAACCTTTCTGCCCCTTAACACGGTCAACATACTTCCACAACGGATACAAGCCTTGTTTGTTTCCCCCACTCGACATTCTTGATTTAATGATTCAAATTCTACAAAAAAAAAAAAAAATGAATCAGGATTAGGCAAAGTATATACTCTATAACTTATTGCTCAGCTGTAGATGAAAATAATAAAATAAAATTATAAATGTTATTCATTGTCAAGGTGACAATGGCAATCCATCCATTGTTGATGATATAGAATTCTCTTGTACAATTACGGGTGGGACAAAATGTTAAATAATTATTTTGAACAATCTTAAAGTTTAAACACATGCTCTGTAAAAGTATGTGTTTGAGAATTTATGAAGTCTTAAGGGATTTTTATTTGATTTTGTTTGACTTGTTGCATTAGTTTAGAAATTTTATTTTTATTTTGTTATTGTTGTCTACTACAATGGATTTTATTATTGATAAGTTATTACCGTTTTGTTTTGATAGGTTTCAGTTTCAGTTTTATTGCTGTAGGAATTAAATATCAAGTGCAGAATCTTTAGAGAATTTAACATGGTGGTAGAGTGGTTTACTGCAACCTTCTAGGAATCCTTGAATGGGATGGTAGGGCTGCTACCTGTGAGAGGGAGCTGTCATTAGGTTTCAGGAGCAATATGCCCATGATCTGTGCTTGACCAAAGTACAGTGGACCTGTGATAAAGACTAAAGTTTTTACTTTTTTTGTTAGATTGTTGATCTGTTTGTTTAGCAGGATATTCCAAAGCAGCAGTATGACTACTTTCAGTCTCAGATATGAAGACAAATTGGAAGGTCCCTCTAACTTTGTCCCATGAAATGTCAGGTACAAATTTTGTTGGAGGAGTAGGATCTATGAAACTTTATTGAGAAATCAGTTGCAGAGCCTAATGATTCCACATTGTTGGCAGATCATAAGGAAAAGATGGCCAAATCTAAACATGGCATCCTTGATTCTGTACAGGGTCATTTGATCCTTCATATTACCGGAAAGACCATTGTAAAGAACATGTTTGATAATTGATTCTCTAGTCACTCCATATTAGAGTGGATTCATTTCAAACTTCTGAATTCTCATTAATAAATCTTGTAACATTATTAATTTATTATTGATGTCAACGATTCTCTGGGATCTCTTAAATTTAATCTCAATCTTAAATTTACAATACATACCATTTGATGAATTTAATAATTTTAAATTTAATAAATTAATGGTGCAGGTTGTATACGGGTCTCCACAAGGGCATTGCCCCTGTTAAAATCGCGGAATACCTAAGAGTATTCCGCGATTTTAACAGGGGCAATGCCCTTGTGGAGATAGACCCGTATCTTCAATCAATCATCGGACTGTTAGCAAATAGCAACGTATTAAGTTTTAACTGTTAATTTATAAAATAAAAAAAACGCAAATGGAACCTGGTATTTGTCCTCGGCTCGTCGCGCCCTTTCTCAGTCACCTGCCAGTGCCGTCGAACTCGTTTTTGCATAAATTTTTTTAAAAATAATGAACTTTGCTTTTAGACGCCCGATTTTTGACGGGAGACGCAGGAGACCTGACGGGAGACGCGAGTTTTAGGGTTTGGAGACGTGGGAGACGGCGGGAGACGTTTTGAAAGTCTCCGAGCTGGAAATGAGGTCTCCGGGTGCGGGTTCGGTCTCCGAGACGCGTCTCCGTCTCCGAGACGCGTCTCAGAGGGGGGGAGACGCGTCTCCCGGCAACACTGATGAAAAGATTGTGCCTGATGTAAATATGGTTTTCTGTTCATTCTTAAATTACAGGCAACATCTGTCTCATCATCGCTTAAGCTTGGATCAAATGGACCAGGTGCTTGCTGACAATGGTTTTGAAGGTTATTCTGCTTTGCAAGTTGGGCAGCAGCCCGTGCGGCTGCGACTGCTATCTCTGCAGACTCAGCAGCTGCCTTAGCAGCAGAGGCTGTATCTTTGAAATACATATTGTAATCTTTGTCAGCATGCAAAACAGCATCCTCGTTGGACATGCCAGATGATCCTGTAGATGTGCGTGATGTGTTTCTTTTTGTAACACCTAAGTTATGTGAGTCCTTTGGCTGAGATGTATTACTAAAGCCAGCAGTACTAAAAGAATTTTGTTTGGCTGAGAATGAAGAACGCAGTGTACTGTCAACAGAAAAATGTTCACTTGGATCAACAGGCTGCACACTGGTTCTCCCTGAAGTTGATTGGGCATGCCATCCTGAACTTTTTAGACTTTGCTGGTTATCAGATGTTGTAGGAGATTGGGAAGGTGGAGCACTTTTAGAACCGAATATCTGGGGACTTTGATGTAAATCTGGGGACTTTGATTCGAACTTTTGACCAGAAATAGTAGGCGAGTGATCCTTTTTAGAGACTGTTGATAAATTGGTAGCAGCAGTAAATTTACTTGGTCCTTCCTGCACAGAAGAATTGAAAAGAAGAGTTAGTTCTCAAGGTCCCACAAAAATAATTTACAAGCTACTGTCCAGAGCATAGAGAGTCTTCCTCTAATCTTACAAGTAGGTCTTCTGGACGCTTTAAGAATTCTACTTCTGATTCTGCTGGATCCCAATCAACATGATATTCCTTGGCTATTTCTTTCATGAGCTTCAGCTTTACTTGACCACTAGGCGCTTTTACTGATAACTTCTCAATAATCTGAAAAGCGCAAACCCAGCATCAATCTCAATGTTCTGAGATTTTCAGTACAGCATAATTCAATTAGAAATAATTTAATATATGGAAGTAACAGACGTGTAGCAGTTATATAAGTCAACCTCCCTTGTAATTGTTACAAATGGAAGCCAACCTGAAGTCTGCATTGTTTTGCAGATGACAGGCCATGGGAATCTAAACCCATGACCAGTGATAGGCCAAAGTCTCTTAATCATTACACCAAACTCAATTCTTATTAAATCAGCAGGGTAGAGTTAATTGCTCTGAACTTTTCACTCAACAATATATATGGTGCTTGAATACCAGCAAAAAGAATCAAAATGGGCTTAATAAAAAGACATCGTTTTTCACATTATCTATATAACATTTATCATAATTAGCTTCATTGAATAGTGTACAATGTTAAAATTTAACATACTGTTCTATTGACACCACAATCTGGACGTAGTTCTGCAGCTGCAGCTACAAATTCTTTACCATACTTCGTTCCAAAGAGATCACGAATTTCTAGAAGTTCTGGAATGTCCGCACATCTTGGAGCTGCAAATATTAAACTTGAAAGAGCTTCCCTTAAATCAATGGGGCATTTACTGCAAACACACAAAAGAGCAGTCAATAGTTTTGACTACATATCTCTACCCAGGAAAAGAATAAAATACAACACAGTTTTGAAGGCTATATTGGAAGGTAAATAATGTATGTAAGAAAAATATAGTAAATTGATTAAACAATTATCTAACACTAAATGACATTCACTATTCTGAAGTTATAAGCACTTGAAAGAAAAAATGTACATAAAAACAAGGTTAGCTTGTATCTCTGAAGCACTTGAAAAGAAAATGTATGTGAAAACAAGGTTAGCTTGTATCTCTGTGGTTACCCAAAATATATATCACCTTTCATCACTCAGGATTTTTAATTTCGGCAAATGAAGCTATAGTAACTTGCTATCCTAGTTGTTCAAGGACACATTAGTATGTCATGGTAAAATTCTGTTCAAAACTTCAAAATAACTTAAAAACAAACGTACTTGTATGAGGCAATCTACTATGATGCAGTGTGCTATCTTTCTTGTTTCAAATAAAAAGTACAATTAATGAAGTTTGCTCTGTGTCATTGCTAGAGGTAAGGATTCATACCTCTGGGATTCAATGATGGACAGGCGTGCTACAATTAGCTCACAAAAGAGTTCAATGATATCATATGCTGCCATGATATTTTGCTCTCTTATTACATGTTCAACCTGTAAGAAACCATTAAAGATAACAGGGAAAATACATAAAGTGAAATTAAACGAATGCTCAGAAATTAAATACTAAAAAAGATTTGTTCAAACAAGGATGCAACATTTTCAGACATGATCAAAAAAATATTTTAAACATCAATACAGGGAATGTTTCTTTTTCTGTAAAAGAATGCATCCTATATTCATGGAAAAACGTGACACGTATATCAACTGAGCAACAGAGTTGTACAGAAAAGGTTAATATCTGAGCCTTTACCCCAAGGCTGAAACAAATTACAATCCATAGTGGTAAATACCTTATGCAAAAGATGGAACAATCACTTTTCCACCAACTATTATCCACAATCTAGATAAGTCTTGTTGTGTGAAGTTGCGTTGATAGGAATTACATTTCTTTTAGCTATTTTATTTTTGACAAGGTTCCTACTGTAGATACAGAGCAACTAGTTTCTAAACCCTATATGATTTATTGTTACTTTCTTTCTTATTAAAAGAATCACATAATGTAACCACAAAAACATGTTTGTAGATCAGATTCCTTATAAATGTAAATCCACATTTAAAGACCAAACCAGGGTATTTGATGAGTCACTTAATTTCAAATGTTTCTATTGTAGCCTCCAAGTGGAGGTTCAGTTCAAACTTGTAAATCCAAATCAAAAGACCAAACCAGGGTTTTTGATGAGTCACTTAATTTCAAATGTTTCTATTGTAGCCTCCAAGTGGAGGTTCAGTTCAAACTTGTAATTCCAAATTAAAAGACCAAACCAGGGTCTTTGAGGAGTCACTTAATTTCATTTGTTCCATCGTAGCCTTTCTCAAGTGGAAGTTCAGTTCAAACTTACTACTTTGTTTATAACATTCCACTGTTTGGATTTGAACTCAAATCATTTTACTTGACAATGTAAATCCACACAATACGACCAATCCAGAGCATACTTTGAAGCCTTATATTTGATTTTATGGTATCCTCTCTCAAGTAGAAGTTTACACTAGCATGATGTATGATAAACTATCACGTACACAAATACAATTCTAAGTATCATGAAAATCATCCTTTAGTGAGATGCTTTGAATATAAGTGTAGATGTTATTAGTTATTGCTGAAAGTTGAGATATTTGATGGGTATAGTTAAATAGGCAAGGGCATAAAGTTGTGTTTTCCTTATAATTGTGAGTGCTTAAGTTCAAGGCAACAACATTTACATTTGAAACTTTTCAATACCATTCTTCCTCCATGAGAATCCTCAACAATCGTTTCATCAAATGGTTAATTTCATTATTGCTATTAATCTAAATTAAGTTGGTAATTCGGGAGACATACACAAGCAGCAACTGAATAAAACTCAAATGAAATAAGATTGACAATTATAGAATAGCTGAACAATGTAGATTTTTATTCCAATCTTGCTAAACACATTTCATTTTCATCTATCTATCTTAAATGGCCTTCCAACCTCCCTGAACACACTCCAATCCCATCCCACTCTCCTAAACAACCCCTCAAATTGATTCCAATCCCACAAATACACTCATCCTAAATCCCTCAAAATCCAAATATTCCCAAACAAATCCATCTAAACACATGCAATACCAATCCGTGCAATTAAGCTATGTAGTCTAGTGCAACATCCATAAACATCCCTCAGTTTTGC
This sequence comes from Sequoia sempervirens, assembly GCA_007258455.2. Classification (NCBI taxonomy): domain Eukaryota; kingdom Viridiplantae; phylum Streptophyta; class Pinopsida; order Cupressales; family Cupressaceae; genus Sequoia; species Sequoia sempervirens. The sequence goes on along the minus strand of VDFB02058242.1, from coordinate 668,282,008 downwards.
TCCATGCCTCACTACAATCCTTGATCCACTTTACTCCAATTATTGTCATCGCAATATATTGTTCCCAATCCTTGTGTTGTTCTTATCGTCAACAATGTTATCATTCCTAATCCTCACATTGATCTTATCATTGACAATTCTATCCTCATCATCATCATCAATCAATCGATTTTCAAATTAATTAGGGGCAACATCATGTTTGTCTTTGTATTGTTGTGCATGCTTGTTTGTCTACTTTTGTGTATTATCATGTTTGTTTGCATTTGGCATGGTCCTTGCAACATATTGCCACAACATTATGATCTTCCATATCATGGTGTAATAAAACATATGCTTACATGCAACCTTTTCTTTTGGTTTGGTCCTCTACACACTTGGCACATCATCACCTCAGTCCTTATACCTTGGTGCATAATGTCAAGTGCAATATCAAATAAAGGTTGTTCAATCACTGCAACATGACAATCCTCCTCCATCCCTCACTTCACCCATCTTTCCATCATCCTAATCTCTCCATCTTCTCATCCTAGTTTATCCATCCTTTTCCTAATCCATATATCATTCCATCGCCTCTTTCACAATTTATCCTCCAATCCCTTCATTCCATTTCGAGAGCACACCCATGTTCTTTGAACTTTTCTGTCCTCTTGAGGGGGCATACAAACCTCCCTTCTTGTTGCCTCTCCCATCCTCTCAACGACTAGAGCATCCTACCATAGTCTCATCTCCTTTCTAGCCACTATGGCTTATTCTTCTTTGAAACAACATGGCTTTGACTAGTCAGAACATCATTTCAAAGAGGGGCAAAATGTAGACACCTAAAGTTCTCCACACCTAACCACATCAAAACTTATTCTATTCCAAGCATTAATTAAATAATTTTTATTTTTTTTAAAGAGGGGTAAACGCTTTTAACCCGGAGCTATGAACCGGTGAGGTCACAAATAGGGGACCTCATCCCAATATAAATTCTCAACAATTACACCCCAATGGGGTTTGAACCTTGATGGAAAGAATAACACCACAACAACTTAACCATCACACCATGCCACTATTGGCTTAAATAAATATTAATTTCTTATTTAATTAATTCATCTATTATCCTTGTTCCTCACCATTAATTAAATAAATTGACACTTATTTAATGAGGTTTTCCCTTATAGTCCTATCCTAAAATAATTAAATAAATAAAAACCATTTATTTAATTCCTCAATTTTCCCACCTCAATCCAATTAGTTGATTAAAACAGCTTAATTAACTATTTAACCATTACACATTTCTATGTGATTGATCTAATGAATCACATCTAATCCTACTTATCCCTAAAAAGTGACAACAAACTCCTAGCCCTTGATCCCATCTCTCAATCCTAACCCTCCATTTTGACATGTGATATCTCACACTTATGTGAGAGGACACTTGTCAAGTCTCCCTTCCCCATGTGATCTCTCACATGTGTGAGGAGTCACATGTCTCTATCCCTTATCCCCATGTGAGAGACATGAGTGAGAGGACACTTGTCACAGGTCTTTCTTCCCTATGTTTCTTCATACATGTGTCAGAGAACACTTGTCATAGGTCCCTCTTTCCTATGTGTTCTCACACATGTGTGAGAGGACACTTGTCCTTAGTCCCTCTTCCTCATGCATCCTCAATCCTTGGATTTGGTCAAACCAATCCTAGCCCTTCATCTCCCCTTGATCCTCCTCCTTTTCAAGTGCACCAATCAAATGGTGCCACTTAGCAATTTTTCATCTACCCTAATCTCTCATGAATCCTTCACCATTATCTTCAGATCATTCTTGATCTTGACATCAAATCTCAATCATCCATCTTCCATCCTCAACATCTATAAGTTAAACCAAGTCAAAATCATATCAATCAAGTGTCTATGAATCTATATGCTATTGTTGTACTGGTGTTTTTTAGAGCAACTACATCAATTTTAATCATTCCATTCCATCATTCAAAGAGCATATCAAGAAGACTTTAAGATACATCCTTTTTCATCAAGCTCTAATAGAGATTGTGGAAGAAAGAAACTTATAGGAGCTTTACTTTGTGTTTTGTTTCTTTGTTTATTGCTTTGTTTTCTCTTGCATACAAAAATTTGTAATGCCAACATAACCAATATTGTAATAGTTTCATGTTAATATTTGCTTGCATTGTAAGTTGTAAAGCTTGCTACCAACAAGCATATTAATATAATATTAGTTAAATCCTTTCACCATATGCTCTCCCCTTTTCCACATTAAGATCTTGGTGATCAAAATCTGTTAAGGTTTTATGCATTTGATTATTGTGAAAATGTAGAAGTCAAAAAAATCCGGTTCAAGACATTACAATGATATCAAATCCAATAATCTTGTCAATCTGTAGAGAAGTTAACAATTTGACACAAAATATGCTACAAAAGTAACAAAGAATACAAATATTACCAAAGCGAAAGGAAAAAAGGCTAGCTCCAAAACCTCAAGATGTAGAATTAGATCATCAAAGTCCAAAGTTAGAAGAGTTCGAAATGAAGGGAAGAGATAAGAGAGTTATGATGAATGAAGAAAAAGAAGGCACATGGTTTAATGCCCTTATCCAAGAACAATAACAGATGACTAATATGATGTTTCGATTGATACAAACAATGCAAAGTATATATGTTCCTTGGCCGGCTCTGTAATGTCCCCTACTTGGAGTATGCCTGAAATTTCCTTAAGAGACACTTACACAACAAAAAACTGTTTTACAAATAATATTCCATAGTAAATTATATAATAAATATTGAACTTAAGAATAAATGAACTATTAACATTTATGAAATAATGAATAACAACTTACACTTGAATTCCAATCTATAGACTCTTTTCAATAACCAATCATGGTAGGGATTGAAGAGAAATGCATGATATGATAGGGCACTAGAAAAACTATTCATCACAAGTAAGCCCAAGGGTGTGCTCATACCCCCCTTGGCCCCAAGTGGTAGGAACATCCAACCAAGACAATTCCATCCCACTTAGAGTGTACTTACGTTGTGAGAACATCCAAGTGGCAAGAACATCCAACCAAGTGACAGGAACATCCAACCAAGACAATTCCTATACCGCCCTTCCCTAACATGTTTCCTTGCCAACCCTACACATGATTCCTTCAAGGAAAAGATGTAGATTACGATAATATAAATAAATTCACTATTTCCTTTATTTGCCAATTTAGACATATCTCCCTTATTGCATATTAGTCATTATGAAAGTATCTATACATATATTTATATGCCTATCAAATATTATATATATTAAATGCATATATAATCAAATGCATACCAATCACTTATTGCATCAATAGCTGCTGCTTTTTTTAATGCAGATTTCTATTTCTGACCTCTTTGATTTTCCCATCTGCTTATTTATTCCATATTGATCCCAATTGGTGCCTTCACCAAAATAATTGACCTCTTCTTTATTAATGCCTTTTTAGAAGAGACACAACTATTCCCTTAATCCCTGGTCTGAAACATTAATTTAATTTTAATTTAAATATCTTTAATTCCAAGGGATCGCTTCCCTTAGAAGCACTCCTTAAATGCTTTTCTTTTACCAATATAATCGCTGCTTCTAATATAGGATTTACTGCCTCTTTAAAGTTAAATACATTTCCATTTATTAATTCTAACATGATTAAATCAGATCTTATTTGCTTATTAGATTTGGGTGCCACCTTTCAGCATTAATATGGAATTGTTGTATTTCATAAAACTCTAATTGCTGCCTTAAATTAACTCAATCATAATATTTCTCTACATACATGTAGGTACTGCATGTTATAATTGCTGTTCTTAATGAATGGTCTTCATAAATACTATAATATTTATAATGTAACTGCTGCACATTGATACTTTGATCACTCCCATTTTATCTTCAATTTGGGCGATTACATTCATTAATAAATATGCTTCTTATCCTAGGCAACAAAGTGTGGTCGGCCAGCATTGATGGTCGGCCTTAAGAATTAAAATAATATTTTAATTCAAAATTTCTAATGGAGTCGGCCTCATGTAGTGTAATCTGCTCACTGCACTTCCATTTATTTGCGGGGACATGACAGAGTCAAAATAATTAAGGTGAAGGGAGTACCTCAACAAATAATAATAACAATAGAACCATAATTGGTTCTACTGCTAGAACCTTCCAACCTACTTTCCTATGTAGACAAGATGAAGCACCACAAGTGGAAGCGTAGAATCCAATGTCAAATGATATTATTGCTTGTTGTGCTAAGAATGATGTTATTGGTTTTTATGCTAAGTGTATGGCTCTTCTTGTGGAGATCAAGTAAAAATGTCTCTAACAAATTTCATTAATTTGAAGGAGACAAGGAATGGACCTAGACCTAAATAAAGACCCCAGTTAAATTAGCATCAAAAGACCTTTATTATAAGTTTGGGAAGTTGACTCTATCCACTTTTGATGGATCACATAAGAGTACAGCTCAAGCCTAGATACAAAAGCTAGACACATACCTATCACTCAATGCTATCAAGTTTTACACTCTTCACCTTAAAGGCATAGCTCATGAGTGATAGTACCGTGGGTTGGTCACCCAAGGTCACACTCTCATTCATAATTATGATGAGTTCCACAGAAGATTGATTGAAATATTTGACGAAAAAGATCTAAAGGTTCATTTTAGAGAGCTAGCTCAGCTGAAGCAAGATGGGTCGATGGAATGTTATGTAGCAAGATTTCAAAGACTATCAGTAATGGTTCTTGATGTGACAGAAAGGAGAATTGTTGTTGTATTCAGAGAAGGGTTATCTAAACCTCTCAAGGGTTTGGCAAAAGCTTTTGATCCATTATCTTTGCAAGAAGTTGTCATAAGAGCTCTCAACTTGGAAATTTTTGTTTACAAAAATTTCTATAGAGAAGAATCTCATCTACAACCTCAAAAGAGCATGCATCCAAAACTAGGAAAAGAATGAGACCAAGAATGAGCTCAATAGGAAGAATTTGTGTTTCTCTTGTAGGGAACCTTGGGAACTAAGTCACTAATGTCTTGGCAAGAGAAAAAAACACTATATTGAGGTAGTTTCTAATGAGGGAGAAGAAACTGAAAAGATAGCAAAGGAGCAAGAACCACATTTGATTTTTGAAAATGGTGACAACTATGGAGATGCGCTTGCTTCTCTCTCAAATGCACCAAGATAATCCTTTCAAACTTCAGGGAATGTTATGTGACTGACAAATCACAATACTCATTAGATAGTGGAGCTACCCACAACTTCACTAATGAGGGCTTGACAATCAAGAGGGGACTCAAAGCTTAAGGATTTGAAGGATTTAATGTCATGGTAGCTGATGGATTCATCATCCCTTGCAATAAGAAAATCAGCCAGCTCAATATACTTATGGGAGAACATAAAGTATGGGAGAAAATCTCGCCTAGGATAGGCTTTCCTAATCAGATTATTCATTGAAAACTAAAAATTTGAATTGAATGCCTAAAGGAAACAAGTAGGATATAACATGTTTACGATGAACTATGCAAAGTATTTTAAGCAAAATATAACCTGGATAGCGCTAGCTTCTCATATCTGAGCTATGTACAACATTTACTGTATTTACAATTTTTAGAACAGGTACCAGCAATTTCTTTAAGTAAAAATAAATTAAGTGAAATATAACCCAAATGCAATCTAAATATATTTTACAAATAAATTTAAATTCAAGAATGGAATAAGCAGTTATATTCTTGAGGTTTTGATCTCTGATCTCATATAAAGCCTTGAGAAAAGACAATCCAACAAAAAAACAAGTAAGATTATAGAACAAACCCGGATTCTAGCACTTGGGTCTTGACCAGATTGAAGAAGAAGAGCCAAATCCCTCTTCAACTGCTGCAGTTGCATATCCCTTTTGTTTCTCAGCAGCTTTATGCGTGACATTGCCAGCCTTACCAAGGTTTTGCTGTTCACACAGGCAAAGTATGTTTTCCAGATTTAGCCAAAGAAACAAAACATGCATTCTAAGTATAATTATCCAGAGACACGGAGCATCAGTGGTTAGCATATGCTTTCAAATTCAAGAAATCTACTACCAAATCCCCCAGCAGAAGATCAAAATGATATTTCTAATTGACTTGAAGTTCACCAAAAATATACAATCTAAGTAATGGGTGTCCACAGTATAGCAATGATAGTAACTGCAAAGATTTAAAACATTGTTCTTGAGTGTTTACACAAAGACAGAGTATCAACATGCAGCATATGCTTTCAAGCAATCTAGTACCAAAATTCCCTACTAGAAAGACTTGAGGTGATCTAAGAAACAAGTAGCCAAGTGAGTAACCTGATAATGACTTCAAAGAAAAGACTCATATTCATGGCCAGCACCTAAATGCTGGTTAAATTAAGTAATCAGATACCTTATAAGCCAGTCAGTTATACTTCATACAAGAGTGGGCTCATAGACAAAGTTGATGTGTTCGCTAGGTCAGGACATGAGAATTTACCTCTAGTTTTGTTACTTAGGGAGATTTGCCACAGACTTAATTTTAAAATTTTAAAAGTAAAGGGTTGCCAAGTGATATTTAAGTTAAAAGCCATCGCCCAGTCATTGGTTCTTGATTTGGATGATGGACTTACAATTCGAAGTTTTAACTCTACACATAGGAAGACTTGCCATAGGATTGGATGTAAGCTTGAATGGCTAAATCTAAGTGATGGGTTGCCCAGATGATTCTCAAGACTCATGGATACCAAGTGAACTATCCTATAACAGATTCTCTTACAGAAGGAGACATATCAGAGAATTGTATGTTATCTTCAAATGCTAAATCTAACAAATAGGTTCCCAAGTGACTAGTCTAGTAAGGATTTTTAAGACTCCCAGTCAGTACCAAAATTCTGATTGTTAATTACAGTAATAGGATGCCAAGGCCCAAGACAATGACCTATAACCTCTAAGAGAGGGAGAGTTACCATATAACTGTATTCTAGCTTTAAATCTAAATCTAAGCAATAAGTTATAGAGTGGATAACCTAATAATGGTTTTAATACGTAGCCAGCACAAAAACACTGACCCTCGAACTGGTTAACACTTCTATGTGAATCCTATAATCTTGCACAGGGGATACTTGCCATGGATTTGAATGTTATCTTAAAATAACCAGAAAATGAATTTTAAGACTCGTGGCCATCACCCAAATAGTTTAACCTTTGAAAGTGGATTCTAAATTTCTAACTGAATGACCCTATAATCTTGTAGGCTATAGCCTCATACAGAGGAAGAACAACCACAGAATTGAATCTTAGCTTTAAATACTAAATCCACGAAACGTGCTGTCCACTGAAATACACGATAATGATTTTTTAAACTATGACCAAAACCATGGAGATATACTCATGCTCAACACACAAATACTGATGATTGTTCTGAGTGACAGGATTTCAACCACATCACTAACAATCCCTTACAGAGGGATACTTGCCATTAAATTGGACGTCAGCTAAAAATGCCTTTGTAATGAGTTGCCAAGCAAACAACACAGAATTGATATTTAAGACTCATGGGCAGCACCCAAATGCTAAATAATTGCCATATGATCGGATGTCAGCTAAAAAGGCTAAATCTAAGTGACAGGTTACGAAGTGTATAAACCAAAACTGATATTTAAAGACTCCTGGGAAGCACCGCAAATACTGACGATTAATCTAAGCAGAATCGTTCAAACTGAATCGCAATAACCTGAAAATGTTTTTTTAAGACTCGTGGCTAGCACCCAAATAATTGTAACTTGGCATATGATAGGATGTTATCTAAAAATGCTAAATCTAAGTGACGGATTACCCAGCGAATAATACAAAATTGATGCTTAAGACTTATGGACAGCACCCAAATACGGAATAGTTACCATATGATTGGATGTTAGCTAAAAATGCCAAATCTAAGTGACGAGTGACCAAAAGAATAACCCGAAACTGATAATTTAAACACTAGGAAGCACCCAAATTCTGACGATTGATCTAAGCAAGATCATTGTAACTGAATCACCAATCACCCCTTAGCTAGGAAGACTTGACATGGAATCCGAAGCCAGCTTAAAATGCAAAATCGAAGTAATGGATTGCCGAATGAATAACCCAAAATTGATTTTAAGACTCGTGAACAGCTCCCAAATATTGCTCATTGTTCTTAGTAACAGTATTCCAATTGAATCGCTAATAAATCCCTACCAAGGTTGGGTATTAGATTAAAATGCTAATCCTGATGGTAATTCTGAAAACCAATAGTTAACACCCAAATGAGATGGCATATGTGAATAACCCTATAACCTCTCACAGAGACATACCTTGACAGCAAAGCCGAAATTGTAACCCATATTATGTAATGAAACCAATGCGATGCAGTTGATTGAACCGAACAAACAGAAACTTGCTTTTCTTATGTGGATTAAAACAGAGCGTTGTTTGCTTTATGAGAAAAAACACACACACTGTTTTTGTTGTTGTGTGAGGAGAGATCGTTGCTTACCATTTTGCAGACTTGAAACTCTTCCTGAACATTGTGAGTATCTTCCTTGCAAATCTTCCTCGGCTTCCAAAAATCTTAAAACATTATTTCTGGATTATCTAGAACAAATATATTTGTTGTGAATGATATGAACGACGGTGGATTTCTAACGGGCGTTTTTCGCTCCCCACCTTTAAAAAGGGAGCAGGATTTTCAAAATTGGAATAATTGGGAGTAAATTTGACACAGAGTCAATTTGTGAAGTACATCTTTCCAAGGAAGAGTCAAATTACTCTTTCTAAACGGTCGTTTTGCTTGAAGAAACAAATAGGTCTACTTATATAATTTCTAATTTAGTTAAAAAGGCAATTTTAATATAAAATGTTTTCATATTGTATTAAAATATTAACAAATTTGTAGTTGTATTTGGACTAATATTTATTTCAATGTAATTTTGTTTTTTACTTTCGTCGTGTGTTTTTATATTTATTTGATATATGTTGGACCAGTAGTAATTAAGAATATCTTTACAAAGTTATTGTTGTATTAGAAGGAGACAAGTTCTCCTAGATCAATCTTTAGAACATGTATATAAAGATCTGAAGGTAGTAGGCAAGGGTCCTAAAGCAATGTATACAAATTTTTTAATCATTTTAAAAGCAACAAATCAAAATATGGTGTTATTAATTGATCCTTTAAAGATTTAATATGATAGAGAACATGTGTATTCTTGATATTTTAGAATGAATGCATTGAATGACTTTAAATGTTAGCACATAACATCAAATTGTGTCAATGAATACTTAGTCAATTCAAGATGGGAAAATAAATGGGTCTAGTTGGCTTAAGTTTGAATTTGAATTATGAAAAGGAAAAAGACAAGTTCATAACCACGGTAATGTCCCAAAGAGAGCATATGATCAAAAATAGGTGGCTAATGGCTATATGGAGTTGAGTGCATGGATGAATGTGATAAATGTGTAGATAAGGGAAATGTATAAGTATGTGTGCATATAACGATAAGGTAGGTGCTAATTCTATGGGGATGTGTGTATGGAGAGGTAAAATGGAACATAAATGAGCACAACTTCACATGGGATTGTGTCATTTGTCACCATGTATATGTATTTATCAAGACATTTTCTCAAAATGGGCATACAACTAAATGGGAAATGGCATGGGTATACAAATTTTATCATACATTTTGTTCCCACTTTGATGTGTTTGTAAATCTTAGATAATAATGCATCTTGAAGAATGTACCATTCACAAACATGCATGTGTAAAGTAAATATTCAAACATTGGAGTATATGGAATGGGGTTCATATAAAGTAATGCACCCTATAAGGATGTGATCATGCAAGTGTGTCCTTCAACATGTGCTCTCCATGATATCCTACAAAATAAATGAAAATTATTCCATGAGTGGCATTTGTCTCACAATCGAAAATAAATAGAGTTGGAAAACTTATGTTATTTGAAAAGTGAGAATATTATGTTTAGTGTGGTAGTCATGGGATGGAAAGACACATGAAGCATAAGGTATTTCATGTGATATGCATTATATAGTCACAATGGTGAGTTTTTATAGTGCTTGTTGAAAGGAAATTTATATCTATAATGAACTTTTCCACATAACCTCATGAGAGAAGAATGTGTAAATAAGTATTATGAATCTGCAATGTAAAATAATAAAAAACATACCTTCAAGATGACACAAGATGTACCCTAGGAAAATCCACATGAGGTAAAAAACTAGCCTCCAAAAGCATTCACACACTTAATATATTATCTCATGAATAAATATTGCAATACACTTGCAAAGTCTCCATGAATACTTATGGAACATCAAGCTCCCTACTTGCACTCAATGTGAATAAGAATATGTATAAGAAAATGGCAATCAAGTAGCTACATATTCTAATCCATGCTTCTTCTCCTCGCATATGCAGCCTACAATAAATGCTTAATCATCCTTGACTAGCAAGCCAATGGTTATGATAGCCAACTAGTCAACCTCAACAATTACTCATGTGCCTATTTTTATAGAAAAAAAACTTTCACAAAACCACCAAGTGATATTACATAAACCATGTCTCTGATTTACAAAACCATGTCCCTTTCATTTACTTTGTGGTACTAAGTTTTTCCTTTTGGTACTAATTTTTGTCAACCTTAAATATTTTTTAAGTTTGTGACCCACATTAAATATGTATCCCGATGTTACATACAACATACAAAGTGGAAAAAATAATGTCTAACCCATATGATGCATACATCCCTATATTCCCTAGGTGAACCATAAATAATTATTAATTTTACATTATAAACATATGCAAGGTGAACAACACACCTTTTCCCAACACTCTCTCACTTGAAATGTAAATTATATAATGGGTCAAAAATAAACATAAACATCAAGGGAACAATCCCTATAGACAACATGTAACCTCACATATCTAAGTTCTTTGTGTGCTCCATTAAAATACCTACAAAAATAACTGAGGCAGCCACCATTTCAAACAAGAACTCTCTCATCCTTCATCTTGCCAATGCACAAAATATAAGATCCAATCCAATGAGACACTGCACTAATTATCATATAAAAGCATGAATCATGCTTCAAATTAACATCCAAACACAAACACTAAATCCAATGGTAACAAATATGCATGATTAGTTGCTAATAATTATCATCATAGTTAAAATAGCAACCACAACTAGTTGCTAACACATCCAACTAAACCTTCCTTAACACTAAAGTATACTCATCATAACAAGTAAATCGTATGCCATCAACATATCCTTGACCCAATATATAATCATAAATCTATGTATATTCTCTTCCTTGCACTAATTATTATTTCATTTTCATTCTTCTATCTTATCATTAATACCCCCTTCCTTTCAATCTAATAATTAATTAATTGAATTGATTTATTTTTATATGTTAATAAATTTGGCAAGTAGCCATATGCCTCCCATGATCACTTTAATATTAAAGTCAAGGAGAAATTGTCCAAAAAATAAAATTGAACAAATAAAATTAAATCCATCAAATATTGCAAAATAAATGCCTTCTCAAAGTTAAATTTGATGGGTGGCATTTTTTCAACCAATGATAATAATGTCAATTAATAGCTTCACCATCACACGAGCTCAAAAATACAACAATGAACAGAAACCAAAACCAAAATTATATTGAAAAGCTTTTTGGGTGATGCAGGATCACCTATGGACTTGAATGCTCCTGCATCATCAACTCACAATCTCCAAGAACAAGAGACATCCTAACCTCACCCAAATTTGAAACAAGTGTACAATTGATCTTCTCAAGTTAACTAAACTCTAATACAGCACTACAATAACTAGAAGCTCACAATAAAAATGATTACACCACTCACAAACTATATTATCCTAAATCACTATCAGAGCTCTAACTACATGATCAATATAAAAAATTAGGAACTCTCCTTGATGCCATGGTCTATATCTAGTCAAAGAAAGATCATATGTATGAAATGAATATATTTTTCTCCCAAGAGAACCTATATCTTGCCAAAAATTTAACATGTTACAAAGAATCTCCCATGGCACAACATCCATCATGTAAATAAGGATCATTTATCAAAATAAAAAATCATAAATAACACCGAGCAACCAAGGACTCTAATATTCCTCCATGGTATGAGTATTTCAACATTTCCAAATCACATAAATATAAACATCTTAGTCAATAGAACTCAAGATGGCAAATAACTCCCTACATATATAAAAAATATGATTCAATCTCCTCCATAACACCAACAACCATTGTAAAATATCATGCATCACTAAGTGATGAATCCACATCACTACCAAAACTCCCATTGAAACATGATATGAGCTACACATGGTATTGTAATAAACATATCTTAAATGAAGATAGTCCATGTCCCTTGCACAATCAAATAAATAAACTACAATATCAAGAGTTCCCAAAGGGAAAATTAAAACCACAATCTCCAAAATAAGAAGATATTCCATGACCTATAATCAAGAATCAATCCATCACCAATAATAATACACCTATATAACAACCATGTCATGCCAAATCTATAAATGTTCATGGAACTTTCATGGAACCATGATCACAACCAACAATGTACCTTTATCAAACTCCCACTAAGCCTCACACATTTGTAAAATATATTCAATAAGTTTAGTTCCCACAACATAATTGTATCAACTAACACCATCTCTCTACCTTATAATGAAAATATAATTTTCATCCACATTGAAATATTTATGGGTATATATGTCCCACATCCTAGTTATCTATTCAACCTATAAGTATAGACAACCTACAAAATTGTACAACTTGTAGACCTCATAATGCATATACAAATTAAAATATACATTGTATAATAATATTAAGTAAGGACAACCAAAGTTAAAAAATTGTAAATTTTATTTGATTCAAACACCAAATCACAACTAGATTCAATTTTCCACTCCACAAAATCATAAAAGTACCATAGTCAAAGGAACCCAAAAATAGTGAAAATGAATCATATAACATCTTCAAACCTGATCTGGCATGAAGTGATCAAAAAATTATCTCCATCCACTATAATAGGTTTAAAATTGGATATCATAGACACAAGATATGACTTTCCAAACTAAGGAAAGTAAAACCAACTTCCAACTAGCATATTTTATCCAATTTAGCAAAATTTGGGAAAACTGCTAATACCACAACATAGTACTCAAAAAGAGATTTATGTCCACTATAAGAAGACAAAAGTTTAAATTGGAAAAACTGCTAATACCACAACATAGTACTCAAAACTATATTTATGTTCACTATAAGAAGACAAAAGTTTAAATCCCTCAACAAAATTTATGGCCTCCAAAAAATACCTCCTTTAGGTAACAAAATTAAATAATGGTTGCAAGAAAGTGGCTCCCCAATGCTAGAGAAATGGTGAATCCACATGTACAACAATCTATCAAACAAAATTCAAAGAAACCTTCCATAAATGTGAGTTACAATAAAAAAATATATATTGCCTCAAAAAATAAATTATAATGATAATATAATTAAAAGAAATAACTTTGATATATTAGCAAGGTAAAAATCCCTAAAACTCACAACATTGTGCCAAGTGTCTTAATCCTATGAATTGATACAAAAAATCAAAAAGCTACCTAAGCATGCTTAAGATTAAGGCGAGAATAGGTCATAAAGTCTAAATTGTTAGATAAAGTACCACATTCACACCAACAATCCGCTTAACTGCAACTCAGGGAGGTATTGGGGCTTAGCAACTAGGTTTGATGAGGTACCCATACATACAAATAAAAAATCACTCACAACCAAAGAAAATGAAATATAAAAATGTGAAGGAAGGACTCAAGAAGATCCCCCAAGGACAACTTCATCCCAACAATTTATCACAACTAAAGATAATGAGGCAATGCCAAAGGTTTAGTGAAGATGTTTGAAATGTACTCCTCAATAGGTAAGTACTCTAAGGAGAAATGTACATCATGGATAAGCCATAAAATGAAATGCATGTGTATCTCAATGTAGTTCATCCTTTTATGCTCATTTTTTTTGTGTGTAATGTGAATGACACTTTGGTTGTCACATCAAAGAAGTGTAGGATTACCAGGTGGTAGAGAAAACTCTATCATAATCTATCAAAGCCATAAAACCTCCTGGTTGGAAATAACTACACCTTAATACTCAAACTCAATGGATGATAATGTAGTAGTTTTTTTATTCTTGTAAAACTAAGCAACTAGATCAAAACCAAGGCAAAAAAAAACCCATAAGTGGACTTTCATGAGTCAACATCAACTACCCAATATGATTGGTAAATTATACTATATTTGAATCTTTTAGTGTGTATTGAATGTTGAAATCTATAATGCCCCAAATATACTTAAATTGTGTTTGGATAATTCCTTATAGTGACTCTCACGAGGATCATAGGAAAAATAGGAAACAAGCCCAATAATAAAGGTGATATCAAGACATGTGTGTTAAATAAAAGATACTGCCCACAAACTATCTATACAAAGTAGCATCAATAGTAGGTTTTGTGTAAGTGGTAATCCATGTGATATATAACAAAAAATAGTGTAGGAGCTAGCATACAATCATCCATGCTAAAATGAGGAAGGAGATCAATGACATACTTCTACTAATATATGGAGATACCCTTAGTAGATTGAAGAACCTATAGGCCATGAAATAAGTGCATAAGCCAAATATTTTTTCATATCAATATTCTCCATAAATGAGTTTCATATATCTTGAAGCATGGAGGAGGAGACACTAGTGATAATCAAATTGTTTGTGTAAAATACTAGTATCAAAATATCATATCCATATCTCTAAATATACATGATGTGGTCAAAGTTGCAATGTGTAAAGCTAAATGCAAATAAGAAACCACTTATATTCTCATACTAATCCCTTGGGGTTTATTTGAGATCATACAAAGAACATTGTAGCTTAGAAACAAGATAAACATCCTAAATGAATTTAGGAGGCTAATCCATGTAGATCTCCTCATGAAGATGATGCAAGAAAATGCTCTTCACATTAATCTAGTAAAATGGCCAACATTGAAATGTAGCAAGAGAATTGACAAGGTGGATATAGTTCATCTTGGCTATAGAGGAAAATGTCTTGAAGTATTGAATACCCTCAACCTATGAAAAAATATTAAAAATAATACATACTTTGTACCACTCAATAAAACCATCAGCTACTACTTGGTGCAATACACCCAATTGCATTAAACTATATTTCTCTCTAGATGAAAAGAAATCAAATCCCATGTGCAATTCTTCATCAAATAAGAATATGTTGAAAGAATGAAGAAGGTTGTCATTAATGAGTTTCCATTGATTTCAACACCACTTTAACACCACATGATGAATGTCGAATGTCTATAGAAAAGTATTTTGCATAAGGACTTTTGGGTAAGTGTTTTTACCAGTAGTATCAGCACCTAGTTCCCTCTGGTAAGTTGGTATGTGTTTATTCGTGTTTTCTAATTTACCTATGCAGTTCTAGTATGTTGGTTATAGATATCTTTGGCATATTAGTTCAAAATTTTAGTTGTTTTGGTTAAGTGGTTTGAGAGTTACAAGTAACAAAAGTTTGGCAGCTATGGTTTACACAGTTTTGTGTACTGGACCTTACCTAGTTGGTCTGCATTCCTCCATGGATTTGTATTAGATATTAGGGTTTTGGGAGATGGTTTACAAGTGTCATTACATTGCATCTTTCATTTGGCATGACATTTTGTGGTTTGTATATTCCTTGGTGTTAATCAGTTGGAGTACTTTTCCTTTTGGTGTTATTCTTGGACGACTCAAGGTATGTGAAGTGTTGAAAAGATTAAATACTTGATACGAATGGAAAGAGGAGTTGTTATAGGTCCATGCTGACCCATATTGCTTATTTTTTTAGTGTGAATGCATTTTGATTTGAATTGGGTGTCGACAAGGCACATTTTGCATAATTCAAGGCCACATCTAATTAGTTCAACCTAATTGATGTTTATAGTGAAGACTAATATATATACACAGTTGACCTGAGTTGTAAAAGAGAGAGATTAGAGAATGATATGATTTGAATGCAAGAAGTGATGTGAATATTGTAGAATTGTATGAATAAGTTGGGTATTAAGTGATTGATGTGCGAAGACAAAGTAGAGCAAAGTCTGGTAATCTGAGTCGATTGTAGTATGTGTAATAAGCTTCAAAGGAACTAAATTCAACATAAGTTAGATGCATTTCTCTCAGTTCAAATTATGGATGTGAAACCACTTCTCTTGTATCTTTCTTTTATCTGTGAACAGTGCGTTCACTTGGACAGTGAGTCCTCCTAGCAGTGAGTCTTTTTGTAATATGTTATAACTGGTTATAACATATTGTGAGTTAATCCTCACCATGGTTTTTCTCTTTTGGGGTTTTCTATGTAAAACTCTTGGTGTTCATTTGTTATGTGTGTTATAGGTTATTTATGTTTACATTTCTTATAATTGTTAAATATGCTTTGGAAATTGGATGGTTGATAATTGGATGGTTTAGTAGAATACTGATTCACCCCCCCTCTTAGTATTCTATGTGTTCAATAATTGGTATCAGAGCTTGGTTCCTTGGAAGAATCTTGACTGCTTTGGGAAGATCTTGGAATTTGAACATGTTGCTTTGAAAGTATTTCCTACTAATGGTTACATAGAAGAAGACTGCATGTTTGAAAAATATGGAGAACTCAAAGTTGCTCTTGAAGACCTAGAAAAGATTGAAGTTGAAAATAGAGATCTAAACGAAAATATTAAAGAAGCAAATGACTGCATCAAAAAAATTGAGAGAGCAAATCAAAAAATTCAAAGAAAGACATAAGGAGGTCAATGAACAATTGAAACAAGCAAATGAGAACATCATTGAACTGAAAGTGCAAGTGGAAGAAAATAAAAGAATTGAGAAATGTTTGAATGCAATGGTAAAAATCAAGACTGATGAATGCACAAGACTTGAAAAAGAAGTGGTAAATCTAAGATCAAATCTAGAAAAGGAAAGAATTCATGAGAACAAATTCAAAACAAATTCTACAATGCTTGATGAAGTAATTGTAGGTCTATAAAGGAGGTTTGGGGCTTGAAAAAAGGAGAAAACTCAAAAGATCAGACATCTAATGCAAAACCAAAGAAAGTTGAAGGCAAGAAGAATAATGACTTGTTTCAAAAATAAAGAAGCAATACTAGAAGACCCCCTATCAGACAACCAAAAGCTCAAAGGTACCCATCTTTTAAAGGTATTTTCTATTTTTGCAATAAATTTGGACATAAAGCAATGGAATGTAAAAGGAAAATAAATCAGAATGTCCCATCATTTATTGGACAGTGTTTTACATGCAAAAGATTTGGGCATAGAGAAAGTGAATGCAGAAGTCAAATGATGAATGCATATAATAGTGGTAGAATGATTCAATTTTTAATGGTTACTACTATACATGTTATAGATTTGGACATAAGGCTAATCAATGCATATTTAGAATGAATGAAAGGAATAATGCTAAGAAAAATATCATATGCAACAATTGCAATAGACCTGGACATATTGCTAGATTTTGCAGAAGCAAAAATTTGAAGGGTAATCTGACAAAGAGAAATGAACCAGTTAAAAAAGATCGATCTAACTGAAGTAAAGAAGAAAATGGAAAAGATTTGGAGAAAGAAAGAAGAGTCTGAGAACAAGGAAGAATCAAAGATCGCAAATGGACCTATACCACCCTTTAGTGCAAATAGTTCCTCTGGGAATTAAACCTAGGCATTGGCTTAGGGGGGGAAATAACTAAAAAATCATATACCCCCTATTGATATGAAGTGTCATGGTTTGGCACTAAGATATGAGATGGATATGGATGTTACGGATCTGTTGAAAAAAACTCTGAAAGAAAAATATGCAAATGTGGAGATTTGTGGAGCGATTTAAGGTTTGTTGTTGTACAGAGAAGGTTTTACCATCTTTATTGTTTGGAGAATTAAATACAGATTAGGGAAAAATAGAAAGGATTATATACATCTGTTGTTGATTTCATTTCACTTATATGTAATTAAAGCGAGAAATGTGAGTTGAAGCAATTGTTAAATTCATTGTTACAATTGAGGCTAATATGGAGAATATTAGGAAAAGTTCCCGATGATGTATGGAAAATATTAATGGAGAGAAGAAGGAAGAAAATGAAAGGGAAGAGAATCTTAGAACAAATGTTGTGGAGTAAATTGGTTTCTCCTTATCTAATGCTAACAAGGCCACTATGTCCCAAGTGCTTAATGAAGAATTCAGAACAAAGTGAAGGGTTACACTCCTAATGGGAAGAGATCAAGATCAGATAGACAATACAAAAGGAGATAGAAGATAAAGTTACTGATATAGCTAAGAAATATGGAATGATTTATATTGCCTCTAGTAGTAAGAACCAAGACTCAAAAATTATAGACACGGGGGCTATTGATACATAAAAAAGTCTTGGTAATATTCCTCCAGATACAAATGAACACAAGCAAGAAATTATTGAAAATGAGAATGTTGTTGGGATCAAAGAGGAAACTGCAAAAGATGATACATATGTCCCTTTGGCAACTCAGGAGACTACAGATCATGGCCACTCAGAGATACTTGTTATTTTGGTAGATAAAGAGAAGAACACCAATGAAGGTGGGAAGCATGATGAGTCAAGGCATGAGGATGAAGAGAATTGGGAAGGAGTGAATTATGGTGAAAAGGAAGGACAAGGAGATAAAAATGAAGACAATGAACAAGGAAAGAAGGACAAGGATGAAGGAGATAAAGACAAAGAAAAAGACAATAGTTCTAGTGAGGAAGAAGAAAAGGTATAGGAAGAATAAAAGTCTAATACTGGAAAGAATGAAGAAGTTGAGAAGTCTAAGGATTTACCCAAGTCCTTCGGTGAATCCTCCTTTGAGAATCCTTTTGGCTTATTGTCTAAACAATTTAAGGTTCAACCAGTTGTTTCTTCTCAGTTGTTGCAGGTGCCCATGCAACAAGGTAATGTTGATTTGGATAGGATATCTCTTATACAAAAATTACAACCAAGTGATGTGTTTAGTGCATCGACATGAAAAGAAATGATTGAAACTCATCAGAAGAGTAGTGAATTTATAGATGAGGTAATTAAAGTGTTGCAAGAGATCATTCCAGGTACTAATGTTGACACATCTCTATCTGCGATGAAGAATTTTGAATTGTTGTTTGATTCCTTTAAGGAATATGCCTTCAAGATGAAAAGACAAATTGAAATAGAGGTTGAGACAAGGATTACAGGAAAGAAGATAATGGATATTATAGAAGAATGTGCATCTACACATACAAAATTTGGAGAATGATTGAAGAAGTGCTAGCTTGTGAGGAAGGTGAAAAAGCACTATTTTCATATTGCATAAAGTGTCCAGATGCCACTCAAGGAATAAAATTTGATATGGACTCAACTAAGTCTCAAATAGCTAATGCATCAAAAGCCTATGATCCAACACTAGATAGAGACAAAAAAACCTGGACTACTATAGTGGACCTACATGACATATTTTTCACTTTGCAAAGTTAGAAGGAAGAGGTGATCAAGCAACTGATGAAGTTAAGGGATTTGGTAAAAATAGAGTACAAACCAGTCTCAAATTCCCTTGCCAGTTCTAATAGAGTTTCAAAGATCAATGTTACACCCAGTACTATAGAAGAAGGAGAAGAGACATTAATAGAGCTTGAGTCTCTACACAAAATGCTTGCAACAGTGAAGAAGAGTTGGGAAGAAGGAAAATATGCTTAGAAAGCTATTCTTTAGAAGCTTCAAGAGTCAACATCTTTGGGTTGACAATTTCTATCTTTATGCACATTTTCAGTTTGTATGTTTTAATATTTTATTGTACATATGCAGACATATTAGGAGTTTTTGGTTAGCTTCCTAAGGGGGAGCCAGTTCAATTTGTATATATGTTTGTGTGGGTCTACACTCTTTTCCCTTGATGTCAAAGTGGGAGAGATAGTTGGAGAGATATTTTGAGAGACATTTTTTCTTTAGAACATGTTTCCATCAATGACAAAGGGGGAGATTGTTGAAAGAATGAAGAAGGTTTTCATTAATGAGTTGTTATTGATGTCAAGACCACTTTAACACCACATGATGAATGACAAATTTCTATAAAAAAGTATTATGCATAAGGACTTTTAGCTAAGTGTTTTTATTGGTAGTATCAACACCCAATGCCCTCTGATAAGTTGGTCTACATTTGTTTGCATTTTTTGATATACCTATGCAGTTCTAGTATGTTGGTCATAGATAAATTTGGCATCTTAGTTCAGAATTTCAGTTGTTTTGGTTAAGTGGTTTGAGAGTTGCAAGTAACAAAAGTTCAAAAAATATCGTTTACATAGTTTTCTGTGTACTAGACCGTACCTAACTAGTTTGCTTTCCTCTATGGATTTGTATTAGATATTGTGGTTTTGGGAGAAGGTGTATAAGTGCCATTATATTGTCTTTCAATTGGCATGACATTTTGAAGTCTATATATTCCTTGGTGTTAATCAGTCAAATACTTTACCTTTTGGTGCTATTCTTGGCCAACTCAAGGTATGCGAATTGTTGAGAAGATTAAATATTTGTTGTGAATGGAAAGAGGAGTTGTTATATGTTCATACCCACCTATATTGCTTATATTTCGAGCGTGAAAGAATTTTGGTTTGAATTAGGTGTTGACAAGGCACATTTTGCATAATTTGAGGCTACATCTAATTAGGCTGACCTAATTGATGTTTGTAGTAAAGACTGATATATGGGTGACCCACAAAGCTAGTTTACAATTTCTGGGAGATTATGATTTTTGCTGAAATCACATATTTTTAGAAAATATAATGATTGAAGGCTTAAAGCATTCCATTTAAAGCATTCCAATTGAAGAGGGTTTGATCAAACTACCTTAGATCAAACCCCCTTGGATAGAACCCCGCTAGTTTTAAACCATACTTATAACAGAGTCTCCTTTACACCTATCAAAATGCTGATAAAAAATCACTTTGGATTTAACTTTTGAGGGATCAAATGAATTCATTTAAAAAAAATTTGTAAGTATGTAGTCCTTATTATAAGCTTCCCAAAAAGTATAATTTTAAATAAATTTAATGTTATTATTATATTTATTTTTTATTTCTTGTGAATGTAGGTTTTTTACCAAAAATCAAGCTCTCTGCACATGTGGAAAAATAGAAGATTATCAAAAAAAAAATTAAAAATATGAGTGCACCAGATATTGAAGTCCTTGACCCAACAAAAAATAACTGAATTTTGATACATACAAAAAAAATTGTGTTATACAGTCCACCTATTTCTAAATTGTAATTGGTTTGACTTTGAAACTTGATTAAGGAAAAAATATTCAATAAAACACTATGAAACCAATTAGAAGCACTATATATCGTAGTTACAAATCTAAATTTGAAAAAAAATAGAATTTTATCCTTCATGGAAAAAAAATTGTGTTATACAGTGAGCGTCACTCCTTAAAAATTGTGTTTATTGAAAAAACAACTAGTTTTCAAAGGAAATAGAAAAAGAAGTGCAATATGATTCCAAATTTTTTGAAAAAAATATATTTAGAATCTACAGACAAAACCTCACAAATCACTAGTTTGCATCATCTTCAAATTCCTCACGATTTAGCTACTATAGGTGCCCGAAAGTGAAGATTTAGTTAGAAAAAATTAGTTCAGTGTCTAGTTTGGCCAAAAATTGTAAACCAGTATTGTGAGATCACCCATATATGCACAGTTGTTTTGAGTTGTAAAAGAGGGAGATTAGAGAATGATACGATCCAAATGCAAGAAGTGATGCAAATATTGCAAAATTGTGTGAATAAACTGGGTATTAAGTGATTGATGTGTGAAGAAAGAGCAGAGCAGAGTCTAGTAATTTGAGTTGATTGCAGTATGTGTAATGAGATTCAAAGGAATTGAATTCAGCATAAGCTAGATGCATTTCTCTCAGTTCAAACTATGACTATGAAGCCACTTCTCTTGTATCTTTCTTTTCTCTATGAACAATGAGTTCACTTGGATAGTGAGTCCTCTTGGCAGTGAGCCTTTCTGTAATATCTCATAACCAGTTATAACATATTGTGGGTTAATTCTCACCATGGTTTTTCCCTTTTTGGGTTTTCCACATAAAAATCTCGGTGTTCATGTGTTGTGTGTGTTATGGGTTATTTATGCTTACATTTCTTATAATTGTTAAATATGCTTTGGAAATTGGATGGTTGATAATTGGATGGTTTAGTAGAATATTGATTCACCCACCTCTTAGTATTCCATGTGTTCAACATAATACTCCTCAACCATAACATCAACCCACTCTAGAATAATAGAAGACTTTGAAAAACTCTATGGATTATTAGATATACGATAAATTTGAATACTGGGAGTGAGGGAAAAAAGAAGTCATAGGATCACCAACTAAAGATCCAACCTCCTAAATAGTACAAGTCTACTAAGGAAAAATATGAGTGGTAGGAGGTAGAAGTGGTGGTTTAGGAGATGATGGTACATAACCATCATTTGAAGTGTCCTCTAGTACACAATTATCCTCATGAGATAAATAAGATAGAGAGGGTAGCAAGGAAGAAGAAGTAGATATAGAGTCTAACTATGGAAAAGACTTATCAAATTGGATGTATCTCTATGAAAGTAGACATATCTTGTTGTAGGATCAAATAATTGATAAGCTTTCAAATTCTCACAATATCCAACAACAAAATGAATGGTTTACTCTTCTTCTCTATTGTCATACACTAACAATTTGGTATGAATGCCCAAGCCTCACTACCAAATACCCCAAAGTGATATTCATAACTATCTTGTGAGAAATGTGGTTTTGAATATAGTTAGCATAATCAATTACCTCAACCCAAAAGGATGGATCCATAGACTAAGATTAAATCATACAATTAGATATCTTCCTAAGTGATATTTTTGTACACTCATCAACATCAATATGATGAGGCATGTAAGGAACCTAAAATTTATGATGAATTGTAAGGTTTGAAACCCTAAACATCTCATGAAAATAAATAGTAACTTAATATCTCATAAACATGGAATTTGAAATGATACAAATTCAATAGATAAATAAATGTCATATCACATCTCATATGTGTAGAGCATAATCCAGGTAAAAGCACATAATACATGATATACAAAAGTACAACTCAGGCTCTCATGCCATGTAGGTAAAAGCACTAATATATGATGAGGCATGTAAGGAACCTAAAATTTATGATGAATTGTAAGGTTTGAAACCCTAAACAATCTCACAAAAATAAATAGTAACTTAATATCTCATAAACATGGAATTTAAAATGATACAAATTCAATAGATAAATAAATTTCATATCACATCTCATATGTGTAGCGCATAATCCAGGTAAAATCACATAATATATGATATACAAAAGTACAACTCAGGCTCTCATGCCATGTAGTCAACTAATTAAAACAATCTGGAAGTACAAATACAAATAATGATATAAGAATGATATATGAACATAATCAATATAGTCTATGACCGCCTCCAACCCTAATAGTCATCAGCAATTCTGAGAGATGAGAACATGGCTTAGATGCTTTTCTTCCTAGCCATGAAGCTTACGCTTCCCTAAAATTCTTCCTACTCGAAGAATACCCAACCCTACACAAAATACCTAGCAACCTGGAAATAACAAGCAAGAGGGAACCTCAGTGCAACCTAATATATTTACATGCATTTCTATCATGAACATGCAATGTCCCAATATCAGGATATGGTAAAGAAACATATCAATATAATTTTCTAGGTAACATTCATCTATTTCAACAAAAACATGGCTTTGGCCAAAGCACTAGATTAAACCGAAAGATCCTAAAAAGAGGATCAACCTTCTCTGAACTATCCATATTTCGTACCCTATCTTAGAAGGTAAAACCGATTCACATATAAAATAACATGCATATCCAAAGATCACAAAAAAAATATATTCTTTTTTCCTTTCATGCAAATGATTATATGAAAATCTTTCATTATTTCAATATTTTAATGCATAATGACTATAAAATATATTTTTTGACATGCAATTCACTTTTGACATGCAACTTGACTATTGACATGTAATTTATTTATTGACATACAACTAGTTATAGACATGAAAATTTGATCTTTAATGATATTTCTCAATTACATTCAATAATTAAAGTGCATGCATTACTATTCCCAATGTCATGCAATATTTAATGTACATGTAATACTATTTTTATTTTTATGTAGTATTAACTAATTTATATATATATATATATATATATATATATATATATATATATATATATATATATATATATATATATATATATATATATATATGGGTAATGTATATATATGTACCTATATATAACCACACTAATTCTATTTGATATGCTAATATGAAGTAAATGATTCAGATCCTTGAAATGATAGTTTCATTTGTATAGTTTTGTAGTCTTGTTGTAGAAACATAACAACAGATATAAATTGTTTTCCAATTTACTACTATTCAAATTTATAGATTCAAGCGAAATAATACCATAGTTTAAAAACATCAACAAGAATTTATGTTTGTTTACAGCCACAGGATGTCCCTTAATATATATATATATATATATATATATATAATCAAAAGGATTGTATAAGTGTTGGAGCTGATATAACAGTTTGGAAGAAGCTACCAATATACAAAAACCACATATCATGAGTATTAAGATGATAAATCTATAATAAATTGTTATTGCAACTAATGGATATGTGTATGGATTTACAACTAGAATTTATGTTTGTTTACAGCCACAGGATGTCCCTTAATATATATATATATATATATATATATATATATATATATATAATCAACAAGATACCATAGTTTAAAAACATCAACAAGAATTTATGTTTGTTTACAGCCACAGGATGTCCCTTAATATATATATATATATATATATAATCAAAAGGATTGTATAAGTGTTGGAGCTGATATAACAGTTTGGAAGAAGCTACCAATATACAAAAACCACATATCATGAGTATTAAGATGATAAATCTATAATAAATTGCTATTGCAACTAATGGATATGTGTATGGATTTACAACTAGAATATTTGCATATGGATATGTAGATTGATACTCAAGTTTGTAATATGAACTTGTTTGCATACCAACCACTCCTACTCCCTCAAACAATGTGGTTTGGCAAGGTAGACATGGACTCAACATAGACTGGGCATAGTTCTTACAATTGATCAATCTTGATTTGCAGATTTAAGGTGTAAATTTGGTTGAAACATCATAGTAGACACTTCCTCCCTATGAAGGTGCTTCATAGCATAAAATTTGGAAAGGAAGACATACCTAGAATCCCTAATTTAGTTTTTTGGTTTTTGATGCCAACCCTTACTCTTGTAGTTTCTCAGTCTGTCAATTCTGATCTCCCTAAAACCATCGTGCTTTTCCCTTCTGAGTTCTCTCCTTTTAATGGCTTTTCATATGTCATAATAAAAAAAATCAACTCCAATCATTTATTTAGAACTGGACTATCCTCATGCATGATTTATCATGCAATTATTTTAATTTTAAACTTATGTTATTTAATTATATAAAATTATTTAATTTTTTATTTAAAAGTTATTTAATTAAATTTTATTCTTCTTTTAATAATACAAATAATTTGAAACAATAGTAAGGTATTTTATATATTTATATATAATAATAGTATCCTTATTATATTATTAATATATATGTATTATAATATTTATCATGATCAAACATTTGAAAACAAAATCTTTTATTTTTTCAATTAAATTAACTTTGCAAACAAAAACATCCATAAGATATAGTCATCATTTAAATCACAACGTTGCACAAATGACGTATTCAGATAGCACAATGCAATTATATTCACACAATGCAAGATGAATACAACTATGTGTGTGTGTGTGTATCAAGTTTCCATCATGCTAATTATTACCAAGTGGCTAGGATACTTCTACCTCAGCCATATTCTTGCCTTCGACATGTTCCTACACTCTCTCAAATTTACGTCAATAGGTTATTCCATAAAACTATAGCCAAAGCACATGCACATAACATATCATCTCCATTTCAATTTTAGTTTCATATATTTAAAAATAACATCTAATTCAAAAACATGTTTATCCATAATCAAATAATCATAAGATAATCAACCAATAGTCTCAACTAGTTCTGTTTATTTATTAATTAAGTTTATGCAAGAAAAAGTGAGATGTGACATGAATGTCATGCTTAGTGTAGTAGTTTTGAAATTCTTGGGTCACATATTCTCCACATTATCTATTCAAAACTACTGAATAGAAGAAACTGATTACTTCTCCACGAACACCTTAAATGTCCAAAATGTAATCAAGACATCACTCTTGTACTTGAGAAAAGTACACCATGTGTAATGAGTAATCATCAATTTCGGGTAACAACATACATGGCTCCTAAAAAAGGAGTGGGGAAGGACATAAGGTCACTATGTACAAACTTTAGTAAGGTAGAAGCATGGTGGCCCTTACCCTTAGGAAAGTGTTCCTAATAATTCTTGCTAAGAAAACAACCTTCACATATTTCTTTTGTGCATGAAACCTTTAGAATACCAAGTACCATTTCTTATTTACTCAAATATTATAGATACCTATGGTTGACATGACCAAAGTTTTCATGCCAAATTTTTCTCAAGAAATATGCATGGGCAATGTGTGATGAACCATTGGATGACTCAAAAGAATGAGACCTATATAATCTAGACTCATGACCATCTCTATCAAAATTAATAATTGTATATGGTTGATGGTTAATACAAATGAAAATATTATGTGGTTAAAAATCAAATATCTTAACCCCTCAGTATGAAAAATCTAGTAGATGAATAGAAGATTATAAAAATTCTCATGAACAAGGAAAAAATCCTCAGTATAACAATTGATCATATGTATCGTATCTAAGCCCAAAAAATTATAAATATGTGAATAGTTACCTACTACAATATAAGAAATTTTTCTATTAGAAAGAGACTCGAGTAGATTAGATAAATGGGTCATGTGATGTGAGGCTCGAAAGCTTATAAGCCAACTATGTGTTGAAGACAAAGCCTATGTTGAAAGTGCATGGATTTTGTCAGTTCTAGTGGAAGAAGAATTAGATGGTGAAATGGTGTGCTACTAAATGGCTTCATCTAATGGCTCTATTCTCTTCCAATACTTGGTAATTTCATGTCCCCCTTTTCCACAAAAACTACAAGGATCATTTGATTTCTTCTTTTCCTTAGAGGAAGACTCACCAAGCTTAGAATATTTGTCAATTTTAGGACTAGATTAGAAATTTTTATTTGAATTTAGCTTTTTCTTGGAGGGCTCTCACTACCTAATATATATTCTATCTTATGCTTCAATTTATTATTATATTTTCCATTAGATGACTAGTCAACTAGTGCATGAGTTTTAGAATTGGAAAGTGACTCTAGGTATGTCAACTTAACATGTTCCCATGTAATGTAATCACAAAAAACCTCAAACGAAGGTTTGGTGAATGTATCACCAAATGCATCTATAGTGGAATAGAAAATAGATTAGAACACTTGAGATGGTCCTCAAAGCTTAGAAAATATGTAAAAAATACATCCTTTTCCATCTTCATCCTTTATGCATCCCTATAAAAGTGATTTGAGTGACTTGAATTTTACCAAAAAGTATTAAATGGAGGGAAATGAATCAATTCTAGTGTATTCAATTCTAACTTAATCTATAAGTCCTAAAACTCATTTGTAGACATTGAAAAATGTCCTAAGTCTGCGAGCATCATTTTTCTCGATCTTCGTTTCCGCATAATTAAATAATTTTAATTATTTAATTATCTTTGGTCACATTCCTCTATTAATTAAATAATTAATTCACTTCCTAACCTTATTTTGTCTTGATCAATTAAATAAAATTAATTGCATCGCTAACATCCCCCTTTCTTCAATAATTAAATAAATTACTATTTATTTAATTATTTGCTTGTCATCTTTCGTCTATGGTTAAGCAATTATTATTAATTATTTAACTATTCACTCCCCCTTTTATTTCTTCCATTGTTAAATAATTGTCAAAATTATTTAATTGTCCTTCATGTGTCTCTTGTATTAAATATTTAACTCAATTTAATTATTTAATGCCCCTTTTTCCCATTTCCTCTCATTTAATTAAAATAATTATGCAAATTATTTTAATTAAATCTCCACTTCCCCTTTTCTCAAATAAATAATTTGAATGAATTATTCATCCTCCACTTGGCCAAATATTATTTTTTCATGAATTAATTATCTTCCAATTTTTAATTCATCCATTATCCCTCCACTTGCTCATTAAACTTAGTCGTCTTTGTCATAGCCATCTTTGTCATAGTCGTCTTTTTCATAGTCATCTTTGTCATATTCATCTTTGTCATAACCGTCGACGTCATAACCCACCACTTTCTGGTGCATCAATCCTCCATCATCGATCTTGGAATCTTTCTAGAAGATCGATCTCATTCGTCTATTCGAATGATTTCCTATAAAAGAAGCCTTTCTCTTCCATTTTTTTCTTAACAACCGTTATCTCCAACTTTTATGCTTTATTGTTCATAGGTTTTTCCACAAATTCTGCTACAAATCTGAGGGAAAACTTGCAAAGGAAACTTGAGGAGAGACAAGAGAAGTTATTCAACTTCAATGTGGGGAGTGCTTTGCTTGAATGTTTTCATTTTATTCCTCTTTTTTATTGTTTTATCTTGTTTAGATTGGGGTTTTAGCTTAGATTTGTGTTCTGGATGTCACTTAGTCTTTGCTAACCTGGCTTTTCCCCATCTTACATTGGTGAACCTAACGTGAAAATTGTTGATGGGTGTTTTATGCACGTTCTCAACATAGGTAGCGCGTAGGTGCACTACCTCTCTTGAAAGGTAATATCTAACAACAAGTTGTTGAAAATCACCCCAAGGTCTCTCGGGTGTCAGGTCATGACATGCATGGAATTTCTCAGTTGATATTTGATGTGATTTTGCTGGTAATCATAGGGCAGACTTATGGAGTTAAGATGGAGGGAAGGTGAGTCTTAAAATGGAGTTCCTGAGATGGGAAGTTAGCGTGTAACTTGTTGCAAGTTCAAATAGTAGTCTTAAACTCCAATCTTAACTTAAGATTTGGATTTACAATGTGCAATGAACCTTAGCATAGGTCACTTATTAAAAAAAAGGGAAAAGGGCAGGGAAGAGAGGAAGTTCCTAGATCTAAAACTAGCGATGAACAGTGATCATGGAGGGTTCTACTGTGGACAACCTTCCCAAAACATAATTTCACTTAACCATATTAACTCATAGTATCATGAAACTTGTGCAAGCTTGTAAGGACTACAAATATTAAACCATTCATTCGCCATAAACATGCATGAACAAAAGATAGAAGTTTGGAGCAACTTTTAATTTATGCCCAGACTAAATTTACACAATTGTCTACCATCAATAAACATTAAAAAGTATGGGTAGGAAAGGCATCAACACAACAAAAATCTACACAACCATTGAACAACATTAACTAATCTATCAAAGTAATCTAAAACATGAAGAACAACAAAGTCAATCTATCTAAATCAACTAACTATGGGAGATGAACCATGTAACATTCAATAGAAACTCAAGAGTCCACCAAAAGTCAATGAACTTCTATTACAATTTTTGCAGCATGTCTTTACAACAACTCAACTCTCTCTTGAAAATGAGAGGAGACCCCTTATTTATAGTGTTCAAAAAGAAAAATGAATGGCCAAGATTGATTTGCATTGTGTGGTCAAGATTCACTACAAACTAGGTTCCACCTACCCCCAAATATATTACAATTTAAAATTACATTTTTGTCTTTTTCCCTATTTTGTCCTCTTATTGCAGCACTGTAGCACTTTTGTCTTTTGTTGATTTCCTTTGCTAGAGCTATTTTGTGAGGAGATTTTCATCAATAACTTGGTTTCCCTCCTGCTTCTTCAAAGCAGCATACTCCATGAACTTGTTGATTAATGCTTGGAGTTTATCAATCTCCATTATATTAGATTAGAGCACCTGGTAGTTCCATTGCTTGGATGGGCCTATGAGTGTATCCCAATCTCCATCACACTTAGACGTGTTGTCCCTAACTTGTTCAAATTGGGTTAAATATTGAGAAGAAAAACTCATAAAATCTTTGGTAAGCTCGCCTGACATTCCATCTTCCATCTTCTTGTGAAAATAGGGCTTTATCTTTTCTGGATCAATCTCGACAGTGGGCATATTGTAACCAGTCATTAATTTCAAATACTGGATACAGTCTGCCCTAATTTCTTTGGCCCAATAAATTTCAAGCTCCACTTTATAGAGCACCTACTCAAGTATCTCTTTTCTATGATCGAAGTCCAGCCTCCACACATCCACCAGCCAGTGATCGTCCTCTGTCAGTGCAAGCTCCTTTTCCCACATTTTTTGAGGCAACTTGAGGATGGCCTCAATTTTAGGATAGGTGGACCCGTATATCTTTGGGAAGTTAGTGTTGAACCTCCTTGTGCCCTCAAGGTATCTTTGTACTTCTAAGAACTTATTTTTTGTCCTGACAACATGATTGATGCCCATATTTCTAGCATACAGGACCTATCAGAACCAATCCTTCATAGTCTTAGTCCAGTTTTTTCATTTCTCGAGCTTGTAGATATGGTCCTTGGACAACAATTATGGTGGTGTCGAGGATGTGGTGGGGAGCTCTTTCACTAACAACCATTGTTGAATATAGTCAGTCAAATCATCCAGTTGCGCTTTTAGTTCTTCCTTGGGGATCTTATCCTTATGCATCATATGTACCACTATGGCAACGAACTCTTGGGGATGATCTATTTTTTGTTCTCTGGTCGCTGTCCCCAAGTTGATGGTGGAGATGTTACAGTCTACCCCTTCTTCACGCACAACTAGCATGGAAATTTGCACAGTCCTAGAATCGGAAGCATCCATGGTCAGTTTGGATCTAACTTTAGGCATCTTTTCTTTCTTGGTGTTGATCTGGGCTCAGGCCAAGATGGCCTCTAATCTTTCTCTTGGTTCCTTTGGGGTAGGAGCCTTCTTCTCCAGTTGTTTCTCAAGCCACCCAGGCATACGAGATTCTCCCCTTGGTGATTCATGATCATGCTCTTCTTCATGGGTGTGTTCAATTTCCATCACCTTACCAACCAGAGTCTCCCATTCGGTCCTTTCTCCTTCTTCTTCACCTGAATCATGAATGAATATAGTTTCCTTTTGTGGAGACTCAGTGGTTGTATGCTCTTCGAGGCTATATTCCCCTTTGGAAGTTTCCTTTTCTTCTTCTTCTTCTTCATGCCCATGTTCTCCGGGCTGCTTTGTTCCTGGGATTTTGTGGGTTACATCCTCTTCTTTGGGTTTATCTTCTTCTTTCTTTTCCTCTTCCTCACGTTGAGGTGGAAGATCCTCTTGTTCTTTCTTTTCTTGCTCTTCTTGCTCTTCTAAGAGAGGCATTTCTTCACTATGTTTGGGGCTTCTATAATGCTCCCCAGTTGGAGGTTCAGTATCTTCCTCCATTTTGTCACTTGATTCTTTTTCTTCCACGGGAGGTGGTCCTTCCGCCTCTTCTTCAACATTCTTCAACTGTTAAGCTAATTCCTCCTCGAGATCTACATCAAATGTCTCCACAATATATTTGGTGTTGGCATCTTCTTCATCACTCTCGGAGGATTCTATTTCATGCACCACTTCATCAATTGCTAGGCGCTAGAACTCAAGATGCTCATGATAATCATTTGCTTCCACCTCGATCCCTTTTGTGGCTCCCTTCTCTCATTGCTCCAAATCCTCGGATATTTCCATTGTGGCTTTCATTTCAGGTGGTTCATTCCGAGGAGTGGAGGCAGGAATATTGGCAAGAATCTATGCCAAGGCAGTCTGAATAGCCGGGTTCATTAGCACCCCAAACAGCTCTGTGGGAACGTTCTGCATATGTCAGGAGAAGGCCTCTGGAAGCAAGAGCGTGTGCATTGGCATTGTTGCTACTGCTAATGGGAAATATGTTGTCAGATACATGGAAGCAGAGGAAAGTAGAGAGGTGGTGGCAGAAGAAGAGTCAATGGTTACAACCTACACAGAGGGTGGAGAAGAGGCCAGGTGGATTGAGATATGTTGACTTCTTAGTTGACTTTGGTTGTCCTTGATAACAAAATATGTTGGCATGCTCTTTGGTATTCATGTTTATGTTGATTAAGGATTTTAATGATATATTGGTTCTTGATGTTTACTATTGGATCATATGGTGATACTCCTAGTTCATGGCATGCTTTTTCAGTTTCAGTTCTTTACTTGATGGAGCTGACATTTGACATGGTGTTTTTCATGTTAGGACAAGCATAAGCTTCAGATATGTGTCTTTTCTTTCATGACAGCCACAGGTATATTCAGCATGTTTACAAGTCATTGTGACATATTCATACTGGCAGATTCATTTTCAGTGATATCATTGTTGGAGTTATGGACAGACACTGAGAGGGGGGGTGAATTAGTGTCAAAACTTTTTCTACTTCGACGAATATTTTTAATTCTAATTTCCTTTTCTTTCAACAAAAGAGTAGAGTAATCACTTTTGAAAGCACAATGATATGACAACATTAACTCAGTCTATTAGACAACTTATGAAAATGTGATTTGAGTGAGATATCTTGCATTTGCCAAAACCGTTATGGCTGACATTGATTAACAATCAAAGCATGATGATAGTGCAGGTGCAACTCATAAGACTGTGCAAATGATGATCAACATTATTGACTCACTTAAACAATTTATTTGAATGCAGCTTTAAAGACAAGAAAGGTATTGAGACAACAAACACCTTTAGCTAATTATAACTATTCTTGAGCAGTGAATCAAATGGTACTTTTAAGCTTCCATTTGAATTAGGCTTTTCAGCAATGACTTGTGCAAGATATTTGAACTAAATATTTGCAGATATTAAGGAACTATCATTCAAAAATGTTTAGACTGATAAAAACTATCACAATCAAGAAACATTATGGCATCAAAACAAAAAGACAAAAAGACAAAAGATTTGCCGAGTGGAAAACCCTCCTGGGGTAGAAAAACCACTCCTAAGTTGCCTTACTGGCTTAATCTTCAAAAACCACTGTTAATAATGCCTTATAGGCTAATTTTTTAGCACCAACCCCTCATTTTGAAACACCAATTTCAAGGAGCACCAACCCCTCAAATTATTTTCAGAACAATAATAATATCTCAGAGGATCTCTCTGTTTTCAATTAAGCTCATAAATCTTTGTTATGCATCATGTTTTCCAAATTTTATATCACAAAGTTTTTCAATACATCTCTTGATCCGGCCAATAATAACTATGTCTCAGAAGTTCTATCCAGCAGCTTCACAATGTTTTTAACCCTAGTTTTTATTCAATACTTTCAGTATGTCTATCAAAAGAAAAAATATTCAAAGATTCATTTATCAGAGGAAACTGTAACTCTCTTGCCATTTTAGGAATGTGTCAAAAAAGTAAATTTCTTCAGGAGTAACGGCTGAACAACCAAACTGAAAAGATATAGACTAAAGTTAACAAAGATTTTTACAATAGAATTCTTCATCTTGTACCCAGCAAGATTATTAGTCAAAGTGAAATTAATTTTCCAATACAAGAGTCGTTTCACCCAGCTAAGAGCCATCCTCAACAAATCTGAAACGTGTGAGATCATTTCACTACTTAAAAAGCATGACTGCCCACCACTGTAAATTATAACCTCTAATGCATGAATAACAATACTCTGACAGGGCATTATTTGCCACATTAGTAACTGAGATGCAGAGAGCAGTTCTAAAAATGGTGATTATAAACTAGTATGTGTAGCATGAAACGCATAAATACCAGAGATTCGAAGCCAACCAATGATATTGTCCTGCAACTATATTTAGAAACTCACATGTCGGCCATAGTGATAGAGTTTGTTAATCGTTCACCAAGACATCCAGATAGTCCTGCCGAAGGTAATTAAATCGCCAGTCATTTCCCCTTAGTTATCACTTTCGCCATGACCCATCAGAGTCGGGGAGTACTCATAACGAATACATTATGTCATGTCGAGAGCCATGTACCATTCTTCTGGTCATTGAGACAAAATAGCTCTCACCGAGATGTATCCTTCATCTGCCTTCGCTAAGACAATGCATAGTCGGGGTGACTTCTCGTAGAGCATCTTGTGTCTTACCGAAAGCCCACGTGATCATTCCTGTTCACCGAGACAATTCAATACCTATGCCGAAGGCAACTTTATCACCGTCAATCATCCCTCTGTTTGTCACTATGACATTCTGTTGTGAGGGAGACATTATGTAGATTTCATTATGTTTCACCGAAAGACTTTTTATCTCTTATGTGTCGTTGTAACCTTCAACCATCAGGGAGAAATCATATCAAATAATACTTCGTTATATCGAAAGTCACCCATCATCTTGTGTGTCGCTGAGACAAGTCAGATCCTATGCCGACAAAGTCCTTTTGTGTTCCATTGGCAAGACTGGAGGTCACTCGCTGAGACCTCACGCCAAAAACCCTAACTCTTACCGAGATGTATACCTTTATGTTGTTAGTCGGTATAAGAAAACTAACTTTCCAAGACCTTTCTTCGAGCACATGATTCATACCGAAATGTTCCTTTTTGTTTTATGCATTGCCAAGATATATCAATGTCAGGGAGACCTCTCGGAGAGCACACTATGTCATACCAAAAATATTTATCCACTTTGAGTCGTTGAGACAATACCAACCTCTCCCCAAAAGCCCCACATAAGACTTAGTCAGCAAGACCTGATAGGTTTGCTATCACATTACACCGAAGCTAAGACCTCCTATCGATATACAATTTTTCAGCCGACAGTCAGCAAGACTAAAGTAAGTTCACCAAGACATTATGACGAAGAAAAACCTCTCGCCAATGAGCACCCTTTGTTGCCGGTCGGGGAGACATGATGAGTTCACTAAGACATTATATTGATGAAAAACAACATGTTGATAGGGATCACCCTCTATCGCCGAAACCATGGAGAAGTCCTGCCGAAAGCTGCCTGTATGTAAAATCAAATCATCATGACATCAAAAATGTCTTGTTGATAGGAAACAAAGACGTTTAATAGAGAAATGGATCGGGGAGACCCTGGCATTCTCACGCCGATATGTTCTTTTTTTGTCACCGAAATAATGTACAAAAAGATAACCTGAGACAACACGAAGCTCAAACTGAATAGTACCATAAGATATTAAAATTCTGAATGTAAACCATATAGACAAAACCATACCAAGATAAAGCATGAGAAACCAAACTGAAACTATCAACAAGTAGAATCAACTGAAAGGGATTTTGTCATCAAGGACAAACCATATGATCACAACTGAGAACCAACAATCATTTGATCCATAGAATCATAAATAATATTAGTTACAAGGTATTGGACAACATCATAGTTGTGAGTATCAACTTCATAAAGGTAATGCTTATGGCAATATGGTTTCAGTTGATGTTTATCAGTGTGATCTTGGTTTGGCATTTATATCATCTTGGCATCTTTCTTTCTTCATGGTATAAATGCTTATGACTTATTGATTGATAAATATGGCACATGATTTCTAGTTCATTGTTTATTTATATTTCTTTAACAAGCAATTACACTGATTTAGGCAGTTTGGTTATTGATTCACTTTGTTCTTGGATTACTGACATCACTGCACTCATGTTTCTAAAGCCATCTTGACCTCACTTTATTTGGAGGCATTGAATTCATTTTGGTTCAAGCAACTTATTTGTTTGATGGTATTTTTTGGTACACATGGAATATGTTTGTAACAATATACTTGGTATCAAAGGAGACTCCTATGCTCGAGCCTAGACATCATGGTCGACATCCAAAGGAAAATACTTGTCTTTATTATTGATCGAGCCTTTCACATTTTGCATATGATGTTAAATTATCATCAGGCTAAATGGTTATTTGGCAACAATGTTTAAAGTGATATTGCATCGGGTTTTATTGGTCACTTTATTTCGATGGGTATTGCTCACATTGCAGTGACATTTGACTTTTGATGAGATATCGATTGTTGATTTGAATCTATGTGGCAGTAATTATTATGTCGGCTTCCATGGTAAAGTCTTTGACAATGATTTTTTAAAAGATTATCATGATGTTTTATTAATCTCATGTGAATTAATTAGTTTTTGCGGACTTCAATCTTCATTATGTCTTTGAAAAGTCATCAAATGACTTGAGAAAAAGGAAAGTTAGGGAAAACTCATTTGTGTTCATTCTTTTGCAAGGGTATGGAACCCTAGCCACCGCCATGGAGTCTTTGTAGCTTTTGGTTCTCATTGGTTTAGCTAGTTGTAACGACATGAACAAGAAGAAAATATCAGTAATGGGTATAGTTGCTAAGTTTAATGAGTTTTATTGGCTATGGGCTCAAAGGAGTAAGGAGATTCTCTAGAGTCTCTACAAATGGGTTGAACAAATACAAGCTCGATAGAGGTGAAGGGAAATCGTGGGAGTTACAAACCTGGTCAGCAATGGTTGTTGGCATCAAATCTATCTGGTATTTATTTGATTTCTATGCAGCATGAATAGGTATTATCTCTTTCATTTTTGGAAATCAGCTATATGGCAGTTATTGTTTCATTCTACTCAAATGATGGAAAAGAATTGGTGGGTTCTGACAGGATATCATGCATTTCATTTCTATTTGTTCTTGAAATGATGGTTTGTGACTTTCGGTTGATGGGTAGTCATGCATTTTGTGAAATCTGTCATTATCATTGTGGATTCAAAATAGACTTATTTCATTCGTTATAAAATGATGGTTATCATCATAAAGTTTTTTTAAACTAATTCATTTGGGTTTTTTGAAAGAGGGAAATTATATTACCTGTGCATACTTCACTACATTCAGATCTGGGTTATGAAAAATCTTGCAGTTTGAAAAGGAAGCATTACTTGAAATATTCTTGTCTGATTTTGAAATGGCCTTCTGTACAAGCATTACATATGTTTATTCTCCATTTGTTGTTCATCATTCTACTCGTTCAATTTTTTGGAAACTGCATGAGGGTTTAAGATTCAATGATATTCTTTAAATCAGAAATAATGTTCTTCAAACATATAAATACAGTGATGATACACTGTGAAGAGTGGTTGTTGAAATTGTAATTGTTATTATTTCAAAAAGAGATAGTGAAAAAGCTATGTTATAAAAGTTTGAAAACATGATGCAGAGTATAATCATAAAAACCTTGTTTATTTAATATTTTAAAGATTCATGTTGAATCTTTAGGGTATTAGATAGAGAGGTATGTGTGAGCTAAAATGAAATAGAGAGATCCCCTGTGTTATTGTAATTTTGTAATCTAAAAAGGGGTTGGTGCTCCTTGAGATTGGTGTCTCTAAATGAGGGGTTGGAGCTCCTTGAGTGGGTGCTCATAAATTGGCTTGTAAGGCATTGTAAGCTGTGGTTTTTGAAGTTAATCCAGTGAGGCAGTTTAGGAGTGGTTTTTCTACCCCAGGAGGGTTTTCCACTCGGCAAATTCTTTGTCTTATGGTCTCTTTGTTTTGATGTCATAATGCTTCTTGATTGTGATAATTTTGTGAGTATTTTTTCTTATCAGTCTAAGCATTGTTGAATGTTAGTTTCCTCATCTCTGAAAATGGTTATATCAAAATGTCTTGCACAAATGTTCTATCATTGTTGAAAGTTCTGATTCAAT
This sequence comes from Sequoia sempervirens, assembly GCA_007258455.2. Lineage (NCBI taxonomy): Eukaryota > Viridiplantae > Streptophyta > Pinopsida > Cupressales > Cupressaceae > Sequoia > Sequoia sempervirens. Next base: position 668,244,071 of record VDFB02058242.1, on the reverse strand, counting down.
AGAAAATATAAAAGTATTCGTTTGATTCATAGCTCAAGAATTGTTATAATGTGCTTAAAGTTTTTGTTATCTCAATACCTATCTTGTGTCATTATGTTGCAGTGTCTTATAAAGCTACATTGAAATCAGTTGGTTAAGAAGTGATTCAGTAATGTTGGTCTTCATTTACACAGTCTTATGAGTTGCACCTGTACTGTCATCATGCTTTGATTGTTAAACATTGTCAGTCACAATTGTTTTGGAAAATGCAAGATATCTCACTCAAATCATATTGGCATAAGTTTTCTAATGGACTGAGTTGATGTTGTCATATCTTTATTTACCCCTTTTCATAAATGCTTCAAAAGTGATTACTCTACTCTGTTTTCAATAGGAAGGATATCAGAATTAAAAGTCTTGGTTGAAGTTGAAAAAGGTTTAGGCACTAATTCACCCCCCCTCTCAGTGTCTTTCCATAACTCCAACAATTGGTATTAAAGCGTAGGGTCCTTTGATAGGTCTAAGAAACCTTGGATTAATTCTAGTTCTGGAGTTTATCAATGTTGTCACAAGTCTAAGAAAGTACTTTTGTTTGAATGATTCAGACTGTGTTTTATGAAGACATATCTGGTCTCAATGTATATTGGTGTATAGAGCCATACCCGTACATAAGTCTAACCACTTAGGGTTTCCTAGTCATGGAGTATTTTTCATGGGTAAGTGCAAGAGAAACAAAGGTCAAAAGAAAGCCCCTAGTGTCAATCAAAAATTTGATAAACCAACTTTCATCAAATCCCTGCTAGTTGACACTAAAAATGATCCTATAGTTTTTGAAGAAGAAGATCACTTAGTAAGTGACTTTGAACAAGAATTTGGTGAAAAATAATATGAAGATGATGAGTATGAGGTTGATCTGGAAGGAGAACTGCTTGCTGCCTTAGATGAACTTAAAAGGATTAAACAAGAAAATTAGGAACTTAAGGTAAACTTCAAAAGAGTATTGATACTAATCAGGCATTAAACCAAAACTATGATAAATTTGAAAAGATTATTGAATTTCTGAAAGGTCAAATGGTTGATAGAAAAAGGACTGAAGAGGAACTGGAAGTCAAGTTAAAATACAAGGATGAAGTGTGCAATAAACTAGAATATGAGATTGCTTCTTTAAAGAAATGTTCAGATAATGATTCCTTGTTAAAAGAATTAACTCTTAGAGATGATATGATTATAAGTCAGAAAATTGAAATTGAAGAATGTAAGAGGATAGCTGACGTTGTGAGTTCTAATTTGGAGATTAAAAATATTGTTTGTCTAAAACTGTAAGGAGAAGTAGTTGCATTAAGAAAAGAGCTTGAAAGTGTCAAGATTCAATTAGGTAAAAATCAGAAATTTGACCATAGTACTAATCTATTGAATGAGATATTGGACAGGAAAAAGCATTCTAAGGATCCTACAAGAGTGGGATATGAGGTTGGAAAAAATTCTAGTGGAAAAGATGAATCTAACAAGGAAATTGTGTTTGCAACAATTGATGGGAAAAGTTTCAAGGCTAAGCAGATTCCTAAGAAGAAAATAGACTTGAACTATCATGCTCCAGAGACATATAGCAAGGTTGATTACAGATTTACAGGTTTCTCATCTACCAAGAAGTGTCAATCAATAAGGTACAATTATTCTAAATTCCATGGTTACTGCTATTCATGTCATGTTTATGGACATAGGGCTAGAGATTGTGAAAGTTATGCCAGAAATAATTATAAATGGAAAATGGGAAATAGTAATTATAGTTTGTCAAAAAAGAATCATGACACTATATGTTATACCTGTCACAAAGTTGGTCATGTAGCAATTAACTGTTGGTGGAATGATAAGTTTGGTAATAGAAGAAGTTATTGTTCTTTTGGTTCAGATCAAAATGTCATGTGTTATAGATGTAACTGTTTTGCATATAGAGCTTCGTCTTGTAGAAATCATGTGTTGAAGTCATCTAGACATAGCAAAAGGACTAATACCTTGACCAAGCAATAGCAAGCAGATACCTTGCACAAGAAGAAAATAGATGTTAAGAAGGTTTGGAGAAGAAAAGAAAAATAGGAGAAGGATGGATTAAGTCTTGTGCATACTACACAAGTGACCTCTACTAGTGCATAAAGAGAAGCATGCAGTTAGGGGGAGTTGTCAAATGTTTTATGTCTTACCCCTGGAAGTTTAGAAGGTATGTTGTTTGTTGAAAACATTTAATTCAATAAATATGATACTTCTTTCTATGGTATAAATCTTAGATTCACATGTTCACACAGCTTGAAGGTTTGAGAATTATTAAAACAATTCAAACTTATATTTGAGTTGGGTTAATAGCTGCGTTTATAAGGTTAAAAGATGATAGTTACAGTACAATGCATTGTCATGTTGACATAGATCTATGATGTTGTGTTTATAGTACATGTTTAGTCCATTTTTTTAATATTATGACTACTGGGTTTACTAACAGTGAATAATTGGACATCACAATTGTTTCCATTGTGACAAGCTTATACTATTGAAATGTGATACATGTTAAGGGTCTATGAAAAGTGCAGTAGATATGCATTGTGAACGTTTGACATTACAATCCAAGGAGATTATTTCTACAAGAATTTTCAGATTAATGACAATAATGGTATGACAGTAATATCTACTTGTTTGGCATCTAAATATCTTGGATAGTATGTGATCCCAATTGTATATTGATTCTTTCTGATCATGGAACTTGCACTTTGGTTTATGCTCATCATTGTTCAGATTTTATGCATTTCTATGGTTAGTGTGGTTGATGCTCAGACAATGGGACAGGATGATGGTTGTATTTGCCTTTGATGGCTTATTTGAATGACTAAATAGAGTGATTGATTATTTTTTATGGCATGAAAGAGGTACGAGTTGTGTGTAGTGTTGTGAAGAAGTGTTTGTAGTCTTCTATGTGTGTGTTTCAATGTTGTGGTAAAGGTTCTTGACTTAAAGAGTATGGAGTGGAGCCATCTTTGAAAAGAATCGAATGAAAGGCTTTGAATGTGTGTATAACTATCAAGTTGTATATGTTTGTTGAGACTGCTTGAGTGCAAATAATGATTATTACTAAAAGTTTTTATTGTTGGTGTGATGGCTGTCTTGTTTTTGAAATGCATACTTTCCAATAAAGAGTAAACACATGATAGAAAGGTGTAGAATTTATGTTCTATGATTGAAAGTTAGTTGAGGCAACATTCAGTTTAACAATATGTATGGACTATGTTATACTGAGCTTGCACAAAGACATCACTTTTGTTTATAACAATAATAGCAGAAATTTCATGGATCAAAAGGTAATAGTTGTTTAATGATTCAGTTTGGCAGTGATAAGGACACTTATATTTGATTGAGGATTTATATGACAATGTGACATTACTACTTGTTAAAGTTTGTGGCTCTGATATTGACAATCATTGATATTTGCTAGAGCTTTGTGGTTTAAATGCCTTAACCTTTTGATATTACTGACAAAGGTAATCATCTAGTTTGGAAGGAAGTGAATGAATCTTTGCATTAAGGAATGTTTTTGTAGGTCAGTGGAGAAACAATTCGGTGTCTCCCTTATATTCTTTGGTATCAAAGAAAATGAAGTTGTTCTCATGATTGAGATAGTACAAAAGAACAAATATATGCCTTAATGATACATCAATTTTTTAATCTTCATGAGAATGTTTTATTACTGTTTTGTTATTGATCAGATTCGAGTCTTTGCACATCTGCAATATGGTTTACAAATGGAGTGATGAATTGCTAGTGTGCTTGTAATGGATTGAAATTATTTTCAATAACCCATTTGGATTACTTGACAGTACTCTTGTTGTTTGAAAAAAGGAGTAATGATACTAGTTTTTGATATATTTGTGTATGGAGATTCTTTGTGGAGGGAGCTTGTTTCTATATGTTCTCATTTCCATCTCTCTTATATATTTTCATTTGTTGCACTACTACTCTATTTGCAGTTGGTTCTTCTGAAATTATTTTTGGATTCTTTGTTGTGGTTGCATGGAATTACTTTGTCATTGAGGAAAAAAGGGGGAGAGTAATTTGTGTTTTTCCATCAAGGACAAAGGGGGAGTTTGTTGACTTCTCAGTTGTCTTTGGTTGTCCTTGATGACAAAATCTGTTGGCATGCTCTTTGGTATTCATGTTTATGGTGATTCAGGATTTTAATGATATATTAGCTCTTGATGTTTACTGTTGGATCATATGGTGATACTCTTGGTTCATGGAATGCTCTTTCAGTTTCAATTCTTTACTTGATGGAACTGACATTTGACATGGTGTTCTTTATTTCAGGACAAGCATAAGCTTAAGATATGTGTCTTTTCTTTCATGACAGACACAGGTATATTCAACATGTTTACAAGTCATTGTGACATACTCATACTGGCAGATTCATTTTCAATGATATCATTTGATCCATGGAATCATAAATAATATTAGTTGCAAGGTATTATACAACATCATAGTTGTGAGTATCAGCTTCATAAAGGTAATGCTTATGGCAATATGGTTTTAGTTGATGTTTATCAGTTTGATCTTGGTTTGGAATCTATATCGTCTTGGCATCTTTCTATCTTCATGGTATAAATGCTTATGACTTATTGATTGATAAATATGGCACATGATTTATGGTTCATTGTTTATTTATATTGCTTTAACAAGAAATTACACCGATTCAGGCAATATGGTTATTGATTCACTTTGTTCTTGGATTAGTGACATCATTGCACTCATGTTTTTGAAGCCATCTTGACCTCACTTTATTTGGAGGCATTGAATTCATTTTGGTTCAGGCAACTTATTTGTTTGATGGTATTTTTTGGTACACATGGAATATGTTTGTAACAATATACTTGTTATCAAAGGAGACTCCTATGCTCGAGCCTAGACATCATGGTCGACATCCAAAGGAAAATACTTGTCTTTATTATTGATCGAGCCCTTCACATTTTGCATATGATATTAAATTATCATCAGGCTAAATGGTTATTCAGCAACAATGTTTAAAGTGATATTGCATCAGGTTTTATTGGTCACTTTATTTCGATGGGTATTGCTCACATTGTAGCGACATTTGACTTTTGATGAGATATCGATTATTGATTTGAATTGACGTGGCAGTAATTATTATGTTAGCCTCCATGGTAAAGTCTTTGACAATGATTTTTTTAAAGATTATCATGATGTTTTATTAATCTCATGTGAATTAATTAGTTTTTGTGGACTTCAATCTTCATTATGTCTTTGAAAAGTCATAGAATGACTTGAGAAAAAGGAAAGTTAGGGAAAACTCTTTTTTGTTCATTCTTTTCCAAGGGTATGGAACCCTAGCCGCTGCCATGGAGTCTTTGTAACTGTCGTTTCTCGTTGGTTCAGGTGGTTGTAACATCATGAATAAGAAGCAAATATTAGTAATGGGTATAGTTGCTAAGTTTAATGAGTTTTATTGGCTATGGGCTCGAAGGAGGAAGGAGATTCTCTAGCGTCTCTACAGATGGGTTGAGCAAATACAAGCTCGACGGAGGTGAAGGGAAATCGTGGGAGTTACAAACCTGGTCAGCAATGGTTGTTGGCATCAAATCTATTTAGTATTTATTTGATTTCTATGTAGCATGAATTGGTATTATCTCTTTCATTTTTGGAAATCAATTATATGGCAGTTATTGTTTCATTCTGCTCAAATGATGGAAAAGAATTGGTGGGTTCTGATAGGATATCATGCATTTCATTTCTATTTGTTCTTGAAATGACGGTTTGTGATTTCTGGTTGATGGGTAGTCATGCATTTTGTGAAATTTGTCGTTATCATTGTGGATTCAAAATGGACTTATTTCATTCGTTACAAAATGATGGTTATCTACATAATTTTATTTTTTAAACTAATTCATATGGGTTTTTCGAAAGAGGGAAATTATATTACTTGTGCATAATTCACTACATTCAGTTCTGGGTTATGAAAAATCTTGCAGTTTGAAAAGGAAGCATTACCTGAAATATTCTTGTCTGATTTTGAAACAGCCTTTTGTATGGCATTACATAATTTTATTCTCCATTTGTTGTTCATCATTCTACTCGTTCAATTTTTTGGAAACTGCATGAGGGTTTAAGATTCAATGATATTCTTTAAATCAGAAATAATGTTCTTCAAACATATAAATACAGTGATGATACACTGTGAAGAGTGGTTGTTGAAATTGTAATTGTTATTATTTCAAAAAGAGATAGTGAAAAAGCTCTGTTATAAAAGTTTGAAAACATTATGCAGAGTATAATCATAAAAACCTTGGTTATTTAATATTTTAAGGATTCATGTTGAATCTTTAGGGTATTAGATAGAGAGGTATGTGTGAGCTAAAATGAAACAAAGAGATCCTTTGTGTTATTGTAATTCTGTAATCTGAAAAGGGGTTGGTGCTCCTTGAGATTGGTGTCTTTAAATGAGGGGTTGGTGCTCGTTGAGTGGGTGCTCAGAAATTGGCTTGTAAGGCATTGTAAGTTGTGGTTTTTGAAGTTAAGCCAGTGAGGTAGTTTAGGAGTGGTTTTTCTACCCCAGGAGGGTTTTCCACTCAGAAAATTCTTTGTCTTATGGTCTCTTTGTTTTGATGTCATAATGCTTCTTGATTGTGATAATTTTGTGAGTAATTGTTCTTATCAATTTGAGCATTGTTGAATGTTAGTTTCCTCATCTCTGAAAATGGCTATATCAAAATGTCTTGCACAAGTGTTCTATCATTGTTGAAAGTTCTAATTCAATAGAAAGTATAAAAGTATTTGTTTAATTCATAGCTCAAGAATTGTTATAATGTGCTTAAAGTTTTGTTATCTCAATACCTATCTTGTGTCATTATGTTGCATAGTTGTTGGAGTGTCTTATAAAGTTACATTGAAATCAGTTGGTTAAGAAGTGATTCAATAATGGTTGTCTTCATTTGCATAGTCTTATGAGTTACACCTGTATTGTCATCATGCTTTGATTGTTAAACATTGACAGTCACAATTGTTTTGGCAATGCAAGATATCTCACTCAAATCATATTGGCATAAGTTGTCTAATGGACTGAGTTGATGTTGTCATATCTTTATTTAGCCCTTTTCATAAATGCTTTCAAAGTGATTACTCTACTCTATTGTCAATAGAAAGGATATCAGAATTAAAAGTCTTGGTCAAAGTTGAAAAATATTTAGACACTGATTCACCCCCCCTCTCAGTGTTTGTCCATAACTCCAACAAGATATTCACTGCAGGTGGAGAAGTTGCAACTATCGCCTGAGAAGCAGGTGGAGGGGCAGCAGTAGTGGAGGCAACATGTGGATATTTTGGTTTCTCGGCCTCCATTTCCTCTCCCTCATGGAGCGGATCCTCCTTAATGGTTGGAATTTATGTGAAACTGCCTGATCTCTTGTGTTTCTTGGAAGGTTCTCCTTCTGAATTCGTTCTCGCATATACCTTTGGGTTGGGCTATTGTTCTGCAACTTCTTTCCTCTTCCTTGACCTAGTGGTCAGAGGAGATGTTCAAGTTTCTCTTGATGGGGCAGTAGCTGTCCCACTATCTATTTCACTTGTTGGCTCATTCTTGAGCCCCTCATAGGTCAAAGTGACCCCTTGCTGCTTCAATTGGGAAATTTTTCCATCAACGTATTCTTTTGTTCTGGCCTTGACAGGCTTGGTCAGAATAACGAGGAGATCAACCTTTTGCTCATTCTGATCGATCAGTGGCAGCGATAGATTGGCAACTACATTATACCTAGGATCCATGACCGTGCTTTCCTCTTCTTTCACCTGATCGGTTACTGGGAACAAGTTGACCCTCTTTACGAAATATGCAGTTATTCACATATAATGCCTCATCCTCACTTCTTTATCATCTTTGCAATTACCCCAAAATTCCTCAATGCTATGTAGATGGGAATGTTCAAGTCCGACTACCTTCTTGAGTTTACCATATGGGTCCATCTATGGCTGGGCAGTGTGGAGTCTCAAATGGTATTCCACCAGTTCTTTCTTTGAATTGTTGGCACACTGAGAGGTATGGAGTTCGTATAGCCCTTGGATGAAGGAGAGGGTATAAGAAATCCCCACCTTATGCTCTTTGCTCAAAAGGGCGTGTGCATGCCATAGCTTCCGAGAGAGTTCTAACAGTATTATCCGGTCATAGGGATATCAGTGCAGCTTTTATGGTTTTTCTTAAAAGCCTTCAACACGGATGTAGGTGAACTTCAAATACTAAATGAATAAGAAGGAAAACTGTTTGAGGAAAGAATTGGCGCTATAGGAGACTCTTCTCTCAATGTCACCCCCAAGCAATCTGACAATATGACCTATGAAAGTGTCATTAATTCTGCAGTAGTCCCTCTTGAAGTTGTTGAATTGTAGTTTAGGGTACTTATCGTAGACTTTCAGCTCCCTGCCTAGTTCCTCGTCCGGAGCTCTGAATAGGCCTTTGTATTGCATCCGTTTGGCCAATGAATAGACCAAGTAAGATTTCATGTAAAATCTAGAGGCCCTCTTTACAACCATAAATTTCTCATGGAAGCAATCACTGATTATTCTCGCGCAGTAAAACTTGGCTTCTCCATAGAGAATCTCCTCTACGAAATATACCATCTAGTCCTGGAAATATGTTGTAGTTGGGAGGCCCATGACTTTACTCAGCAAGGTCACCAAGTCATGGTAGTCCTCGTAGAAGTCACTACGGAAGAGCACGTGTGGCACCTTAGTTTTGTTGTCCCTCTTCTCCTTCAACCTATACTAATTAATAAGTCTTTTACACTTGAGGGGGTCTTGATCCCACATAGCCTTTTCATCATCCATGGTTGGTACTTCCATCTCCCCGAAGGTAGGGATATGAAAATTCCTTGTTATTTGCTTAGTAGTCATGTCAACCAAGATGTTTTTGTCTCTTTCTACTACTGTTCTAGTCTACTCTTGGTATGCCTCTATACAGGCCATAACAAGCTCGGGGGCAATGAGGGCAGGAGGGAAGCCTACAGCTTTGGCCAACCCACTGCTTTTGATATTTGTTGCATTCTCTATTTGAGGGATGATCCAGACTCTTTGCTTGAATTCATCGAGGTCTACATATCCAATGTTTATATCAGTGATCTCTTTCCAAGTTGAGGTGACTTTGGAGTTTAGAGGTTCCCCTTGGAACTTTTACTTCATTTGATCTTTGTTGTATTTTCTGTGAGGTGCCTTGGCTATCTTCTTTCCTTAATCTTTCTCCATGGCCTCACCTGAAGGTCTTGCACTCGATTCCATATATCCTGCAGGCAAAGAGAGGTGAGCATATTCAAACATGAAAACATGGGAGCGTTAGCTGAAACCTTGCAAACAGAGTCAGATTGGATAATTTAACATTTGAGAAATCTAACATATCATCCAGATTGACATTAGTAGTTCATAGGAGGGAGTTTGAATAATTCGGGCCCAGGGGTCAGAACTCCCTAGGTTGATGGCTCTTTTAGAGCTTTTGCAGGAGGGATGACAGTCAGGGCACAACAACACACTTGTCAAAACCCACCTTCATGTTTGAGAAATTTGAAGGGTCCATTGAGGAGAGTTCCCAATTTTAACATGTGGGTCAAACTCAATTTGGTGATTGGATGGAATTTGGATCGCCCTTTCGGCAATCGAAATCAGAAAGGAGCTTTGTTGTTTGAATCTGTCGTTCAAAACAACTCTGGCAGGACGTCATTCCAAGGGTAGAGTTCTGATGAGCGTGACCCGTAGTTCTGGAGGACGGTGGCATGATTGACTTGTCATTTAGGCACCCAAGGTCAGCATGGTCGAGAAGTTGCTAGGCAATTGCCGTTGGAAACGACAGACAACACACAAAGGTCTGATGGCAGCCACCCGAGGAATCGGGTTTGAAAAAAATTTTGGATTTCACATTCACTTCTTTTTTGTTTGGGGAAGCTCGTCAGCAAATGGGAGATTGGGTTTCGAGTAGTGGAAGGATGGAGGCAGTTTTCCCTTTCGTAACGGCTAGGACGAGATGGAGTCCCGACAGTAGAGGTCCATGGGAGGTGACCCGCAATGGTTCATCACAATCACCATTTCATTTTGCATTTTAGCAGTCGTGATTGAGCTGGGTCTTGGAGGTTAGAACGTTGGATGTTAGTGGCCGCGAAGAGCGGCCGGCTTGGCACGGCGACCCACAGATGAAAGTTTGCGAGGTGGGACCCGAAAGCTACTTGGCACTTGGTCAGTAAATGGAGTTGATTGGTGAGGATAAGCTCAAAGTCCAAAGGGTGGCATGTTTATCAAAAGCCGTGAGAAATAATAGTCCTACTATAGTGGACGGAGGAACACCAAGTGGGACCTGATATGGTCGTGACTTGAGATTTTGCAAAAGTGAACTCAGGGCAATTTGAGGAGCGGGACCCGACCACCAAAAAGCTAAGGTTTGAAAGCCGTTTGGGAATGGCGAATCGCAGGTAGCGTCCTTGGGAAGGAATCTCGAGGGGTCAAATCCGAAAGGTTTGTTGGACCTCTATTTCAATTTTTTAGTTTTTTCTAAGTTCAATTGGAAAATGAGACAAGACTTTCCGCGATGGCGGGCCCGAAAGGGTCATTTTCTGCTCTAATTTCAACTTCATTTCAAAGGTCATCGACAGAAATGGGAGTTCATGGCCCTGTGAGAGGCAAGAGCCCTAGCTCAAGAACAACAGAAAAAAGTACAAGTTTCACAATCATCATGCAGGTGATTTATGAAGTTTTCCAAGATTTTACCATGTGGGTTTTGTGTGCCTCGTTATGATTTATCTACCTATTAAGTCTTCCTTCCTCATACTTAGTGATTTTGCATAGAAATTAAAGAAAACATATAGCAAGGTGCAGGGCGGCGAACTTACCTCACAAACTTGATGAATGAGGCGGAAGATTAGCAGGAAAATGTGGAATTAAATGCAGGGCAGTGAACTTACCTCACAAACTTGATGAATCAGCACGGGGACTTGTCAGGCTCAAAGGCGGTGCTGGGAGATGGTTCTCTGATTCATTCTAACAAACTAGAAAATGAAAATGACAGTTCAGACTCGGCTATTTATAGAAAATGCGGAATTAAATGCTCGTACAATGGACATCGAGTTGGTGAGCTACAAATTCAAAAATGGATGTGAGAGCACTGGGATCCAACGGTCAAGCGACAATCGGCTGAAGGATGTTTGGAAGTTTGGCAATGACTAGACAGCCCCAGAGACATCCGGTTCCGGTGGGCGGAAAGCTGACAAGGGATGGCTGTTGGAAACGGCGAAGAGGCAACAACAGTCTGAGAGGGGTGACCCGACAAGGCGGGCCCGATGAGGTTCATAGATGCTAGCCTTAAAACACTAAGGCAAACAGCCAGCGAGATCCTGCAAAGACTTGGAACTTGAAAATTTGAGGAGATGAAAATATGGTCAACCCAAGATGACTTCCCTAAAGCTCATTGACCATTTTGAACACTAAATAGGGGGCAAGAAAAATGAAGCGGCAAAAAAAGTGACCCAACGAGGTGAAGGAAAGAGAGGGTTCACGTTCTGAATGACACATGTGTGTTGTAGGCACAACAAATGGAGACTCTGCTAAGGAACGCTCCCGAGCGTTCCGAGGATAATATTCATTCAGAACCCATAATCTCTGGTTTCGTAGACTATGGGCTAACGTCCAAAAGTGAACTAAGAGAACAGGATCCTTAGTTGATTCAACCTATGAAATATCTCAAAAGTGTGTGTTCAGCGAATTCATTCCTTTTCCTTAGAAACCGTGACAAATGGTTGTTAATCTAACCAGGAGAGCTACATAAATTATCCAACCCCAAAAGTAACCTAGACATTGCCCCACTTCCAGTCAAGCATCCATAGCCCTGATAGAGTTGTTGTTGTGACCCCATGGATATTTCTCTATTACCAACCTAGCGTCCATAGCCCTAGTAGAGTTATCCGCACACCTATATGATTGCTTAATTTCAGCATTTTCTTTTCCTTTTCTTTATTTCAATATTTATTTTAACACTTTCTTCTTTTTCCCAACTGTGTAAGCATTGAAGCCTACTATGGGTTTGGAAACCACAGTGGTCACTAGAGCAGACTTAATATTTTTTGCTCACTTAGTCATCATAAACAGTTTTTGTACAACCCTGTGGAAACCATCAATATGTGCTTTGTGTAAGATCTCAGATGAACGTAAAAAAGGATTCAACCAAGGGTCGGGTTCTACAAAAAAGTTCAAATGAGGAAGCCATCCCACAACAGCTATCAGAGCCCAATATTTGAGAGTGAATATTTAGCCAAAGAACACTAAGAGCAAGCATCAAAGTCACTCGTTCATTGAATGAGCATGACCACCGTAGCAAGAAATGAAGAACACCCTCAACAAAAAAAAAAATCCAGGAAACGGACAAAAATGAAAGCGACACCGAGCGGCAAGACCAAAGCAAAACAAAAGCAGCCTAAACTAACCTATGTACAAATACTTACAAGAACAGCTCTAAAAGATCTCAAGCTTGGAAATAATGCTTTAGGTGTTGTGCATTGACAGGAAACGTGACATCTTCACCAGTTAAAGTCTTTAGGCAGAAAGCATTGTCTCCAAGGATTCAGCAATCTGAAAGGGGCCAAGCCAGAGCTTGTCAAATTTGTTATGTCCCCCTTTATTCTCATGGGCCTTGTCCCAGCATAGGACTAAATTAGTAATTCAGAAGGCCTTTATTTTGGCTTGGTGGTCGAACCATCTCTTTACTACACCCTAATGTTTGGAAAAAAATTCTATTGCACAGTCACACCCTTCTTCTAAATGTAATACCTCAGCCAAGCGAGCTTCTCTATGATCCTCCTCTTCGTAAAAGTCCTTAATGAACTGGAGGGTGGGGATTTTCAGATGGATTAGGAATATAGGCTCTAAACCATAAACAAGGTGGAACGGGGAATCACCAAGGGCAGCCTTAAGGTGTGTATGATCTACCCAAAGGGAAAAGCGGAGCTGGGTATGCCAATCCTTAGGATTCCTATCAAGCAATTTTTTAATCACAGTGATGAGGTTTTTGTTTGTGGATTCTGCCAAGCCATTTCCCTGGGGGTAGTAGTTAGACGAAAACTTGAGGGAAATTCCATAATCAAAGGGCCAACTGGAAAACTTGAGCAAGGAAAAGGTTGGGCCATTATCACATACTAATGCATATGGACAACCAAAATGATTCAAAATAAAACTTTCAAAAAAAATTGTAACTCCCTCTGTCGTACATTGCCTACATGAAATGGATTATGTCCATCTAGTATAAGCAGTTAGAATGTACATGTGTCCTGCAGATGATGGTGGTTTTACCGGAACAATAAATTTGAGACCCCATTGCACAAATGGCCTCACCTCCAAAACTAGTTGCATCGGGACAACAATGTTCTGCTCTCTGGTTGTGGCGATCTAGCATATATGGCACATACGAACATGGTTATGAGCATACTTGAAGACTGAATGCCAATAGTATCCTACTTGTAAGATTTGATGATCGGTGGAAGGACCAGATCCATGACCGGTGCCATACTTGTCATGAAATTCCTTCAAACCCAGTCTACTTCTTTTCCAAGGCATCTCAGATAGACACCTTTGTGATTTCTCTTGTACAGTATGGATCCCTACAGCATATAGCTGCTACTTTCAAGCAGAGAGCACACTTTTGAACTCCCTGCAAGCGAGGCAGACACTTGTGGTTCAGCAAAGAGTAGACTATATCTTCATACCACTCCCCTGGGGAAACATCCTCAAGTTGGTACTGTTGCACTGTAAGTTCAGGTCTTGCTTCAACTGTTGTTTCAGCTATTGTTCGGGTGAGTGCCTATCCTCTCACTAATTTCATGGGCTGAATTTCCATGTCATATTCCTATAGCAAAGTGACCCAGTTGGCTCTTCATTCTCCCAACTCATTTTGCATGAGCAGTGTCTTCACTGCTGAGTCAGGAGCAATGGTGAACACCTTGTTGTGCAAGATGTAATGCCTGAACTTCTTAACTCCTCTGACAAGAGTGTATGCCTACTTTTCCACGTTGCGGTATCTTAGTTCAGCATCTTTCAAGGGATCACTCATGAAGGCTATTGGGTGCTCGTTTCCATCATTATCCTTTTGAGTCATGATGCTAGCACATGAGTGATCTAAAGCAAAGGAATAAATATAGAAAAAATTCATATAGTCTGGGCTCACTAGGATAGGTGCCTCAACAATTGCTTTCTTAATTTATTCAAAGGATTGCTTTCCTTCTGGGGTCCACTCGATCTTGGCATCTTGTTTCAACATGGCATTGAGTGGCTTGATGATCTCAGCAAAACCTATGATGAACTTTCTCATGAAGTTGATCTTTCAAAAGAAAGATTTGAGTTCTTTCTTGTTGCTTGGTAGTTGTATCTTTAGTAGGGATTGGATGCGCTCAGGATCAATGGAAATGCCTCGGTCCAAAATAACATGCCTAAGAAATTTCCCTTCAGTGAATCCGAAAATACATTTCTTTGGATTAAGGGAAACTCCAAATTCCCTGCACCTCTGGAAGACTTTACAAAAATCAGGGACATCATCACTCCGCTTTTTTTAAAACATGGTCAAATCATCCATGTAGATGATTATACACTTCCCAATCAGATCTTTAAAGGCTATGTCAATGGCACGCTGGAAAGTGGCACCGACATTGATGAACCCGAATGGCATTCTTCTATAGGAAAAAGTGCCCCACTTGGTGGTGATGTCGTCTTGTGGTGGTCTTCATACTACACCATCACTTGGTTGTACTCAGAATACCTATCGAGGAAGGACATCATTTGTGAACCATTGACGATCTGTGGTACCTCATCCAACGATGGCACTGGATAGTTATCTTTCTCTGAGGCTCTGTTGAAATTGCAGAAGTCCACACACAATATGATTTCTCCATTCTTTTTCCTAACCGGGCCCAAGTTAGCCACCCATGTGGAGTTCCTGACTGGAAAGATTATTCTGGCTGAAAGTAGTTTATGCACTTCCTTGTAAATGATGGGTTCCAACATACATTAATGGGACGTTGTCTTTACCAGAATGGTCGCACATCGGGCTTAAGAGGAATGGTATGTGTGATGATGGAGGTATCATAGGTCTTCAAGTCTTTATAACTCCATGCTACCACGTCATGGTATTTTTGTAAAGCATCATTTTGCAGTACACACCTTTCCAACAAAAATATTTCTGATTTCCTCAGTTATTCTGAAGTTGTGGATGTCATATTGGTTATTGATGGACTCTTTCTTTGCTTGTTGGTCTTGATCTCTAATCTGATCCAAGTCAAATATTCACTCAAGCTGAACCATAACTCATGGAATAGTGTTGGTTTTGAGGTTGATGACCCCTTCTATATCTAATTCAATTTCTTCTAGATCAGCTTCATCAATTATTTGTGTTGCAAACACATCAAAACTGGTGATGAATTCCAAGATATGTTTATCATCATTGAATACCTAGAAATGGGTGACATTATTCAAGACAGATGGAGCAAAGGTCAACTCCACAGTTGATTTCTTGAGGCTAGATAGAGACAAGGGTTGCAAAGTGTTGGATGCTTGAGCCAAAGCATCAGTTGTATGGTTCTGAGAATGTGTGATCAACTGTATATTAAATGCATCTAGACTTTCTAAAAAATCCCAAGACTCTATGCCTATAGTTTTCCAACCTTCGATCATGGCATGAGTACAATTTTCTGACTTGTTTGACTACCAGTTCAGAATCACCAAAAACTTGTAGCATTTTAACATTCTTTCTCAAAGCCATTAAGAGACCATGGACCAAAGCTTCATATTCTGCTACGTTATTGGTGCAATAAAATCAAATTATGTGGGCAGCGATATAGGTTTTACGTGTACGGCTGATAAGTTCAAACTTGGCTCCTACTCCATGCTTGGACTTGGATCCATCAAAGCATAACATCCAGAACTTGGAAGGCTCTTTGACTTCGGGACCGATCATGTGTTCATTTCCTTTAGGTTGTGTGTTTGCATCCATAATCTCCAGAGAAGGCATTGGTTCAGTGTAATTTGGGGCAGGCTGCCCTATCGGTATCTCATTCTAAGGAACAACTAACCCTTTAACATGTTCCACTATTGTTTGGCACAAGCAACATTCAAACTTGGAATGGGCAGCGTTGTGTACCCTACACCAATTAGGCAACAGGAGCTCTTGGAAATTCATTCGTACACCCAGGCTGAGTTGATTCTGCATGCATTTTTCCATAAAGTCTCAGAATCCATCCAACAATCCTAAAGTGTCATCTTCAAGGGACTCCTCATCATCAGGTTCCGCTAGCATTTTTGTGCTCTGATGTGTATGGGCGAGGTTGGTTGGAGGACTACATTGCACCAAGAAAACCTCTATAGCTAGTTCTTCTTCTTCTTGAGGCTCTGCTTCTTCTTGATAAGCAAAGGGACAATAATTCCCCAATTTCGTTTCAGAAAATAACACTTCATTCAGGTTGTATTTTGTGATCATAAACTTCATGCGTGGCTCCTGATCTATTTGAATATGGTTTGGCATTCCTTTCCATGGCAGCCAAATGTGAGAAAATTTTGTTGCAGTATACCTATTCAATGTACAAGTGAAGTCTCATCCCAAGATGATTCCATATGCGTCGAGAGTATCCGCAACTTGGATGTCAATAGCTTGTTGTACCCTTGGGTCTATAACAATTTGCATTGGGATCTAATTCATTTCCCCACTATGTTAACCTTTGTTTTGTTCAACTGAGTCACCTTTTTTCTTGAAGGTGTGGGGGTAATCCCAAGGTCTTTACACACTGCCAGAGGCATGACATTGGTTGATGCTCCAAAGTCAATCGGATAATTGTACAAATTCTTCCCAAATATCTGGATGGTGGTGAGGAAGGGTGATGTTTCCAGCTTCCTTTCAAATAGGCCCATAGGTGTGTCCACCTGAGCTACTATGTTCTTATCATCGACTTTATCCTTAGCCTACACAAAATGTTGGTCCTTGGGATTTTTCCTATTGTTCTGATCTGATCTCTTTGCAGGTTGCTTTCCTCTCAAATGATTTTGAGGTGGGTCGTCCTTCTTGCCATGAATTTTCTAAATGACAGGTTCACTTGGAGGGTCTTTGAAAGACACTCTCTTGGCTAGTATTTCCTGCATGGCCTTAGAGAAAGGAGTCCCATTAATTACTCTAAAGAAGGCATGCCTAACTATAGGAACCTTAAGTAACTCAAAGGTGGACAAGTTGATTTTGACTTTCTTGAACTCCTCTGCGACATATTCACCCATTTGTTCAATTTCAGTTTCGAAGGCTTTGCCTATGGCAGAGCTAGCAGGTTGAGCTTTTGTCTTGCTTGACTAATTTTGCAGCTGACCTTGAGGCTAGTTTTTTGGTTGATTTAATGGCCTATCCTTGTTGAAGTATTAAGTGGGAACATGAGGAAGACTAGGATTATTACTGGCATTGCGGTCAGGCGGGGTACTAAAATTAGTCGGTGGAGTTGAATTCATAAAAGGTCCACCCACCTGCCTATTCCTAAGGTAGTAGGGAGTCACTCTCTAGTGGAACATGTGAACCTCATCTACATATGGTTCTTCTTCATCTAATGGACCATTGTCTACTGAAGAAAAAAGTTGAGACAAGGTTTCTTCGCTACTTACCTCTTGAATTTCTTCCACTTTTGGTGGAGCATCCTCGCATTCTAGGACATTGTTCTCACTTAGTGGGAATGGCGCTAGATTGACCACGAGATAGGAGGATTCATAGGGCTTGGATGGGACTATGTCATGGCATTCAACATTGTCCACGACATTCTAAACTTCAACTTGGAAGATTTATGCGGTTTTGAGGAACTCAGGGTAGTCCAACTCGGAGTGCCTACTAGTTTTGTGAATCTGACACCATCCAGAGACAATTGCTTCAACAAGGGACACACCACTAGTTTTCTTTTCAACATTTGCAGGTTGGTCAAGAGGAGTAGGAATACCTTCGTTTTTGAGCCTAGTTTTCCATGTCCTATTCTGTCTTTGGGTCGGCCTCCTTTCAAAATTTGGATTAGAATTATGTCCTCTTTCATAGCTTTGTTCTGAAGGACTTGCATCATGGTCGTCCCTAATTTCTTTGTTGAGGTTGGCTTGAATGCTCTGTTGGGAAGCTTGCAGCTGATTGTTTTGATTTCTCAGGTGTTTCATCTCTATGGACATTTTATTGATCATTTTGGTCAACTCATCAAGTTGATCTTTCTCAGCGTTACTTGGCTGCAGTATTTGTGTAGGAGTTGATGATGACTCCTCAACACCCCCAAGATCAGTTGTGACCAAAACCACTTCCACAAGAGAGAATGGAAAGAAAGCTTGCTTCACAATGCAAGATTGATTAATGGTTGAATAGATATTGCTTGCTATAAGCTTTAATTGCTTGATATTGCTATGCCATGATGAAAATGTACATGAGATGCCTTGCTTATATGGGCAAGGTTGAGAGATAGGAATGAACATGATGTTGACAAATGTCATGATCCTATGACATGTGACAACCAACAACCTAATCACCTAGGAAATGATGCATCCTAGCTAGATAAGATAAGTTCTAGATAAGCCAACTAAGCTTCTAGAAAGAATCTTTTATCCTAAGTAAACTTAACCATGTGAATATGTCCCCTAATTTACCTAGCTAGGTACACGAAAATTATTCACACCAACAATTTAATTTTGAAGAAAAATGAGCAGGGCAGCCAGCTGATTTTGATGTGTTGGAGAAAATTCTAGTCCTTGCAGGTATAATGGTGTCTGAGGCTACTGAGAGTATGCCTACTATTGTTGGGGAGCCTGGAAGTAGGTCTATTGTTCCTGAGACTGCAAGTACGAAGGCACAGGAGGCACTTGGTTCATCGGTTGTCCTTGATGTGGGACTGTAGCTGAGGCACCTGGTTCATAAGAGGTGTTTGATGAGTGAAAGCTTGGTTGAGCCCTTGACCCTACATCGGATGAGCCACCGGACCCAAGGAGGGCAGCGGACCATAAATTTTTTTCCCCAAGTCTATACTGGTGATAACTACCTCGGTGTAAGCATCAACTAACTAAGTTAAAGCAGGTCGCATTCTTTTTACTAATGCAGTTGTGAGATTATCCAATGTTGTGTAGTAAATTGGTAAGGCAGCAACATCATTGAGAAATACGGGGCTTGCCGCCTTGTAGAAGCTCGATGAAATTGATCATTGAAAGAGTTGATCGGCTCATTGACTTCCCTAAAAAATGATGTGAATTCTCAATCATATATCTCTAAAGGGTTGATTGAGACCTTGTACTTCTGCAAGAAGGCATTTGTCATCAAATCCCAAGATGTAATGGATATTGTTGGCAAGTTAATACCAATAGAAGGAATCTTCCCCCAATGAGTAAGGGAAGAGCCTACATGCCACATCTTCCTGATCGACCTACATGTCTTTCAACGTTGTTTGAAAGATTTTGATGTGCTCCTCAGCCATCCTCTGCGGATCCCAAGGATTGAAATTTGAACAAAATCTCTCTGGATTCTTAGGCATGTCATGGTAGGCATTGAAGTGCAATGGAGAAGGGTTATTCCACAACCAATTCATTAGGGGAGGTAGAGGTGGTATTCGTTGTTTAATAGTGACTTGGGGCTGCATAGAGGCAACGACAGTTGGGACTGCGCCTTGGACTTGGAGGGCAGGGGAGGGGGTGGCACCCTGGCTGTGGGAAGCAAGAGGTGGAAATGTTGTGTGGTATGGTTGAGTGGAATGGATGAAGGTGAAGGAAGTCTATTGAGTTAGAGGTGAATGGAAGGAGAAAGGGGGTGAAGGAAAAGGTGAAGTGGGTGGAACGGAGGAGGAAGAAGAGGCCACGTCCCCTCCTTTAGTTCTTCTAGCCCTTGGGGGAGGCTGTAATTCTTGAAATTCCCCTTTGTTTGGAGTAGACCTTAAAACTCTTTGGGACCTCTCAGGGGAGAGTGAATCACCTTGATCCAGCTTAACTCAAATTTCCCTCCTTCTAGCACCAATTCTGTTGATGGGTGTTTTATGCATGTTCTCAACATAGGTAGTGTGTAGGTGCACTACCTCTCTTGAAAGGTAATCTCCAACAACAAGTTGTTGAAAATCACCCCAAGGTCTCTCGGGTGTCAGGTCATGATGTGCATGGAATTTCTCAATTGATATTTGATGTGATTTTGCTAGTAATCATAGGGTAGACTTACGAAGTTAAGCTAGAGGGAAGGTGAGTCTTAAAATGGAGTTCCTAAGATGGAAAATTAGTGTGCAACTTGCTACAGGTTCGAACAACAGTCTTAAACTCCAATATTAACTTAAAATTTGGCTTTACAATGTGCAATGAACCTTAGCATAGGTCACTTACTAAAAAAAAGGGAAAAGGGAAGGAAAGAGAGGAAGTTCCTAGATCTGAAACTAGCGATGAATAGTGATCATGGAGGGTTCTACTGTGGACAACCTTCCCAAAACATAATTTCACTTAACTAGATTAACTCATAGTATCATGAAACTTGTGCAAGCTTCTAAGGACTGCAAATATTCAACCATTCATTCACCATAAACATACATGAAAAAAAGATAGAAGTTTGGAGCAGCTTTTAATTTACGCCCAGACTAACTTTACACAGCTATCTACCATCAGTAAATAGCAAAAAGTATGGACAGGAAACGCATCTACACAACAGAAATCTACACAACCATTGAATAGCATTAACTAATCTATCAAAGTAATATAAAACATGAAGAACAACAAAGTAAATCTATCTAAATCAACTAACTATGGGAGATGAACCATGTAACATGCAATAGAAACTCAAGAGTCCGCCAAAATCCAATGAACTTCTATTACAATTTCTACAGCATGCCTTTACGACAACTCAACTCTCTCTTGAAAATGAGGAGACCCCCTATTTATATTGTTAAAAAAGAAAAACGAATGGCCAAGATTCACTACACACTAGGGTTCCACCTACCCCCAAATATATTACAATTTAAAATTATATTTTTGTCTTTTTTTTTTTTCCTATTTTGTCCTCTTGTGGCAACACTGTAGCATTTTTGTCTTTTAAAGATTCCCTTTGTTGTAGCTATTCTATGAGGAGCTTTTCATCAATAACCGGGTTTCCCTCCTGCTTCTTCAAAGTGACATACTCCATAAACTTGTTGATTAATGCCTGGAGCTTATCAATCTCCATTATATTAGATTGGAGCACCTAGTAGTTCCATTGCTTGGATCGGCCTGTGAGTGTATCATAATCTCCATCACATTTAGCCGTGTTGTCCCTGACTTGTTTAGATTGAGCAAAAGCCCGAGCGAAAAAACACATAAAATTTGTCGTAAGCTTTCCTAACATTAGGGAAAACTTTAAGAAACCCCCCCCTCCGCGAAGGTGTAAAATCCTAGTGAATCTTGTATACTTCCGGATAAAAAATATTAATTTTAGTGGCAAATTTTTTCAGTTTTCATGAAAAAAAATAATGTCCATTGGCGAATCTTTTCTAATCGCTAGAAGTCTATGGAAAATCCTAGCGAAATGTATTTTTTTTAAAACCACTAAAATTTTTCCATTGGTGATTAAAATCTATTTTCAAACCAATAAAATATTTCGATTGGCGAATTAAACCTATTTTCAAACCAGAAAAAATAAAATTCTTTGGTGAATTAAACCTATTTTCAAATGATTAAGAAAAAAACATTGGCGAATTAAACATAATATGAAACTAATAAAAAAATGCAGTGGTGAAGTGTCGGTGCAAATTTTCCTAACCTTAGTTGTAAGTCTTTCTTGGTCATCTTTGTAGTCACTGGGTCGGAGGTTTTGAAAACTTTGAAACTTTAGACTTTGGTTCTAAGGTTCCAAGTTTCAGCGACCATGTGACATTATGGACCATGACTGTTCGATGAATTTTCGATGGACGGCTGTAGTTGCATTCCAGAAGTATATCTCTCAACCACTAGAATTGTGAATTGAAACCTGCAGAATTACACTAGAACCGTTAGATTTCCAGAAATCAATGGTTGAGATTTTATTAATTATTTAGGTTTGTCGGTCATCTTGATCTTATTTACCGTTTAATATATCCTAAGTCAGACCAAATATTTTTATGACAAAGCCCTAAGTTAGACCAAAATATTTTATGGCAAAGCCTTAAATCTTAACTCTTTAATCCTGAGGGTCGAGTCTCATCAACCTAGCGATGTCCCCATTTTAAATTATGCATGTGCATAAAGTTTTTTTTAAAAGAGCAACCATTCGATGAATTTTCGATGGACGGTTGTAGTTGCATTCCAAAAGTATATCTCTCAACCACTAGAATTGTGAATTGAAACCTATGAAATTACACTAGAATCGTTAGATTTCCATAAATCAATGGTTGAGATTTTATTAATTATTTAGGTATGTCGGTCATCTGCTCTTATTTACCATTTAATATTACCTAAGTCAAACCAAAATATTTTATGACAAAGCCTTAAATCTTAACTCTTTAATCCTAGGGGTTGAGTCTCGTCAACCTAGTGATGTCCCCATTTTAAACTATGCACGTGCATAAAGTTTGTTTTAAAAGAGGGACCGTTCAATGAATTTTTGATGGATGACTATAGATGCATTCTGGAAGTAAATCCTTGAAGCACTAGACTTGCAAACTGAAACCTCTCAAATAATGCTAGAACCTTTAGATTTTCAGACATCAGTGGTTGAGACATTTAATTCTCTTTTCAATGCATCGAAGTACTCTACCTTTCATTTATTCTATTGAAATTCTCAATTTGGCTGTAGTACTAGGAAGCGGCGTGGATTAATACCATATGAATAGCTAGAAAAAAACCTATTTTCAAATGATTAAGAAAAAAACATTGGTGAATTAAACATTGTTTAGTAAGCGAAAGAGGCGTTGAAGTTTTAGTAGAAAGTGAACCAGAGAATCAATGGAGGCCAGTTTCACCTTGACGTCGCGGAGGAAGCTAGACCCTTTAATTGGCAAAGCGTCTATGAAGCAGCTACGGGGTTTATTTCTCTTCAAGGATGTGCAGGTGGCCCAAGTAGTTCAATTTATTTTGGGTAATGGCTTTGAAAAATTAAAGCACAGATATAGGACCAAAATGGATATTTATTCGTTGGTCATGGCTTGGGGTTTGGACTTAGGAGAACTGGTGGATGTAGTGAGGAAATTCATGAAAACTCTGGTTCACAAATATTTTTTAGAGGATATGGAAGGAATTTTGGAATGGGCAATACCAGGAGTGGGGCTTGTTAAGGTTGAAGGCATGGATGGTGAAGGCTCAGAGCTTGCAAACTTAAATCATCTCTTTATCAGGTGGCCAGAAGGACGCACCAAAGATTTGTGGTGAGAAGGTGTGGAGCGTGGGTGGCAAGCACTCAAAATCTATGTCGAGCTAATGGAGGTTAAGGAGGTCATAGGGAATCTCAAAGACATCGCTAGAGCAGAGATGCGTGAAAAGAAGGGTTTATGTCCGAGGAAGAAGATGAAGACGGGTAATTCATCGAAGGCGTCTGAGTAGTACAAGTTTTTAAAAAAATATAGATTATTGTACTAAATCTTGTCTGTGATTTTATTTTTTGGGGGTTATGCCTAGATTTCAGGCAGGTAGATTAGGGATAATTTGATATGTTGGAAATGGAAACTGTGTTGGTTAATCAACTTTTTTGGTAGTTGATGGATGAACATAAATCTAAAGTATATTTTATAGCATTACTTTAAAATTGGTATATTTTTTGGTAGTTGATGGATGAAGATAAACCTAAAGTATATAATATCATTTTGTTTACAGTGATTCTTAGCTTTTATTTTTCTTAGGATAATACAACATTTGGTAACTTGGTTTTATTGGTGAGCATGTTGAAATTTTATTTTCCTTTTACAAATAATTTATGTTTTTAGATAGATGAATTTAAGGATTAAACTATAAAAAAAAATTCAACAACATTTATTTTATAGCATTTATTTAATATGTATGATTAATAAAATCAATAATATTTTAATATAAAAGATTTTATATAAAAAAATATAAATTAAATAATTTTTGACACTGATAGTTAAATTTTTTCATAAAACATAAAGTGACAGACATTTAATTGAATAAAAACGTCACAAAATTTTCATATGACAAGTAGGGGTGGTCGTCAAATTCCAGGCCTAGCTGAGAGAAAATAATATTCCAAACTCCACACGTACTGATCTTAATTACCCATCGATCCTCCAATCATGTCCACTTGCTAAAATTTGTCCGCGATCTTCACTTCATAAATGCATTGTCCTTGCCACCTTTCCTATCTTAATTCACTAAAGTCGAGGTTTTGGTGTTTTTCCTAATCTTAGTTGCAAGTATTTCTTGGTCATCTATGTAGTCGGTGGGTTAGAAGTTTTGAAAACTTCAAAACTTTAGACTTTGGTTCTAAGTTTCAGCAACCATGCAACATTCTAGACCACTACCGTTCGATGAATTTTCGATGATCATCTATAGTTGCATTCTGGAAGTATATCTCTCAAGCAATAGATTTGCAATTCTCAATCTTTTAGTTTTGAACATCCGAAGCGATTGATTGGACTACTCATAACTTTAATGAAACAAGATTTGTAATGATTTCAGATCGTTTGAGTGGCACTGGTAGTGCTGACTAGAGTTTGGTGATTTTGACAGCTTGTTAGATTGAGGTACAATTTGCATATAGCTAGACGTCAATCAAATTAAACATTTTAATTTTTAATTGTTTATGTAATGCTTAAGATACACGAATTGACTAAGTTGGTTTTTTGGTTTGCGTGAATCAGGCTGGTAGTAGCACTAGTGGCCAATAATTTATAAAATAGGGTAGGTAATAGCTATAGTAATAATGTGACATTGTAATCTAATTGTAATAAAATAAATGGTTATAAATTTATAGTAAAAAGTTATTCAAATCATTTTTTTTTCCTTTGAGAAATTAAGTCTTAATTGCATGCAAAGGTGGAGTAAGTAGTCATTTATCACATTCCATTTGCAAAATTCAAAGTAGTGGTAGAAAATTCTAGAAAGGCGAGTTATGGGCGAGGAGTAAAATGGAAATGCCACTTGCGTTGGACATGGAGAAGCAACTATAGGCCTTCAGAGGGGAAATAATCGATAAGCGACTGTAGGGGTTGATCAATTCGACCCATCCACTCATTCTCTAGGAAACCAAGCAGGTGGTTGGGCCGGAATTTCTAAAGGCTTATCACAGAGCTAGAGCAAATACAAAGATTCTGACAATGTTCTTAGCAGTCCTTTTGCATATGGGAGTCCTGAAATAGATAAGCAAAAAATTGACCCAAATGGTCTTAGTGCATGCATTGTTGGGCGACACTGACATGGCGCTAGATAATGTGGATGAGAATAGGAAAATCCTCATGCCACAAAACTAATACATGATGCAGATGAGAGGGAGAGAGGTAATGAAGTTTTCTTTGGTCCGAACCATCGACCTAGAAGGATTTGAAAAATTGTGGGCAAAAAGAGACCGTAACATTTTCTTTCTCCTCAGGGCAGCAAAGCTGACGACCAATCTCTCGCGTGGGTGGGCAATGAGATACACAGAGGATGAAGGTCTAACAGAGGAAATTGTAGCGGGTGATGATGATGATTGGGACCTTGGAGATGGGGAAGAATGGCTTGCGAATGATCCCAGGGACCTAGAGGAAAAGGCCAAAATCCTAGCACACTAGAAATGTGGAACAGACTACCCGGTGATTGCAAATTGCAAGGTGTACCTAAAACGCATAGAGTCAGAGGATGATGATGAATGATAAAGTCCGGTTGGGTATGATTTCAGCTTTTTGTTGTTGAATAGAAATAGTAATAGTAATAGGGTAATTGAGTCAGTCTCGAGTCTTGGAGTGCCTGTCCTTAAATTCAGGCCAATTTGGTAATGAATTTTGTAATGCATGAAAATCTAGGTGGGCTAGCTGATCAGGGAAGGTCACTTGACAGAAAAGGCCTTTAGGGTGGTTTTTTGAAAAATAGATACTCATGTAATCCTTTTTTGATAATCAATACATGGTGCTTCCCCTAGCAGTGTTTTACGTAGCAAAAAAAAAATTGCATGTAGATTTAATAAAGTAAATGGTTGTGCTATTAATTTGACATTGTAATTTCTTTTATTAAGTCCTTTGCAATGTTAAGTGTTACTATGATTTTAATGGTTGTGCTATTAATGTGACATTATAATTCCTTTTATTAAGGCCTTTGCAATTACAACGTTAAATGTTACTATGCTTGGTGCTATTAATGGTTAAAAGTAAAAAAACTTTAAAACACATGTTTATTATTTATATCATAAATTACTCAACGATTCGATAGAACGTTTGATGTATCATTGTAGACTAAAGGGAGCAAAGCAAGCTTAGTCACTAGGCCTCCAAGTCTTATAACCATTTGACATGTCGCATTGTCGTGGAGTTCTAAATTTCCATAACTACCTGATCCCCCAACTTGGTTCACTTTGTTGAGTAACTGAAGTTCATGCATACGTAACGTTTGAGTTACGGTGTGTGGATTTAGTTGAATTTGATGGGTCGGAGGTTTCAAAAACATTGAAACTTCAGAATTTGGTTTTGAGGTTCCAAGTTTCAGCGACTATACGGCATGATAGACTTATCTTGCCTTTCAAAGGGGAATTAGCTATGCAGCCCACAAAATGGGCTTGATTTGACAATTTGATGGAATGTATTAATTAATTAAAAATCTACTCTTTATTTTTAATTAATTAATAAATACCATCAAAATTTAAAATTGTCAAATCAATCCCATTTTGTGGGTTGCATAGACATTGCCTTTCAAAGGCGTTGTCATCTGACATCTCATTGAACATTATGTACGAAATGAACTTGAGTTGTCTTTTCAGGAATTTCCAAAAGCATACAGGTTTAAAGGCTATCTTTCCGAGGTATGAAATTGAATGTCGCATTTAAAGCATGTCTTATCAACAATAACGACATACATGGGTGGCGTACTTTTTCTCAGACATTTAGCCTTCATTCTCGTTTTACTCCACATTGATTGCATGTGTTGTAATTTTATATCACTTGAAGGTGGCATATTTTTTCTCAAACATTTCCTTTCAAGGCGTCGTCATATGACATCTCATTGAATGCTATGTATGAAATGAACTTGAGTTTTCTTTTCAGGAATTTGCAAAAGCATGCAGGTTTAAAGGCTATCTTTTTGAGGTATGAAATTGAATGCCGCATTTAAAGCACGTCCTATCAACAATAACGGCATACGTGGGTGGCGTAGTTTTTCTCAGACATTCAAGCATACCTGCTGATGTTATTTCTTCAAGAATTCAAGCATCTCAATAGGCATAGTGAGCTCATGCAGTCTGAAATTGAAAATCATTCGCTTGGTGTGAGGGATACGAAGCTAGAACTTTTTAAATTCGAAGAATTTTGGGCACGTTTGGACAGTAAAGAAAAATTTGTTGTAGATGTAAAGGTGTTTGAAAGTGGACTAGCTTAGGTCAGAGTTTTTCCAGAAGCAGTGCTAAGAGTTGACCTAATTGATTCATGTACGAGAAGGTACATTCCTGAAACCTGGGAAATCAAGGCCGCAGACGGAACCATTGTAGCTAAAAAAAATTTCGAGGTCGTTTCTCAAGCATTGGGAATTCCAGAGAAGGAACCCGTAAAGGAGATGTCTATTATAACAGCTAACGAATATTTTAGGACTAATGAAACCTGGTGTAAAAGTTCTATGGCCAAAGGGTGGTTAAAATCAGAGAAGAAAAGTAAGTCTCAATTGCCCAATAAACTTAAGAGGACACATTTTAAAGCAAAAATTGTTGATGTTATTTCTTTATTTCATCGTATCATCAGGAATGCACAAGTTGAATTATTTGATGACTGGATGTGTCAGTTCATTTTATTTATATGTGATGATAATGTGTTTATCAATAGGGCCGAGATTATTTTATTTCACTTGCATGAGCAATTAGTTAACTTTCAAAAGACTGCTACCTTTCATCTGTGTTCTTGTTTGATATATATCATTGCTAGTCAAAGAGCTTATTGGCCAGGGTTGAAACCACAAGTACCACCAAGTCCTGGCATGCCTATGGATAAGTGTTATGAAAAATTTACCAGGCAGGTTGGGATGGGAGAATATTGTCTTGTTAATGATGCATTTTTAATGGAAGTTGCGAGAAAGTTGGATGGAAACCCTGAAATGCATTTTTCCCCTGAATCAAAATCTCTGGTATTGAAGTTTGGAAGTTTTTATATCCAGTTTGATAGTTTTTCTTATTTCAAAATTGGAGGTTACGAGAAGGCTCCACTTAAATTGCCTAAGTACCCTAAGGATTTATTGGTATTTTTGGAGGTCTGTAGACAAATGGCCACAGTAAATATAAAATACATGAATATGGGACGAGGGTTTACCTTCCCGTTGGTTACTCATTCTTTCTCTTGCAAAAGTAATCAAATGGCTAGGAATGTTGAAAGGATTCTCAAAGAATACAATCTCCAATACTTGTGTGTAAGAACTAATTTTGATAGCAAGGGCTTTGTGAGAAAAAAATTGTATGCCTCTGGCTCGTATCAACACCAACCTTCAATCGAAGATTTCTGGGAAGATTGTGTTGATGAAAAATGAAGTTTTCAAAAGGGACCATATGAGGTTAACCCTTGAGCAGATACAAATTTTCGGTCTCTCTTTCCAAATTCCTAAAAATGTGTCTGAAGATTTGATGGTTCTTGATCCCGAATACGAGAAGTTGCCTGATAAATCACATCCCAAAGTTGACTGGGATAAAGATGAAGTTTTATATATGAGTAAACGGACCGAACCAGTACTCAAAAGGACTCAGGATTGGTTGGAGGGAAAATGGCGTAGGGTTGATGGTTCTATTCATGAACCAAAATTTTCCCAAAAAAATGAGCAAGGATCTAGCCAAGTAGTCCCTAGAGGTGTTCATGGTGTTTTCTACACAACAACTCAGATAGAATGCAATATTCTATCCCTCTTGAAAGGTAATTTTCAACAAGTTACTAAAAATCACCCCAAGGTCTCTCAAGTGTCAGGTCATGACAATGCATAAACAACTCAGATAATATGTGAAAATGCTGGTAATCACAATCGGACCTTACTACAAGCAAACTGTATCTTTCCAACTTATCAAATTTTGCAATATTATGATATTGAATACTAAATCTAACCAATGATAAAGAAGCAGAAGAAGATGAGGGTGAAAGAGATATAATGAAATCTAAACTATTTCTAAGATGAACAATGAAAACGATAAACACCTGGAATGGACCAATCTCAAATAACCAATTCTTGCTTAACCCACAATGCAATATCACAAGAAAGGTGCAATCTTCTAAGGCATACAAATTTTCAAATCATAGACATTCATCCACAATCGAACTAAGCACACATAGATGTATGGTCCAGGTTGACTTCACCAGTCTACTACAATCAGATAGTTATTGGGAGTATAGACCAAGGATTGCTACAAACATTCCAAGCATGAAACCATAAACATTATTCACCAAACTAATCTAGTTCCAAATTTAACATCAAATCTTATATCTTCAAGCAATTTCAAATATGGAACAACAGGTACCATGCAAGATAAACTAACACAAAAGAATTCACCAGAGAAACCACAATGCCTCCAATTGTATTAGATCACCAAAAAGGTAGCAACAATTCCACTGTTCTGTGTTACAGCATTTGCTCCAAAGAACTAACTACTATCTCTACTATAGAATTCCCCTAGCTCTTTCTTAGTCTAGCTTATCTCTATTATCTGTCTAACTTCCTACAAATGAGGCACAAATTCCACTTATAGAGAACCCCCAAAACATGTCAGCCTAGCCAAACATTTATAAAATAAAATAGCCAAAACAAGTCGGCCCCAAGAATTTCAAAATAAGGCACACATTAAATGCTGATACATCATCAAGGTCGGCCAAAACACATTCCTCAATGCAGCCCGGATGAACACATGCCCTATAATAATAGGGAAGCACAAACCACGAAGTTGGCATTAATTATCGCCTCCCTTATCCTTGTTCTGATCCAATGATTCATGAACCTTGAAAAACACCCTGTCCAACTCAGCAATAGGTGGCAAGGGTAGGATTTTGAGCCGACATTCAATTGATCCAATTTCTTCCCTTGACCGCTTAACTGTTGTATCCCAATCACCCTTATATTCTAAGTACTTATCCACCACAGCCAGATAAGTAGCCACATCATCCAATTGGTGCCCTATCATAGAATTTTCAATATCAGGGGCATAGAAATCATGCCACCATTCCTTCAATTGTTCCAAACTCAAGTATTTAGGGGCGATCTTCCTTCTCCCAGTCATTACCTCAAAAAAGGCGATCCATCCATCATAAACACTAGTTAGATTTCCATCCATCTGCTTCCTTTGTTTATAGATCTTTTTGATGGCTTTCTGTCGGATTTGCAAGGCTTCAAACCACTCCCAAGGCTCATTAACCCTAGATGAAGAAAGAATTCCATCAACAACCAACTGATTCCTACCATACTCCATGATTGTTTTGGTTTTCTGCAATAAGAGATCAGTGTCCTCTTTATCTTGAGATAAAACATAATCTAATGAATCTTTAACCCTTATTGCATCCTTTCCAGTTGAAAGGATCTCCTTTATTGCATCATCTCCCTTAGTTTGTACCTACTTCAACCAATCTACTGTAGCCAGAGTATAGGCTTTCATCTTTTCTATTTTAGAAATGGTCTCCTTTGGCAAAAAACCAGCAGCAGCAGAGGAGGATGGGTGAAAAGACTACAAAGGCTTCATTATATCTTCTAAACATTTTCTAAGCCTTTCGTTCTCCCTCTTTAGCTCATGCTTGGATTGTGTTTCCTTCCTTAATCTCCCAATTATCACTGCACTGGACCCCTCATATTCTTCAATATCTTGCTCCATAGAAGTAGGCCCAAGATTAATGGTTTGTACATCATAATCCTCTCTGGTGACCTCATCTTTACTTTTACCAGCAGCATGAGTAGCAATATGAATAGCCCTATTACTAGCTTCATCCCTTTCGATCTTTGAAACCACCTTGGCTTCCTTCTTCTTCTTTCCCTTTCCAATCTTGGCCAACATTTCATCTCAATTGAGAGGAGTGTCCTCAACAATGACTTGTTTCCTCCTGATTTCTTTGTCTAGCCAATCCGAAACAGCAGGATCCACCCGGATTTCATCCTTCTTAACCTCTTCATGTTGACCTGACGTCTCATCCTTTTCCTTTTCAGGAGACTGACCACCTTTGTTTTCCAACTTTGGCTCCTCCTCTTGCAGGGGTGATGGAGTCTTAACAAGGACATCCTCCTTCTCAGGGGATCTATTATCCTTGCTATTTGTAGGAGAATCCTCATACTGTACCAATGGGGAATGATGCACCTCCACATGTCCTACCTCAAACTCAGCAGCTGTGCCATAAAGTTCTCCATCCTTAAATGGTTCTACCTCCTCACTAGTCTCATGCTCTTCATGAGTCATTTACTCAGGTATATCCAATGAAGGAGAGGCATCTTTCTGCTGTTCTACAGTGGCTACCATTGGAAGAGCATCTGCCTTTTGCATAGTCTCCTTGGGAGATGGAGTTCTTGACCTTCTTGAGTAAACCCAAGTTTTCTCTCCTGAGCTCTCCACATCAACCACATGAGGATTCACCTTATCCTTAGAAGTCTCTGGATCCTTCTTCTTAGAAGCCCTAGTTGTCCTTGTCCTTTTTGGCTCCAGAGGAATGTCTTCTTTTTCTGCTTTCTCAAGTTCCTCCTCTTCAGTAGACTTACCTATTCTTACAGCATGACTTCTCTTCTTCCCCCTAGGCTTTCTTTTCTTTTCAGGCTCACTCTCCTTAGGGCCTCTAATTTTAATCTTAAAAGGTGAGCTTACCTTAGTTTTTCCTGAAGAATCATCCTCTCCGGACTCCTCTGAAGTGGAATGAGCATTCAAATTTCCCATCAGATTGAAAGTACAGGGTACCTTCTCGCTCTCCAATTCCCATACTTTATGTTTCAGCCATGACTTGGTAGATTTCAGAATGGGAGCCATCAATTCCTCCAGCTCAGTTATTTCCTTTTCTGACCAATTTATCTCTCCAATGGGCCTATCTTTGACTGATTCAAATGCATGATCCTGGACTAAATTTCCATCATCTTCCAACTAATCAGGAATCAACTTGACATTGTACATTCTGATTACATCAACTCGGAGACTGGAATACCTTTTCTTTCTCACCTCAAATTCATCCTTGTTGTTTTCCCAGTAATCCTCTAGATCATCTTTGTGATAATATTCTTTAGTGGCCTTCTTTTGTGCCTCACCAGTGATGTCAAAGCCTGCCCTCTTAGAGTGGAAAGAGAAACCAAAAGTACTCAATTCCTCCCCTGATGCATGAGCCGATTGGATTGAAGGACAAACCTCACTTATAACAATTTTCAAGGGAAAATCCCCACCGAACCCTGTCTTGTGCTTCTCATTTTTAACAATAACATCAAAATCACATATCTGTCGGGTAACCTCCAAGAGTATGATATGGTCAGTGGGATATCTTGGCAATTTGTATGGAGCAGTGGGACATCCATCAATTCTGATATAGGGGAAGGTAGGGAATTGTATAAACTAGGCTCCATCAGAAATTCTCACATGCTCTGTGTTCTGAAGCAACCTAGTGATATGCATAGTGAATGCATCATTTGCTCTTCTATAATTTGGATTCCCCAGGTGCAACTCAGGGTACACCTCATAGATGACATCTTGCCCAAATGTTCCTTTTGGACCCAATCCCCTATATGGATAAAATCTGGCAAGTACATATACCACATAAGATGACATGGTAAATTTCTTTGCCTCCAGCACATCTCTCATTTGTTTGTCAATCATTGCACTGATAATCCCTGCCCAATGGTAATTGATGCCTTGCTCAATCTTGTTAATAACATGCACCATCCAATTCTCCAATGCCCCAGCACTCTTCAAGCCCGCCACCCTGCTCAACAGTGTGATTGCATCATATATATCCTTTTGGAACTTGACCCTGTGTAGCTGTTTAGGCAGCTTGGAGAAATGAGATTTTGGCTTTTCCAGCCAGGATTTGATCATCTGCTGGGCTTTGGTAGGTTCATCCTCATAGTAAGTTCTAGCCAAGTCCATGTCCAAGGCACACACACATGGCAAGTATGGCATATCAAATGCCTGGGCAATGGAAACTGGATTAAAGTTTGCCAACACTCTCCCATGAGTGCTAACAATCCTCTGAGTATCAAAGTCATAGTTTTGGGCACACTCCAATATTAGTTCATAGCATTGAGTTGCAGGAGGAAATCTGGCCACATGAGCCAGTCCGGATTTCACCATTCCCTTGGTCAGGGCTTATAAATCCCTCTGAGCTAACCTTTCTTTGAAGTCTTCGTATCTCCAGGCTCCCACATTGGTGTCTGAGACCTCTGACCAAATTGAAGCCACCGTACTATCCTGTAATTGATTCTTCAAATCCAACCTGACCCTTTCCGCATCTGAAACTGAGGATCCCTCGGTATCTCCCTTGGCCTTTCCTGCCGCTGCCTTACTCGATTCAGCCTGCATTCATAAAGGAGCCTCATGAAAATCCAATTATCATCCATATTTCAATCAAAGGTTAGCCTCGAAACCACATGAAATCATTAAGATAAATCATTAATCATCAATCTTAAAAATTTGGGAAAATGAAATAATATGGGAAAATCCAGTCGGGGCGAAATTCGGAGAAATCCGACCCAGATGGACTCCTGCTACCAAGACATCATTCATCAAATGAATCACCAATATAGACAAAAGAGATGCGTGATTATCATGAGATTAATTCATTTAGAAACAAGAAATCATCATCCAACATTTAATTCATTACTTCAACTTCGAAAATCAAAATCAATCAGAACTAGGCAGAAAATCAAAAAAATCCGGACAATTCAGATTTCTGCGAACAGCTTGAAATTTCGGGAACTCGTCATATTCCAGGAAAATGGCAAAATTTGGGAAAATTTGGGTGCACAAAAATTTCGTGGACACCTCAGAAACCCGACAATCGTTTGACGCGCAGACCATTAATCGAATGACCATACAAACTCCCCTATCTGAATCCAATGAACATAAACTCAATCCCAATTAACCAAATTTTGATTGCAATCAAATCTAAACCCCCAAAACTCTCAAATGGTGGATCCCTGTGGTGAAATAATGATGCCCTAAACTTAACAGCCAAACCTCCGCCATGAGAGCTAAAGCGAGTTAGAAATTTAGACACTATCCCTCAAAATGACGAAACTAGGGCACACCAGGATCTCAAGTGTTGCGAACAAGGTCGAGCTGGACACAAGACAAGAGGGTCACGCCAACTCCACCAAACTAAACAATCCTGGGCAAACATATCGAAACCCTAACTTCACAAATTCTACTAGATTACGCGCCAACAAGTCAAGGCCCTGACAGGAACACCTAGTCATAGGGGAGTACCCAACATTCAATTAATAAACAAACGGATGCACAACGTAGGTACTAAAACCTGTGGAAAGGTGAGTTCAAACCCTAATTCGATAAATATGTGATCATGAAAACAAACAAGGGCCAACCCAAATAACCACCATTCAATAACCTGAAAGATTCAATAAAAGCGCAAATAATAGGAGAATTCAATAACAACTTACCATGGATCAACTTTTGAATGAACCTTGAACCCGAGGAAGTCATTGTGAATCAGGAAGCCTTAGCGACAAAAATATCAACACAGACGTGCAAGGAATCCACGCGCAAGCAGACCAAATCCACCGACCAAATCTCAAAATGAACAAACTCAAGCGCTAGAGCAAATAGAAAATGCATAATGAAATGAGGGAAAGCACTAGAAGCCCTTAAATTTTCTCACACTCGCGCCAGAGAGGACATACCTCAAGCATTAATGGCTGATAAGACATATTGAGAAAATCCAGAAACCCAAGGTCGAAATGGAATTCTAGAAAAATTCGAGCTAGCCAGACTATCCTAGTGAGCATAAATTTCGTGGACGACGCACCCCTTCGGGACTCCGACGAAGTCCGCGAAAATCCGCGTGACCCCAAAAATCCTGGATTTAACCAGAAACCCGGATTTCAGAAAATCCAACATTGACAGAAGATGGACCAAGACCCCAAAAAATCCGAGTGAGCCAGAAAATCCCGGACCCAGGGCAAAACCTGGACTTCCATTAAAAACCAAGTTTGATCAATTCATCCTTCAGGGTAAGACCAAGGCAAGCAAGACCAACATCCCTAGACCATGAAAGGACAAATCCAATAAAAACCAAAGGTCTAAGAGACATCCGAAATCAAAAAATAGAGGGTCCCTACTCCAAGTGGGGCGTGTGTGCAAAATTGCACAACAAATGGCGACTCCGCTAGGGAAATGCTCCAAAGCATTTCGATGACAAACCAGAATCAAGAACCCAGAACTTATGGTTTCAACTCATCCATCCAGTCACCACCTACGGTTAAACCAAAGAACCCACAAGTCACCCAAACTTTCCTACACTAGGATTGAAGTGTGTGCATATGCATTCATTACCCCCCTTAGCTACAAAAGAAACCAAACTTGGTCTGAACAGGCTACATGAAGATTCATACTCTAAAAGCAACCTGGATAGAGCCTCGCTGCCAGTCAAGCGTCCAAAGCCCCGACGAGGTTATCGTTGTGATTCTCCTGAACATAGCTCTACTGCCAGCCAGGCATTCATAGCCCCGATAGAGATATTCATATTCCCCTGATGAGTTGAATTCAGTCTTTTGACTTTCCATATTGTCTCTTTCTTTTTCAACTATTTCTCTCTTCTTTTTTTGTCAACTTTTGAACAGTGAAGTTCACACTCAGGGATGAGAACCACAGTGGCACTAGAGTAGAAAAAAGATTGTTCACCTGTGCAAACTTCATAAGGACCTTCTGCAACCTCAAGCATCTTTAATATTCAAAATGTGAGACCCTAATGTATTCATGTTCAATCTAACTAAAGGACTCTTTGTCTTAGACACAAGGATATGTGACATTGGGTAGAGAATTCATACCATGTTGTTCTGGAAAGATGATTAAAGTTTGAAAAGGAAATACTGAGAGCACCACACCTACTTTGTCACCACTGTCATACAAATGCAACAGGAGACCCCAGGAGGAGTAAGAACCAAAGAGCAAGAGCAACACAAACCGAAGCAAAACAAGCCAAAGCAAACATACTCTAACCAAAGCAGACAAGAGAAAGCAACCTAAACTAACTATATACAAAACAGGGAGCTGAAAACAGCTTAGGATTGGAAATAATGTTTCAAATACTGCCCATTAACATGCAGCGGAATATCTTCCCCCATGAAAGTCTTCAGACGGAAGGCATTATCTCCAAGTATTTCAGCAACCTGATATGGACCGAGCCACAATTTATCAAACTTCCCATGGTCCCCTTTTCAATCATGAGGTTTATCCCAGTACAACACAAGGTCAGAACTCCTAAAAGCTTTGACCTTGGCTCTTCTGTCAAACCACCTCTTAACTACCCCCTGATGTTTGGCAAAGTTTTCAAGGGCATTGTCTTGTTTCTCCTTAAGGTGCAGTAGCTCTGTCAACCTGGCCTCCCTTCTATCCCCCTCATCGTAGAACTCATTAATAAATTGCAAGGTCGAGATCTTGAGTTGAATAGGGAATACTAGCTCCAGACCATTTACTAAGTGATAGGGAGATGTTTCGATGGATGACTTAAGCCTTGTACGATCTGCCCAAAGGGAAAACTGAATCTGGGTGTGCCAATCTTTTGGGTTCCTCTCCAACAACTTACGGATAATAGTCAATAAGTTCTTATTAGAAGATTCTGCCAGACCGTTACCCTAGGGGTAATAACTAGATGCAAACTTTATAATAATGCCATGATCAAAAGCCCAGTTTGAAAATTTTAAAGAGGCAAAAGCAGGACCATTATCACAGACAACAGAAAGAGGACATCTAAATTGGTTAATAATGGAAGATTCTAGAAAATAAATCACCACCTCAGACGTACATTTTCTACAAGCGAAAGCCTCAGTCCACCTTGTGAAATAATCAGTGATGGTTAGAATGTACCTGTGTCCCACAGAAGATGGTGGGTTGATAGGACCTACAAAGTCCATACCCCACTAAGCAAAAGGCCTTACCTCAGTAACTGGTTAAAGTGGGAGTGCGGCATACCTTTCCTCATTGCTGCAGTCTGGCAAGTGTGACAAGTCCTGACATGATGGTGAACGTCCTTAAACAATGTGGTCCAATAGTACCCAGCCCTCAAAATCTGATTCGCTGTGGCAATAGCAGAACCATAGCCAGTACCATACTTTTCATGAAATTCGTTCATCACCCTTTCAGCTTCTTGTTTCCCAAGACACCTCAAATAAATGCCTTCATGATTTCTCTTGTACAAAATAGCTCCTTTTAGCATGAAACTATCACTCTTGAGTCGCAGAGCTCTCCTTTGAACGAAATTAAGATGGCTTGGGGATCGTTGGTTCAGCAAATAATAAACTGTCATCATACCAGCTACCTGGGGAAACCACTTCAAGATTATAATTCTGAACAGTCAGTTCAGGTCCTATTTCAGCCATAGTCTGAGTAAGTCCCTGCCCTTTTACCAACTTCATGGGTTGAATCTCAATGTCATATTCTTGTAGCATTGGCACCCACTTAGCTCTACGCTCACCTAGCTCATTCTGCATCAACAGTAATTTAACTGCAGGATCTGAGACAATTGCATAAACCTTATTCCTGAGGCTATAATGTCTGAATTTCTTCACTGCTCTAACTAGGGCATATGCCTGCTTTTCTACACTCGAATATCTCAACTCAGCATCTTTTAATGGTGCACTCATAAAAGCAATAGGATGCTCGTTTCCCTCATTAGACTTTTGAGTCAACATTCCTGCACATGAATGGTATGAGGCAAATGAATAGATGTAAAAAGGCTTACTGTAATCGGGACTTACCAATACTGGAGCATCAGCAATGGCTCTTTTGATTTCTGCAAATGCCTCTTTTGCTTCTACAGTCCATTCAACTTTAGCGTCTTGCTTCAACATTGCATTTAGCGGTTTAACAATTTCAGCAAATCTAGTAATGAATTTCCTGACGAAGTTGATCTTGCCAAAGAAAGACTTCATCTCCTTTTTGCTAGCAGGTGGCTAAATATTCAGTATGGCCTCCACTCTTTCTGGATCAATAGCAATTCCCTTTTTAGATATGACATGTCCCAGAAATTTCCCTTCTGTCACTCCAAAAATACACTTTTGCAGGGTTCAACGATATGTCGAATTCCCCGCACCTTTGAAACACTTTGTGCAAGTCAGAGATGCGGTCCCCTCTGTTTTGAGAAAAGACAGTCAGATCATCCATATAAATAATAATGCACTTTCCTATGATATCCTTAAAGGCAATATCCATGGCCCTTTGAAATGTAGCCCCAGCATTAATGAGACCAAAAGGCATCCTCCTGTAAGCAAAGGTACCCCATTTAGTTGTGAAAGCAATCTTGTGCCTGTCCTCATACTGAACCATTACTTGGTTGTACCCTGAATAGTCGTCCAGAAAAGACATCATCTGAGAACCATTTACTACTTGAAGTACTTCATCCAATGAAGGAACTAGGTAATTGTCCTTTTTTGATGATCTGTTTAAATTTTTGAAATCAATGCAAAGTCTGATTTCCCCATTCTTTTTTCTTACTGGGACTAGGTTTGCCACCCATGTTGAATGCCTGATAGGAAATATAATTTTGGCAGACAGTAATTTCTAAACTTTTTTCTGTATAACCGGTTCCAATAATGCGTTAATTGGTCTTTGTCTCTCCCTGAAAGGCCTAGCCCCTGGCTTTAGAGGTATAGTATGAGTTATGACTGATGTATTATAAGTTTTCAGGTCTTCATAACTC
This sequence comes from Sequoia sempervirens, assembly GCA_007258455.2. Taxonomy (NCBI): domain Eukaryota; kingdom Viridiplantae; phylum Streptophyta; class Pinopsida; order Cupressales; family Cupressaceae; genus Sequoia; species Sequoia sempervirens. Next base: position 668,205,108 of record VDFB02058242.1, on the reverse strand, counting down.
TAGGTTACTATATCTAGAAAGCTATGCAATGCTTCAATTATTCCTTGTCTTTCTTCTGGAGTGCATACCTGGCCAATAAAAATGTTCTTAGCATCTTCTTTAGTTCCCATATTGTAAGTATCACATTGTCCATTGATAGACTTACTTTTAGACTCTTGCTCCTGATCTCTGATCTTGTCCAAATCAAAAATCCGCTCTAACTGTACCATTCCCCTTGGAATAGTACTAGACTTCAAATTTATCACTCCTTCCAAATCCAGTTCTGTTTCATCAATGATTTGGGAAGCAAAAATATTTGTGTTTGTAATGAAGTCCAGGGTATGCTTGTCATCCTCAAATACCTAAAAGTTAGTAACATTGTCCGAAACTGATGGCACAGGAGTCAATTCTACAGTAAATTTTTTTAAACCTAACAGAGATAGGGGTTGCAAAGTGTTGGCCGCCTGGGCCAGAGAATCTGTAGTTTGATTCTTCTGTCATGGTATTAGTTGAATATTGAAGGCATCAAATCCCTCAATGAGGTCCCATGCTCTATGCCTATAATTAGTCATTCTCCTATCATGGCATGAATATTGTTTCCTTACTTGCTTAATTACCAACTCAGAATGACCGAAAAATTGTAAAACCTTAACCTTTTTCTTGAGCGCCATAAGAAGTCCATGAATCAATGCTTCATATTCCACTACATTATTAGTACAGTGAAATTGAAGTTTATGGGCTGCAAAGAAGGTTTTACCTTTTGGACTAATCAATTTGAATCCTGCTCCTGCTCCTGCTCCATGCTTGGATTTAGATCCATCAAATCTGAGGGTCCAGCATTCAGCGGTCATATTCCTCTTCATCATATCCTTTGAGTTATTACTACTGGAGGGTTCCTCAGACAACATTACTTTCTTTCTTTTATAATCTTCTGGAGGGTTTTGCATGTCCGTCTTGACTACCAGGGCTGGATTTATGCATTTTTGTACTTGCTCTACTGCTACTTGGCATAAATAGCATTCCAACTCTGAATGGGAAGCATTGTGAACTCTACACCAGTTAGGTAAGAGTAACTCCTCGAAGTTTGTCCTCCTGCCGAGGTGAACCTAGTTTTCAATACACTGCTTAATGAATTCCTGGAAACTGTCCAGCAAGCTAATCTGATTATCCTCAAATTTATCCTCTCCCTTAATTGATCCTGTCAGATCAGTAGCATTGTTGGATTCTGTTTCTGCATCAATAGACATCGAATGTAGCATCAATACCTCCTCTAAATCTGACTCCTCATAAGGAGTCGATAGCATATAATTTCTCATGCCTACTTCTGATATCAGAACTTCATTTGAAGTATTTTGATACTTCGTAATCATGTACTTCATTATTGGTTCTCTCTCAATTCTGATATGATTTGGCACCCCTTTCCAGGGAAGCCACATGTGAGAGTGATCAGTAGATACATATCCATTTAGGGCCTTCATAAAATCTCTTCCTAGAATTAGGCCATACTCATTAGGGATATCAGCTACTTGGATATTGATAACCTGTTGGATTCTTAGGTTAGAAGCTACTTGCATGTGAATCATGTTTAATTCTCCCACTACATTTACTTCAGTTCTATCCAACTAAGTTACCTTCTTCTGGGAGTCAGCAGGTGTAATCCCTAAAGCTCTACATACACCAAATGGCATCACATTAGTAGAAGCACTAGAATCCAGTAAACAGTTATGTAGATTCTTACCGAATATGTGTACAGAGATCAAGAACAGTGCAGTATCCATCTTCCCTTGAAACAAATTTTGTTGAGTATCTACCTGGGCCACTTGAGTCTTGTCTTTCTCCTTGCCTTTATCTCCAGGGGGAAAGTTAGTCTGATAAGCCTGGCCTTGTGTCTTCATAGCCTGAGAACCAGTAACCTTGTTGATACTCTCACTGGAAGGTTTATCCAAAGACACCGGATGTGTACCATAGGCACCTAGAACTACATTCCTAATTGCTGGGGACCTTAGCAACTCGAATACTGAAAGGTTTACCTTTAATTTCTTGAACTCCTCAGCAACATATAAAGCCATTTTCTCCTCACTTAGATTAGTGGGGACATCCTTGGAAGATTCCTCTACCTTATCTTTACCTGCTTGAACAGTTTTTTCCTTTTGTGGGTCAGTTTGAGCTTGTCTTTCCTTTGAAAAGTACTGCCTAGACACATGTAGAAAGGGTGGATTATTACTAGCACTTGGGTTGGGAGGGATATTAAAATTATTAGGAGGAATGGAAGTGGTGAAAGGGCCCCCAGCCTGCGGGCGCCTATGGGGCATGTCTCTTAAATCATATCATTTACCCTACCTCTGGAACATCTGCACTTCTTCAACATAAGCCTCTTCCTGATCTAGGGGGCCATTATCATTTGTTGCTTCTTCATTGAATAACTAAGCCACCTCATCCCCATTGCATATTTGATCTGTTTTATCCTCTTGGGAATCAGATTCCTCTTCTGGAACATTTTCTTCACTTGCTGGAAAAGGAGCATGGTTTAACACCAACACAGGAGAGTCATAGGGGATAGAGGGAACAATCTCCTGACCATTTTCATTATTCTCCACTTCATACTAGAAAATAGAGGCTGCGGTTTGGAATTATGGACATTCCAACTCAGAATGCTGGCTTGTCTTATGGAGCCTACACCACCCTGACAGGGCAGCCTCAGCTAGATATACACCACTGGGAGGCTTGTCTTGACTGACTGGCTAATTAGCAGATTGATTGACAGGTTGATCCAATGGAGTAGGGACTCCTCCATTATTAGGTCTTGTATTCCACATCCTGTTCTATCCCTATGGTTGCCTCCTATCAAATCCTGGCCCACTACCTTGTCCTCTATCAAAAAAAATTCTTCTATCATTGTTATACCCTCTGTCATTATTGAATCCTCTCTCATTGTTGTAACCTCTATCTTGATTATATCCCCTATCATTGTTGTAACCCCTTTCATTACGCTGTCTCCTATCAAAATTTTGCCCGTATGGATGTTCTCAGTTCTGATTGGATTGCAGATTTCTCTGAGCAGCTTGTAATTGGTTGTTTTGATTCCTTAAGTAAGTCACCTCTAGGTTTAAATGTTTTCTCTGTTCAGCCATTTCATCAACCCTATCTTTATTTGGACCTCCATAAGGGGTCTGGCTTGGATTACTCTGAGGAGGAATAGACATTGTAGCAGATCCCATAGACTGATGCAACACTTCAAAATTCTGCAAGTAGGCAGGGAAACCAGTTGAATGTTGTTGATACAAGGGCTGGTTAACTTGTTGTTGTGGGAAGTTCATCATAGGAGAGACCTGACTCATGGGGGAACTAGGATGTGGGACCAAAGGCAATTGAGGTATTGGATTCATGATTTGCTTATGGTTGGCGAGTGCCTGATTTACTGCCTGAACCTGGTTTCGATGTGCAACTAGCCCTAAAGAAGGCAATGGTCCAGCCAAATGTTGCCTTAAGTTTGTGCTAAGTTTGACTACTTCTGTATAAGCATCAACTAGGCGAGCTGGAGGATTAGGTCTCCATTTTAGAAAGGTTGTTGTAAGGCTGTCCAATGCTTCATAATAGACTCTTAGGGTTGTAACATCATCCAAGACATAAGGGTCTTGAAGTCTGGTATACGCACGGTGGAACCTATTATTGAAGCTGGATATGGGTTCTGTAGACACCTAAAAATGACCTAGGCCTGCAAGCTTCATTTTTACCACTTTCATCCTAGCATAATTATGACATTTAATTATGTCCTTGGTCCACATTCGACTATTGATTAAATAATTCATAATTATTTAATTAATTCATGACCTTTTATTCTTCATGAATATTAAATAAATAAATCTTATTTATTTACTTAATATGTCATTAATTGGCTAAGTCTTCCCTTAATTAAATAAATTTCTTAATTTATTTAATTCCCCTTTGTCATATATTTCTTCCTGATTATTAAATAAATAAGTTTTATTTATTTATTTAATGTCACTAACTGTCTTAATTAAATAAATTGATTAATTTATTTAATTAATTAATCTTATCTTCCAAATTAAATAATTAAATTTAATTATTTAATTTCCAATTTAATATTCCTCTCATTTTAAATAAATTAAAATATTTAAAATGTCATCTCATTATTAACTGTCAGTCCATTTTGGTAAATAATCTGAAAAAGATTATTTATTGTCTCATAAAATCCATAATTTGAATTAATTTAATTCAAATTAGTAACTAATCTTCCAAAAATCAAGTAATCGAGCAGATTCTTGATTTTCCAAATCTGATCTTCAGTTCAAATCTTATCTTCTTGATTTTTCAAATCTTGCAAATCAGACAATCTTTATCTTCTTGATTTTTAAAAATCTTTATTTTCTAATTAATTTGTCTCATTTATTCTCCACCGTCGATCCGATTATCTGAGATATTATTTTGGTCATTCGATTAATGAATTTACCCTAACCCTAATTAGGGATTCTCAGACTTAATCTGGACCTCTCATTTTAGGTTCTTATCGTCAATTAATCTCGTCCGTCCATTCAAAATGACTCTCACTTTTCGATTACACACTGACATTTTACATAGACGTAGGCACATATTATAGGCATTATACTTTCACACTTGCATTCTTAGATTTATCATAGCATTTATTATTTTAGTTTGATCAAATCTTAGACATTGTCATAGTCATAGGCATTTAGACACTTTTTTTATACAAATCCTTCAAGGCTTGTTGTAGGACTTAGACGCTTTCAAAATGCTTGTACGTCCAATCTGAGGGCAACATCATCCAGCAAGTAAGAAGGTACTATGGAGGTAATCATGGAAATTGTGATTTACAGGTATAACTCTCTTAGTGTTTAATTTCCTTTGTGCTCTATAGAACTTTGGGTTTATTGTCATTTATGATTTGCATTCATTTGATCTAATCTAAATCCAGAAATTTACCCTTAGTTACATTTGGTGAACCCGACGTGAAACACGACTCTGTTATTTGCTTTTATTTCCGTACAGTTTTGTGTTTTCTATTATTTTGGAAGGTACAGGTACGGAGCGACGTAGCCATTTTTTTAAAATCATGATGCATTTGATGCGTCGCGACGCATTCACCAACTCAAAAGCCACAATCACTCTGATAAGCCGCAATCGACATCTTGAACGATGCATATGCTCTATCGTGCCACATTCGAAGTCCTAAACAACGCATATGCTCTGTCGTGCCGCATTTTACTGGTAAAGATTTTCGTTCATTTTTGGCATTCTGATTTGCGGATTTTAGGGTTTTCTGGTTGTTGGTTTCTTTCTGGTTTTTTTGGTCCTCTGATTTCCTAGTTTTTCATTTCTACATGTTAGCTAGCTTATGGTTTTGTGTAACTAATCTCTGTTTGCAGCATGTGGCGGTAACTATTCGTGTGTCAAAGATCATTTAATAGAGAAACTACTAATCTTTTGTCTGCAGATTTGAATGTCGAAGACGGAATAAAGCAAACATTGTGCTTGTTTTTCATAGATTAGCAAACATTTAACTTTGGTGCACATAAAAAGAACATTCATGTCTTCTTTGCTTGATTGTGTTTGCAACATGGTAGGTGAGTATGCTCTCACTAGGTGAAAACCTCGTGATCAGAAAACCAGACCCATCTTTATTTGTTATTACCCTGACTTGGTATATCAGAGTATCCTCTCCCCTTGCGCTTTCGGGCGATCTTGGGTGTAAGAGAAACAATTACCAACTCTAGAAATTGGGCCTGCCTAGGGATTTCATCACCCCAACGCAACTCAAACCAGCAATGGAGCTAAAGTCAAGCTACCCCCGACCGGTATATAAATGTAAACCTTAAGGGAAAACCTAAGGTTGCTTGTGCGGATGTGTCATACAGACGATATTGTACTCCCTTAAACCCTGTTGAGCTTAACCTCTTCAGGCTGGAGTGCCACCTTAATGGTGATTAATCTCTTTCCCCATGTATGGCCACTCGAACGGGGGTCCCTAACTAAAAACTCTTGTATAGAAATCCAGAATCCTTCTATTTTCTAGCGCAGCACCGGTCGGTGTGAAGGCATCCACACTTTCGTAGTTTGTAGTAGAGGTGATCAGCTCACCATGGGAGTTTCATGGGGGTTGGAAGCTTGGTTGGCCTGAGAAGAGAGTGCACTATAAGGGGGAGCCCGTGTAGCCAAGCTTCTGAATTCACACGCTACAGATATGCGGTTGGGGAAACCCGCATGGAATCTAGCGAATATTGTCATGGCCTAACCTAGGATTGTGCTTATCTGATGTGTGTTTGGTTACTTTTCAAAACACTGTGTTTTTCAAGTGCTTTCTAGTTTCATCACAACTTCAAACAAAACATTCAACACCAAACATATAAAACTTGCAATCAAAACGACAAGAAAATCAATTTGAAACAAAACTTTGTCGCATCTGTCGAACCACAACTAATTTTTTGAACCACAATTGCTCTGTTAAACCGCAGTTGATACTCAAAACGTCGCATCTGTATGCGTCGTGATGCATCTGAAAAACTAAAATGCAACTGACTGTCATGGAGTTACACTTGTCTGTTTCTGAGTCGCATCTATTAAACTTGAGCCGCATTCGCAAAACCACGACGCAACTGACATCTCAAACGATGCATTTTCCTATCACTGTTTAAAATTTCATCCAAATTCAAATCTGAAGTCTTCGTCTTTTCAATAATCTATCAAACACTATTTCCTAGAAGATTCTGTCAAAAACCAAACTTGAAATTGCTCAAAGTCTTGACCACTAGTTTGCATTCATTGCTATAGGTTGCATCCTTCATTATTTTAGTTGCATACATTTGACATTAGGTTGTCCCTAGGTTCACATTTTTGCATCTTTAGGATTAGGTAAACCTCAGCACAACTTGCAACATCATTGTTTTCGAAACTAGGCTCTTTTGGACTAAGTTATCAAACCCTTTTCAGTCATTGTCCTCTTTTGTGGATGTTCCAACTCAAAAGTCTAGTTAGGAAAATTCACTAGTCATTTTGACATTGTCACCTTGTCATTTTCAACAAAGTCCTCTAGTAACCAAAATCAAAAATAAAGTTCAAGCTTAGACGTGATTAGATACCCTTATCTTACATTACATTTTAGGTCTTCACATTGAATATCCTATTCACAAAAATCCAAAACATTGGTCATCCTAGTCATCATTTTGAACTTAGATCTTGCATAATATCATCATTATTAGTTGTCATTCCCATTTGAGCAATCTCATTTATGGTGGAAACCAAACTTCATAAACAACAACGACAAATGGAAAACTCTCGGCAAGACCCCATGTCTACTGTCGATAATCCAAACTGGACCTTTTACGATCCATTCTCCAATCCAAACAATCCACCTCCTGTAACAACACAATCCTCATCAAACGGTACATTTGAACTTTCCTTGCAAAAAGACGAAAAATGGTCAAATACTTGAGGAAAACTTAAAAGCAATAGCACAAAATCCAGAGGCCTCTCAATTCGTTGAAACAATGGTCTGTTACGACAAAGATAGATTCTTGGCTATACTCTTGAGTGAAGGAGCCAAATTACCTCAAGGATTTGACATTAACACGATAAATGTGACACCTCACGACCCTAATAACAACAACGCACATAACACGTCACATAGTGGTCAACCTCCAAACACTACGAGCAATACTTCCTTTGACACCACAATGACAGTGCATGCTACACCCAACAACCCAAACACCCCCAACACCATAAATACCACAACAGCAAATGCCACGGGGGCATCATCAAGTCACAACAATCCCCCCTTGATAGCTCCATCTACTACCATGAGTACACCTTTGATGCATCCGCTCAATGGTATTTCACAAAATCCTTTGGGAGGGGGCAAGGAACGCATTTTTATCCAAGGACAACAACCAAACGTTAACACGACAACACAGTCACATGTCATTGCCTCCCAAGGTACAAATCCAAACATTCCTCTCGTGCAAACCCAAAAATTTGCACAAGGTGGCCAAATAATGCAACCCATGGCACCATTAACACATCATAACGTTCATGGTCATCACATTCCCCAAATAACGACACACATGACTGGGGGACACATCCCAACCTACTCATCTAACGTTCATACTCATCAACATGCACCCAATCATAACTTTCAATACCAACAACACGTCAATCCGCACACGTCATACATATCACAACAATCCACACCGCCACAATACACCAACATTCACGCACAACAAATAGGGACCTATGGTGTACCAGGCAATCCAACGTACATAAATGACCCTGTTCTAGACGCCCTCCAAACAAGAATGATGGGTTTGGAAAAAACTATTCAAAACCTTTACATTTCAGGCCAGAAATCAGAAATATCATATGACCTAAATGTATACCCATTCGACATGAGCATATACATGCCTCCATTTCCTCTGGGATATGTGTCACCAAATTTTACAAAATACAGAGGCAAGACAAACCCCATTGAACATGTTCGCGAATTTGCAACCAATTGTATGGACATCGCCTATGAACAAACATACTTGATGAGACTTTTTCTAAAAGTCTGGCGAGTCAAGCCCTTGAATGGTTTTCTACACAAAAGGGTATCCAGACATGGGACGAGCTTAAACGAATATTTATCAAAAACTACGCGTACAACATCGACATGGACACCTCCATCACTAGCTTGTGCAATCTCACGCAAGAGGATGTTGGTGAGACTTTCATCCCATTCTTTCAGAAATGGAGAATCCTAGCTAGTAGATCTCATATTGATATACCCGAAAGGGAAAAAGTCGACATGTTCGTGCAAACACTTCTGGGGCCCCTAAAATATGCATTGCAAGTACATTGTTGCACAAAATTCACAGACTTAGTTGAAAAAGGGGTCCATATTGAGAAATCCCTTATCACAAAAGGAGAATTGCGATATGGTTCCAAAAACACAAATGTCAATCCAACCACCGACAAGAACAAATATTGGGTTAAAAATAAACACGTTACAAATGATGACGTTGTTAACACCAAGGCTGCAAACGTTGTGGGTCCTGTACTGGCCCTAAAGGGGGTTCAACAACAAAACAAACCAATAACGACCCTAACACCTCCTCCCAATATTCCTTCAAACAACCCAAGTGGTCAAAACAATCAGGGACAATACCGTCAAATGAGACAATTTCTTAAAGGTCGCACATACACTCCTTTGCGTGAACCCATTGAAGAAGTCCTTAAGAAATGTATCCAGAATGGGGTCATTACACTCCAAGAACCAAAACCATATGATCCAGGACAATTCAAACCAGCATGGTGGAATGACAATGCATTTTGTGAATACCATCAAGGAAAAGGACATACAACCTCTAACTGTCGACAATTGAAAAATCTAATACAAGATCTCATCGAGAGTCATGTCATTGAAGTAGGTGGATCTCAGTTTGCCTCCAATTCAGATCATACTATCCATAAGAATCCACTGTAGGACCATGGTTCTCATAATGCTTCCACGTCAGGACCACAGATGCACAATAATCAAGCTAACTTTGCCCGAGTCAAGTACGACTATTCTGGTGCACCTATTATAAAGAATGTCCGTACTGATAATGAATACATCAATACCATTACCGTCAGGAGAGCACCCCAATGTAACACTACTACTCGCAGTGGCAAAGTCACTATAGCTGGCCCACCTACCGCTAGACAAGCCAAAATCACCATACCGGGCCCATCTGCTAAACAGTCACAACCTGTCCCATCTGCTAAATAGCCAGAACCTGTCCCGACCACAAAGCAATGGAAATCCAAAAGTTAGTTCAAGCTTATTGACCAGCTAGGAAATACTCCCGCACAAATCTCTATACTTCAGCTACTTCGCATATCCCCCGCACACACAAAAATCCTAGATAAAACCTTGCCTGAGTCGTCGGTCCCCAAGGACATCGATGCCAATCAATTTGAAACCATGGTGGGATATCTCACTACGCCTCACCATGTTACCTTCTCGGATCAAGATTACTCATCACCTAAAACCAGCCACAATGATGCATTGCACATAGAAACTTTTGTCCACAAGCACAAAGTTAGACAGGTTTTAGTAGATGGCGGAGCAGGATTAAATATATGCTCCCTCAAACTTATTAAGGCTCTAGGGTTCTCTGATGTGTGCGTAGACCCAACGAAGAGTATAGTGATCAAAGCATATGATGATGAGGAACACTCTTCATGGGCCCTTATCTCTCTCCCAATCAGAGTGGGACCGGTCATTATGGACACAACCTACCAAGTCCTGGATTTGGAACTACCATATAACATCTTATTAGGCCATCCATGGATTCACGCCTTAAAATTCGTTCCTTCCACGTACCACCAGTGCCTAAAGTTTCCATTTGATGGCACAAAAATAACCATATATAGAGACCCCGACCCTTTCCAATATTGTACAAACTTAAGGGGTATCTCTAAAAACTAAGTTCCTATTAACCGAGAAGCACCTGGCTCCTTGTCATCCAAATATATCGACCCATCCACACTCACACCATCTTCCACATCCGCTCCATCCACGTCTTCCACCATACCACCATCTTCCACTAGCCCTAAGACTGAATCCACTGTCAAAATCCAGGACATCGGTTGCAGAGAATTCAAACTGCACACAGCATACAGCATAAGAACAATGCCTAGGTCTTCAAAAGACTATGGTCGGCCATGTTTTAGAATGGAACCTCAAGAAACTTTCAAAGTTCCATCGAAAACAATTTTTATCAAGTGGGGAGACATGAGTAAGGAAGACCTCACTAACATTACAGGATGGATCTACAAGGATACTGTCGCCCTACCCTCATTACTAGTTCAAAGATATGGCAAAGGTTATGACATCATGAGGGCTAAAGGCTATGATGGTACTAGTGGCCTAGGAAGAAATAAAACTGGCTGAAGGGAACCCATAGAAACTTTTCAAATTCTGAAATATCTTGGATTAGGGTTTGGATCATCCGACAATGACGATCGACATACCTCTAGACTTTCAAATGAGCGAGTACATGCTTCGGATAGTGTCGAGACTACTAGGGAAACCCTCACCGAAACAGACTCCTAAGAGTGGGAATTTGGCTCAGAACGATCCCTAAGTGACTGTTGTCTTGATGATTTGTTTGTCGAACCAGGGGAACTGACCTCTGAACAATAATTTTGGAAAACATTCAAAATTGAATAGGTACCAAATAGTCAACGTCCCATTATCGCTTCCCATGACATCCAACACCCATCATCTGAACCCCCTCAGTCCAACCCATCCGAAGTATCAAACGACATTGACAATCAAGTCTCTAAAACCTTCACTCCTTATTTTGACAACGAATATGACACTAGTGAAGGAGAATACTGGACAGAGTCTGATGTTGAGTTGGATGATGATAATCTCATCTACAACATCACTGAATATGTCTATATGTTTTCTACATCCTCACCCCAATTCACCAACATTGACAATGGTATTTCCTTAGTTTACCCTGAGCTAGTCGATTGGGACCAACAAGGACCACCGGTCCTGGACACATTCCAAAATGATGAGGCAATTTCTATGAGATTACGAGAAGGCATACCTAGTGGGGACCACAAATCAAGATTTTCCATTGATTTAGACTGCACGGCATACTTCGGCAAGACTGTTCCATCCTCTAGTCGAAAAGTAAAAATAAGAATAAAACAAAAAGTGAAACGTCTCTAGGTGAAAACCGAAAGGCACCTCTTGACGATAAAATAGTAAAAATAAAGGACGTATCTGTGGGTGAAAACCTCTCTGAGGAACCCAAAAATGGAGGACTGGACTTTCTCCCCATGCAACAGGAGAAATCGGCTATGCTTATTGAAGACACAATAGAGGATAACATATCAACCACAGAAGATCCCAAGATGGTTCTTTTTGCTGCATCATTAACTGAAGATGAGAGATCAGAATTTCATAAATTCTTTGTAGATCAAAAAATCAACTTCGCATGGTCTTATGTGGACATGTCAGGGTTGGACCCAGAGCTAGTTCTGCACCATATCCCACTATTACCTAATGCCAAACCAGTCAAGCAGAGGTTGCGCAAAATGCACCCTCAAGTTGCTCTATTGGTCAAGGCCGAGTTAAAGAAATTACTGGATGATGGATTCATACGGTCTATAGACTATGTCGAATGGATTTCCAACCTAGTGCCGGTGACAAAGCCAAATGGATTGATCCGTGTATGTATAGATTTTTGAGACTTAAATAAAGCATGGCCGAAGGATGACTTTCTTTTGCCAAACATTGACATCACAGTTGATCTTACCGCAGGATATGAGATGCTATCCATCATGGATGGTTTCTCCGGCTATAATCAGATTCACATTGCTCCTGAGGACCAACACAAAACAACATTTACTTTCCCATGGGGTACATATTGTTGGAATGTCATGCCATTCGGTCTCAAAAATGCAGATGCCACATACCAAAGGGCTATGACAACAATTTTCCATGACATGATGCACAAAATAATGGAAGATTATGTAGATGACTTATTGGCCAAATCAACAACCAGGAAAGATCATCTGAAGGTACTCGAAACAATTTTTAAGAGACTTGAAGAGTACAAAGTCTGGCTAAATCCTAAGAAGTGTGTTTTCTGAGTCACATTAGGAAAACTCTTGGGATACATAGTTTCCTGAAGAGGCATAGAAGTTGATCTAGCAAAGGTCAAATCCATCATAGACATGCCTCCACCCAAAGGAATAAGTGAGCTAAGAACTCTACAAGGCAGGCTACAATCTATTCGGCGTTTCATAGCCCAATTGGCAGATAAGTGTCATCCATTCTAGTATCTGTTGCGCAAGGGTATTCCCTTTGTATGGATAGACAAATTTCAAGAAGCTTTTCAACAAATCAAATATTACCTACTGTCAACACCAGTCCTCATGCCTCCAATTCATGGAAAGCCATTGATCCTATACATCTCGACTACTAGTTCAGCACTAGGGGCATTACTGGCACAAAATGATCATGAAGGAAAAGAACGAGCCATCTCTTATATCAGCCGCACACTAATAGGGTATGAGTTGAACTATACACACATTGAACGCGCCTGCCTTGCTGTTGTCTTTGCATCTTAGAAATTAAGACATTATATGCTCAGTCACCAGACACAATTGGTTTCCAAGATTTATCCACTGAAATACCTCTTAAGTCGGGCGGCATTAACAGGCCAGTTGGTAAAATGGGTTATGATACTAAGTGAGTATGACATACAATATGTCGAGTGTAAGGCAATAAAAGGACAGGTAATAGCAGATCAACTGGAAGATGCACCGATTCAAGTCACTCATCCACTAGTAACTGATTTTCCCGATGAGTCCATTTTTCATGCGGAATCGGCGGTACCATGGAAGCTATATTTTGATGGGTCTCATACTAGTCATGGCTCAAGCGCTGGAATCTTGTTTATCACACCACAAGTGGATTCAATTCCTAAGGCATTCCGGATCGCTTTCCCTTGTACAAATAACATTGTTGAATATGAAGCACTAGTCACAGGTCTCAAAATAGCAATTAAATGGAAAATTCAAACATTGCATGTATTTGGGGATTCCCAGCTTGTTATCAACCAAGTAAATGATGACTATGAAACAAAGGATGAAAGGTTGTTTCCCTACAAGAGGATGGTGGATAGTTTCTTGATGTACTTCCAATTGATTTCTTTTGAACAAATCCCCAGGATATAGAATAAGGCAGCTGATGCAATGGCTACTATTGGTTCTCTCTTGGACATCCCTCAAAATGTGTCACAATTTGAGTTCTTAGTAGAACAACTTTTAATCCTAGCATATGATATCCCAGAATCAGAAATGGTTTGCAAACTTGTTGGTCCCAACTCTCCCTGGTATCAAGACATTTACGACTACCTAAAATCTCAAACCCTCCCATTGAACTTGTCTAATAACCAAAGGAAGTCCTTCATCCGAAATTCTGCCAAGTATGCCATCATCAGTGACACCCTATACCGACGTAGCTTTGATGACACCCTCCTTAGATGTCTCGACACTGACGAAGCGTGTACGACCTTATGCTAAGTGCACGACGGTATATGTAGATCTCATTCGAGTGGTCCTACTCTAGCTAAGAAAATAATGAGACTAGGGTATTACTAGCCAACAATTGAAAAGGATGTAATTGAATATGTGAGGACTTGTCACAAATGTCAAATTCACAGCGACTTGATTCATGCTCAAGCATAGGATCTTCGACCAATCACTTCTCCTTGGCCCTTCGCACAATGGGGACTTGACCTCATGGGTAAGATTCATCCAACTTCCTCCAATGGCCATAAATTCATTATCACCACCACTAATTATTTTACGAAGTGGATTGAAGCCATCCCATTGACATATATTACCAGCAAACAAATTTTGAAGTTCATCCTTAACTACATCATTTTCCAGTATGGCCTTCCACAGTCCATCATCACTGACAATGGACGTTCATTTAAAAACCAAGACGTTCGAGAGTTATGTGATCGATTTCACATTCAACACCATTTTTCATCTCCATACTACCCACAAGGAAATGGCCAAGCTGAGGCGTCCATCAAAACCATTGTCAAAATTCTCAAAAAGACTGTCAATGATGTTGGTCGCGACTGACACATACAACTCAACCCTGCTCTGTGGGCTTACCGAACTAGCATTCGTACGCCTACAAGAGCCACTCCATTTGCCCTAGTCTTTGGCGATGAGGCCATCTTACCCATTGAGGTCAAAATTTCTTCATTATGAGTATCCCTGAAGGGTCTAACCAATGAAGAGGAGTATCGACAATCACGCTTGCATGAGCTGGAAATGATGGAAGAAAGAAGGCAAAACTCACTGAACCATCTCCAAGCATATCATAACCATCTTTGTCATAGCTACAATAAGAAGGTTATGGTCAGAAATTTTGACATTGGCAACCTAGTTCTCATGCAGAACCACAAGAACCAAGCTGACAGAGAAAAGCCAAGAAAATTTGAACCAAACTGGTTGGGTCCCTACATTATCATATCTTCTTTCAGTTCTGGAACCTATCAGCTGGCCACACCAGATGGAGAACAACTGACAGAGCCCATCAACAATTTACATCTCCGAAGATTCTACGCATAGCATCAGAGGACTAAGTTGGAAACAGTAAAATACAAAAAAATTGAAAAATGATGAAAAATTGTCACCCTGATGAAAACTTGGCAAACAGGCGTCTTGGTGACACCAAAAAATCAAAAAAGTCAAGAAAATAGTAAAGAGAAAAATGATTCATTCAATAGTGAAAACCTGGCAAACAGGCGCTTTGGACAAGTGCCATGTTGAAAACCTGGCAAACAGGCGCCATGTGTAGTCAATCATTGCTCTGCCATCTACTATCACTTTTTCCACCTTGGCTCAAGATGAAAGATATTATCGCCATTATGATGCACATCGCCACCACATTCTACCCTACCTGTCATAGTGGATAAATGATTGACATCAAGTCCTGACGACTGTCCATCTAGTAAACCAGCAGCATCCTGTCCATGTTCCTTAAAAATGGCTAAGTCTTGGACTTGACTGGGGGAAAAATCTTTATCATGAAACTGTAGTGGATGTCACACATGATCTTGAAAATCGGCAAAAAGTCTTGAAAAAAGACAAAAACATCGCAAAAATTCCTGAAAAAAGACAAAAACATCCCAAAAAGTCCTGAAAAAAGACAAAAACAGTGGCAAAAAGTCCTAAAAAAGACAAAAACATCGGCAAAAAGTCCTATGGTAAAAAGTCCTAAAAAAAGACAAAAACATTGGCAAAAAAGTCCTGAAAAAAAAAGACAAAAACATCGCAAAGAGTCCTGAAAAAAGACCAAAAACATCGCAAAAAGTCCTAAACAAAGACAAAAATATCATAAAAAGTTTGGAGGAAAGACCTAAAAATCATAAAACGTCCTGAAGAAAACCACAAATAAAATATCAGACTACTAGAAGAGCGCGAACACATTATCATTTCTTGTCAAAGTCAGTCATATCAATTAGTCTTTATCATTTGTCTGAACTACGTTGTCTCTGCGCATTTGCTACGTAGGCAAGACTCACATTTGAGTCCCCAAGACATTAGGTCAGTCCATTTAGGTTTTTCAGAATAAAATCATGAGGCAATCTTTGGTCACCAAAACAAATTCATTGGTCGTGTCGAACTATGAGGTCTCTGAGTGTATGACATAGGCAAGGCCATCTGTCGATGGGCCCCGAGGCCAAACTAGGTCAGTCCATTAGGGTTCATGGCACCACACTAGCACACACGTCAAAATATCTTCAAGGAAAAGCAAGTCACTCCCAAAGGGGTAAACTCCTAAAAGGAAAATCATGACAATCAGTTCTTTCAATATGACAATTTCATCAACATGTCAATCATATCATCATGACAATATTAGCATATAGTCAAACACAAGTCAAACCCGGTCAAAGCAAGTCAAATCACCGTAACCTGTCAACACTGTCAACCCTTGGTTAATCGTCAGATGTATCCTTCTGAATGATAACCTCTGTCATTTATGCCTTAGGATGTGTCTTTCCTAGGCATCATCATTGTCATTCGACATTTTGAGTGATCCTCTTGACATTTAAAGATCACTCTTCGTGACATTAGTATTCTTCATGTGTCCTTCTGAAGAAACAAACTCTATCATTTATGCCTTAGGATGTGTCCTTCCTTGGCATCGTCATTATTTAGAGGGACCCCTTGACTATTAGGGATCAAATCCTCTCGACATCGGCATTATTCAGGATGTGTCCTTCCTAAATTCACCAATTCTCGACATTTTTCAAGATCATCAAAACTTTAAACATTTTGACATCTCGACATTATAAAACATGGCATCTTGGCATCAGAACAATGGATATCCAGATGCACTTGGCAAACACTTGACAATTGTCTTTTAGTTTTTATCATGACATTAGTTTTTCAGTGAGATCCCACTAAGCAGGATTTAGAGAAGCAACAATGTATCATGTCAATTGACACGCATGACTACTAGTTTCTCAGCGAGGTCCTGATTTTGGGATTTAGAAAAACAATGACATATCGTGGTAAGGGCTCTATTTTTTTGTATTTTGACAATCATACTACTAGTTTCTCAAGGATGTCCTGGAAACAGGATTTAGAGAAGCAACAACATTTCATGATTTGTCCTTGTCTTTTTCTGTATGCGACTACTTGTCTTACGTGATGGTACAACCTTGCACACCTTGATCTATGTCATATCATGGTGTTTCTTGGCCATTACGATAGTCTGCCCAATGATGATTAAGAGCAATAAATACTAATGTCCTATGGTAAAGTTTTGAAGGATTTGGTCTAGGAATTAACATGCATTTTCATTAGTCTGGTCATCTTCTCTTCTTCGGTTTGGTCATCTTCTCTCATCAGCCTCATCGTCTTCTCTCGTCCACCTCATGATGATATCCTATGACATCCAAAAACATAAGTGCATACATGATCATATAAACATTGCATTAGGTCCATACATACAACATCCATAGCATCAAATCATATACATAATCACAAACATTGCATTAAAATAATCATCAACATTGCATCTTTTACTAAAATACATTATGCACATCATTATCATCATCATCTCATATAAATAAGCATTGCATTATCATGGCATTAACATCACACATAAGCATCATAGGACATACATGGCATCATAAACCAACATCATACATCATACATATCATAAAGCATTAAATCAAAGAACATCACATAACACATGTACGTCACATCAAAACTGCATCATCATATAGTATCATCTCAAAAATGTACAATGTCATAGGATAAAGTCATGGGATATCCCAAAAATGGTGCTTGCAGGCTCAAATAATATACATAGTGTGTCATAATAACAAAATTCCCCTAGGGTAGACTCTCATCATCCCCTCGTGGTGAAGAATGTGGCGGCGGCAACTCTGTCAGTGGTACTGAAACAATAGGAGGACCTGTTGCAACCTCTGCCCATGCCACTAATGGAGCTGCAAAGGACGGTGTCATCTCAATAGTAAAAAATATCTGTGATGTCACTGCAGCCAGACTCTGAGAGGAAGAGGGATCAACCACTGGCGGCTGTACCTATACTGACCTCTGCACTGAACCAGTCGACCCATGACTGTGCTCCGAATGGTGGCTTAGAGTGTGCCTGTGTGAATGATGTGACCTGTGCCCTGAAGTGTGCCCTGTCGAGGTAGACCCTCCGACACTAGTCTGACTCCTACTGCCAATGGCACTACCTGATCTGTGACCACTACCTGTCCTCGAATGTGATCGCGACAATGTAGGATCATGTCGCTCTTGTGGCACTGTCTGCTCATACAGAGTCCTGTACTGCCCCAGTCTCATGCTCACCCTGGCCAACTCCTAGGCCATGTCTCCCATGGGCCCTATGCATAATGCTGCAAAATCTGTGCACCACTGAGTTGCATCCTGCTGGCGAATCACCGCCTGATCTTGCTCCACCTGGGCTACCTCCAGCGCTGACTGTAGTGATCTGACCTATGCCATGCTGGCATCCAATCTCTGTTGTAGGTCTGCCACCCTCTGATCTACTATGGAATCCTGGGGCAGTCCTGAGCTGGAGGGTATCTCCTCCTCTCCCTCTACCATCTGTCATCTGAGGAGTCTCTCGGCCTCATCCATGGCGTCGTCCTCGTCATCATCATCCTCCACCTCCACCTCCTCCTGTCCTCCGACCTCCACCTCCACATCCTCCTATACTCTGACCTCCACCTCCACATCCTCCTATCCTCTGACCTCTACCTCCTCCTCCTCTTGCATCTCCTCCTCCTACCTCTCCATCTCTGGCACATCCTCCCGCCTCTCCTCCTCCTGCCTCTCCATCTCTGGCACATCCTCTGCCTCTCCTCATCCTGCCTCTCCATCTCTGGCACATCCTCTGCAACCTCCTCCTCCCATCTCTCCTCACCCTCTCCCTCCTATCGGGGCTGCTCCTCTCTCTCCCCTCGCCACCAACCTCGGGATAGCATCTGCTACCCCTCGCTACACGTTGTTGCACCCGCCGGCCCTACACCTAACCATCTCACCTTCGCCTCTGGCCATCTCCGCCATCATCTCCCCCCTACCTCCGTCTCTACCACCATCTCCCCCCTGCCTCTGTCTTTTCCTCCATCTTTGCCCCTACCTCCATCCCTGCCTCCATCCCTCCCCCGGCCTCTGCCCCTATCACCGCCTTTGCCCCCCCATCTGGCCCATGGCACCCGTGGAATCACTGATCGTCTGTCTACTGGTGTTGGCCCGTCAAGATCTGTCAATGGCACTCGTCTGCGTGCCTGCCACCACAAATCATAATCTGGTGTCGTCCCAGGATCAGCTTCCCCTCCCCTCTATCCCCATGCCTGGGCTACTAGCCCATCAATCTACTACTCTGCAAATTCCACTGGGATGGCTGGCCCCCATGCGTACTCTTGAGACGATCTAACATACTCTGTTGTCCCCGCAGGTACACCCTGCTGCTCTCTGAACTGCCTCAGAACTTGCTGCGGTAGATACATCTCAATAATCAGCGATGTCTGGACTGTCCTGCCAATTAGATACCTATACTGTCTACATAAACTAAGGTGCTCATCCTCGTCATCCCACAACTCACAGTCTCGGTACGGCCTCCAGATAAACGTAACCATGGTGTCAATCTTGTGCCGCCACCAGCCTGTCTCACCCATATGAGTCTATTGCAGGGCACCAGCATAGTAATAGGCATATGGCATACCATCATCCAATTGTGGTCTATCAATGGGAGGTTAGAATATGGCTATGTGCTCCCAGGCCCATATCATCATCAACGTGGTCCCACATGAGATGCTCTCTCCTCTCCTATACGTAACATCGTGCAACTGGTGGTAGAGTGTCCCAAGTAAGCAAGGACCCCAGGCATACACTATCCTATCATGCCTCATACCAACCAGAACATCTCCCCAACCAATAGGAAATCCATGTCCCTGGTGGTCAGGCACCAAGATCCCCCCAATCAAAGTCGTAAGGAATGCATCAAAGTGACCATAATGATCTGCCAGGAACTCCCATCTGATCTCGTAACCCTAGATGCCCAGTCCAGCACCCTAATCTCGATATTAGCCACAGAAGGTCTGCTCTCCATGTCGTAGGTTATAGACGATCTGCTCCCCTCGGATCGACACCCGAAGAATCCGGTAGACATCCTCTAGGGTAATCGTGGCCTCACCTATCGGCAGGTGGAATGAACAAGTCTCTGAATGCCACCGCTCGCACAGTGTCGTCAGTAGCCCCATGTTTGCCTGAATGGTGGGCATGAAAGCAACATAGAATAATTATAATCTCATCAATCGTCGCCGCTCTCACGGGCTCAATTGATCAGCAAACCAAAACGTCGTCGGTCTGCTCTCGCTGGTATAAATCAGGGCAAGATACCTCTGCAAAATGTCAAGCAAGTTGTCAAAACACTTTGAGCAAATTAGTTAATAGTATCACATGGCATCTAGGGTTACACAAACATCAAAAGAAGCTCTAAACAAGTAACAGGAAAATGCGTCTCAATTAGGGAATTGCATCTCAACCAGTCAATTGCGTCGTTTCGTACATCAAATGTGGTCCAGTTTGGCAAATGCGTCTCTTTTTCACACTTGCGTCATGAGTTTTATCAATTGCGTCACATATAAGCGAATGTGTCGCACCTTCACAATTGCATTGGTCAAAACAGCAAATGCATTGCAACTTAGCAATTGTGGCGTTCCAGCAGTCAAATGTGACTCGACAAGTCACATGCGTCGCACTATATGTCAAATTCGGCGCAAACCACTGGTCTATCCTAATTTTCATATGCACTTGCACCGCAACGCATCAAATGCGTCGAACGCGAAGGCGACTACGTCGAACGCGAACGCAGTTGCATCACGGTGCAGACATTGTTGGTCCTAGAAACTAAAATTTGACACACAAAACAAAAAAATCACAAAGCAAGGCAAGGGTACTTACCGCTGGCTCTGAGCCCTCTGGTCGTCTGAAGGTCTGCACGATCTCTCCGCGATGCTCTGACACTGGAATCACCATCGTCGCTACTGTGCTTTTTCGCTCTGAGCTCTCAAATTCACAAGGTAAATAGTAGAAATGAATTGACTTTTACCCCTTTGTCAACCTATTTATAAAGTCAAAATGACATTTCTCAAACAAGGTCATTACTAGAGGCTCATTTCACCAACTTTGACTTCCCCGTTGACTGTCTTAAACATGTCTGAATCCAAAACCGACTGCGCCATTGTTTTTCTGGTCATCAGATTGATTTATCGGGCCCTTTTACAAATTTTCTGTCGCCGACCCAAAATTTGAAAAAATTTCCGAGGGGGAAATAATACTTCGTACCTTAACTCGGGCATATTCTTGACTTATTTTCTTTGTCACAATGTGACATGCTACATTATGACAAAGAGGGGCAAAATGTAGACACCTAAAAATGACCTAGGCCTGCAAGCTTCATTTTTACCACTTTCATCCTAGCATAATTATGACATTTAATTATGTCCTTGGTCCACATTCGACTATTGATTAAATAATTCATAATTATTTAATTAATTCATGACCTTTTATACTTCATGATTATTAAATAAATAAATCTTATTTATTTATTTAATACGTCATTAATTGGCTAAGTCTTCCCTTAATTAAATAAATTTCTTAATTTATTTAATTCCCTTTGTCATATATTTCTTCCTGATTATTAAATAAATAAGTTTTATTTATTTATTTAATATGTCACTAACTGTCTTAATTAAATAAATTGATTAATTTATTTAATTAGTTAATCTTATCTTCCAAATTAAATAATTAAATTTAATTATTTAATTGCCACTTTAATATTCCTCTCATTTTAAATAAATTAAAATATTTAAAATGTCATCTCATTATTAACTGTCAGTCCATTTTGGTAAATAATCTGAAAAAGATTATTTATTGTCTCATAAAATCCATAATTTGAATTAATTTAATTCAAATTAGTAAATAATCTTCCAAAAATCAAGTAATCGGGCAGATTCTTGATTTTCCAAATCTGATCTTCAGTTCAAATCTTATCTTCTTGATTTTTTGAATCTCGCAAATTAGACAATCTTTATCTTCTTGATTTTCAAAAATCTTTATTTTCTAATTAATTTGTCTCATTTATTCTCCACCGTTGATCCGATTATCTGAGATATTATTTTGGTTGTTCGATTAATGAATTTTCCCTAACCCTAATTAGGGATTCTCAGACTTAATCTAGACCTCTCATTTTAGGTTCTTGTCATCAATTAATCTCGTTCGTCCATTCAAAATGACATTTTCTATAAAATGTCATTTTCCTCTCACTTTTCGATTACACACTGACATTTTACATAGACGCAGGCACATATTATAGGCATTATACTTTCACACTTGCATTCTTAAATTTATCATAGCATTTATTATTTTAGTTTGATCAAATCTTAGACATTGTCATAGTCATAGGCATTTAGACACTTTTTTTATACAAATCCTTCAAGGCTTGTTGTAGGACTTAGACGCTTGTAGATTGCTCGTACGTCCAATCTGAGGGCAACATCATCCAGCAAGTAAGAAGGTACTATGGAGGTAATCATGGAAATTGTGATTTACAGGTATAACTCTCTTATTGTTTAATTTCCTTTGTGCTCTATAGAACTTTGGGTTTATTGTCATTTATGATTTGCATTCATTTGATCTAATCTAAATCCAGAAATTTACCCTTAGTTACAGGTTCATTAAACTCTCTCTTGACTCTAGTGAATTGCAGATACAATTCATTGGCACTAATAGGTATTTTGAACTTCTACAAAAAGGCAGTTTCAAGATCACTCCAGTTAAGAATTGAACCTAATGGGAGGTGATTGTACCAATAAAATGCCTCCTCTCCCAATGAATAAGAAAATAGCCTACAGGCAACATCCTCATGAGAAATTCCTCTATCTTTGAGACAGGTTTGGAAGATCCTAATATGTTCCTCTGCGGTCCTGTTTGGGTCATTAACATGAAATTTCAAACAGAAATGCTCAGGGTTCTTGGGCATAACATTGTAAGCATTGAAAAACAAGGTAGATGGATTATTAGCAAGGAAAGCCATTGGTAAGAGTGGTGGTGGTGGTTGATTAATGATAGGATGGGGTTGCTGAATGGGAACTGCCTCAGGGATAGGTATAGCTTCAACTTCTAGAAGTGAAGATGTAGATGATACTGGTGAAGGGATGGGTGATGATGATTCTCCCCTTTCTTGAGTCCTCCTTGACCTAGTGGGGAACTGTAATTCCTATATATCCTCCTCTCCTGGGGTAGATCTGGTACTTCTTCTATATCTCTCAGGGGGAGATGGTGTTTAAGAAATGATCCAGCGAGCTCATTCAGGCCCTCCTTCTAGCGCTAATTTTGTTGATGGTGTTTTCTACACAACAACAACTCAGATAGAATGCAATATTCTATCTCTCTTGAAAGGTAATTTTATACAAGTTACTAAAACTCACCCCAAGGTCTCTCGGGTGTCAGGTCATGACAATGCATAAACAACTCAGATAATATGTGAAAATGTTGGTAATCACAATTGGACCTTACTACAAGCAAACTGTATCTTTCCAACTTATCAAATTGTGCAATATTATGATATTGAATCCTAAATCTAACCAAATGATAAAGAAACAACAGAAGATGAGGGTGTAAGAGATATAATGAAATCTAAACTACTTCTAAGATGAACAATGCAAATGATAAACACATGGAATGGACCAATATTAAATAACCAATTCCTGCTTAACCCACAATGCAATATCACAAGCAAGGTGCAATCTTCTAAGGCATACAAATTTTCAAATCATAGACATTCATCCACAATCGAACTAAGCACAAATAGATGTATGGTCCAGGTTAACTTCACCATTCTACTACAATCAGATAGTTACTAGGAGTATAGACCAAGGATTGCTACAAACATTCCAAGCATGAAACCATAAACATTATTCACCAAACTAATCTAGTTCCAAATTTAACATCAAATCTTATATCTTCAAGCAATTTCAAAGATGGAACAATAGGAACCATGCAAGATAAACTAACACAAAAGAATTCAGCAAAGAAACCATAATGCCTCCAATTGTATTAGATCACCAAAAAGGTAGCAACAATTCCACTGTTTTGTGTTACAACATTTGCTCCAAAGAACTAACTACTATCTCTACTATAGAATGCCCCTAGCTCTTTCTTAGTCTAGCTTATCTCTATTATCTGTCTAACTTCCTACAAATGAGGCACAAATGCCACTTATAGAGAACCCCCAAAACATGTCAGCCCAGCCAAACATTTACAAAATAAAATAGCCAAAACATGTCGGCCCCAGGAATTTCAAAATAAGGCACACATTAAATGTCGATACATCATCAAGGTCGGCCAAAACACATTCCTCAATGCAGCCCGGATCAACACATGCCCTATAATAATAGGGAAGCACAAACCAGGAAGTTGGCATTAATTACCGCCTCCCTTATCCTTGTTTTGATCCAACGATTCATGAACCTTCATAAACACCCTGTCCAACTCAGCAACAGGTGGCAAGGGTAGGATTTTGAGCTGACATTCAATTGATCCAATTTCTTCCCTTGAACGCTTAATTGGTGTATCCCAATCACCCTTATATGCTAAGTACTTATCCACCATAGCCAGATAAGTAGCCGCATCATCCAATTGGTACCCTGTCACAGAATTTTCAATATCAGGGGCATAGACATCATGCCACCATTCCTTCAATTGTTCCAAACTCAAGTATTTATGGGTGATCTTCCTTCTCCCAGTCATTACCTCAAAAAAGGCGATGCATCCATCATAAACACTAGTTAGATTTCCATCCATCTGCTTCCTTTGTTTATAGATCTTTTTTATGGATTTCTCTCAGATTTGCAGGGCTTCAAACCACTCCCAAGGCTCATTAACCCTAGATGAAGAAAGAATTCCATCAATAACCAACTGATTCCTACCATACTCCATGATTGTTTTGGTTTTCTACAATAAGAGATTAGTGTCCTCTTTATCCTGAGATAAAACATAATCTAATGAATCTTTAACCCTTATTGCATCCTTTCCAATTGAAAGGATCTCCTTTATTGCATCATCTCCCTTAGTCTGTACCTCCTTCAACCAATCTACTATAGCGAGAGTAGAGGCTTTCATCTTTTCTATTTCAGAAATGGTCTCCTTCGGCAAGAAACCAACAGCAACAGAGGAGGATGGGTGAAAAGACTGCAAAGGCTTCATTAAATCTTCTAAACATTTTCTAAGCCTTTCATTCTCCCTCTTTAGCTCATGCTTAGACTGTGTTTCCTTCCTTAAT
This sequence comes from Sequoia sempervirens, assembly GCA_007258455.2. Classification (NCBI taxonomy): domain Eukaryota; kingdom Viridiplantae; phylum Streptophyta; class Pinopsida; order Cupressales; family Cupressaceae; genus Sequoia; species Sequoia sempervirens. The sequence goes on along the minus strand of VDFB02058242.1, from coordinate 668,179,700 downwards.
CTCCCAATTATCACTGTACTGGACCCCTCATATTCTTCAATATCTTGCTCCATAGAAGTAGGCCCAAGATTAATGGTTTGTACATCATAATCATCTCCGGTGACCTCATCTTTACTTTTACCAGCAGCAGGAGTAGCAATATGAATAACCCTATTACTAGCTTCATCCCTTTCGATCTTTGAAACCACCTTGGCTGCCTTCTTCTTTCCTTTTCTAATCTTGGCCAACATTTCATCCCAGTTCAGAGGAGTGTCCTCAACAATGACCTGTTTCCTCCTGATTTCTTTGTCTAGCCAATCTGGAACAGCAGGATCCACCCGGATTTCATCCTTCTTAACCTCTTCATGCTGATCTGACATCTCATCCTTTTCCTTTTCAGGAGACTGACCACCTTTGTTTTCCAACTTTGGATCCTCCTCTTACAAGGTTGATGGAGTCTTAACAAGGACATCCTCCTTCTCAGGGGATCTATTATCTTTCCTATTTGTAGGAGAATCCTCATACTATACCAATGGGGAATGATGCACCTCCACATGTCCTACCTCAAACTCAGCAGCTGCGCCATAAAATTCTCCATCCTTAAATGGTTCTGCCTCCTCACTGGTCTCATGCTCTTCATGATTCATTTGCTCAGGTATATCCAACGAAGGAGAGGCATCTTTCTGCTATTTTATAGTGGTTGCCATTGGAAGAGGATCTTCCTTTTGCATAGTCTCCTTGGGAGATGGAGTTCTTGACCTTCTTGAGTAAACCCGAGTTTTCTCTCCTGAGCTCTCCACATCAATCACATGAGGATTCACCTTATCCTTAGAAGTCTCTGGATCCTTCTTCTTAGAAGCCCTGGTTGTCCTCGTCCTTTTTGGCTCTGGAGGAATGTCTTCTTTTTCTGCTTCCTCAAGTTCCTCCTCTTCAATAGACTTACTTATTCTTACAGCATGACTTCTCTTCTTCCCCCTAGGCTTTCTTTTCTTTTCAGGCTCACTCTCCTTAGGGCCTCTGATTTTAATCTTAAAAGATGAGCTTACCTTAGTTTTTCCTGGAGAATCATCCTCTCCGGACTCCTCTGAAGTGGAATGAGCATTCAAATTTCCCATCACATTGAAAGTACAGGGTACCTTCTTACTCTCCAATTCCCATACTTTATGTTTCAGCCATGACTTGGTAGATTTTTGAATGGGAGCCATCAATTCCTCCAGTTCAGTTATTTCCTTTTCTAACCAGTTTACCTCTCCAATGGGCCTATCTTTGACTGATTCAAATGCATGATCTTGGACTAAATTTCCATCATCTTCCAACTAATCAGGAATCAACTTGACATTGTACATTCTGATTACATCAACTGGGAGCCTGGAATACCTTTTCTTTCTCACCTCAAAGTCATCCTTGTTGTTCACCCAGTAATCCTCTAGATCATCTTTGTGATGATATTCTTTAGTGGCCTTCTTTTGTGCCTCACCAGTGATGTCAAAGCCTACCCTCTTAGAGTGGAAAGAGAAACCAAAGGTACTCAATTCCTCCCCTGATGCATGAGCCGATTGGATTGAAGGACAAACCTCACTTATAACAATTTTCAAGGGAAAATCCCCACCGAACCTTGTCTTGTGCTTCTCATTTTTAACAATAACATCAAAATCACATATCTGTCGGGTAACCTCCAAGAGTATGATATGGTCAGTGGGATATCTTGGCAATTTGTATGGAGCAGTGGGACATCCATCAATTCTGATATAGGAGAAGGTAGGGAATTGTATAAACTAGGCTCCATATCTTTTAATCAGCTCCTTGGCTCCATCAGAAATTCTCACATGCTTTGTGTTCTGAAGCAACCTAGTGATATGCATAGTGAATGCATCATTTTCTCTTCTATAATTTGGATTCCCTAGGTGCAGCTCAGGGTACACCTCATAGATGACATCTTGCCCAAATGTTCCTTTTGGACCCAATCCCCTGTATGGATAAAATCTGGCAAGTACATATACCACATAAGATGACATGGTAAATTTCTTATCCTCCAGCACATCTCTCATTTGTCTATCAATCATTGCACTGATAATCCCTGCCCAATGGTAATTGATGCCTTGCTCAATCTTGTTAATAACATGCACCATCCAATTCTCCAATGCCCTAGCACTCTTCAAGCCCACCACCCTGCTCAACAGTGTGATTGCATCATATATATCCTGTCGAAACTTGACCCTGTGTAGCTGTTTAGGCAGCTTGGAGAAATGAGATTTTGGCTTTTCCAGCCAGGATTTGATCATTTGCTAGGCTTTGGTAGGTTCATCCTCATAGTAAGTTCTAGCCAAGTCCATGTCCAAGGCACACACACATGGCAAGTCTGGCATATCAAATGTCTGGGCAATGGAAATTGGATTAAAGTTTGCCAACACTCTCCCATGAGTGCTAACAATCCTCTGAGTATCAAAGTCATAGTGTCAGTCACACTCCAATATTATTTCATAGCATTGAGTTGCAGGAGGAAATCCGGCCACATGAGCTAGTCCGGATTTCACCATTCCCTTGGTCAGGGCTGATAAATCCCTTTGAGCTAACCTTTCTTTGAATTCTTTGTATCTCCGAGCTCCCACATTGGTGTCTGAGATCTCTGACCAAACTGAAGCCACATTACTATCCAGTAATTGATTCTTCACATCCAACCTGACCCTTTCCGCATCTGAAACTAAGGATCCCTCGGTATCTCCCTTGGCCTTTCCTGTCACTGCCTTACTCGATTCAACCTTCAGTCATAAAGGAGCCTCATGAAAATCCAGTTATCATCCATATTTCAATCAAAGGTTAGCCTCAAAACCACATGAAATCATTAAGATAAATCATTAATCATCAATCTTAAAAATCCGGGAAAATGAAATAATCTGAGAAAATCTAGTCGGGGCAGAATTCGGAGAAATCCAACCCAGATGGACTCCTGCTGCCAAGACATCATTCATCAAATGAATCACCAATACAGACAAAAGAGATGTGTGATTATCATGAGATTAATTCATTTAGCAACAAGAAATCATCATCCAACATTTAATTCATTACTTCAACTTCGAAAATCAAAATCAATCAGAACTAGGCAGAAAATCAAAAAAATCTGGACAATTCAGATTTCTGCAAACAGCTTGAAATTTCTGGAACTCGTCATATTCTGGGAAAATGGCAAAATTCGGGAAAATTTGGGTGCACAGAAATTCTGTGGACACTTTATAAACCCGACAATCGTTTGACGCGCAGACCATTAATCGAATGACCATACAAACCCCCCTATCCGAATCCAACGAACATAAACTCAATCCCAATAAACCAAATTTTTATTGCACTCAAATCTAAACCCCCAAAACTCTCAAATGGTGGATCCCTATGGCGAAATAATGATGCCCTAAACTTAACAGCCAAACCTCCACCATGAGAGCTAAAGCGAGTTAGAAATTCAGACACTATACCTCAAAATGATGAAACTAGGGCAAACCAGGATCTCAAGTGTTGCAAATAAGGTCGAGTTGGACACAAGACAAGAGGGTTGCTCCAACTCCACCAAACTCAACAATCCTGGGCAGACATATCAAAACACTAACTTCACAAATTCTACCAGATTACGCGCCAACAAGTCAAGGCCCTAACAAGAACCCCTAGTCACAGGGGAGTACCCGACATTCAATTGATAAACAAAGGGATGCACAACGCAGGTACCAAAACCTGTGGAAAGGTGAATTCAAACCCTAATTCGATAAATATGTGATCATGAAAACAAACAAGGGCCGACCCAAATAACCACCATTCAATAACCTAAAAGATTCAATCAAAGTACAAACAATAGGAGAAGTCAATAATGACTTACCATGGATCAACTTCTGAATGAACCTTGAGCCCGAGGAAGTCACTGCGAATCAGGGAGCCTTAGCGACGAAAATATCAACATAGACGTCCAAGGAATCCACGCGCAAGCAGACCAAATCCACCAACCAAATCTCAAAATGAACAAACTCAAGCGCTAGAGCAAATAGCAAATGAATAATGAAATGAGGGAAAGCCCTAGAAGCCCTTAAATTTGCTCACACTTGCGCCAAAGAGGACGTACCTCAAGCATTAATGGTTGATAAGACATATTGAGAAAATTTGGAAACTCGAGGTCAAAACAGAATTCTGGAAAAATATGAGCTAGCCAGACTATCCTGGTAAGCATAAATTTCACGGACGACGCACCCCTCCAGGACTCCGACGAAGTCCGAGAAAATCCGCGTGACCCCAAAAATCCTGGATTTAACCAGAAACCCGGATTTCAAAAAATCCAACATTGACAGAAGATGGACCAGGACCTGGAAAAATTCGGGTGAGCCGGAAAATCCTGGACCTAGGGCAAAACCCGGACTTCCATTAAAAACCAAGTTTGATCAATTCATCCTTCAGGGTAAGACCAAGGCAAGCAAGACCAACATCCCAAGACCATAAAAGGAAAAATCCAATAAAAACCAAAGGTCTAAGAGACATCCGAAATAGAGGGTCCCTACTCCAAGTGGGGCGTGTGTGCAAAATTGCACAACAGGAGGTACATCATTAGCAAGGATAGTCATCAATTCTTCTAGCACCAATTCACAATCTAGGGGTGATGGTGAAAAGCCGGATAAATCAATTAAATCAAAATCAATATGTGAACAAGACAGCCCATCCACCCCTACTCTTAAAAAAAGAGAAATATCCAAACAAAACCTATGTCAGAAGATTCAGAGAGCATCTTTAAGCGTATTGTTCAAGATAGTACTTTCCCGCCCTTGTTTGAAGAATCTTCTCCTCCTATAGAAAACACATCAATTATTCCTAGTGAGTCTAGAGAGGTTGTTCAAAGTGATAAAGCCGCCAGTCTAATAGAAAAATCTCCAATATGGTTGAGGAAAGTGGTAGAAAAGAAGAGGAAATACACTCCTACAACATCTGTTGGGGCTGGAGTAGATATAGTGACAAAATTACTCCAATCTTCATCAGGGCCCAAGAAAGCCCAGAAAATGTCAAGAATTATGAATGATGTTGTCTCTGGTAATTAGGTGTTAGAAATTTCAAAACCTTTAAAAGATGTAAATGATGATAAGATAACCACATATGATTATAAATTCACACATGTTGACATGGGTCCCCAGATACTTGAAGGTGATGTATATCACACCAGTTACTCAGTCAATGATTTATCCAAGCAGGTAAAAGAAGAAAGGAAAGAAAGGGTAAAATTGCAATCTCAAATTTTGGATTTCAAAAACTTTATCTCTTCCATTGTTTCTCCCTTTTTGTATACTAAGGCTTCTAGTTCCCAAGAAAGAGTTACTGATGAGTCTGCGATGCAGCTGATTAAGAAAAATCTAAATTATTCCAAGGCTGCTAGTGAGTGGATTGAAGAATTGTCTTAGGAAGCTATATTTTTTATTAGTAAATCAGTGACTTCCTACACTGACATTGTTGATAAAAGAAAAGGATTAATAGCAAAACTGCAACAGGTTAGAAATGATCAAACCAAGTTGTATGTAGTTTTGGAAGAAATGAAAGAGTTAATTTCCATGGATTGATTGAAGTTGGTAAATGAACAGATTGTTAGTGATCCAAAGGAATTAGATCCTTCATGGCTTGATTCACTTAAATGGAAACTAAACATATATGATGACCTAGTAAAGGAAATCATAGAAGTGTTGGACAAGTATTTGGATATGTTAGGAGAAATCAAGGGGAACTTTCATGATTTGCAGGTGAAGATAATAGATGATTTTGATGAGAAAATTCTAGACACAAAAGAAATTTGCTGAAATTTTAGAGAAGTAGCACATCCTACTATGATGACTAAAGAATATTTCTCAAAGCTTGGGAGGTTGGAGCTTTATCTCAAAACTTTTAAAGTTGATGCAGAAAGAAGGTCTAACACACTGAACGAGTCTGAAGTTGCTCTCAAAAAATGGAGAACTGGGCTTCAGATCACATTGACACCAAGCAACAGGGAGATTTTTGCAATCATTACCAGGTACAGGGAATATAAAGCCAGAATGAAGATGTAGGAGAATTTGTTGCGACAAGGAGAGAACGAGGATCCAGAAGCTGATGAAGTTGAAGCAGCTAGGAATGATGCATAGTTTATTTTTAGCATTTTCATATACTTTCTTTAAAGTTGGCACTTTTAAGTTAATGACTTATTTTAATTTTCGGTATGGTTACTTTCAAGAAACCGTTACCAAAGACATTGGATATGTTTAAATATTGGTTCGACTGATGTGATTAGGCTCTTTTGAGAAAACTTTGATTTACTCATTAGGGAAAACTCTGTTATTTTGGCTATTATCTGTTATTTTGATATAGAAGACATTGGTGGAGTTTATGCATGCATAATCTTTGAGTTATGGTGTATAGATTTATTCTGTTTATATTGAATGTTTGCTAGTGTGATATCTATTATTGGGATGACAAATATAATTTTTCTATATTGTTGTGGTGTTATTATCTATGAATAAAAAATTTGCAGAGTAAGGGCCTTTCAATCTATGAATAATTTCGGTGATTTGGTAGTTTAAGCTTTTATTGTTTAAGTTGGGCGGACACTAGATGCCTTTATAAGTTATTTATGTTGAACTGTTAGCTTTTGTTAGCTTATAACTTATAAGTTATGGATATTGAACTATTAGCTTATGTTCAAGGAATGGATTAATAATAATCCTTCCAGTTATTTATCAAAGATTGTGTGAATGGAAATGCAATAGGAATTTATAAGTAGTGTGATAAGTATTGTTCTTTAAAAATAATGCAGAATCACATATCAAATTCAATACCATGGAATACAATATAAAAATTTTGGCTTTTCTTAACCTTAGTCGCTAGTCCTCAGAGTTTTATAACCTTGTCGCAGAGTTCTAAATTTTCATAACTTACCGATTCTCTAAATTTTTTTGATGGTTCACTTTGTTGAGTTGCAAGTCTTTCCTGGTCATCTTTCTACTCGATGAGTCAGAGGTTTTAAAACTTCAAAGTTTGTTTCTAAGGTTCACTTTGTTGAAGCAAGAATGGAAAAGAGATAAAGAAAACTTATTATTATAACTAATAACACTATGAAGAAATGATCACTCACCTTTTCTACTCGGTGGGTCAGAGGTTTTGAAAACTACAAAACTTCAGAGTTTGGTTCTAAGGTTCACTTTATTGAAGCAAGAATGGAAAAGACATAACAAAAACTTATTATTATAACTAATAACACTATGAAGAAATGATCACTCACCTTTTAAGTCTACGTTTTTGGATTTCACTGACTTCTGAATGGAGAAGTAGAACCTCAGAACCGAACAAAACGTGTTAGAATAAATGACATTTTCGATTGTATTTATATCAATCCATGATTCCATATCTAGCGAATTCCACGAGATTTTAAATGGTATATTAAATATTTGGTGAATCCCACGTGCTTATACAATGATACGTTGTAATTTTCAAGGCGAAATGTGTCCTCAAATGTAATTATTTTTTAATGTTATTGGAAAAATAGGTCCTCATAAGCAACTATTTATAAATTTTAGTTGGTGAAATGGGTCTTCACAAGCAACTATTTGTAAATTTGAATTGGCGAAATAGGTTGTGATACAATGTTGTTTTAATAGTATTGGTGAATATATAGGTGTTCTATTAAATGCTTTCAGGATTCCAGGAAAAAATATTAGTTGGTCTAATTGAAACATGTAGTTTGACAATGGCGAATTTGTTGCTTAAATATGCCTCATTAAAAAACTCATTGGCGAATGGACATGCATTAGACCTATACTTCGTAAAATCTGGGTGATTTGGACACCGTGTTTGGAGCGAGAATTCGCCAATTGGCGAAGATTCACCACTAACGTTTTCCCTGCCTAACATTCCATCTTCCATCTTCTTGTGAAATAGGGCTTTATCTTTTTTGGATCAATCTCGATAGCTGGCATATCATAACTTGTCATTAATTTCAAATACCGGATACAGTCTGCCCTAATGTCTTTGGCCCAACCAATGTCAAGCTCCACTTTTCAGAGCACCTGCTTCAGTATCTCTTTTATATGATCGAAGTCTAGCCTCCACACATCCACTAGCCAGTGATCGTCCTCTATCAGTGCAAGCTCCTTTTCCCACATTTTTTGAGGCAGTTTGAGGATGGCCTAAATTTTTGGATAGGTGGACCCGTATATCTTTATGAAGTCAGTGTAGAACCTCCTTGTGCCCTCAAGGTATCTTTGTACTTCTAAGAACTTATTTATTGTCCTAACAGCATGATTGATGCCCATGTTTCCAGCATATAGGACCTATTGAAACCAATCCTCTGTAGTCTTAGTCTAGTTCTTTCTTTTCTCTAGCTTGTCGATATTGTCCTTGCATATCAATTGTGGTGTTGTCGAGGTTGTGGTAGGGAGATCTTCCACTAAAAACCATTGTTGAATATAGTCAGTCAAATTAGCCAGTTGTGCTTTTAGTTCTTCCTTAGAGATCTTATCCTTTTGCATCAAATGTACAACTGTGGCAATGGACTCTTGGAGATGATCTATTTTCTATTCTATGGTGGTTGTCCCCAAGTTGATGGTGGAGACATTATATTCTACCCCTTCTTCACCCACAATTGACGTGGCAATTTGCACAGTCCTAGATCCGAAAGAATCCATGGTTAGTTTGGATCTAACTTTAGGCTTCTTTTCTTTCTTGGTGCTAATCTAGGCTCAGGCCAAGATGGCCTCCAATCTTTCTCTTGGATCCATTAGCGTAGGAAACTTCTTCTCCAGTTATTTCTCAAGCCACTTGGGCATACGAGATTCTCCCCTTGGTGATTCATGATCATTCTCTTCTTCATGGGTGTGTTCAATTTCCATCACCTTACTAGCCAGAGTCTCCCGTTTGGTCCTTTCTCCTTCTTCTTCACCTAAATCATGAATGAATATAGTTTCCTTTTGTGGAGACTCAGTGGTTGTATGCTCTTTCGGGCTATCTTCCCCTTTGGAAATTTCCTTTTCTTCTTCTTCTTCTTCATGCCCATGTTCTTTGGGCTACTCTGTTCCTGGGCTTTTGTGGGTTTCAACCTCTTCTTGGGGTTTATCTTTTTCTTTCTTTTCCTCTTCCTCGCATTGAGGTGGCACATCCTCTTGTTCTTTATTTTCTTTCTCTTCTTTCTCTTCTAAGAGAGGCATTTCTTCACTATGTTTGGGGCTTTTGTTGTGCTCCCCAGTTGGAGGTTTAGTATCTTCCTCCATTTTGTCACTTGGTTCTTTTTCTTCCATGGGAGGTAGTCCTTCCACCTCTTCTTCCAAATTCTTTAACTATCGAGCTAATTCCTCCTCAAGATCTACATCAAAGGTCTCCACAATATATTTGGTGTTGGAATCTTCATCATCACTCTCAGAGGATTTTGTTTCATGCACCACTTCATCAATTGGAAGGTGTTGGAACTCGGGATGCTCATGGTAATCATCTGCTTCCTCCTCAATCCCTTTTGTGGCTAACTTCTCTCGTCACTCCAACTCCTCAGATATTTCCATTGTGGCTTTCATTTTTGGTGGTTCAGATGGAGGAGTGGAGGCGAGAATATTGGGAAGAATCTACGTCGAGGAAACCTAAATAGTCAGGTTCATTAGCACCCTAGACAGCTTTGTGGGAACGTTCGGCATATGCCAAGAGAAGGCCTCTGGAAGTGAGAGCGTGAGCATTGGAATTGTTATTGTTGCTAATGGGAGAGATGTCAAAGACATGGAAGTAGAGGAAAGCAGAGAAGTGGTGGCAGAAAAAGATTCAATGGTTACAACCTACATGGAGGGTGGAGAAGAGGCTAGGTGGACTGAGATATCCATCGCAGGCGGAGAAGTTGCAACCATCACCTAAGAAGTAGGTAGAGGGGCAGTAGTATCAGAGGCAACATGTGGAGATTTTGGTTGCTTGGCCTCCATTTCCTCTCCCTCATGGAGTGGATCCTCTTGAATGGTTGGAATTTCCATGAAACCGCCTAATCTCTTGTGTTTCTTGGAAGGTTCTCCTTTTGAAGCCTTTCTCACATATACCTTGGAGTTGGGTTGTTGTTATGCAGCTTCTTTCCTCTTCCTTGACCTGGTGGTTGGAGGAGATGTTGAAGTTTATCCTGATGGGGCAGCAGTTGTCCCACTATTTGTTTCACTTGTTGGCTCATTCTCAAGCCCCTCATAGGTCAAAGTGACCCCTTGCTGCTTCAATTGGGCAATTTTTCCATCAAACCATTCTTTTGTTTTGGCCTCGACGGGCTTGTTAAGAAAATCGAGGTCATCAACCTTTTGCTTGTTCCAACTGATCAGTGGTAGCAACATATTGGCAACTATGTTGTACAGAGGATCCATGATTGTGCTTTCATCTTCTTCCACCTGATCGGGTACCGGGAACAGGTTGACCCTCTTTACGAAATATGTGGTCATCCACATATAGTGCCTCATCTGCACTTCTTTATCATCTTTGAAATTAGCCTAAAATTCCTCAACGCTATGTAGAAGGGCATGTTCAGGTTTGACTACCTTCTCGAGTTTACCATATGGGTCCATCTGTGGCCGAGCAGTGTGGAGTCTCAAATGGTATTCCACTAGTTTTTTTCTGAATTATCGGCACACTGAGAGGTATGGAGTTCGTATAGCCCTTGGCTGAAGGAGAGGGGATAAGTAATCCCCGCCTTATGCTTGTTGCTCAAAAGGGTGTGTGCATGTTATAGCTACCAAGAGAGTTCTAATAGTATTATCTAATCATTGGGATACCGGGGTAGCTTGTATGGTTTTTCTAAAATTCCTTCAACACAGATGTAGGTGAACTTCTGATACTGAATGAATAAGAAGGAAAATTCTTTGAGGAAAGCATTGGCACTGTGGGAGACTCTTCTCTCGAAGTCGACCCCAAGAAATCTGACAATATGACCTGTGAAACTGTCATTGACTCTGCAGTAGTCCCTCTTGAAGTTTTTGAATTGTAGTTGAGGTTGCTTATCGTAGACTTTTAGCTTTCTGCCCGGTTCCTTGTCTGGAGCTCTAAATAGGCCTTTGTATTGCATCTGTTCGGCCAATGAATAGACCAAGTAAGATGTCATGTAAAATCTGGAGGTCTTCTTTACAACCATAAATTGCTCGTGGAAGCAATCATTAATTCTTCCTGCCCAGTAAAACTTGGCTTCTCCACAAATAATCTCCTCTATGAAATATGCTATCCAATCTTGGAAATAGGTTACAGTTGGGAGGCCGATGACTCTACTCAGCAAGGTCACCAAATCATAGTAGTCCTCGTAGAATTCACTACGAAAGAGCTCTTGTGGCACCTTAGTTGTGCTGCCCCTCTTCTCCTTCAACCAGTATTGATTAATAAGTCTTTTACACTTGAGGGGGTCTTGATCCCACATAGCCTTGCCATCATCCATGGTTGGCACTTCCATCTCCCCGAAGGTGGGGCTATGAAAATTGCTTGTTGTTGCCTTAATAGTCATGTCAACCAAGACGTTTTCGTCTATTTCTACTATTGTTCTGGTCTCCTCTTTGTATGCCTCTCTGTAGGCCATAACAAGCTCGAGGGCGATGAGGGCAAGAGGGTAGCCTACAGCTTTGGCCAACCCACTACTTCTGATATTTCTTGCATTCTCTATTTTAGGGCTGATCTGAACCCTTTGCTTGAATTCATCGAGGTAGATACATGTCCAATGTTTGTATCTGTGATATCTTTCCAAGTTGAGGTGACTTTGGAGTTCAAAGGTTCCCCTTGGAACTTATAATTCATCTGATCTTTGTCATCTTTTCCACAAGGTGCCTTTGTTGTCTTCTTTCCTTTATCTTTCTCCACGACCTCTCCCAAAGGTCCTGTACCTGATTCCATATATCCTATAGGAAAAGAAAGGTGAGCATATTCAAGCATGAAAATATGGGAGCATTAGCCAAAACCCTGCAAACAGAGTTAGATTGCATAATTCAACATTTGAGTAATCTAACATATCATCCAGATTGACATTAGCAATTCATAGGAGGGAATTTGAATAATTCGGGCCCCAAGGGTCAAAATTCCATAGGTTGATGGTTGTTTTACAGTTGTTGTAGGAGGGATGGTAGTCAGGGCACGACGGCTCGCCTGTCTTGACCTACCTTCATGTTTGAGCAATTTGAAGGGTCCATTGAGGAGAGTGCCCAATTTTAGCATGCATGTCAAAGTCAATTTGGTGATTGGAGGGAATTTGGAATTCCCTTTGGGAAATAAAAATCAGAAAGGAGCTTTTTTGTTTGAGTCTGTTGTTCAAAACAGCTCTAGCAGGACGTCATTCTGAGGGCGGAGTTTTGATGGGCGGGACCCGGAACTCTGGAGGACGGTGGCATGATTGACTTGTCATTTAGGCACCCCAGGTCAGCATGGTCAGGAAACTACTAGGTGATTGTTGTTGGAAATGATGGACAACACGTGAAGGTCTTATGGGAGCCACCCGAGGAATCGGGTCCAACAAAAATTTTGGCTTCCACGTTCACTTTGTTTTCGTTTGGGGAAGCTCATCGACAAATGGGAGATCGAGTTCCGAGCAGCAGAAGGATGGAGGCAGTTTTCCCTTTCGTAACGGCTGGGACAAGATGGAGTCCCAATGGTGGAGGTCTGCGGGAGGTGACCTACAATGGTTCATTACAATCACCATTTCATTTTTCATTTTGGCGACTATGATTGACTCAGGTCTCGGAGGTCAGAACACTGGATGTTAGTGGCCACAAAGAGTGGCGGGCTTGGCACTATGACCCGAGGATGGAAGTTTGCGAGGCGGGACCCGAAAGCTACTTGGCACTTGGTCAGTAAATGGATTTGATCAGTGAGGATAAGACCAGGGTCTGAAGGGAAAGATGTTATTTATCAAAATTCATGAGATACAACAGTCCTACTGCGGCAGCCCGCAGACAGAGGTCAACCAGGCGGGACCCGATATGGTCATGACTTGAGATTTTGTAAAAGTGAACTCAGGGAAATTTGAGGAGTGGGGCCCGGCCACCAGAAATCTGAGGTTCGAAAGCCATTTGTGAATGACAGATCACAGGTGGCGTCCCGAGGAAGGAATCCTAAGGGGTCAGATCCGAAAGGTTCGTTGGATCTCCGTTTCAGTTTGTGAGTTTTTTCTAAGTTCAAGCAGCGAATGAGACGAGACCTTCCATGATGGCAGGCCTGAAAGGGTCATTTTTCGCTTTAAATTCAACTTCATTTAAAAGGTCATCGGTGATAATGGGAGTTCACAGGCCCGCAAGAGGTGAGAGCCCTGGCTCAATAATAGCGACGGAAAGTACAAGTTTCACGATTGTCATGCAGGTGATTTGTGAAGTTTGCCAAGATTTTACCATGTGGGTTTTGTGCACCTCGTTATGATTTATCCACCTATTAAATCTTCCTTCCTCATACTTAGTGATTTTTCATAGAAATTGAAGAAAACATAGAGCAAGGTGCAAGGTGGTTAACTTACCTCACAAACTTGATGAATGAGGCGAAAGATCAGCAAGCAAATGGCTTGAATCGGCACGGGAACTTGTCGGGCTTGAAGGCGGCGCTGGAAGATGGTTCTCTGATTCATTCTGACAAATTGGCAAATGAAAATAACAGTTCAGACTCAGCTATTTATAGAAAATGCGGCATTAAATGAGGTCATTAAATGCTTGTAGGGTGTGTTGTGTAGTTTTTGCACACACGCCCCACTTGGAGTAGGGACTCTCTTTTCGGATGTCTTCTGGCCTTTGGTTTTATTGGACTTGTCTTTTTAAGGTCTTGACATGTTAGTCTTGCTGGCTTTGATCCTTCCCTGAGGCTTAAATTGGTTAAAATGGTCTTTCAGTGAAAATCCGGGTCTTGACCTGAATCCGGGATTTTCCAGCTCCGGCGGATTTTCCCGGGCTCTGGTTCATTGTCTGGTCGTCGCTGAATTTTCCGAATCTGGGTGTTTGCTTGACTTTGAGATTTTCCAGCTCTGGCGGATTTTCCCGAGCTCTGGTTCATTGTCTGGTCGTTGCTGAATTTTCTGAATCCGGGTGTTTGCTTGACTCCGGGATTTTTCGAGTCTGGCGGATTTTCTCGGACTGCGCTAAAATCCTGAACTTCATTAAAATCCCGGTTTCTGCTATTTCCGCAGAATTCGTGTTCATCCGGATTTTTCGCGTATTTGTGGATTTTCCAAAATTCCGTCTTGGGCTCGGATTTCCGGATTTTTCAGATACGTCTTGTCGCTCATTAATGACCGAGGTACCTTTGCTCAGACGCGCATATGGGTGAATTTAAAACATTTGGAGCATCATTCTCACTTCATTATTCACTTGCTTCCTGCTCTGGCGATTAAGAGTTTTCCATTTGAGCTGTGAAGATTGATCTTGAATCACGTACGTGTGGATTGTTTGGGTGCCGATGTCTGGATTTTCATTGCCTGGGTGTGTTCGTTTTGCAGTCGCTTCTTCGATTTTGGGTATTACCAGCGCTAATCCATGGTAAGTCATCTCTGATCCTTCCCTTTGTTGCGTCTTGATTAAATCTTTCCAATTTGATTGGTAGTCATTCCAGGTCGGCCTTTGCTTGATCATGAGTTTATTTTTATCGAATTAGGGTTGGACTTAAATCCACACCAAGGCTTTGTCGCCCGTGCTTGTGTTTATCCATTCACTGGTGGGTGCGTGAGTATGAACCAATCTGAATAGGACTTTTCCCTTAAGCGTTCCATTCGCCATATTTTATGAAGGTTGGGGTTTCGATTCATCTGCCTGAATTTGCCAAAGGTTTAGTGGGGTTTTCGTTATTTCATGATTCATGTCCAGCCCAACCTGCTCGTACCTTGAGGGATCCTTGCGTGCATTGGTTGATCGCCCAAATGATAGTTTTCCTTGAGAATTTTAGCTTACTCGGACTCTAATGGCAGGGTCTGGTTATTGGACTTAGGGCATCATTGTTTCGCCATGAAGTTTGGTTATTCGGAGGTCTTTTGAGGTCTAGGTCCAAGTGCATTCTGAATTTTGTTGATTAGCATCGATTTTGGGACCATTAGAATCCAGGTAGAAAGGGTTGCATGATCATGTGATTGATGGTTCGCGTGTCGTCGTTCGTCGGGTTTCCGAGGTGTCCGCAGAATTCCTGCGCACCCGGATTTTTCTGATTTCAGCTGATTCCGCGGAGTGTGGCGATTTCCGGAGTTCTTCAAACTATCTGCGGAAATCCGTCCCATCCAGATTTTTCCAGTTTTCCTGTCTGGTTGCACTTCTTTCAATTTTCTGAGGATAGGATTCATGGAGTGAAGGTTAAATGCTAATTTCTTGTGGCCAATGAATGAATTTCATGATTATCTCATAATCTTTTGTGCTAACGATTTATTTGACTGATGATGTTCTGGCAGCAGGAATCCGTCTGGGTCGGATTTCTCCGAAATTCTGCCCCGACTGGATTTTCCCAGTTTACACTGTTTTCCCGAATTCCTTTATTTTTCCAGATTTTCAAAGATTGGAATTTGTGATAGTTTCTAATTGCTTTATATGATTTATGCTAATCTTTTAGTCAGAATATGAATGATAATTGATACTTATGATGATTTCTTGTAAGTGCAGGCTGAATCAAGCAAGGCTGCAGCAGGAAAGTCCAAAGGTGACACGGAGGGGTCATCCATCTCAGAAGCAAAAATATTAAGGATAGATACTAAGAGTCAGTTGCCAGAAAGTAAAATATCTTCTATGTGGTCTGAGGTGTCTGACACCAATGTGGGGCTTGGAGATACGAGGAGTTCAAACAGAGGACAGCTCAAAAGGATCTGTCAGTCTTGAGGCAAGGGATGGTGAAGTCCAGACTGGTGCATGTAGCAGGGTTTCCTCCTGTAATCCAATGCTATGAGTTGATTTTAGAGTGTGCCCGGCAATATGACTTTGACACCCAAAGGGTTGTCAGTACTGAAGGGAGAGTCTTGGCTAATTTCAATCCGGTTTCTACTGCACAAGCCTTTGACATGCCAAATTTGCCTTCTGTGTGTGCTCTGAACATGGACATGGCCAAGACCTATTATGAGAATGAGCCAACCAAAGCTCAACAGATGATCAACTCTTGGTTGGAGAAGCCAAAATCACATTACTCCAAACTGCCCAAGCAGTTGCACAGGGTTAAATTCAGGTCAGACATTTATGATGCCATCACATTCTTGAGCAGGGTGGCAGGATTGAAGACCGCTGGGGTGTTAGAGAGTTGGATGGTCCATGTGATCACCAAAATTGAACAAGGAACCAACTACCACTGGGCAGGACTTATCAGCACCATAATTGATAAGCAATTGAGGGATGTCCTGGAGGCCAAGAGGTTCACCATGTCATCTTATGTGATGTATGTGCTTTCCAGATTCTACCCATACAGGGGCTTGAATCCACTGGGGACATTCGGATAGGACATTGTCTATGAGATTTATCCGGAGTTGCACCTAGGACACAAGAACTACAGAAGAGCCAATGATGCATTTACAATGCATATCACTAGGATGCTCCAAAATGCGGAGCATGTGAGACTGTCAAATGGAGCAAAAGGGTTGATAAAGAATTATGGGGCCTGGTTCATTCAATTTCCCACCTTCACCTACATTAGAATTGATGGATGCCCGGTTGCTCCATATATGTTGCCTCGGTATCCTACTGATCACATTGTGTTATTGGAGATTGTGAGGCAAATATGTGAATTTGATGCCATAGTCAAAAAGGAGAAGCATAAAAAAGGCTTTGGTGGGGATTTTCCTCTTGGAATTGGTGTAGCAGAGGTGTGCCCTTCTATCCAATTAGCACAGGCAATGGGTGATGAGTTGGCAGCATATGGTTTCTCCTTCCACTCTAAGAGAACAAACTTTGATATCAACGGGGAGGCACAGAAGAAGGCTACCAAGGAGTACCGTCATAAAGATGACCTAGAAGACTATTGGTCCAACATTAAGGATGATCTTGAAGCAAGAAAGAAGAGGTATTCTAGGCTCCCTGTTGATGTGATCAGACAGTATAATGTCAAGCTAATCCCGGACCAACTGGAAGACGATGGAAACCTAGTGCAAGATCATGCCTATGAAGCTGTTAAGGATAGGTCAATCGGAGAAATCAACTGGAATGAGGATGAGGTCACGGAGTTGGAGGACCTAATGGCCCCGGTTATGAAATTCACCACTTCTTGGTTGAGGCACAAGGTTTGGGATCTTGAGAGCGAGAAGGTGGCCTATACCTTCAATTTAATGGGAAATCTCAACCCAATGTCTACTTCAGAAGAATCCGGGGATGATGACCCCAAAGGGAAAACCCAAAAGAGCTCACCTTTCAAAATAAAGATCAGAGGCCCTAAGGAAAGTGAGTCGGAACCAAAAAGAAAGCCAAAAGGAAAGAAGAGAAGTCAGGCTTTGAAGATTGGCAGATCCTCTAATGAGGAAGAGTTGGAAAAAGTAGAAGAAGAAAGTGCTCCTCTGCCACTGAAGAAGACAAGAACAACCAGGACTTCAAAGAAGAAGGTCCAGGACACATCCAGGGGTGAGCCTCCTATTGTCGATATAGAGAGTTCAGGAGAGAAGACAAAAGTCTACATGAGAAGATCAAGGACTCCTTCACCTAAGGACACTGTGCAAAAGAGGGATTCTCCTCCAAAGCCACCAGTTGTGGAGCCATCTAAGGCTACTTCTCCTCCACCAAGCGTGCATGGGCAAGAGACTCTTGAGGAACATGAGACTAGCGGAGAAGCAGAGCCATTCAAGGAAGGGGCACTCTTTGGTGAGGCAGCTGAGCTTGAGGCCGAAGAGGTAGAAAAGCATCCTTCTCTAGTGATGTATGAAGATTCTCCAAAAAATGGCAGAGGAAACAGATTGCCTGAGTAGGAGGAGGACATCCCTGTTAGAACCCCATCACCGATGCAGGAAGTGGAGATTGAGGAAGGTGATCAAGGTGAGCAGCTACCTGAAAAGGAAGAGGAGAAAATGCCAGAAGAACAGCAGGAAGAAGCAAGAACAGAGGAAATCCGGGTAGAACCTGTTGTCCCGGATTGGCTTGAAAAGGAGATCACAAGGAAGAAACAGGTAGTGGTTGAAGATACTCCCTTGGATTGGGATGAAATGCTATCCAAGATCGGTAAGGGAAAGAAGAAGAAAGTAGCTAAGGTGGTTTCAAGAATAGAAAGGGATGAAGCAAATAACCGAGTTGTCCACATTGCCACCCCTGCCGCTGATAAGGCTAGAGAAGAGGTCACTGGTGAAGATTATAATGTACAAACTATCAACCTTGGACCGGCATCCATGGAGCAGGACATAGAGGAGTATGAAGGGTCTAGTGCTGTGATCATCCGCAGATTGAGAAAGAAAGCTCAGACCAAGCATGAGTTGAGAAAGGAGAATGAAAGACTTAGGAAATGTTTGGAAGAGGTGATGAAACCTCTGCAGTCCCTTCACCCATCTTCTTCTGCCACTCCTAGTTTCTTGCCCAAGGAAACCATCTCTGAAATTGAAAAAATGAAGGCTTCTGCTCAAGCTGCAATAGATTGGTTGAAGGATGTGCAGGTAAAGGGAGATAATGCAATCAAGGAGATCCTGTCAGTTGGGAAAGATGCAGTTAGGTACAAGGAATTATTGGAGCATGTGCTATCCCAGGACAAGGAATACATTGATCTTCTATTACAGAAATCCAAGGTCATCATGGGATATGGTAGGGATCAATTGTCTACGGATGGGATTCTTCCTTCTTCTAGGTTAAATGAACCTTGGGAGTGGTTTGAGGCTCTACAGATTCGGCATAAGGCCATGAAGAAGATTCAAAAATGAAAGAAACAAATAGATGGTGATCTTACTGGAGTATATGAGGGGTGCATTGCATTCTTTGAAGTCATGACTAGAAGGAGAAAGATTGCTCCTAAATACCTAAGTCTGGAACAGCTAAGAGAGTGGTGGCATGAAGTTTATACCCCGAATTCTGAGAATGTTATAACTGACCACCAGTTAGATGATGCAGCCACATATCTGGCAGTAATGGATAAGTATCAGGCCAACAGAGATGATTGGGATAAGACAGTTAAACAGTCAAAGGAGGAGATTGGCTCCATAGAATGTCGGCTTAGGATATTGCCTTTGCCACCTATCACCGAATTGGATGGAACATTTTTGAGGGTTCAAGGATTGTTGGCCCAGAGCAAGGATAAGGGAGGCGGCAGTTAGTGCCTATTTTGAGATTTGTGCTTCCCTATTATTATAGGGCATGTATTGATCCAGGCTGCATTGGGGACCGTGTCTAGGCTGACCTTGATGATGTATCGGCATTTAATGTGTGCCTTATTTTGAATTCCTAAGGCCGACTTGTTTTGGGAGTTGTTTTATTTTGTAAATGTTTGGCTGGGCCGACATATCTTGTGAATTTGCTATAAAGGGCATTCTTGCCTCATTGTAAGGGGTTAGCTAGAAAGTAATAGAGATAAGTAAGAGCAGAAAGAGCTAAAGTAGTAGTTAGTTTCTTGAAGCAAGTATTGTAAACAGAACAGTGGAATTATTGCAGCATTTTGGTGATCTAATACAATTGAAGACATTGCGGTTTTCCTAGTGCAATCTCTTGTGTTATTTCATCTTGCATGGTTCTTGTTGTTTTATTCTTCAAATTGCTTAAAGATTTAGGGTTTAGTGTTCAGAATTATATTAGTTTTAGTTTGGTGGATGATGTTTATGATTTCATATTTGGAATGTTTGTAGCAATCTCTGGTCTATACTCCCAGTAACTATCTGATTGTAGTAGGCTAGTGAAGTCAACCTGGACCATATATTTACATGTGCTTAAGTTCGATTGTGGATGAATGTCTATGATTTGAAAATCTATATACCTTAGAAGATTGTACCATTCTTGTAAGATTGCATTGTGGGTTAAGCAAGAATTGGTTATTTGAGATTGGTCCATTCTAGATATCTGTCATTTGCATTACTCATTCTAGGAATAGTTTAGATTTCATCATATTCTTGCACCCTTATCTTTTGCTATTTCTTTATTATCTAGTTAGGTTTAGGATTCAAGATCATTATATTGCACAATCTGATAAATTGGAAAGGTACAGTTTGCTTGTAGTAAGGTCCGATTGTGATTACCAGCATTTCACATATTATCTGAGTTTTTTATGCATCGTCATGACCTGACACCCGAGAGACCTTGGGGTAATTTTCAGTACATTATTGTTGAAAATAAACTTTCAAGAGAGATAGGATATTGTATTCTGTCTGAGTTGTTGCTGTGCAGAAAACACCATCAACAGGGTGGACATTGGGTTACTGAACTGCAAATTCAAAAATGACTACGGGAGCACTGGGATCCGACAGTCGGGTGACAGTCGGCTAAAGAACATTTGGAAGTTTGGAAATGAACAGAGGGCCCCAGAGACATCAGGTTCTAGCGGGCGGAAAGCTGGCAAGGGATGGTCATTAGAAACGGTGAAGAGGTGAAAGAATTTTGAGAGGGGCAACCCTGCAGGGTGGGCCCGATGAGGTTCATAGACGCCAACCTTAAAACACTAAGGAAAACAATCTGTGGGATCCCACAAAGACTTGGAACTCAAAAATTTGAGGAGGTGAAAATATGGTCAAATCAAGATGACTTCTCTAAAGCTCATTGACCATTTTGAACACTAAATAGGGGGCATGTAAAATGAAGCGGCAACCAAAAGTGACCCGGCGAGGCGAAGGAAAGAGAGGGTCCCCATTCCGAACAGGGCGTGTGTGTTGTAGGCACAACAAAAATAATGGATCAAACACTTCTGGGAAACCATTTATTCTGCTACCTAGGACCCTGATGACATAGCTTCTATTTTTACCCTATCTTCCTACACTATGACCCTTGACAATACCAATGATGGCTTACCCCTTGTCTACCCACAACTCATAGATTGGGATCAACAAGAATCACCAAGCTTGGACACATTCTAGAATGACGAAGAAATCAATGAGTTCATGGGACTTTGTGAAGGAATACCAAGTGGGGATCATAAGGCTGGCTTTTCCATAGAGCTCAATTATGCAACATACTTTGGTGAGGCTATCCTTTCCTCTAGTTGCAAAAGTGAAAATGAAAAAGGTAAAAATAAAAATAATAGGTCTTCAGGTGGAAACCTCTTTGAGGCACCTGAGGATGGAGGACTAAACAGTATCCCTATAGACCAAGAGAAATCGCCATTGCTTATAGAAGAAATAGAAGAAGTGAACATTGGTACACAAAACAATTTCATAATCATATATAGTTGGCAACATCATTGACCACCAAGGAAAATCCTGAGTTTACAACATTCTTTACAGAAATACAAGTTAAATTTGCATGGCCATATACTGATATGCCCGGATTGGATCCCGAACTTGTTCTGCATCACTTTCCATTGTTACCAAATGCCAAACCATATAAATAGAAGTTAAGAAAAATGTACCCACAGATTGCACTCTTGGTCAAGGTGGAACTAAAGAAACTCTTGGACATTGGATTCATTTGCTCTATTTATTATGCATATTGGATATCAAACCTTGTTCCTATCACCAAACCAAATGGTCAAATTAGAGTTTGCACAGATTTTAGAGATCTCAACAAAGCTTGTCCTAAAGATGATTTTCATTTGCCAAACATTGACATCATAATAGACCTTACTGCTAGATATGAAATGCTATCACTCATGGACAGATTCTTAGGCTACAACCAGATAAGAATTGCTCCTAAAGATCAACCTAAGACAACCATTACATGCGCTTGGGGAACTTTCTGTTGGAATTTCATGCCATTTGGGCTTTAAAATGTTGGAGCTACATATCAAAGAGCTATGATGACAATTTTTCATGATTATATGCACGTAATTATGGAGGATTATGTTGATGACCTTCTCTCAAAGTCTCTAGCATGAAGTGGTCACCTAGCAGTCTTGGACAAGATTATCACACGACTTAAAAAGTATAACCTCAAGCTCAATCCAAAGAAATGTGTTTTTGGGGTCTAATCAGGCAAGCTTCTTGGATATATTGTTTCCCACCAAGGAATAGAATTTGATCCTACCAAAGTAAAATCTATCTTAGACATGCCGCCACCAACCAACATCAGTCAATTAAGGACATTATAGGGAAAACTGCAATCAATCAGTAGGTTCATTTCTTAGCTAGTAGATAAGATCCATCCATTTAAACATCTATTAAGAAAAGGAATTCCCTTCAATTGGATAGAGAATTGTCAAGAAGCATTCGATCATATCAAGAATTAACTATTGTCTCCACTAGTTCTTATGCCTTTGATCGATGGAAGACATCTAATATTGTACGTGATAGCAACTACATCAACATTGGGGGCACTATTAGCACATAATGACAATGATGGCAAGGAAAGAGAAATTTATTATATCAGTCACACTTTAGTTAGATATGAGTTGAACTATATGTTGGATGTTGTGGTTATGTTGCTGATATGTGGTTGTCATTGATGTCAACACTATTAGCATTGATGTATTGAAGGTTGTATATGTTGAGGATATTGAGAAAATTGTTAAAGAAAATGTTGCAGGTTGATAGAGGAACAGTGAAAGTCATGAAGGTGTCTTGATTCGTACGTCAATGATAAACTATTGTGGACTAAAGGGTTTATTGTTGAGAGTATCTAGTTTATCCACTAGAAGTTTCAGAGGTCTGCGTGAAGTTTTGATCATGTTATGAACAGTTGTGTTCTGACAGTTTTTTTATGGTTTTAGTTAGTATTCCTGAGTGAAGTTGATATGATTCTAGTAATTTCAATTGTTGTGGATGTTTCTATGTTGGTTCTTGTTTCTTGTGGATGTTTCTAGATCATTCTCTATCTTCGTCGCATGTCCACGTTGATCGGTGTGTCCGTGGTTGAATATTTTTCTCATATGTGTTCAGGTTTTCATGTTCTTGGCTGACATGGTGGTTGTAACGTGTTGTGGATCCTTGGAGATTAAAATTTGAATGTTTGGAACGCTCAAGGATGTTGTTTTGGGCCACAATATAATATTGGCCAATGATGCTTGATTTGCATTGAAAATTTATTTGTAAATTTGGGCCAACATTACATATATGTTTTATATTTTCATATGTATTTTGGTCGACGAAGTTGTTGATTAAATTCATGTTACAGATATATAAGAGTGGTTGTTTGTTCGAATTGAAAGGTGCTCGGTGTGCTCCTGTGTGTGTATGTGTGAATATCATTCAATTGCAGAGCAAAGTGTGAAGAAGTTTGAGCAAAGTGTGAAGGAGTGTTTTTGTGCTTAATTGATACTGTAATCAGGCTTTTGAAGAAGCTGTTTTCTCAGTTCATACCTTGCGGATCTAATATGTATTTCTCTTTCTTGGGAAATGATCCCTCTTGTATTTGAGCAGTGAGCTCTAGGCAGTGTGCCTGAATGCATTTGCATTCCCATTATTATTCTTATACTTTTAACAAGGTATAATCTTGTGGACTAACATCCACCATGGTTTTTCCCCTAATAGGGTTTCCATGTAAAAAATATTGGTGTTCTATGTGTTTTTGATGTGTTGATTGTTTATGGTCTATTGTTCATGCACCATATCTAAAATTGGGTTAAATTTGAGTTAAAATTGAAATTTTTAAATAATCTGTGACAACTGATTCACCCCCCCCCTCTTAGTTGTCTGTCCTTGTTTTTCCAACAATTGGTATCAGAGAAGGTTCCTCTGAAGAAGTTTAAAAGCTTGAGGTGATCTGTGATGGCATAATATAAGGACAGCCCTAGATTTGATGGAACAAACTACTCACTGTGGAAAACCAGAATGGAATGTCATTTGAGATGTTTAGGTGAACACTTTTGGAAGATTACAAAGAACAAATATACTATTCCTCAGAATGGTCCTTCCACTCCTGATGAGATTAAAGGTGTTGAGAATAATATCAGGGCTATGGAAGCTTTGCTGAGTGCTCTGAAAGATTCGTAAATGACAAATGTGATAGGTCTAAAGATAGCTCATGAGATGTGGATGAAGTT
Organism: Sequoia sempervirens; assembly: GCA_007258455.2. Classification (NCBI taxonomy): domain Eukaryota; kingdom Viridiplantae; phylum Streptophyta; class Pinopsida; order Cupressales; family Cupressaceae; genus Sequoia; species Sequoia sempervirens. The sequence continues at coordinate 668,155,739 of VDFB02058242.1, read as the reverse complement.
GGAAACTTTGTATGAAGGATATGTACTTGTGAAGGTAGCTAAGCTACAGAGTTTGAAAGGAAAGTATGAAAATTTGAAGATGGGTGAAGATGAAAATATTTCTTCTTTTATGCAAAGAGTAAATGAAATTGTGATGGGTATTAGAAGTGATGGTGGTACCTTGGATGAAAAATAAATTGTAGCTAAAGTTCTCATGTCATTGCCTCATTCCTACAAACCAAAAGCTCATGCTATTGAAGAATTCAGATTAGTAACAAATGTGAAAAGGGATATGTTGATTGGTAAACTTGCCACCTTTGAATTAAGTGAATTTGGTGATTCTGCACCTAAGACTGAATCTATGTTTAAGGCTTTTGTATCCGGAAGAAAAATGAAAAGATATGATCCAAGAGAAAGTTCTAGAAAGACATTCAAATATGAGGAAGAGATGAGACAACTTAAAGAAGAAGAAAGAGAGGTTGAAGAGCTAGAAGCATTGATTGTGAAGAAAGAAGGCAGAGGACAAGGTAAGTATAAAGGAAAGTTGCCTATTAAATGTTTCTCTTGTAGTAAAATAGGTCATTTTGCTTCAAGGTGTCCTGAAAGAGTTCCTATATCTAAGCCCTACAAACCTAGATTTCAAAAGAAGTGTTATTTTGCTGAAGAAGGTGTGACTGATGAGAATCTGATAAAGAAAATGGAAATGAAGATGAATGGGTTTTCATTGCTATCAAGGAAAATGGTTTGGTGGCTACTTAATCTGCCAAAGTTGAGAAAGCTCTTGCAGCTTGAATTGAAGAGAAGGATGAGTGGGTTATTGACAGTGGATGCTCACATCATATGACTGGTGATAAAAGCAAATTTGTAAGTCTAGAGAAATATGATGGTGGGGTTGTAATACTTGGAGATAACAATGTTGGTGTGATCTGTGGCAGAGGATCTATTTGTCTTGGTTGTAAACATAACATCGATGATGTCCTTTATGTTGAAGGCTTAAAGCATAACTTGTTGAGTGTCAGAAAAATGGTGGACAAGGGTTATGATCTTCAGTTCAAAGATGGAAGATGCAGGATACTTGGAAGCTCTGGAAATATGATTGCTTTAGGTACAAAGACAAGAGGTAATATTTTTCACCTAAGTGTTGGTAAGGTGAGTTGTTTAATTGCTCAAGTAGATGAAAGTTGGTTATGGCATAGGAGGTTGTGTCATGTGAATTTTGATAACATTTTCAAGGTAAGTTCCATTCAACTAGTAAGAGATCTACCTAAGCTAGTAACATGCTAACACGATATGCAAGGAATGTCAGATGGGTAAACAGACTAGAGTCTCTTTTCAGAGTAAAAAGCATCATTCTAATGGAGTATTGGAGTTGGTGCATACTGATCTATGTGGCCCCTCCATAATCAGAAGTCTACAAGGAGAAAGGTATTTTATGTTGCTTATTGATGATTATTCCAGGATGATATGGGTTGCTTTCTTAAAAGAAAAATGTGAAGCATTAGAGAAGTTCAAAAGTTTCAAAGCTATGGTAGAGAATGAGAAAGGTCTGAAGATTAAATTCCTAAGGTCAGAAAGAGGTGGTGAGTTCACCTCCAGGAAGTTCAATTCCTTTTGTGAAGAGCATGGAATCAAGAGACAATTTTTTGCTCCCTGAACCCCTCAACAAAATGGAGTTGTAGAGAGAAAGAACAGAACAATTTTGGATGCTTCTAGAACAATGATGATTGAAGGAAATGTGCCTCACATCTATTGGAGAGAAGTTGTAAACACTACTATGTACACTTTAAATTGGGTAAATGTTAATGGTATTTCTGGTAAGACTCCTTTTGAGCTATGGTTTGGTTATAAGCCTACTGTTAAATATTTCAAGATTTTTGGAAGCAAAGAGAGATGAGGATATCGGAAAGTTTGATGCAAGGAGCGATGAAGGAATCTTTCTAGGTTACTCTACCAAGAGCAAGGCTTACCAATGCTATAACAAAAGATTAAGAAAAATGGTTGAAAGTGCAAATGTCATAGTTGATGAGGATTCTACTAGATCATCTAGATACTATGGATATGATTCAGATGACCAAAAAGATAGTATAAACAAAGGGAAGAATGCTCAGACACATAATCAAGCTCAAATAATTCTGGTAAATCAAGAAAGTCAAGCAGAGACAAATGGAAGTGAAGAAGAAAGAACAGGAGCACCAGAAGTGTGAGTGAATTCTAAAATTCTGAGGTATGTAAAGCTAAATCATTCTAAAAATCAAATTATAGGAGACAAGAATAAAGGTGTGCAAAACAAAAGAAGGATTGTAGAAGAGTATTGCTTGATTTTCAAGATTGAGCCTAAAAATGTCAATGAAGCTTACAATGATGAATATTGGATGGAATCTATGAAGGAAGAACTGATGCAGATTGAAAGGAATGATACATGGATTCTTGTTCCTAGACCTAAAGATAAAAATGTGATTGGTACTAAATGGGTCTTTCAGAATAAGCTAAATGAACAAGGTGAAGTGATATGAAATAAAGCAAGACTGGTATGTAAAGGGTATTCACAAATGGAAGGTATTGATTTTGAAGAAACCTTTGCCCCTGTTGCCAGAATTGAAGTTGTAAGATTATTTCTTTCTTATGTTGCATATAAGAACTATAAAGTCTATCAAATGGATGTGAAGTCAGCTTTTCTGAATGGTGAGTTAGAAGAATTATATGTTGAATAGCCAGATGGATTTCAACTAACTAACAAGGAAGACATGGTTTGTCGATTAAAGAAACCTCTATATGGACTCAAGCAAGCTCCTAGAGCCTGGTATGCTAGACTGAATAAATACTTACTGAAGCTTGGATTCAATAAAGGTATTGTTGATAGCAACTTGTATTTTAAGTTGGATCATGATAAAGAGTTGATTATTGAAGTCTTTGTTGATGACATTATTTTTGGAGGAGATGATTTATGTATGAAGTTTGTTGATGAAATGAAAAGTGAATTTTAAATGAGTATGATTGGTGAGATGAAGTTCTTTCTAGGATTGCAAGTCACTCAGACAGACAATGGGATTTTCATATCTCAGTCCAAATATGTGAAAGAACTACTAAAGAAGTTTTTCATGGAAGACTCAAAGCATGTCGGTACACCCATGGTAATTAGATGCAAGTTAACATAGAATGATTATTCTCCTAAGGAAAATCATACAATATATAGGTCAATGATTGTCGTATTTCTCTAATTAACTCAGACCAGACCAGACATCATGAATGTTGTATGTATGGTTGCTAGATTTCAGGCTGATCCAAAAGATTCTCATGTGACTGGTGTAAAAAGAATTTTCAGATATCTGAAAGGAACAGTTGATTTTGGGCTTTATTATCCTAAAGATAATGATCTTACTCTAAGTGCATATACTAATTCGAATTGGGCAGGAGATGTAGATGACAGGAAAAGTACTAGTGGTGGTGCTTTCTTCCTAGGGAAGAAGTTGGTGTCTTGGTTGAGTAAAAAGCATAATTTCATTTCCCTATCTATTGTTGAGGAAGAGTATATTGTTGCTTTTGGGTTTGGTATCCTAAAGATGATGATCTTACTTTGAGTGCATATACTGATATGGATTGGGAAGGAGATGTAGATGACATGAAAAGTACTAGTGGTGGTGCTTTCTTCCTAGGGAAGAAGTTGGTGTCTTGGTTGAGTAAAAAGCAAAATTCCATTTCCCTATCTACTGCTAAGGCAGAGTATATTGTTGCTACAAATAATTGTGCTCAAGTGATGTGGATGAAACAGATGTTGAAAGATATCAGAGTAGTATATGATGAACCTATTTCCATATACTATGAATATGTCATGTCCCCGTTTTAGCTGATACTGCTTGTTGACGAGGTTAGCCTATCATTCAATCCTCGTAGGCTGACAGGAGTGTTCAGAGGATCATTTTTGGTAGTTGCTCAGTGTTGGTTAGCTCCAGAATTGTAGTGTGTCAGGTTGGGCCTTCGCAGAATCTTCCAGAAGAGCTTTTTCAGAGAACTTTCTATTTTTAGAAAGTTAGGTCGATGTCGCTATTTGAGGCAGGGCACAATGGATTATTACCGATTTGACCCAGTTCAAGTGATTGATTTGACAGAGAAATAAGGAGTAATTATTGAGTTATTAAATATTTAATAATTTGACTTTATAATAAAGTCACTTTATTGAAATATTTAAATATTTAATTATTTGGCATTAATTATAAAGTATTTAATTATACTTTATAATATATTATTAAAAGGTGACTTAATGAGTATTTATATTCATTAAAAAGGGGACGCCAATAATTTATTATTTCTCCTAAGTCAAAGTGCGAATTAAATCATTAATTTAAATGATTTATTAAAATGGAGTTTGGGTCGAATTTTCTCAAGGAGCAATATATACCTTTCACAGGCAAAATCGAACTATCATGTTATTATTCAATTTTGTCTTGAACTTGCACCTGAGCTTTGGAGTTTGCAAACCCTAGGGTTTCTGGCAGATGAACATTTCTGGAGAACGAGAACTCTTCAGGAATCAGGCAGACTGAGGCTGTGAAATATCAGTTGAAGCTGGCACTTGGTGATTTCATCCAGAGATCACAGTTTGGATTTATTGAGTCAGTTATTCTGAGTTAGCAGAGAATCTTCAACAGAGAAATAAGGCGACTTCATTAGAGGACACTTATCAGAGATCTGGCAACATTTCTTGGAGGCCGTACTTTGCATTTATTGTTGTCAGCCGTACTTTCCTGTACCTTTCCTGGCCGTACTTCCACATCTACAGAGGAACGCCTGTATTCTTCAGTTTCTGGTGTTTGCTCTTTGGGCGGACCACTGGAGATTATTGCATTGGTTTTTGAGCCGGAAGATTCCTCATTAATTCTAGCCGTACTATTCTTTATTGCTGCAGCCGCCATTACAGAAAACCAGGTTTTTTCATCAATAAATTTATTGTAATTCATTTATAGCTCTGTATTCATCATTGTAATTGTTCTGGAATTGAAATAAATGAAACGCCTATCTCTTCTGAACAATTTTAATGCTTTCCAAGCTTGTATGAATTCTTTATGAATTTTTTATCATTTCCTAGAGAAATCGCAACTTTCATTTTTGCCTCTGAAAACTTCAAAAACACAAAAAAATCGAAATTTGCAAAACACAATACAAAAAACAATCAGAGTTGAATCAGAGAACCACGGGGTTCGACAATGTATAGGACAACCAAAGATTCTCAAATGACTAACCTCAGGCTTCATGCCTGTGAAGGCTTCTTCAGGAGTCATATTCTCCAAAATATGATAAGGGCTCTGATTCTGAACATACACTGTAGTTCTAGATGCTTCTACCCAAAGGAAGGTTTGCAAGTCTTGATCATGGATCATAGATTTAGCTGCCTCAACAATGGATCTATTCTTCCTTTCTGCAACACCATTTTGTTGTGGATTGTAAGGGACACAAAACTCCCTCTTAATCCCTACCTCGATACAAAAGTTACAGAAGCCTCCAAAGATGTATTCTCCTCCGTTATCAGATCTTAGAACTTTGATCCTCTTCCCAGATAAATTTTCTACTTGAGCCTTAAACTCTTTGAATTTCTCAAGTACTTCTTCAGATTCCTTAGTCTTTAAGAAATAAATCCAAGTCTTTCTAGAGCAGTCATCAATGAAAATTACATAATACCAAAAACCACTCAAGGATGCAATAGACATTGGACCACACAAATCAGAATGAACAAGATCTAGAATACATTTTGATCTACTTTCACTACTATGAAAAGGACCTTTAGTATTCTTACCCAATGCGCATCCTCGGCAAGTACCATCATGCTCCTAACTGAGTCTTGGAAGGCCAATGACCATCTTGACCATGAATGGAAGAGCTCTGAAATGGAGGTGAGCAATTCTTCTATGCCAAAGCTCACTTGAATTGGTGGAATCATGCAACAATGTCTGCATTGGACGAATGGAAAGTCTATAAAGACTCTCTTGCCGAACACCAATCACTTGGGCTGTCTTGATGCTAGAGTTCTTCGGCCAAGCAAGAACTTTTCCTTCAGAAAATGCAACTTGATATCCTTTGTCCTCCAAAGCTGAAATTGATACAAGGTTCCTCTTGATACCTAGTACGAACAACACATCGCTCAAATGAAGAGAGATACCGAAATCTAGGTGACGAGAGGAGGCTCCAGCACCTTTCACTAAATAGCATGCATCATCTCCAATTATTACTTGAATGTTGGTATCTCTCTCCACCAAATCTGAAAGATGCTCTCTAAATCTGGTAATGTGTTGAGAAGCACCACTATCAATCAACCATGTGCTGCTATCGGTTGGAGCATTGCTTGATAGAGCTGAGATAAATAGAAATCCGCTTGAATTATCTCTTGAGTCCTTCTGAGGAGAGACATCACCCACATCCGCAGTAGAGGCATGTTGCTTTGGTCTTGCTACGCAATCTCTCGCATAGTGACCAAACTTGTCACATTTGAAGCACTGTATATGTGAGAGATCCTTCTTCTTCTTAGATTCGGGAGCAGCATCCGATCTTTTGTCTCTATTCCTCTTGAAATTGCCTTTCCTTCCTTCTCTTCCTTTCCTCCTCGATGTTTGAGGAGCAAGTACATGATTGTCTTCATTGTTAGAACTTCGTCCATTACCTCTTGTTGCCAATCTTGATTCCTCTTGAATACAATCTGCTCTAAGGCAATCAAACTTTGGTAGCTTTGATCTTCCTCCACTAATACTTTGGATAAATGGCTCCCAAGATTGAGGAAGACCGTTAAGTGCCAACATGACTAAGTCTTTATCATCAACCATATTACCAATGGCACAAAGCTGATCTCTCAACTCGGTGATCTTCATGAAGAAGGAGATGACTAAATCTCCTTTCGCCATCTTGATGTGATAAAGCTATTGCCTCAATTGAAGAGCTTTACTTGTATTATTGATCTCATAAAGTCCCTCCAAGGTCTTGAACATCTCTCTAGCTGTCTTCAACTTGGAGATAATAGGCACAAGGTGATCCTTCACAGAATCAATCAATATCTTTTTGGCCTTTGTGCCATTCTTCCTCCATTGTGTTTGCTCAATCTCATCGGAAGGTTCGGGTACCTCTTTCTCCATGAACTCGAGAATGTCATTTTCTTCCAATGCAATCAGAACTCTAAACTTCCAAGAGGTGAAGATAGAGGCACCATCGAGTCTATCTTCAACCTTAAGACCGTTCACCATTTTCGTAGTTAAGATAGACACACAAAGTGTAAAGTGCCCTGGCTATGGTGTATAAGTTTTTGCCGATATTCTGTTTGAATGACTAGTTTTTTTTAATGGCTAGTTTGTTGATTGCACGTTTCAGACATGACAATTACAGTACTTGCATATAATGAAGATAGCTACTGCTGAAAGCAATTAAAGGAGACACACTAATACATGCATAGATGTTTGAGATTGTATTCTTCATTAGCAGCAATAATAACAGTGCCCTAGCAAACCACATCACAGACTCATTCCCAGCAATAATATTTTCAGAAATGTTACCATACTGTAACAGCCATATGCAACACTATTTTTCTGATATTACAATCTTACAAAACACAACAGCAGTATCACATTCTTGTTGACAATATATAATACTTTCCCTAAGCGTAGGAAAGCATAAACAAGCTGAGAATACACAAGAAATGCAGGGAATATCCAGACCTGAGTTAGATGTTTGAAATCAAATTGCACATTGAAGAAAACATCCTATTAATAACCCAGATTTACTGGCAGCAACTGGAAATCTTCCTTTGATATTCGAATCTCCTGGTGGTTGTTGTATTCAGCCCTGTTCTTACCCAACACCACCTCTTACAGCTGCCTATAATATCCACAGTTCAGAAAAAGGGCAGAAAATGAAGCGCTTCTCCTCCTACCAAACTCGTCTTTCTCCTATATGCTCGATTCCTTCAATAAACCACCCAGAATTGTTGCCTTTTGCCAATAATAAACTCGTCTAGGGATTCCTTAGTGTAAGGCGCCTCCAAACTAACTGATAACAGCTTCCATGCGATTCTAGGAGAATGCAAAAACTCATAAATCAAAACTCACGAAAATCAAAAGGGTATTCTGTTTTCCTTTCCTCCAGCGGGTTCCAAATTCATCTGCACAAGGTAACCTATAAACAGCTCGAATTTCTGCTAGGGCTGATATCACACAGCCGAAACAGAAGCAAGGGTTCCAAAACCCACGACCATGAAAGCTCGCTCATATGAAAAATATGTTCTTCAAAAGTGCCTTCAAAATGAGCTTTTCCCAAAATATAACCAAGATGCCCAACAAATGACTTTTTTTCTCATTTTAATCTTTTCCATTCAAAACATAAAGTGACATTTAATAAAGTCATTTCTCCAAATATTTCTCTAAGTCACTTTTGCACCAAATAAAGTGACTTTATAAAGTCCACTTAAAATAAATATTTCAATACATGACTTTTTGAACCCCTTTGCATAGTCACTTATAAAAGATTTAATTAATTATTTGGCATCACCTTTGAAGCTAAATTTGAAATTAGGCAATACACAAATAATTAAATAAATGATTCCCTAATAATGGCATTAGCCTTCGGGAAGGAAAAGGCTAAGCGACAATCCCGAAGGGCTACTGAGAAGGGGACATTACACAAAGATGAGAATAATCGAGAAAGATAATGCTGCTTATATAAATCTGATCACGATCTTGCTTAAACCCGCTTTGATACCATGTTAGTTTTAGGATCAGAAATTAAATAAGCAGATATACAATAATTTAAACAATTTGACACAGCATATACCCTAGGAAAACCCTCCAACTTGAGGGAGAAAAACCCAGCAACAATATATCACTTATATATTGAATAATGAACAGCAATTCGCTTTACAATGAGGCCAATCACAAGGCCGAATTACCAACACCACACTTGATGCAAACTCAAGATAAATTATATCGAACTCCTTTGAGTGATAATATCGACCTTCATGAAGAATGACTTCGATCTCTATGAAGAATAATGAACTCCAATATCGAATTTTGGTGTAGATGAATTTCGCACTTGTCTGAATGGATAGAATGAATGATAGTGAATGAATGAGCAGCACCTCCTTAAATACAATCAATGGGAGATCTCCAAACAAACGTGACTCTTCAAGAAGTAAAGTCGGCCTCCAATGAAAGGTTGTGTCTCACACAAAAGGTGGCAGATATTAGAATAAAGTCGGCCACAATAAATATTATTTAATATTCAAGTGAAGCGCCTCTTCACAAAATCGTTATTAATAAATAAATAGCCAACGGCTATATGCATCATCTACAATGAAAGGACAATTGCTAAGATCATATGAAGCATTTTGTTTTATAGAGCTGATTAGGGAGACTTGGAGGTTTCTTAATAAGAACATCTTGCAATTTGATAATTGTTGGTTCATCTTGCATACTACACCTTGGAGTTTGTTAGTAAGGGAAAACATATCTGTTATGGAAGTGATGGTATGGATTAGAAAATGGGACAGCAATATTTTGACATCACATGAGCATGAATCCAAGATAGATGGTTGTGAAAAGAAATGCAGCATGGTAGACATTCATGAAAAGATAGATAAGCATGAGGTGATGGTGGGAACTTCTCCTTGCCTACAATCTGAATTTATACCAGCAGAGGGAAAAGAACATGAACCAACCGATATGTTGATGCCTCACCCTTATGATGTTGATACTTTGATTGAATATAAGGATGTCATAGCTTCAATACTTGATATGCTACAAGATTGGGCTGCCAAGTGTATGCAAATGTGCTCTTGCATTAAAGATTTCCAAAGTAATAAAGGAAAAGGTACAATCAGTCCTGAATCTCTAGTTTGGGACAGCAGCATTATACTTTTTCATTTACATGAACTTACAACCCCTATTCATGGAGTAATTGGTGACAATGAGCTTCCCAATGATAGCCTACCTGACACATTGGTTAAACATGACTACATTGATGAAGGTTTGGTAAAAAAAGAGGTTTGCATTGTGATGATTTTGAGGGCTTTGATGTGACTATAGCAAGTGGACTTACTATTATTTGCAAGAAGAAAGTGAGTAAGCTTAGCATTATCTTTGGTGAGTATACTCTTTGTGATGACTTTTATGTACTTGATTTGAAGGACAATGAAGTTCTACTTGGTATGCAATGGCTACATTCTTTACAAAGGGTCATCCCAAATTTACAAGAAATTGAGTTGAGTTTCATACATGATGGGAAACACATTATTATGAAAGCTCTCAAATATACTTTGCTTCATCAAATAGCAGCCAAATCAATGATAGCTTTGGGTCTTGATTTGTTTCATGAAGGTATACATAATGCATGTGAAGAGAATTGTATTGAACCAACACTTGATAGGTATGTTGAAAGGGATGACAAGTTTATGGATTGGCATGACATTATACCCGATTTGTTTAAGGACGATAGCTATAGGGTTCTGCTTTCTCGTGAGATAAGCATGCTAATGCCTTGGGAGGACAGTTATTTGTGGTCTACTAATGGTGACATACAAAATGGGAGTGTTGGATATGGTAATTTTGGCAAGACATGGGGCACTACACAATCTGATTTGGTATATCAAACTTTTGAAGGTGTGGAAGAGACACAAAAGAAGTATAATATTTGGCCAAGAAAAACAGCGTCTAGAGATGGTAAAAAAGAATGAGGCTAGCAACTTTGTGCGCTCATCCTGGGCCAGCCATTGATGTTGTGCATAAGTATGGTTATGATGATGAAGGTAACTCAGTTTTGCATGAGGTATTAGTTCCATTTGGTAAACTAAACCAGCCTACTCATGAATTTGTTGGTGCCTTCTTATGGGGGTACATGGATGATTCGATAGTTTATCCTACATTGGTTCCTTTTGTTAGGCTGGGTCAAACCATTAAGTTGACACCATTTTGTATTGATGAGAATTCCATAAGAGGGTGTGTGGATTATTTGCTAGACTATTCTCTATGGTTTGTTCATACCTCTTCATTGCTAGATATTGAAATGTGTGACTTCAGTCTTGGTACAGCAATTCTGGGAACAATTTATGATGATGGAAATGACGATGTATTAGTTTCATACTCTTGGACCGGCACAAATCATAAATACATATTGCATACTGTTGTTCTTTTCCATGATAGCGAGATGAGAAGGATGGATGGCAACTACAAAAAAGATATCAATTGGATAGGCCAAAGTGAGAAAAGACAAAAAGGAATAACGTATGGTATTTCTTATCCATATTTGCGCTCTTTCAAAGAGGTTTTAGAGTTGATAAGAACAGACCACTTACAGATGGGTAGAGTTAGAGGCATGGCTATCCAATTGGTGAGGAAACAAGGATGGAAGATTGCTGATCCTTGTCTACTTTTGTGTAGGCACAATCACTCTTTGCATAATTCAGAAAATCAGTCTTGTATAGCAGCTACTCCGAAGGTACAAGATGGCAAGGTAAGTGGTGTAGGAGTTGAACAAGTTGAGGAAGGGATTGAAGAATCATACAATGAGGAACCTTGCAGCCTTGTGACACTTAGTGTTGAAGACTTCTTTGAACCACTTCCAACCTTAATCATTCAGGAAGCTGATGAGACATGTCACTTGGATGATATAATGGGGACTTCAAAATTTTCAGTTGATGATTTTGCGGATAACACTCACAGTGGAGCAGCCACTCAAAAGTTGCCTTGGATGGGTGTCGAAGGCATCTCTTTGGTTATGTCACTGATTTATTATAATATGGCAGCCTCCTATTTGTTGATTGGTGACTTCATCCCCATTAATCTATTATGGGATAGTAGTTGTCCTACTTGGAAGCATGTAATGAGCCTAGCCCAAGCTAACTCAAAAACTCTTCTTTGCTGCCCTTGAAATTTTGTCAAACAATTGGTGTGCAAGCTGATATAGGCTGATAAGAACTTTTGATTGATTTGTTTTGACTTCCTTGTTACCAATGATGTTTTTTTAAATGTCTCCAATGGTATCGATGATTTTCAATGACAACTATGAATGTTTCTAAAAGATGAAATGCAATTGTTTTGATGTACTATTGATGCATATAGATGACTGAAACTACTTGCAATATGCAGCTACAGCAACTAGAAATTATGACAAACACTTTGGATGCAACCTAAGATGGCATTTATGTACTTACAACCAAGTAATATTAATACAAACACTTGGTATGCAATATTATAACATTATTTATGCCAAAAAGAGAACCTACAGCCAAGAGACATTTTGTCAAACACTTGGCATGCATACTATTAAGCTGAGTACAAAGATATTTAAATGCTCAAATAATAACTATAATTGATCAACTACTTATTTCTCCTTGATTGCAAATGATTGTCCAATACAATGCTTGTACAAAAAGGCCAAGACTCTTGGCAATTACAATGATATTGAAAAATGATAATTGCTGATATAAATGTTCACCTACAGCTGCAAACTAACTTATCCAATATGCAATGCTATCATGATTAATGGATAGAGGAACCTAGTAGAAAGATGACGCCTTGGATAAAGGTTGATGAAGACATCAAATTCCAAACAAAAGTGCACTCCTCAAGCCAAATTGAATCACTTAACTAGCCGCCCCTGTTTTCTGGTCTGAGGATAGAAAACAAATAATTTCAAACTCTTTGCAACCTCTAATCACCTCTAAAGAAGTCACCTATGCCTCCCATGTCATGCGCCTCCTTTACTTTGCAAAATCGAACCACATCAAGACTCCCTCAAGCAAAATCGTGGCTCTCCATTAAGTTTGAAAATTCTGATTTGACTCCAATACAGGCCGACCTCCTATGTCCTCCAATATGTCAAAATTTGAAGAAAGATATTGATAACAAAATTATCTCCAACCATGCACCAAATCGACTCTTGCAAAATTGGCCCTTGGCCACTAAATTTTCCCAATGAGAAGTCTGAAGTAACTCCTCCAACAGCCACAATAATTCAGATGATATTTCACACCCTCAAAATTGCCATCAATAGGAAGTTTTCGTTTCCTATGATCAAGAAGAAATCTGCAAAAACCCTTGGCTCCACAAGATGGATTGTCAAATATCAATTTCAAATCTGGATGTCTAGAAGCTTAGGCAACCCCTCTATTTATTCTTTTTCTCCAATTCTTCAAGAAGCTTCTAGAATAAAATATTATTTTATTATTTAAGTGACTTTTTGATATATTTTAAATTCAAGTCACTTTATTAAATTAACTAAATATAAGGTCACCTTATAATATTGATTTATTTGATAACCTTATAAATAATTAACTTAATAGCACTTTTAATTTAATTAAAATAACTACTTAGTCATCCTCACGAAAAATCATTATTTTGGACAACTTAATTAATTAAATTAATTAAATCGAACTACCTCCAAAATGGGGACATTACAAAGCATATCCATGAGGTCAACAGGGAGTATGACATGGGTTTTTTTGACACATATGCTGACACCTATGACTTCGTTCTATCTTCAAACCTAAGTTACGACAACATTTGGGGGCCTGATGAGTTGTTCCATGTGCATATGGAAGTTGATTTTCACGTCCTTTTGATGGTCTACTCATACAGATGGGTGGTATGTGATGCTTGTATTATGATAGATACCTATAGTTGGATGGGTAGGATGATTTGGGATCCAAGTATTGACATGGATGATGCATTGGTACTCAATAATCGTGGTGAGTTGCTTCAGGAGGTATGGTTATATGGCATGTATATCAAAGTGGAGCAGAGGACTGGCATGCGATTGCTTGAGGACAAGCAATCCTGGGAAGGGAGGACTGTAATGTCCCTTCCTTAGGCAACTCAGGCCTTAGCGGAGGTTGGCCTACTATTGGGGTTCCCGTAGGTCAGCGGCATGGTTATGGGACCCAACCGAGGGCTGTTGAGTTTAGCTGGGAGCCTCACGAGTCTATCAATTTGGATTTCAGTTGATGAATCCAAAGATAAAGTGAAAATATTAAGGTTGCCTTAATGGAAGAAAAGTGAAGAGTAACTAAAAATCATAAGGTGAATAGTGAAAAGTGCCCCCCATCCTAGCAACTTAGGTTGTTTTTAAAAAGTGGCCTTTCTTTTGATGAGAAAAGACCCTCAAGAGGAATATTTTATTGCTTTTTATTAAAAAAAAAAGCTCATGGAGGTTATAAAGCAAAGTGTTGGCTCTTTTTTGGGCATTCTACTCTCATTTTTACAAAACACTTTGCAAGTTTGAGCTCTGGAGAAGGGTTTCAGCATTGCTTCAGCCTTCTGGGAACGAAAACTCTCAAAGGCTATCATGAATTGGACGAGAACCCAGTTCACCTTTGAGGAGGGCCTACCTTGAGTCTTCATTTGGGCTTCATTGGAGGAGTTTCAAGTAGTTATTTTTCACATCTGAGTTTGCAGCAGTGTTATATCATCACACTTCTTCAGATCAGAGGCTGCCATTGATAGACTGAACCTCTCCCAGGCCAATACTATCACATATTTGCATTCTATTTGCTGGCAGCAGGCAGCTAGGGTTTTGGAGGTCAGATTTGTCAATTTGGAGAGCAGATTTATGGATTTTGGTGACTGATTTTGCTAGTTGTTCCATCCTCAAGGGCAGTCGTACCATCTATGTTGTTGCTAGGGTTTGGACAAAATATTGGAGGAGCATATCTGACTTGTAATCCTATATTTCATTGGAATTTCATCAATAAAATTCAATTGCAAGTTAGCATTGGACTCTGGGTATGACTAGTTGATCAATGGTGTTTCTAAATTTTTAATTTTACAATTTTATGCATGGCTGTTTGAAATCAGAAAAATTAGAAGTTTATTTCAGTTTAATTCCTTTGTATCTCAAGAGCAAATTGCATTCACATTTGGTAAAACTCAAAAGTCAAACAAAAAATCAGAAAAAACGCAAAGACAAAACAAAAACAAAAACCTACCTATTCGCTGGTCCAAGACTTTGAAAAGACAAAACTCAGAAACTTAGATCAGATTTGGGTTGGGAATCTTTCAAAAACAAAGCAAGGTCTTTATGAATGGTTAGTTCTTCCATTTGGTTTGTGTCACACACCATTGAATTTCATGAGGTTAATGAATGATGTATTAAAGGATTTCACAGATACATGTGTAATTGTATATCTAGATAATAGCCTAATTTTTAGTGCAAAATGGGAAGAACATCTCATCCATATTAAGCAAGTCTTGCAAGTCTTAAAGGGGAAAGAACTACTATGTAATATGAAAAGTGTGAGTTTAGCAAGGGAGTCATTGGTATATCTAGGACATGTCAATGGAGGAGAGAGTTGAGAAAGTGATCCTAGAAGATAGTGTTGTGACCTTTTACACATCGCCCCATTCAAGATGGGGACCCTAATTTTACTTTCGGATTTCAGCTCTTTTGGCAGGTTTCTTCTCTCTCTCTCGCTCTGTCTGCTTTTGGTGTCCAGATCTTTTTAGCAGGGGTTGTGTCCGGGTCATTGGGCTTAAGCATAAAATATTGGCCAAGTCTGAAATTAGGGGTTTTGAACATTTACACGGGTCAATTCAAAGGTCCAAGTGGAGTCGATAAATTGAAAATTAAACTTAACGTTGTTATCAGCAGGCATCCAGCAGGCTTCCAGCCAAATTTCATCAAATTTCGAGATACTTACTATTTTTAGTAAGTCTGCAATTCCAGGCAATTTGTCAGCATTTTTGAGATTCCGATCATCACACAGCATTCCGGTATATCGGACTACTTGCGCACCAAATTTGGTAACCCGGACAACTTACTATTTTTTAGCGGTCAGGCTTCCGATACAATTTGGTCAGAATCGCAGGTTTTCTTTACATGTCACGGATATTCCATACGGGTTTTCAAGACCTTCCGCGATGATATAACATACAAGTCAAAGCTGACCGCTTTGGGGTTGTTGCTTCAAAGGCTATTTTAGGGTTTTCGAGAGTTTCTTTTGCATCGGGTGATTCGATGGTTTTTCGAAACCGGCGATGGTGTGACAATACAATTGGAGATTCTCACTCGATGGAACTTTATTTTTGAGAATTGTGTCGGCATTTACTTCCAATGATTAAATTCGCGAAAGTGATCTGCGATTAATAAAGTAAGCCTTGGTGGCAGAATCACAATCGCATACAATGCAGTGAGTTCCAACTTGAACTAAAAAATAGGCATCAAAAGTCAAAATCTTAATCCGGTGTAAACCACCTCGATCCGTTCTTGAGCTATCTGGCGGGTAATTTTAGAATTCAACCGGAGCACTTACTATATAGTAAGTCAAATTGGGCTTATGCTAAATAGTATTGATTGCATGCATGATGTCGTGATGGAGTCGCGTGGTGAGGCGGTTCATTCCGAAATTTCAACTCGACCGGTTTGGGGAGCTATCGAGAAACATGAGCTTACTATTTATAGTAAGCCACCTTCAGAAACAGGCTATAAATAGCAGGGTGACTAAAAGTGGCAGTGCCGACAAGTTGATAAAGTTGTGAAGAAGCTATGTTTAAAATTTCAAGTTGATCCGAGATTCAGAGGCGCAAATTCAGAGAACTTACTATAAATAGCAGGGCACGATACTAGCGAAGGATGATGAAAATTTGCCTAAGTCTGGAACTTCATCCAGCAGGCCTGGAAAAATGCGCCCATCTCAGCTAAAGAGGCATAAAAATTTCTAAGTGTGAGTTCATCCTGCTTAGGGGTCAAAATGCGCCCAAGGCAAGAAGTCAAAGAAAGTCAAAGATGTTTATCCTGCAGCAGGGGCAAAATGCGCCCAAGATGAAAGCTCAGAAGGTTGAAAATTTTTCTAAGTAAAGGAAATCCGCCACCCCCTCCTAAATGCGCCCAAGATTGCAAGCTTATCCTTCACAGGAGGTGAAATGCGCCCAAGGTTGTAGGTGGTCAAAGCAAGGTCAACGTTTTTATCCTCCTCACCCTCTAAAATGCGCCCAAATACATGCATGTGAAGACGAAATTTGGAAGCTGAAGGGTCACTCCAAGGCGTTTGAAAGTTTCATCCCCCTCCACATCAAAAATGCGCTCAAGATGGAAGAAAGTCAACAAGGTCAAAGAATCTCGTCCTCCTCCATAGGCAAAATGCGCCCAAACTTGTGCATGTCAAGACGAAAAAGGGAAGTTGAAAGGTCACAGGGGACGTGGTGGCAAGTCTATCCTCCTCCTACATAGAAATGCGCCCATGTTTGGATGTGAAAGGTGAATGAAGGTGGTAATTGAGGTAAAGAATATTACCAACGCATGGTGAAAGGTGTAAATGCTAGGCGCTCAAGGTGTTAGAGAATTTTTCAAGGGCGTTGAAATATTTCAAGGTGTGTGGCGTGATTTTTTCCCTCATGTGTGTGCTAGGCGCCTAAAGCCTGAAGGATGGAAATATTTCTAAGGCGTGGTGTGTGTTAAAAAACGTTTGAAGGGACTCATAAGGTGTTAAAATATTTTCTAAAGCATATGCTAGGCATGATTTTCTTCAAGTATGATACGCCCAAGGTGGTGAAGGATGGAAATATTCCTAAGACGTGGAATTTAAAATTTTCTAAGGCGTTAGAAATTTTAATAAAATTGCCTTTCAAGTGTGAAGTGTGAAGTGTGAGGTGTGAAGTGAGAAGTAAGGCGTGCCTGACGAATAAATTTTTTTCTAAGTGAAGATGATACTTCAAAAACTTTCTAAGGCAAAGTTCTCAAAATACAAGATGATTTTTTAAATTTTCTAAGGCAAATTATTTTCCCTTGGAAAATACGCCTTGAGATCAGGTGGTGAAATTTCTCTGTGAGGCAAGGACAACTTTTCTCAGTGATGGAGTCAGAAATGCAAGATGAATTCAAGTTCTTCAGTTTGGAGCAACACAGGATGATCACAGGCGAAGAATCAATTTAAAATGGTGAAAATAATATTTTCTAAGGCTCAAAATTGAAAAATTAAATGAACCCGTTCGTTGGGTACCCATGGATTCGAGACATTCTAAAGAAAATTTGCTTCTAGGTACTGAACATTTGCGATGATGAATGGATTTCCAAGTCTTCTGAGCTTCGCCGACACCTTTTCAGTGAGGAATTTAATCAGTGATCGAATTGTGAATTTTCCTAAGGGAGAATTTTAAATTTTCTAAGGCAAATATGAATAAAATGTGTTTTCAAAGTGAATTTTCTTCAAATGATGAGTTTCAAGAGAAATTGCCTAGATAATTTTGATTAAATTCTTCAAGGATGGATTTTTTCAGAGCAGAAGAGAGTTAAAATTCAAATTCCAGTAACAAAGCTCCGGCTGGTGAGTAAAAAAATGATGAATTAAATTAAATTTTCGAAAGCAAAATCCAAAACGCCAGTCAAAGTCAAGTTTCTAGAAGAATAATATTCCTGACGACTAGAGACAAGTGTCAGAAACACCAGAGAGGAAAAAATTCGAATTCTTGAAGTGGAGTAGTGGAGTTTAATGGCACTGGCTAAAATTAACTTCTTCTAGAATTCGAGTTTTGGCTATAAAATGAAGATGTTTTTCACTTGTTTTCACAGCTGAAGAAGGCGAACTTGCTCTAAGAGTGAAGTGTTGCAGTGAACTGTTGCTTGAAGAGTTTGAAATCTGAATGTTGCTGAGTTGAGGAAGGACGCCTTAAGTTGCTGAGGCTTGAGGGAATTTGAATTTTGCTGAGAAGTTGAGTTTGCTGAAGGGGCGCACTTGAGAGTTGATTAAATTTGCAGTTAAGGGAGGTACGCCTTAAGTTGCTGAGAAGTATTTGCTAAAGTCAAAGAGTGCTCCCTTGCTGGTTGGAAAAGGTACGCCCTTGCTGATTAGAGAAATTGCTAAAAGCTTGAAAGAGGTACGACTTTGCTGGTGACTGAAATTTGATTGAGCTTAGTTGAGGTTGCCTGTGTTGAAAGAGGGACGCCTTGGGGTGAAGTAAGTTGAATCGTTGAGAACTTTAAAAGTACGAACTTGCTAGTTTGTTGTTTGCTGATTGCTGATACGAAGTCATAGAAGTTGAAGTTGCTGATTGCTGATTGTGAAGTAGAGTCATCAAGGTCCACTTAGAAATCTGTTCTAAGTGTTGGAATTCGAATTTATTCAAGAGAAGAAGCTGAGGTTTGCAAACACGAAAGTTATTGCAGCTTCCAGAAGTTGACTGCAGCCCCTATCATGCCTTATTTTATTAAAATTAATTGCTGATGAATGGTTGTTATGTTGCAGATGGCTGAAGCGAGGACAACCGGAAAGGACAATGGTGCCTCAAGACAAGCTATGATCAAGAAGCTGAGCAGGACGTTCATGCCAGAGTCGAAGTTTATTTCAAAGTTGGGCAAGTTGACAGACACTAACCTGGGCTCTGTCAACCTGGAGACCTTCAAGAACAGGCTGTTTGGAATTGGAAGTCATCGGGCTTCAGCTACTTCGCACAACATCGTCCGAAGTGGGCTATATGCAGCTGCTGGTTTTCCGCCAGCTATTCAGTGTTCGGAGCTGATAATGGAGTGCGCTAACTGCTACGAAAAGGAACACCGGTCTATCATGTCACCAGATGGCCTAGTGCTTGCCAATCTTACTCCGGCAGCCATTGGTGAAGCTTTCGAGATCCCGGTGCACAGGAATATGATTTACAAGTCCAGGGAGCGAGCGGAACGGATGTATGCTTTTGCTTTCGAGAGATGCATGGATACAATTAATACCCACTGGATGAGCACTCCTAAGCCATCTCGTGCGAAGTTGCCAAAACAGATCATAGTAGAGGACCTGAAACAAGAATATTGTGATCTTATCATGATGCTGAGCAGGGTTGGTGGTTGCCCACAGTCCTACATTTTTGAGCCTTGGATGTTTTATTACATCAACCTGGTGCTAGAGGGCAAGGATTATGTCAATTGGGCTGAGATGATCAGTGATAATATACATGAGCAGCTCCTGAGCCTGAGGAGGACTAAAACGTTTTACATGAGCTCCTACCTTATTTATATGTTGGCACGAATGACGAGGTACAGAGGGATTTCTTACAAGGAACCCGTCGGTTGTGGCTCCCACCAGTTCAAAATCCATGAGGCGTGTACACAGTTGCACCTTTCGAGCACAACCTACTACAAACGTGTCAACGATTCATTCACCATGTACATCACGAGGCTGCTTCAGGAGAGGTTACATCACAGAATCTCTAGGGATGCTCAAGAGCTGATTGAAAGGTATGGGTGCTGGTTTATTCAGTTTCCGAGATTTTCATACATTAGGCTGCAAGGATTTTCTTCATACCCTTATAGGCTGCCTAAGTACCCAACAGATAAGATATTAATGCTAGAGATATCTAGACAGTTGCTAGCCTTTGACAAAATCCAAAAGAAGAAGAAGAAAGGGGGGATAGAGTTTCCGATTGTGATGGGCAACTCGGATGAGGTGTGTCCTTCGATACAGGCAGCTAGAGAAGCTGAAAGTGAGCTTCAATTTTATCACTTCTCATATCATACAAGTAGACAACAATATGACCCGCATCATAACATCAAATGGGTGTTGTCGGAGGAGTTCAAACATAAGGCCACCATAGAAGATTATTGGGCTGATGCAGTTGATGAGATTGAAGTAAGGAAGAGAATGTTCTCTCGGTTGTCGATTACTCTGATCAGGGAGTGTGAGGTTGTTCCAGTTCCGGACCAGGTTAATGAGGATATGGATGTAGTCCATCCAGATTATGCAGCTGTTCGGGATACTCCACTTCCACCTGTAGATTGGTCAGAGCCCGAGGTTGTGGATTTGGATACTCTTTCCATCCCAGTTATGACATTCACCAGGGCATGGGTTGACAGGAGAGTGAACAGATTGAAAAGTAGGTCAATTGCTTTGACTTACAATATGATGGGAGATCACAGGACACCCACCACAGGAAGAAAGAAACAAATTACACGAGGGCCAGAGCCCAGAAAGAAAGAAATAGTTCGGCCAGAACCTCCACGAGTTACAGTTGCAGCACCCTTGGAGACACGTTCTCCAAGCATACAGGAGGTGTCTTTGTTTGCTGATCAAAGGATTGCAGTGAATCAGGTACCGGAGATACAGGATGATATTCAACCTCCACGGAGGGAGTCGATTGGCCAGAGTGCCAACGTACCTGTTAGGTTTGATCAGCAGGATGATGAGGGGACTATTACTGACCCTCAGTTTCAGCAGGAGTTAGAGGCCATGAACGATGGCGATGATGATGATATAGTGCCAGGTGACACTCAGCCACTTGAGGACAATGAGCCTCGCCAGAATGAAGAAGAAGTTGAGCAGGTTAGAGAAGTCGAGGCACAGGAGCAGCGGCCCTTTGATATACTATATGAGGTGCCCGATTGGCTTAACGATAGAATGAGAAGAAGCCCGAGTGAGGAGCTTGATCCAGCGGTTGAGATGGAAGAGTTCTTGAACCGGATCAGTGCACCTCCACCGAAGAAGAAGGCAAGAAAGTTTTCGAAGATTTCCACTGATGAGGGTGGCTCTCGTACTCTTCACGTAGCTGTCCCACGAGTTGAGTGTGACCAGAATGAAGCAGTTCCTGAAAATTATGTGGTCACCACTCTAGATTTGGGACGCCCTACTGGTGCTCAGATTGTTGAGGAGTGTGATAACTCCTTCCTCGCCCTCAAGGATAGGTTGTTCAAGAAAGAAGGAAAATATAAGAAGTTGAAACGAGAACACAAGGCGTTAATTGGATATGTTCAGCAGTTGTCTCGTTCCCGAGGGCAGGATGTACCAGTGATAGAGCCTCCAGCAGATATTCCTAGGGAGTCAATCAGCGGCTTAGTAGAGTTGGGGAGAATGGCACAGAAGGCAGATAAATGGGTTACCGGAGTTCGTGCTGAGACAGAGAAATTTATGGAGGACCTATCTTTTGCTTTTCAGCAGGCCTCTACTATTTTGACACGGATGGATGCGGTGGATCATGCTTGGGGTGATGCCTCTATCTATCAGAGTAGGGTGATCCAGCGTCTTGAGGTGTTGAGGCATGTGCCATTGCAGTTGCTGATTGATGGAGGTGTCATTCAGGCGAATGACCGATATGATTTCTCTCGATGGTATTCTTCGGCTATCACAGGGCGTGGTTTCTTCGATGCGGCACAGGCGGATTCAGCCAGGATACATAAGGCTATGGCCAACATTATAGATGGAGTTCAGAATACCTTCGAGGCCATATTTGCTAGGCAGCTGAATCCAGATGAAGTTAATTTTGATAATTTGAGGGGTTTGCTGGTTCCCTTCTTCGCAGATGTTAAGACCTTTGTATAGGATGATTTCGAGAATACTGCTACTTTCTCCACTTTGATCCAGAACACACAGGACTCCTTAGCTGCTTGGAGGAAATCTTGTACAAGGCACGAGCATTCAGTCACGGTGTTAGAATTTCAGTTAGATTGTGTTCCGCCTATTTCAGTTCAGGAGGTTGAGGCCGTACTTAGCAGATTTGTTGAGTTGGCAGTCAGAGAGAAGGCCAATGGGAACACACTACTGGACGAGGATCTTCTAGAAGACTGAATATGGAGCATTTATTACCATTTGCTATTTTTGGGAGTGAGTGGGAATCTTTGATTCATTTAATGTACCACTCCCTATTCTGGCAGTTTTTAGGGTTAGGGCTGAGGTGGCACGATTCTGGCCACTCTATTGATTGTAACCCTAGCCGTCTTTTGGGACTTGGCTAGCTATAAAAGGGGGAGTCCCCCTCATTTGTAAGGCATTAGAAAATTAGAATTAGATTAGACATTGGAGTAGTAGACATTGAGAGAGCATTAGAGCTAGATAGTGTAGCATTGTAGAGCATGTTTGCATAATTTGGAGAAGAGAGAAAGTTTTCCCTTTGAAAACTTTTGAGGAGATTGTTGTGTAACACATTTTATGATAATAGATCTTTTCATTGATGATGGAATTCGTCTTGTCATGAAATGCTAGCAAGGTTTCTTCTTCCTTTCGTATCCAAGTAGCTTAAATTCATGCAAGTAGCTTACTTTGGTGTGTGGTGTTTTATTAAGATAGCTTCGCTTTATTCCATACCACTAGCGGCTTGTTGATGATAAGTTCGCCTTGTGTGGTCGACTGGAAATTGTTTTGTGTTTAACTTCGGTTGTGGTTTACATACTTATATGCGTCGTTCTGATGGTGTATGTATGTTAATTTATAACTTGAACATCTTTTGCTGTTTCCCTTGAAGATTGCACCGATTTTGTTGAGGCTGTCCGACGGAGGCTAGGTGAAATCCGGTTGAAGTCTATTGAAATGAAGCTCCACATATCCTGCATTTAGAATAGAATGTTAGTTTCTTAGGCCTTACCCCCTTTTTACTTTCCGTACATTTCTGATTAGTTTTAGGAAAGGAACCACATTGCCAAATCATACGCGCAAGAATCCCCTTCAAATCACATACCCGCTGCTAACTGCAAGAAGTCTGAACAATTGTGTAAGTCCCCTCGTAAGAACACAGCAATTTACATCAACCGAACTGGGTCTATTCGCACTTAAGGAACCTTGGAGTTGAACATGCGAACTTTCTCGCAATCTTAGCACATGGAATACTTTGATCAAGAGAGAACGGAGTAGCCCCAAAACTATTTTGTTCTGCTGTTTGGTATGGTCACAAAAACCACATCAACAGGTATTATCATTGTGAATTACATCTTTGTATTGTTGTGCTTGCATCAGTCTATGGTGCATATTATTGGCCTCTTTATCGGCATTCATTGTAAAGAAGTTTCCATTGACATTCAATAATATAAGTGATATTATTGGCTGGGTTTTTCTCCCTCAAGAGGAGGGTTTTCCCAGGGTATCTGTTGTGTCCTGTGTTGAATATTTTGAATTAATTTCTGTGCATATAAATCTGATCATTAATTTTAACATGGTATCAGAGCGGGTTTGAGGAGATCGTGATCAGATTTGTCCTTACAGCGATACTCTATTCTCATATTTATATTTCTTTGTCTATCTCTACTTTAGTCAAGATGGTGAATGGGCTTAAGATTGAGGATAGACTCGAAGGAGCATCCAACTTCACATCATGGAGATTCAGGATCATGCTTACCTTACAAGAGAATGACTTGGGTGAGTTTGTGGAGTCCAATGTTCCTGAACCTGAGGAGGAAGAAGAGAAGTTCCAGTGGAAGAAGAAAGATATAAAGGCAATGAAAATGTTGGTTGACCCCGTTAAGGATCATATCGTTCCTATTGTCTCTAAGTTGAAGACGGCGAGAGACATGTTTAAAACATTGGAAGAAATGTACGAAATCAACAATACCAGTCGGGCACTTCCACTAAAGCAATAACTACACCATGTGAAGATGGTGAAAGGAGAGCCAGTGATTGTCTACTTCATGAGGATTTCAGATTTGAGAGATCAGCTCTCAACAATTGGCCATATGGTTGACGACAAAGACTTGACCATGCTTGCTCTCATTGGTCTTCCTTTGTCTTGGGAATCCTACATTCAAGGAATCAATGCAAGATCAAAAATGCCTAAGTTTGATCATCTAAGGGCAGACTGTATTCATGAAGAATCGAGGTTGGTGCCTAGAGGCGTTGGTCAAAGTTCAAAGAATGACGATATTCATGTTCTCGCCTCCCATGCTTCGAAGAAGAAAGGAAAAGATGGAAAGAAAGGTTTTCTCAAGAGGAATCGAGATAAGGGAAATGATGATGCTCCCACTTTCAAGAAGAAGAGAGACATGTCCAAGATCCAATGCTTTAGATGTGACAAGGTCACTTTGCCAAGCATTGTCCATCCAGGCCTAAGCAACAGGCCACCATTGCAGATATTGATGATGCTTCTCCATAGAAGGATTCATGTGAATATTTGTTCTATTCGGCATTGTCAAGCAATGTACCTACAAATACCAACACTTGGCTGATCGACAGTGGTGCTTCTCGACACATCACTGGATTTAAGAAGCACATATCAAGTTTGGTGGAGAGAGATTCTTCTGAACAAGTCATTATCGGAGATAATGTTGGCTACTCTGTGAAAGGGATTGGGACATCTATTCTTCACTTGGATTCCGGCATTACACTTCAGTTGAGCAATGTTCTTTATGTTCTAGGAATCAAGCGCAATCTCATCTCCATTTCAGCCTTAGAAGATAAAGGATATCAAGTTACCTTCTCCAAAGGCAAAGTTCTTGTGTGGATGGAGAATTCCAGTTTCAAGAATGCTCAAGTAATTGGTGTTAGACATGAAAGCCTCTATAGGCTATGTACGCGTCCACTACAGGCATTAGTTCATCATTCTTCAAGCTTATGTGATTTTGGCATCGAAGATTGGCTCACCTGCACTTCTGAGCCTTACCTATCATGGAGAAGATGGTCACGGGACTACCTAAGTTCAATCAGGAGCATGAAGGAACTTGCAAAGGATGTGCTATCGGTAAGAATTCAAAAGCTCCATTCCATAGTAGAGAAAGTAGATCTAGGTATATTTTAGACCTTATTCATTCTGATTTATGTGGACCTATGTTTGTTCCTTCTTCGAGTGGTTTCTTGTATTATGTTCTTTTTATTGATGACCACTCTAGAAAGACTTGGATTTATTTTTTTAAAACTAAAGAATCTGAGGAAGTGTAAGAAAGGTTCAAGGAATTCAAAGCTCTATTAGAGAATCTTTCTGGTAAAAAAATCAAGGTCCTCAGATCTAATAATGGAGGAGAATACACCTCTGGCAGCTTTTGGAATTTTTGTGTTGATGCTGGGATTAAGAGGGAGTTTTGTGTCCCCTATAATCCTCAATAGAATGGTGTTGCAGAGAGAAAGAAAAGGACGATCGTGGAAGCAGCAAAAGCCATGATTCATGACCAGGATCTGCAAACCTTCTTATGGGCAGAAGCTTCTAGGACTGCAGTATATGTTCAGAATATAAGTCCTCACAAGGTCTTGGAGAATATGACTCCAGAAGAAGCCTTTATAGGAAAGAAGCCATAGGTTAGTCATTTAAGGATCTTTGGATGTCCTATCTATGTCCATGTTCCAAAGGAAAAGAGAAAAAATTTGGAGCCTTCTGGCAAGAAGAGAATATTTGTGGGCTACAGTGAGACATCAAAAGCCTACAGGATATACGTTCCAAGTCAGAAATTGATTGAGATCAGTAGAGATGTCACATTCGAGGAAGATGTTGCATTTAGAAGATCCAAGGGAACTCGTGGGGATTGACAATGATGAGTCTCCTCAGGATATGGAAGTTGACCATACTCCTGAGATTTAGAGGGAGACTTCAGAACCAAAGGAAGATGTTGATCCAGTTGAGCCCTTGGAACCTCCTGATGGGCCTACCGATATAGTGATTAGAAGAAAAAGACCTCTTTGGGCTAGGCAAACTATGCAACAGGCTGAAAGGTTCGTAGCTCCTAGAGGTACATTCAAAGAAAGTAAAAGGCCGCATAAGTTCTCCAGTTATGTTGCCTTGATGAGTCAAATTATTGAGTCTGAGCCTTCTAGTGTGGAGGAAGCTTCCAGTCAACAAGTTTGGAAAGATGCTATGTCAAAGGAGTACCAATCAATTCTCAAGAATGATGTATGGGACATTGTTCCTAGACCCAAAGGCAAATCTGTGGTATCTTTGAAATGGCTCCTCAAGATCAAGCATGCAACTAATGGGAGCATTGTGAAGTACAAGGCAAGATTCGTGGCTGGTGGGTTTTCAAAAAAAGAGGGAGTTGATTATGAAGAAACATTTGCTCCTGTTGCTTGCTATACTTTTGTCAAAACCATCATTGCCATTGCTGCATCTAGAGGATGGAAGATTCATCAAATGGATGTGAAGACAACTTTTCTAAATGGTGTGATCGAGGAAGAAGTTTATATCGAGCAACCTGATGGGTTTGAGGTACATGGGAAGGAGTCTCATGTTTGCAGGCTGAAGAAGGCCTTGTATGGTCTTAAGCAGGCTCCTCGTGCATGGTATGAAAGAATTGATTGTTACCTATCAAGTTTGGGCTTCTTGAAAAATGATGTTGACTCTAATCTGTACTTTAAGGTAATTGATGGTGAAGAATTGATTTTGGTTTTGTATGTTGATGATTTGATTCTTTCTAGAGAAGAGCACTTAATCATCAAATGTAAGAAAGAGTTGGCCTCTGAGTTTGAGATGAAAGACCTTGGGCTTATGCATTACTTCCTTGGCTTAGAAGTCTGGCAGAAACCAAATGAGATGATTCTAAGTCAAGGGAAGTACACCATTGATATACTTAAAAGGTTTGGTATAATGGATTGCAAATCCATGTCTACACCTATGGAGACCAACCTACATAAATTGAAGGAGGCTGCAGCTAGTTCAAACTTGGTGGATCCTACAATGTAAAGGCAGTTGATTGGGTCCTTGATGTATCTAGTTAACACTAGACCAAATATCTATTATGCTGTGAGTGCACTTAGTCAGTTCATGTGTGAACCGAGACAAATACATCTTGTTGCAGCTAAACATATCCTGAGATACTTGCTGGGCACAGTTGGATATGGGTTGAGATATTCTTCAAATGCTGACTTGGAACTGCATGATTATACTGATTTTGATTGGGCAGGGTGTGTCACAGATCGAAAGAGCACCTCTGGATGTTGCTTCAGTTTGGGATCTACTATGATTTCCTGGTGCAACAGGAAGCAATCATCTGTAGCATTGAGTATAGTAGAGGCAGAATATATTGCAGCTTGTATGGCAGCTTGGGAAGCAGTGTGGCTTCGTAAGCTCCTTACAGGATTGTTTGGACAATCAATGGAGCCTACTATCATTCATTGTGATAACCAGAGTTGTGTGAAGTTTTTGTCAATCCTGTGTTTCATGACAGAACCAAACATGTTGAGATCAAATACCACTTTATCAAAGATATGGTATCGAGGAAGGCTATACAGTTGAAGTATATTAGCACTGATGAGCAAACAGCAGACATTCTCACTCAAGAAGAGGGTTTTCCCAGGGTATCTATTGTGTCTTGTGTTGAATTTTTTGAATGAATTTATGTGCACATAAATCTGATCATTAATTTTAACATTTGGCATCAACAATATGGGCTCTTGAATGTGCACTATCTCTCCTAGCTTGCTCGGGAGGGACTTGTAGCTGTTCTACCTGACATTCAAACTCAGCATCACAGCGTTTGTGGCGCTTGTCAGGCTGGGAAGCAGCATCGGACACCGTTCAAGAATGGTGACTCTTGGCAAGCTTCTAAGATACTGCAATTAGTTCATGCTGATATTTGTGGGCCCATATCTACACCCTCCGTAACTGGTTGCAGGTATTTCTTACTTTTTGTTGATGATTTCAATACGAAAATGTGGGTATACTTAAGTAGAAATTAGAAGTGTTTAATGTATTTCAAAAGTTTAAGGCCTTGGTAGAAAAAGAGTCTGGTTGTTGCATAATTACTCTTAGGTCAGATAATGGGGGGGAATTCTGTTCTAGTGCATTCTCCAACTTTTGTGATACACATGGAATTAAATCCCAGTTAACCACACCCTACACTCGGTGTTGTCGAGCGGTGCAATCGTACAATTGTTGAGATGGCCCACTCCATGTTGCAACACAAGAGTGTTCCTACTAAGTTTTGGGCAGAAGCAGTCTATACTGTTGTCTATCTCCTTAATCGGTCTCCTACTCATGTCGTTAAGAGGAAGACTCCTGAGGAAGCTTGTATTGGTCGAAAACCTAGGATCAGTCACTTTAAAAAATTTGGCTCTCTAGCATATGTTTGTATTCTAGATGCCAAGTGCTCCAAGTTGGATTCCAAGAGTCAAAAACTGATGTTCACAAGGTATAGTGACAACCATAGGGCTTACCGGCTGATTGATGTAGACACTGATCGTCTTATCTTCAGTTAGGATGTTGTCTTTGATGAAGAACGAGGATCATTTCACCTTTCCTTGCCTGTTCAGCATTCAGAGGATCAACCCTTGAAGACTTCTGATTTGGGTATCCGACTTCCGTTAGGTTCCCCTAATGGGAGGGATGAGAAGACTCAGTCTTTGATGATGCTCAACCTGATTTTCCCCCGTATGATACTGAAAATCCACCTGTTGAACCTGTTCTAGATCCACAACCAATTCCAGCTCCTCCTGTTACTTCTGATGTTGGCACTTCTACTCTCTGGCCGAAATGGTGGCTTAAGACTATCAGTGATCTTCGAGATGATGAGCTCATTAAGGGTAGATCATCTAGAAAGAAAAGCAAATAGTAGCATACAGTCAATTTTGTTATTATGGCCAACATTCACAGTGTCTATGAGCCTCAAACATATTCATAGGCTAAAGGAATTCCTGAGTGTGAAAAGGCTATGGAAGCTGAATACCAGAGTCTTCAAAAGAATCACACTTGGGTCCTTTATGATCTTCCTCCAGGGAAGAAGCCCATTAGCTGCAAATGGGTGTATAAGGTGAAATACAAAGCTGACGAAACCCTTGACAAGTACAAAGATCCTCTAGTTGCAAGGGGGTTCTCACAAAACGAAGGCATTGACTACGATGAGACCTTTGCTCCTACAACCAAAATGAGTACCATACGGCTTGTTATTTCCTTAGCAGCCCAGTTTGGTTGGAAAGCCCATCAGATGGATGTTAAGAGTGCATTCCTCAACGGTGAGTTGAAGGAGGAAGTCTACATGACA
Organism: Sequoia sempervirens; assembly: GCA_007258455.2. NCBI lineage: Eukaryota > Viridiplantae > Streptophyta > Pinopsida > Cupressales > Cupressaceae > Sequoia > Sequoia sempervirens. Next base: position 668,126,165 of record VDFB02058242.1, on the reverse strand, counting down.
CAACCTCCAGGATTCAAAGTTGCTGGTCAAGAACACAAGGTGTGTAGATTGGTCAAAGCACTCTATGGCTTGAAACAAGCTCCTCAGGCTTGGTACATCAAGATTGACAAGTACCTCACAGAACATGCTTTTCAAAGGACTCCATCTGACTCTAATCTGTATGCCAAGCAGACTGGTAGTGAAATACTTATTGTTGTTGTCTATGTGGATGACATGATCATTACTGGCAGCTCACCACATTTGATCGCTGAGATCAAACAGGATTTGTGCAGCACATTTGACATGATAGATTTGGGACTTTTGCATTATTGTTTAGGTGTTGAGGTTTGGCGGACCGAGAATAGTATCTTCATCTCCCAGTCAAAGTATGCTCGAAGTCTGCTGGATAAGTTTCGAATGCAAGATTGCAAACCTGCCTCCACACCCATGGAAAAAGGGATCAAGTTGTCAGCTAAGTCAGACTCACCAGTAGTAGATGAATCATTGTTCAGGCAACTAGTGGGCAGCCTCATATATCTCACTGCCACTAGACCGAACCTCAGTTTTGCAATGACCTACATTTCACGCTTCATGGCAGCCCCCAAGGCTGATCATTGGGTAGTAGCGAAGTGTGTGTTGCGTTATGTGAAGGGCACTTCTGACTATGGACTCTTGTACACTCGGAGTCACGCTCCTAGACTCAATGTTTTCACAGACTTAGATTGGGCAGGTTCAGTTGATGACAAGAAATCAACATCTGGGTATGTGTTTAGTTTGAGATCCAATGCAGTCACATGGACTAGTAAGAAGCAGCAGGCAATGGCTCTCTCCTCGACAGAAGCAGAGTATCGGAGACCAGTTAAAGCAGCATGTGAGGCAGTTTGGCTACGCCAGATGCTTGCAGATATGCAAATATCTCAAGCAGGTCCGACTCCCTTGTTTTGTGATAATCAGGGGGTTCTCAAACTTGCCAAGAATCCAGTCTTTCATGAAAGAATCAAGCATGTGGAAACTCATTATCACTTCATTTGGAAGCTTGTTGAAAACTGATTAGTTGAGTTATTGTATGTTCCCACAAAGGAGCAGTTATTCTCACCAAGTCACTCAGTCCAAATAAGTTTGTAAAATTCAGGGGGCATCTTGGTGTAGTTGATAAATTGAGCATTAAGGGAGGTATTAAAATAATATTTATTATTTATTTACTAATACTCAATATTGTATTTTATTGTAAATTATAGATAAGATCGTCTTTGATCTTATCTAGAGTTTCTTTTTAGAAACTTCTATTTGTTTGTATATTTTGTAAACTATTTATTGAGCACATTGCTCATTATTAATACATCGATAATTTACCAATTACTTCCATAATAGTTTGGGACTTGTGAGCTTGCACAAACTCACAAGTCCCAAACCTAGACTCAACAAGTCTATAGGGCTACTAGTCAATAAAAAATAGAAGATTGTTTTTTTTAAACAAATCATTCTCAACACTTTAAAGCACTTGCTTAATCATTTTCAGCTTATTTTCACTTGCTCATTTGTTTTCAAACTATTTTTATCAGAGTTCCATGAAAAAGAACATGGTATTGGATAAAAAAATGACGAATTATCAAGAAAAATTGATACAAATGTTGCTAGATTTGGCAATTATAAAAATATACATATATTCAATTATTTATACATCAACCCTAGGGGAGGTGTTACTTCAACCCTAGTAGGCACTACCACCCCTAGACCCCCACTCAAGTTTAGAAAAACAAAAAAATATTTTGTTTTGTGCTACACTGAATGGAAAAGCAGATTTTTTTTCAATACTAATTGAAATCCATTTATACTTTTGGTTTTCCTTGTCAAATATTGAATCTAAGTAATGCTAATATGATATTTGAAACAGTTAATTTTATATGAGATGTAATATATTTGAAGGTACTTTGATATAAGATGCAATACATGAAGTTTTTTCATAACAAATTAATTATTTTTAAAGTATGAGTAAGAAAACAATTTGCTAAGTTTGATTCTCAACAATATGATATGCTCAAACAAAAACTATTTTAGAACCCCCTATCTACAAATGTGTACTCAAGATCCTAGTAAACTTAGCTCTGAAGGCCTCCCTTATTTGTACTTGTACTATTCAAAACATCTTAAATTTTTAATACATAGCTCATATTGATTCCTCGATGAGAAAAGCAAAAATAACACTACATAAATATCCAAGAATGTCTAGACACAATCAATGGGAGCTGATAATCACATGCACATCCAATAAAACCTAGGTAAAGACCTCCTTTTTACCAAAAATGCATGCACAAAATGTTCAAAAGGAAATAACATCAACTATCTAGCAAAAGGAAATAATTATATATAAATTTGGTAGTAAAAATAGTGCAACATGATATAATAAGATATCTAAATAAGAAAGAAATCAACAAAACCATATAATATCTATTCGTTGAAAAAATCTAAGTTACCAGTACTAGTACTAGTTCATATTCGCGTTCAAGAGTTTAATTTGTGGATTTGGCTGAAATCTTTTTGAGGATTGGGTTCATTTTGGGTTTGTTAGTAAAAAAACATACAAAAATCATAAATATTTAAAGCCTTAAATCAAGAATATAAGACATAATGTACATATTTCCTAATATTTTTTATGTCTAATAATATTTATAAGCCTTATACAATATTAATAAAGTAAATTATAATATATAATATTATAAAATAATAATAAAATCAATATTAATATTAATATATATTATTAATTTTAAAAATTAATTTACATAACTATTAATCATTTTATATTAATAGTAATATTAATAATTTATTTAAATAGAACTTTATTATTGATAATAAATATTATTAATGTAACAATTATTATTTTGAAAGCTAAATATTATTTTTTCTTGATTGGATGGCTTAAACAAGTATCTATAAGAATATGGGATTTCAATGGAATTGAAAAGAGAGGTGGAATACTAGGTTTTTGGGCATTATTTTGAGCTGCAAAGCCAACATTTTGGGTATTTTGGGCGGCGTTTAGGCTCAAAGTTTGACGCTTGTTGGTTTTGCACTTTATTGTGAAGAGAGGAGGTTTGTTCATCAATGTGGGTTAGGGATTTCAGTTCCCTAAGGTTGGCTTCATGTGCTAGTATGTGCATTGTTGTGGGTGTTCGTGCCTCCAAAGCCCTTGTCATGCATTTCTTTACGACTTCTTTAGGGTACCATGGCCATGAGGTTTAAGGCTGAGGTGCAGCTTTCTAGGGGAGACCAAGATAAGGGTGCGTTGAAAAATCCACAATCAAAGGAGACAAATTTTTCAAATAGGTATGCACTGGAGGGTTTAGAGATGCGCAGAAGGAATGGTAAAGATAGACATGATAACGGAAATATGATTGAAGAGAACGTAGGATGCTATGCAAATATGAGCAAAGAAGGAAATATTGAAAGGCCAACAAGGCCATGGAAGGTTCAGCTTGTGAGGATGGAGGTAAAACTCTAGAATTTATGTTTCTTGATGAAGTTATTGATTGCATAGATGACTGCAGACACAAATTGGTAATCTCTTTTTTTAAGGGGAATACCTACAAAAAGCAATTTTTTACAAATGGGCTAAATTAAACTGGGAAAACAGGGGTTGGGAAATTGAAATCTTGGGAGGGTTATAAAAAGGGTATGTTTCTTGTACATTTAAATCATCTAAGCATGCTCAAGTTGTTCTACAATATGGTACTTGGGTAATATGTGGTCAAATCTGCTATCTTCAAGCATGGACTTTGGACTTCCACCTTGAAGGCCTCTAAAGATCTTGATATCCAATGTGAATTGAACTCCCTTTTTTGAACCTTACCTTCAGGCCTTTTTTGAAGGAAATAGTTTCTCAACTCAATAAAGTTATCTAGTGTAAGAACAACACAGATAAATTTGCCAACTTAAGGGTGCATCCTAGAGAATGTGTGGAGATGGATTTGAACAACCAACTAGCTGAAAATATTAAGTTATTCGGTTCCGGGTTTGAGTTCTACCAACCATTAGTTTACTTAAATAAGCCTAATGCATGCTTTGTCTGCTAACAAGATGGTCACTTGATAAGAGATTGTCTAGTCAAGAGGAATAGCTTTGCACAACCCTCAACTTCCCACCCTACTAGTCCTCAACTTTTGCAATCCCCTCCTCAACCCTCTACTTTTTATAAGGCTTCTTTTACCTCACAAAAATAGGTCATACCTTCCTCTGATCCAGAAAATATTACTAATAAAAATCCTATGGTTGCTGCTCCTTATAAGGATGTGACAGAGTTGCATGGTTGGAAGGTGGTAAGGAAGAGGAAAAAGCCTTCTAAACTTGCTAATCCTCAAAGTGGCTTTAATGCATCTCAAAACTTGCCTCCATCTTCAATTCCCCATAAGTCTAAGTCCCCTAAGCAGTGTTCCATGTCGCCCCCTCCTTATTCAAGGCAGAGATCTAATTCTCCCCCATTTGTACCAAATGATTTGAGGCTTGTAAACTAGTCTATCACTCTTGTTAATCACTTTGATGTTCTGCTAGAAGGAGAAAACCCGCCTGAATCATTTTAATCATGAACTACAAAATTATTTCATGGAATGTTAGAGGGATTTATCTCCCTCGACATAAGTATGCGGTTACTGATATTATTGCTAAGTGGAAACTTGATGCAATCTTTTTGCCAGAAGTCAAACTTAGTGGTCTTTATCTTACTTCTTCTCTATCCAATGTATGGAAAAATGCTACCTTTCTTCATACACTTCATACTGAACGTAGGGGGGTGTTGTTTTAAGCTTTTCCTCATAGATGAACAAGTTTGCAATTGCTAAAGGTGAGGATCCTTCACATAGCTGTGTGTGGGCCTTGTCTTTTATCAATGGCCAGCTTGTTGGTTTTTGCTCATTTTATGCTCCTAATAATGTAAAAGAGAGATGTGAGCTTTGGGATTGGATGGCGAAAGAACTTCCTAATGCTAACTGGGTTATTGGTGTTGATTTTAATATGTCGGAATTTCCTAAAGATCGTAGCTAGCCAAGCCATGTTAAGATGAGTAATGATGAGTTTGATAAATGGTTGAATTGTTGCAATTCTATCAAGGTTATTGATCCTATCCATAACAAATTCTCCAATCATATCAATACACTTGGTCCAATTGCAGACTTGGTGCTAAAAGAAAGCTTAGCAGGTTACAGAAATTTATATATGTCCCAACCTGCATTTGAATCAAGACTCCAATGGGATTTTTGTAAGAGTTGATTATTCTTCCATCCTCTAGGACCGTTTCCCCATTAATTGTTCTATCTTAAGGGTTGGGTTAAGCTATGTGTTCTCTCAACTACCTTATAAACTTAATGTTTCTCACCTTAAAAACCCTTCTTGTATGGCGGTGTTAGTTGGCATCTAGAATTATTTTCCTAAGCCAAAAGATGGAGAGTCCTATAGAGAATGGTGGCAGTATGCCTTTTCTAACGCGCCTTTGGTAAAAGATTGGCTTGGCAACAAAAGCAAAAAGAAAAGTCTCTTCAAGGGAAAATGGAACATAATAGAAAATTACTTAATTCAAACCAAGTAATTTCAATATTCAAACTTCTATAGCCATGATTGAGACTCAACTTTGTAAGCTTGACATTTATAAAGGCCAAGGAGCTAAAATTAGGACCAAATTACACTGGATCAAAGAAGGTAATAGGGGTTCCAAGTACTTCAAATTTTTAAATTATAAACATAAAAAAGAGTATATTGTAGCTATTCACGATGAATCTGGTCATGTGCACACGAACCCTGAAGAGAAATTTTATTTTTCAGATTTTTATGAGAAACTGTTTAGAGAGGAGTTTTATTGGCAGTATGCTTAATTAATATTGGAGAACATTATTAAAGACTATATTTCTTAGAAGGTGGACTGAGTATAGCCACTTTCTGGACCATGAGCTATCTATTGAAGACCTTGAACCTATGTTGCAGGGTTCATACCCAAAAGCCTCGAACTCGGTTCGGGTGCGAACTTGGAACGGTTTCGCCTGTGGGTACGTGTTGGGTACACACAGGGTGCGTGCCCAGCCCTGTGGGTTCTCCCGCACCCGAGAGAACCCACAAGGCTGTGCGTACCCAGCGCGAACCTGGCCCAATGGTGCGCGGACCTAGGGGTACCAGCCACGTACCCGGGCATACCTCGGAGAACCCACGGCCCAGCACTTAAAAAGTCGGCCCAAAGTCAAATAAAAAGCAATTTTTTTATTATTACTTTGCCTCTTAACCCTAAAACGACCCAATATGAGGCCTTTCAATACTAAAACATTTCATTTTTACCTCTCATTTTGCTCTCTCCATATTTTCTCTCCATCTTAGCATTTTGAAAGGAGGTGATTGTATTCGAAGGAGATCGATCGTGGAGTGGCAAATAGCTTCTACAAAGGAGATTTAAGTGTTTAAGGTATGCATTTAAACCCTATTCTTTAATCTTTTGATGAATTTTTTTAAGTTTCTTAGTTTTTGATGATTTTTTCAAGTTTGTGAAGAAGTTTTTCAAGTATATATTTATTTTTTCATTTTTTTTATAGATTGCAACAATGGCCAGTAGTCAAAGTTTAGTGGGTGGGGAGGGAAGCCAAAAGTTCAAAATTGATAAAGGATCTCCTTTATGGAGTCATACCACAAGAATTTCACAAATTCCTGGAGGTGGGGGATTTGTTTGGAAGTGTATTTTTTGCAATACACAATATAATAGCTCCTATTACCAAGTGAAACTTCATTTTATGGGCCCTGGTGGTAAAGGGATTAATATGTGTGAGGGCCCAGATAAGAAGGGGTTGTCTGCTATACAAATAGCAGCATTTATAAAAGAACAAGAAGATGCTGACAAATTGGTTGCAAGAGTAAAACAAAGTAGTTATAGTTCCGGAAAGAAAAAAACAACATTACCCACTCAAACAGTTAGGCCCTCTAGACATCCCTTCTTGTCTATACCCTCAACGGAAGAAGAAGATGAAGAACCATAAACCACCACCCGCAAGAGAGGTCCATTAGAGAAGGCATTTAAAATGGAGGCAAAAGATATTGCTGAAGAAAAAATTGCACGTTGCCTCTATGCCAATGGTCTTCCATTCAACTTGGTGAGATCAGCATATTGGCGGGACATGGTGTCCGCAATAAATAGTGCACCTCCTGGTTTCACAAGTCTTGGGTATGAAAAGTGCATACCACCTTATTGCAAAAAGAGAAGAAATCTATAGAGGCCCAACTAAAACCAATTAGAGATTCTTGGGTTGAAACAGGTGTATCTATTGTTTCCGATGGATGGAAAGATTGCAAAAACCGTCCATTGATTAATGTTATTGCAGTGTCCCCCAAGGGGGCAATGTTTTTTAGGGCAGTTGACTGTGAAGGGGAAGTGAAAGATGCAGAGTTCATTTCCAGGATTCTCATTGACTCCATAGAGATGGTGGGTAGTGAAAATGCTGTCCAAGTAATTACAGACAATGCAAAAGTTTGCAGGGCTGCAGGAGCTTTGGTAGAGGCTAGATATGAGCACATCTTTTGGACACCGTGCACCGTACACTCCCTCAATTTGGTGATGCAAGCAATTGGCAACCAAATAGAGTGGATGAAAGAAATATACCAGGAGTCTAAGGAGATCCAGATGTTTGTGACAAACCACCATATGTCACAAGCAATTTTCAGAACTTTTTCAAGATTGGAATTGTTGAAGGTAAATTTAATTTATTTAGTTTCATTTATCATTTATGTCATGTTTTACATAATTGAATAAAATAATTTTTTGCATTATTTACATATTTTAAATGTGTTATTAACTTACTATTAACATGTTCTTAGGTTGCCGAGACCCGGTTTGCATCTCACACAATTGTTCTGAGACGACTTGTGAAGGTGAAAGATGCATTGAGTCAAATGGTTATTAGCAACCAATGGGGTATATGGAAGCAATCAAATTCAGAGAGGGCCCAAAAGGTCAAGGCATTGATCTTGCATGACGATTGGTGGGATCGTGTGAATTATGTATTGGAGTTCACCGAACCTATCATGTCTATGCTTCGGTTTGCTGATACAGATGAACCATGCTTGGGGGATGTCTATGATAGCATGGACACAATGTTGGAAAAAATAAAAATAGAAATACAAAAAAGAGAGAATGATCCTGAAGACACCTTTTACAAAAGGGTGGAAGCAATTGTTCTTCATCGTTGGAACAAGATGACAACTCCATTGCACCTCCTTGCATATGCCCTATCTCCGAGGTACTATACCACTGAAGTACTTTCTATCCCAGGGAGAATACCACCATATAGAGATTCTGAAGTTGCTAATGGGTATAAGACGGCATTTAGTAGAATGTTCAGTGATCCAGAAGTGCATACAAGTGTCATGAGAGAATTTGGAATGTTTATCTCAGGAAAATCAAAAAATCATACCTCTTCTGTTGCTAGAGACCAATACAAAATGGATGCTCTTACATGGTGGTACCTCCATGGTCAAGATTATATGTACCTCCAACCTCTTGCAATCAAGATCCTCTCACAAGTAAGTTTTTTTTTTTTTGCCACTTGTATTGTAAAATTTAACACTTAACATTCTTGAATTTATCTTGCATTTTTTTATTTTATTTTTAATTTTGTTGGTTTTCTCTCTAGGTTGCAAGCTCTTCTGCCGCTGAACGGAATTGGAGTACATACTCCTTTATCCACTCAGTGAAGCGTAACCGGTTGGCTGCAAAAAGAGTTGAAGACTTAGTGTATATTCATTCCAATTTGCGTCTTCTGTCACGTAAGGATCCTCAATACAGGCAGGGGGCAGCGAGGCTTTGGGATGTAGCACCCGAGTCTACTGACTTGGATGCAACCATTCAGGATCTTGCTAGAGCCACTATGGATGATGTGGGTGATATTGATGACATATCACATGGTGTTGGATCCGCTTTGGGTTCAAATGATGATGATTTTGAAGTTCAAACCGCTCAAAATCCAAGTCACGATGATTCTGACAATCCTTTTGATGATTGATGAGCACTTGAGCAATGAACATTGAATCATGTTTCAATGTTTCATGAACTACATTTTGTAATTCAGTAATTTTATTTGAATATTTTTCAACTATCAATTGGCATTTAATATTTATCTTTGGCATTTGGCATTGATCAATGATCAAGTATCATACTATGAAATGATTTAGTTTTACAATTCTCTATATTTCTCTTATTTTTGTATATAATACATATATATATATATATATATATATATATATATATATATATATATATATATATATATAATAATATATTAATATATATATATATATATACACACGTACCCATACGTACCCAAACCCCTAAAAAAAATTTGCCCGTACCCACGTACCAAGTTCTCGTACCCGAACCCATCCCCGAACCCAAACCGGTAACTTAGCCATGAACATGTGTTCTCAATGGCTCCCAATAAAATTCCTAGTATTGATGGGTTCTCAGTCAAGTTTTATCAAGCCATGTGTTAGCATATTAAAGATGATTTTTATCTTTTGTATTTGGAGGCTTTTGACCAAGGATCTTTAGGGCCTAATATTAACAAAGGCCTTGTTAAGCTTCTTCCAAAAGGAAAGATGAAGACACTATCTCAAGTTGGCACCCTATTACCATGCCTAACACTTCCAATAAAATCATTGTTAAAGATTTAGCTGCAAGGATAAATCTAGTAGTGAAAGAGGTAGTTAGACTAGAACAAATAGGATTCCTTGGTGGAAGATTCATCCTTGACAACATTATTCTGGCTTGGAAACTAGTGAGTGGGCCCAACAATCAGGTCTAGATGCTTTGTTGGTCAAGCTTGATTTTGATAAAGCCTATGGTAGAATCAAGCTTGACCAACAAAGCATCTTGAATTTATAAGCTTTATATGAATTTCTATCATAGGCTTTATCAAAATCAAGCTTTGTTGGTCAAGTTTGATTTTGATAAAGCCTATGTTAGAATCAAGCTTGACCAACAAAGCATCTATATGAAATGTAGAAATTCATATAAACAATATTACACTGCAAACACCCTTGGCTCATGCCATCTATGATACAGAACAGAAGTCATCTTGTTCAAGTTGGTAACCGTCCATTCCATCCAGACCATTGCCTTCATCTACACACCTAATAAGAATTTATGCATCCCACTTAATTATAATTAGTTCAAGATCTTAGAGGTGTAGTAGCTTCCCATTGCACCAGAAAGTTCATTTGTTCAGTTATTTCTATGTGCTGTACCAGCTTCACTGACTGCAATTGGATAACTTGCCACAATTGTATATCAAGCAACTTATAAATCACCGAAATATTGAATTCCCATTTAATTCTAATTAATTTGATATTTTTGAAGGTAGGGCTGTTGCTCCACATGGTGCTGGAAATTCCATTGGTTCAGTTATTTCTGTGTGTTTTACTGTCTCTGCTAACTGTTATTGGACCACTTGTTACCACTGCACATCAACCAACTCTGAAATCTCTAAAAAACCACACAGCTTCAGATTGCAATCTTTCATCTTTAGTTTCTAAATGCACAGGAGATACAGAAACTGAATCAGAAGAAACACCAGAGGAGTCTTGATTGGCTACTGTATCCAAGAAATCCAGATTGATGTAACATAACCTCAGCGCAACAGTTATCCGGTTATTTTCTTTCTTGACATTTTTGTATGGCGTTTTGGTCTGATTAATGTCCTGCTTCTATCATTGATCCATGCAGCTGCCTTTGCCAATTCTTCTGATTGAATCTGAAGGGTCGATTGAGAATCTTCATCATTTTTTTCTGATATTTCCATGAGGTTAACTATGTATATCCTTTGGTTCAAGCTATTTCAAAAAATTCCACATGATATAATAATAACACTAGGCCTCAAGATTCATATTTGTTATCTTATTAAAAAAATTATATAGAAACCCAATATGTACAGTATCTGCTTATCTCTTCCAATCTTAGTTTCCTGGGTTTGCAATTTTCTTGACACATGCCATTCTGCTATTTATTCCTTCATAAAGTCATTAATTTTCAAAAGCCTATCCTACTCATCTTTCCTAATCTTCTTGTGGAAAAAATTAAACCAGACCCAATGTGTCTGATAACAAAGAAGATTATACTCTGCAACTTAACTCTACAAAGCTGCCATTATTTATCACAACAATTCGATCTCCAAGGTTTCTGGACTTCTACAGCTACAGCTACATTCTCTGTATTTTTACAGTATTCTAACTGAAATTGTAGTACTTCTTGATCAACTGCATCCATCAGGTCTTCATTGCTCTCCCCTGTGGCAGGCTGCTCTGCAGCCTTCAAAATGTTTAATCTCAGTCATATCTTGTAGCTTCATGGAACAAAACAAAGCATTGTTAGAATACCCCTTGCCATTGATGTCAAAGGGGTAGAAGTTGGACACACAGGGAGCAAAAAGAAGAGGATCAAAATTGCCATTGAAGAGGTTGCCATCAATGACAAAGGGAGAGATTGTTAGAAGTATTGTCATTGATGTCAAGTGATCAGATGGTTGATTGAAAATGATCAAATCATTGGTGACTTAATCAGATTCAAGTTTGCTGTCTTATTTTGGGATAGATTATTCAGATTTAAATACTCCTCAGACCTTCGCTGTGATGAGCCCTGCTGGCTCTCAACTCAAACCCCAGTAAATTCTTAAGTCTTGTTGTGTTATTTTAGTTTTTTAGAGAAAAGTTCATAGACAGAAGAGAAGGGGCGCAGCATATAAAAGCTTATAAACTGAAATACAGAGCAATTTCCTACAGAATGGAAATGCAGAAAACGTTATTTTATTGAAACAATGAGATCATGAATGATAGACATACCAGAATGTTTCCAGTTTTTTTATTTAAAACAGTAAGCCAGCTCGCCAACCAAGAATGCTGAAAACTGACAATAAAGGACGCCTGGCCTCCAGATTTAGGTTCTCCTGCCTCGAAACTGGATACAAGTCTCTGAAAATACTAGACGCCAAGGATGGAGGTCAAAAGGCAACCAAAAGGAAGACGTTTCAACCAAACCCTTCATACGCCTCTCTAGAATGCACAATTCCCAATGCAAGTCGTACGGCCAAGAAGAAGAATGAGTAGTAACCCTGCTAGATGCCACTGATATGAAGAAGAAGGCTCCACAAGGAGTAAACCCCTTTCTTATTGCAATCAACAGTAAATCTTTATATACTATTCTGTCTGAATCATGTAGAACCTCTAAATGAAGCTCTCAACTACACTGATTTGATTGATCTTTCACAATCTCAAGAGTGCTCAACACTGAAGAGGTATCGTTCTTCAATGGAAGATTGTTCAAACCCTGATCACAGGAGAATGCACAGGAAGAAACACAAGGCAAAGTCGAAATTATCAAAAAGTGAGTTTCTCATTGCCAAAAATGCCTTATATGCAAAAGGCACGAATTCCAAGAAAGATACGCCACTTCTCATATTTTAATCTTTTAAATTATATTTAAGTCATTTCAATAGTATTTGACTTAAATACTTGGGTGCACTTTATCAATTTAAGTGATTAAAATATTAAATCACTTTTAGAGAATATTTAAGTGATTTAAAAATATAAAGTCAATTTGACTTTATAATAAAATATTAAGTTAATAAATAACTTAAATCACTCAAATAGGCATAACTTCCACAAATCTTCATGGAATCTTGTGCCGTCAGAAGCTGTCGACTCCTGAACTGCTAACGCCTGCTGTGAACCAAACACTGGGCTCTGAAAACAAGAATGATCAAACTCTCCAGAAAGTACCACTGACCCTCTAACCAATCCAGCTAACCCACAAGGGTCCAATAAAGGGCTAACACACTGTTCCCGAGAACTGACTAGAGAGGGGACATCACATTCGCACATAATCAAACTCAGTGAAGATCATATACAAATCATATACAGAACTCAAAAGATCATATCCAGCCCTCAGTAATTGAATATCTTTAACATATATATTTTGTTAAAGAAAAATCGGACTATTTATTCTAACAAATATTATGTGAGGTGCGGCAGATCAAATCAAGAAACGAGTTTAACAAAAGAAACTTGTTTAGTAAACAACATAAGTCCAAGCTTATCCAAGGGACACGTCTTTTTAAACATAAGTCTGTAGAGACGTGTTTTTGGACAAATGCGAATAAGTTAGTGAAAATAAACTAAGACTCAAAGACGGGTAATCAGTCACCTTTTTGAAGAGATACGACTCAAAGACCAGCATGTGCGTCTCTTCAGTAATGTCTTTTGAGATATTACTTCAAGGGTCGTGCCTTCTTATGAAACGCGGGTTCACAATCAATGAATAAAACTCTTTCTAGAAGACATGTTCAGTCAAAAAGTCATCACACTTATCAAAGGACGTGGTTCTTTATAATCTACAGGTGTGACTGGCAGTTAATTAAGGACAGAGTTTTGTGGAAGTTTAAAAAAATCTGAAAAGAGAAATTAAGACTAATGCACACATATGAAGAGGTGTGATTAGACAAGGGTTGTACTCTTTCTTCAAGGGATGCCAGCTTTGAATGAAATATATAATTGACATTCATTTCAAGTGTGTAAGTGTGGTTGTGAAGATTGTAAGCAGTTCAGGTCAGAAAACCCATCTTCTTGTGTGGGCTTAGGGTGAGATTATTCATCACAAAAAGCAGGTTGGAGGATTGGGATAGTGCAGATCTGATTGAAGGCAGTCATCTTACATCCATCAAGTCAAGGTTGGTGCCTTGCACATTAGGGGTTGGTGCTCCTTGTAGGTTAGGTGCCTACTAAATAAGTTTAAGGGGCTGGTGCTCCTTGTAGGTTGGAGCCTACTAAACAATCTTATTAATACTTCAAGTAGGTTGGTACCTACTTTCTTTTGTAAAACCATTTAAACATTTCAATAAATTGGATTCAACCTATTTGCATTGATTCATATCAAAAGTTGATGTTGGATAAAAATTTAAGTTGATTAAAGTTTGTTCTGATTTACTGATTCACCCCACTCCCCACCACCCTCCACCCCTCCGCCCCATCTCAGTAAATCTTTTGTGCTCTTCAAACCCCTCAGTAGGTTCCTACAAAGTACAAACTATGTGTCTATATAGAAATTGTTCTGAATGTGAAACGAATAGACACAAAAGAGGCTATGAAGAAAGTGACATCAACATTGCACATGTCTACATAGAAACTATTCTGAATGTAGAATGAATAGAATACGAAAGGGGCTGTAAAAAGCCTAACATCAAGATTGCACTATTGATCTTCTCTAATCTCTTAATTTTAGCTCCTTCCACCTTCACACCAGTATCCTGAACCTTATAGCTTCTAACTTTCTTCATCATAATCTAAACTTTCCTCGTGATAATGAACTGTTATTGTTAAGTTATTTCAGTCTGTTGTGTAGGATTCTTATTATTAAGGATTAGAAATTTGAGCAATTCCAAATTATTTACCAGATTCCTAGTTGTAAAGTTTCTTTTCAAATTTGCTAGCATCTACTCAAATGTGGAAAGTTTTAGTAAACATGTCACTATACCAGAAATCAATATGATGAAGCATTGTAGTAATTAATAAGAGAGTTGACAAGATACGGATCAGTTTATATAAATTTTATTTATGTTCATTCAAAAGATAGATTAAACAAAAGTATTATTCACAAAACTCAATCCACCTAATGATTCCATTGTTAACAACAGAGAAAACAAAAGGCAAACCCCTAGATGTAATTCAAAAACAATAAACAACAATAATCCAAGGCATCTTGGAAACAAGGGGAGAAGAAGTTGAAGGTGTATGTTTCTCACATTACAGAACAATCATTTGAGAAACAATCATGTAGAATTTAAGATTAAAACCTTACACTTACCAGCGAAACCTCTGTACCTTTGTATAGCATCTTTTCTTGATTAACACAGCGTGTAAATTCTCGTAGCTGCAGTATAAAAATATCCAAATAAGTTCTCTGAACTGTAAAGATAATTCTGACACCACATTTTTTTAGGTATAACCAAGGAGAGTTACCAGAACAGTAGAAAATTCTTCACAATAACAATTCAATCTCAGAAATCTGACTAGATGCACAAGCACTAGTTCTAGGTTATTCCATAGTGATTCTTACAGCATATTTCCCTGGCCCACTCCTTTGACCAGCTTGAGCCTTACGAACACGTGGCAGCAATGACCGATCAAAACCCTAATTTCAAGAGTCAGTTAAAAAGCTAATCAAATGCTTCTCATGCAATATAATTTGCAATGTCGCAAATAAAAAATAATCCAACAGTTTTTGTTGAAATAGGTCATAAAAATTAATGAAACATTACCTTAAACAGAGAAGAAAACTAGTCAGATAATAATATTCAATTGCATGGACATGGGATAGCATGGCTCAAAGACTTAAGCAGGACTTTGAGATAATAATATATTTTTTATTATTGGAAGTAAAATGTTATAGAAGTTTATGAAATCAAGAAACCAGAATCAAAACCATATAGTAAACTATATCACTGCAATCATACAAAGACACTATAATTGAAGTGAATTTTGTCAAACACATTAAAAACAATCAAAATAACGGAGAGCTTTAGAAAGAATATTGTATATAAGTAAAACATGAAAAGAACAAAGAAAATTTGGAAAAAAAAAAATTCACAACAAAGCATTTCCTTGCAATATCAAAAAGGACTAGTTCTGAGATAATTAAGGATACAGTTATAGGAGGGACAGTAATTAAGGAAACAGAAAGTTTGGTCCATATAAGTCACACCACAATAAAAATAAATCATAAAACAAACTTAACATGCGTACTTAAAGATCCAATGGAAAATATGGTTTAAGGGGAGAATAAATTTCATTATCCATTCATACATAGAGAAAATATTCCAGGATTATTAAATTCCCCGTAGAAACAACAGTTAGAAAATAAACAAGTATTTCAGGATTTTCTCCATGAATAAGTTCAAAGGAATATGAGTCTCATTACTATGTGTACCACTCCTCAAGATTAGCAAATTTTGCTTGGTTTAACAATGCTAGTGAGATACAAGACAAAGAGGGCTTACCCTAACCCCCATAAGCCAACAGATGATATGATTGAGCTTGAAGACTCTAGGATTCCTCCTTGCCACCCTTCTACTCAAAAAGATATAGACTACTCCAAATGCAAAGAGCTGAAAGCTTGTGTGGTCAAAATCAAAGTAATGAGACTCACCTAGACTCGCCAAAACTCGGCGAGTCTGAGGAAAGTCAAGCTCGCCAAATTTGGAGGCCCTAGACTCGGATTTGGCCGATATTTTTGCAGACTTGCAAAGTCACCAAACTCGCTGAGTCCGAGCGAGTCCCGATGCCTAGGCTTTGCCACATGGCTGAGTGTTAAAAAGTCAAAAAAAACATAAAAAATAATTGTTTTAAGTTGCTTTTTTTTTAATTATATTTTCTCCTCTACCCTAAAAGCAATATCATTTCATTTTGAAGGCAAAGTAGAAGGAGAAAAGAGAGTTGTGAGCAAAATTTAGAGTGCATTGTAAGGCAATCAGCAAGGAGGTAGAGAAAAAATCCATTGTTGAATCGCATTTGGGCAGCTTCATAGATACGTTTGGTGCATCAACAGGTGTCTACCAATGATTGGAAGGAGTTCTCTATTGATTTCAAGTTTGATTTAAGAGGTAAGCTTGAATTTTGAAGGTAATTTTGTGTTCTTTTTACCAAAAATTGCATTTTTCTGTACATTTCATTTCTTTTTTTCTATTTTATTTTACTGGATCAAAGAAAGAACCCTCGGTGTGTTTGATTTTCTATCCAACAAACCCTGGGTGTTCTTTGTAAAAAAAATATAATTTTATTGTTGCAAACCCTACATTTTTTTGTATTAGTTTATAATTATAAATCACAATTCACAAATGTTAATTTTTTTTGTATTTATATGTTATTGCAGCAGCCTTGAGATTTTCAAATCATCTTTATCACGATGTCCATGTAATGAGCCTTGCTCAAACTGATCACAATTTGCCCCAATTTGCAGCCTGGTAATTTCTTCAAACACTTTGTATGCAATGTGTGGGTGGCTGATATGTTGTTTTCAGATTTGCATTTGATGCTAGAAGGAATGCTAATGGACTTTGAAAGCTCAATTAAACTTCTACAACTACTATGCAAGCTTCTAAAGGAAATACTATGCTCTCATTCAATTTTAAATGTATTCAAATGAAGTACTAAAAATGCATCTACAGCCAAAACATTTTTATAGACACTTGGCTGCAACCTATATGCTGATTACAAAGACTCAATAATACAGCTTACAATGACAAATATGATGCAGCATTAATCTCCTTTATTGAGTTGTCAATTTGCATATAAAAAATATAGAACAGCCAAGACTCTTGGCATTTATTGACTGTCATAAACAAAATCTGATGCAACACACCTACAGCCGTAGCAACTAAAATGCATCTAAATAACATATAATATGCATGAATAAACAAAGGGAACCTGGAACATGAAGTTGCCTTGAAGCTGTGATGAATTAGCAAGCAATATCTTGAATGATAATGACCTCTTGATGCCGAAACAATCCTCAGACCCAGCCGCCCCTGTTCTGATATAAATTAATTTCTATAAAATAATTCTCAGCTTCTATGCCCTCCAAAATGCATCCAACTTCATCTTTTAACACTCTTATGAAGTGCGCCCAGGGTAGAAGAGAGAATCGAACCAAGTTGAGGGAGTTACAAGCAAATCGTGGCCTCCATTATGACTGTAATTTTCTAATGTTTGAATTATCAGACTTTCCCTATGCAATCTGCCCTCTTATGACCTGGAATCAAGAAGAATTTGCTGCCAAATGAGGAGCTAACAATATACCCTGCAAAGAATCATCATCTCCACATTGACCCATGCAAAATTAAATGAATATGTTGCTCTTCTATGCCAAATCGAATCTCCTATATGCTGGCCCTAATGACTGTAACAAAAATTAGACCGATATCAGATTGAAATCTCCAGCTCCAAGCTTCATCAATGGAAGCTCAAGCTTCTCCAATTAATGGCTCCAATGAAAACTCCAAACCAGCAAAAGAACTTAGCCCTTGGTGTAATGAACCGGACCAAATTTTTTCAATTCTCAAATTACAATCAGCAATGCAACACACCCGTTAGGGTTAGATAAATCAAACCAGCAGTTACAATATAACTCTTTGCCAAGAATGCGCACTCAATCTCAACAAGAGAGAGTCATATATGGCAAGAGGATCGTCAGTACATTAATCAGAACTGCAACTGAACTCTAACCAAGAATGTGTCCAAGATGGACGAGCATATGGTCAGAGGATCTCTACCACTACAAATGCTGAAAGTAAACTCAACACCCAGAATGTGCTTTCAAACCCGGAGTGGGAATGGAGCTACCATAGGGCGGAGATGTACGATATTACAATGCAAATCAAAGTAAATAGGCGGCAAGCCAGCCTCTTCCACTTATTCAGTGGGCAATTACAAACATGATAAGCAAAACTGAGAGAAATGCTGATAGTACTACTGTTCAGCTTACAATGAGAAGTAGAATGCCTGCAAGATCAAGGATTTAAGCTCTACAAGTTGCTGCAATAGTAAAGATGTCATCCACTAGGTCAATAATGAATTCCTAACACCCGTCCTTCGCTAATATGCAATTTTCTCAAGTCTGATCTGACAGACCAGCAACATGAATTACAGAACCAGCAATACATAAACTCAATGAAAAGCTCACAACTCACTCATTTCTCACTCAAATTACATGAAAACTGATGCAAAATACTCTTAAAATGATGGCGCCTAGTTTAGTTATGAGAAAGGACAGCTAAAAGTGGCTATTAATTAATGGCACGGATCCCAAAGCACTCCAGAAAGGGCGCCCTACAAGGAATGACGAATTTGCTTTATAAAATCATAAACTTCGTATTAAAATCTGCAAATATTCATGAAGGGTCTCTTCCAACAGAGAAAACCAATGAGACAATACCCAGAACAACTCTTTTTGTATTTTTTGATTTATGAGTGAAACTATAGATTCAGCCTTGTTATCAGCAACTTCAGAAAATGACATAAAATGCAATAAACTGAACTACATAAGTAAACCCAAACTACAAATGCAAACCTCACTACAAAATGTCACTCAAACAAGCAAACCTCTCCACTAGGTGCTATCTCTCAAGCACGAAGTCGAGCCAAGGCTAGGAGGCATTCATTCCTCGAAGCAATCCTGTTACCATTTCGGCAGCATAACAATATAGAAGTCATAAGATGTCTAAATGAAGACCCAAAGCTCCCTTTTATAATTTTGAGAGGACCCTCCGGAAGCTTCTAGAAAGAAACCCTAATTTTCAATTTTGTAACTATCTTCTTTTCCCTCCAATTTGGGCGCCCCCTTTCATGAAGTTAATATTTCTTTATTTTAAAATCTTTTCCTTCATAAAAAGGCGTCCTTTTCTCCAAGTAATATTTTTTGACTTTAGAAATATAAAATATTTCTTTCATGAGACAATACCCCTCAAGGTCCCCTTCTTTAAAACAACTTAAAGTCATAATACTAGGACAAGGGGTTATTTTATAAAATAAAACATTATTGTCTTTAAAATACTTATTCCTCCAAAATGAACCCCTTACGCCAAAATTCAGAATTACCCAATGAACTGCCAGAAGAGGAAAGTTGACTGAGCTGGTGCTGACTGGACCACTGCCAAAAATAGAATTTACTAAAAATAGTAAATTCAGAAAGTTGCTCGAAATGCAATGCATGCGCCACCATTGCGAAGCTCTCTGAAAACCCAAAAGGAATCCAAAATCCGAACACCCAAACTCCAACAAACAAAACCCTGAATCTTCAAGAGAACCCGCCAAATAGTCGAAAACCCTAATTCTGCCTCTAACTAGCCGACAGCACCCTGGGGATAGGCCATCAATCACTGAGAAGTGCAGTGCTAAAAACGGGGACATTACACTTGGCCACCAATTAAGCACAAGTGAAAGGACTGAAATATCCTTCCCACAGCTGCAATAATTCAAGTGATATTTCACACCCTCAAAATTGCTATCAATGGGAGTTTTCATTCCCAAAGACAAATTGATTATCTGCAGACCACTTGGCTCCACAAATACTCAAGAAGAAATCATCAATCATCAACATCAAATCTGCCTGCCTCAATAGTGAGACCTCAAGGTCTATTTATGCTTTTCCCTCTAGAGGTCGGCCTCAATAAAATAATATTATCTTTTTGACTTCAAGAAGATTCCAATATAATTTAATTTTTTGCACTTTATAAAATATTAAAATATTATATTATTAATAAAGTGCATCTCAGCATCAAATTATAAAATAAGGTTTCCATAAATAGAAACAATAATAATATATGATGGAAAACCTTACTCCAACCAAATACTGCGCCAAGTAATCACCCAATGACTGCCAGATGACTCTCTCACCATGCCTCATTAGCCTACGAGATCCGTTAATAGGCTAATCCTGCTGATATGTCATGGTCAACTAGAAGGGGACATTACAGTCCAAAACCCCAATTAGAAGGGACCCATGTTAGATACATGCTGAACTTTTCCCTAGGAAAAGGAAAGGAGGTAAAATGTTCTTATTGCAAAACAATTTATCATGGAGGAAGCATTAGTAGATTGAAATACCATCTTGCACATATACTAGCCCATGATGTTATGCCACGCCCACAAGTTCCTGCTGAGGTTATTTGTGAGGTGCAAGTGCAACTAGAAACATTTGAGCTACAAAAAGAAGTGAAAAAGAGGCAAAGAGAGGAGATGGCAGGCATTGGTGGTAATGAAGAGTCTTCTTCCTTGCCGCCATTTCGTCCTTCTTCAAGTGCTGCTCCTGGTAGTGCTAATGTTGCTGGTGTTGCTGGTGTTGGTGTTGGTGCTAGTGCTAGTGGCAATGCAAGTGTTAGCATTGGGCCTAGAGTTCATAAATCTAGGATAGATTCATATCTTTTGCCACACACTACTCCAAGTTCCCTACCATCGATTGAGAGCATGAGTTGGAACAAGGACATACATGATACAGCTAGACATGCAATTGGAGACTTTTGGTACTATTGCACCATTCCATTCCATGCAGCCAAGTAATTCTTAAATTTTTATCTTTAGAGGTATGTCGAATTCAAATTTAAACTCTCCATTTTACAATATTTATTTTATTTTGTTTATTTGTGACGTGTTAGGTCTCCTTATTGGCAAAATATGGTTGATGCCATTACTGTTTGTGGGGTGGGGTTCAAAGCCCCTAGTGAAGATGACATAAAGGGCCCAATTTTAACACAAAAGGTGGCTGATGTAAAAGCCACAATAGAGGAGCAACAGTTGATATCGAGGAGGAAGGGTTGCACCATCATGACCAATGGTTGGACTAATAGAAGAAATAAGACATTGCTGAATTTTCTTGTTTCTTCCTCAAGTGATTGTACTTCCTACAATGCATCGATTTAGTGATTAATATTTTTAATTTATGCTTTATTGAATCATTGATTTTGTTTCTTTTTCGAGTGGCACCGTATCCATCAAATCAATGATTGTACTTCCTACAATGCATCGATTTAGTGATTAATATTTTTAATTTATGCTTTATTGAATCATTGATTTTGTTTCTTTTTCGAGTGGCACCGTATCCATCAAATCAATTGATGCTTCAAGACATGTCAAAAATGCCACATTCCTTTTGTAGATTTATAGAAAGTCCTAGTTGAGGTGGGTGAGGAGAATGTGGTGCAGGTGGTGACGGATAATGCAGCAAATTATGTCGTTGCAAGTAGACTATTGATGGAGAGGCACCCATAATTATTTTGGACTCTAGGTGTTGCCCATCGCCTTGACCTCATATTGGAGGATTTTGGCAAGCTTCCATGGATCACATGCGTGGAGTCGGTCAAAAACATTTGTAAATTCATATACAATCACACATGGGTCCTCAACTTAATAAGGCAATACACGAGGCAAAAGGAGTTGTCCCCATCCTGGCATAACCCGATTTGCAACAAATTTCATCACATTACAATCCTTGCTTCAATCAAAGGGAGCTTTGAGGCGCATGTTTGTTAGTGAGGAGTGGACTTCCTCATCCTATGTTAAGACCACTACAGGAGTTGATGTGGCAAATTGCATGTTTGATGAGCCAAGCTTTTGGGTACCTACTGCAGAGATTGTAAAGGTAAATGAAAATCTAATTATGTTTTAATTTTTATTCATATTTTTCTTTTATTTGCTTACTTTTTGTTCACACTTAAGTTAATGTTTCACAATAATTGTAGTTCACTGAGCCTTTGGTAGTTCTCCTACGAGTTGTTGATGGGGAGAAGCCCACAATGGGCTTCATACATGAAAGCATGGATAGGGCCAAGGAGGTCATTTGATCCATCTATGCGGGAGTTGAGCGTAAGCATCATCCCATTTGGGAGATCATTGATAGGCGATGGTAGCTTCTTATTACCTCAATCCAACATTCCAATACTGCCCTAATTTCAAAGCGGATGAGGAGGTTTTCAATGGGCTCTACTCAGTGATAGAGTGGATGTCGCCTAGTGTTACAACATAGATGGTCCACGAGATCGAGACCTTTAGACTTGCACAAGGAGAGCTCTTTTCTCATGACATGTGCAAAGATAATCGAACGACATTGTAGCCAAGTAAAAATATATTAAGGGCATAATTTAAGTCTAAAAATGTAATAAACTTTTCCTCTTTTTTATATTATTATTAAATGTTGAAACTTAAAGTTGGATAATGAGATTGATTTTTTCCTTTTTCTCATCTCAAATAGATGGTGGGAAATGTTTGGTGTTAAGGTACCAAATCTTTAGAGGATTGCAATTTGCATAATGAGCCAACCATGCAATGCTTCAAGTTGTGAGCACAATTGGAGTATGTTTGAGCACATACACTCCAAGAAGCACAATAGACTGTCCATGGAAAGGTTGAATGATCTAGTCTATGTTCATTACAACCTTCATCTTCACCATAGACAAATTTTGGGCACTGACTCCACCCCCATCACGCTAGAGGAGGTCAATCCACAATTTGAGTGGATCACTGAAGATGAGGATCCTATCTTTAGCGATGAGGACCTCAATTGGGTTGACCAGGTGGATAGAGAGCTTGAGGATGTAACCATGGCAAAGGAGTATAGAGCACGAGCAAACACAGCTGATGTTGGTGTGGGTGGCATGAAGACAAAGCCAGAGATTATGGCTGCAACATCATCCAAGACCTACCTTAGATGCCTTCACAGGAAGGATGCAGGCTCCTCTAAGCCATAGACATCTAGTTTTACTTTTGATATTTGTTTGGAACTTTTGATGCAATGGATTTCATATTCCATAAGTTATGTATACATTTGACAATATTTAGAATTGTATATATCTAAGTGTGTTATTAATATTTCCTTCAACTATAATTTGTGTTTATACTTATGTGATCGATGTATACTTGTGTATGTGATCAAATTAGCTTCTATTTGATGATGTTATTATGTCTTTAAGGTTTATTTAATAAAGGGTGCATGAAACAAGTTTTAAATCCTTAAAAATCTTTGAATTTCTTGGGTTTTTCAATTTGCCGAGTCTTTGTTGTGTTTTTTTGCCGAGTCCAAGTCCGAGTACAAAATCATTTTGTCGAGTCCAAGCCGAATCTAAGTCTCGTAACTATGGTCAAAATACAAGACAAACTTGATCTCCACAATAATGTTATGAAATAATTCCTTTCCCAACTTTAGAACACAAGGCTAAGAGTCTGAAGGTGTTTAAACAATCCAAGGAACAGCCCAAAACCCATGCAAATGAAGACATTTGGCAAAAGTAAAAAATTTATCTACCACCTTCAAAAATTGGGAGAAATTGGAGTTAAAGTTCCACACACTATAGAATAACTAGGAGAATCTGAATAAAAACCTATCCTAAATTGTCAAATTCAACAAAGCAGACCATAAAAACCTCTACAACTACCCTTCATGTATTACAAAATGCTTTGCAACAAAGACTATTCGCAAGGGCCTAGTTGTAATGTCCCCTTCTCAACACTAGTCCTTTTTGAGATTGTTAGTCTATTTCGGACACTCGTATTTCGAAGGCTCGTAGGCTAGCCGAGGGAAGAATTAAGGTTCCCTGTTTTATAGGAGGTATCTTCTGAGTTTTAAGGGGATGGTTGCAGGGATTTGCTAGTATGTTTTCTGGATCTTTCTGGGTTTTCAGAGAGCTTCAGAGGGGTGTCACATGCATTTTCATTAGTGACTATTTTTGGACTTATTATTTTTAGTAAGTTATGTCGACTACTCGAAATGTGCTCGAACGGTGTTTGGAGTCACTTACTATTTTTAGCAACATGCTATTTTTAGTAAGTGTTATTTTTGGCAGTGTGGTTTGGCAATAGTTCAACACTCAGTTACTATTTCTAGTAGTTTTGCAAGAGGCTTCTCCAACTTTCTTGGAGTGCAAAAAAGGAAAGTTAATAACTTAAGTTATATTACTTCTAATGTTGCTTTCTGGCCCCCCACGCCTAGGCTTATGACTTAAGTTTATTTTAACTTGTGGCCTCTCATGTGGACGTCCAAATTGGAAACATTATTGCATTTTATAAAGTTAATATTGCCAAGTAAAGTTGGACGCCAAGTTTGATAACTCAAAAAGTGTTTTAAGGAATATTTTATTTCTCCTCTTTTGGGTGTCCCATTTTGGAGGGAATGGAGAATTTAAATTTCTAGGTTTGAGCTTATAAATGCAGCCCCTCTGCCTCTCATTTGGTTATCCAATTTTATCATAACGAAGTGTTACCGAAATCATTTCAGACTCTTGCTTCGAGGTCGGTACACCTCCTATTTCTTCTTCAGTTTTGAGTTTGCAAGATAACTCCTAGCTGAACAATTGATGCTTCTTCATTCAGAGGTTCCAAATTGAACTTCATTGGTGATGGTTTCTTTCATGCTTTCAATTTGTGTGGGTTTTGATGTTTTTTGATATTTTGGTGTTGGTATGAGTTAGATTATCAATTTGATATCATTTTGGAGTGTTTTTATCAGTTTTCTAGTTGTTGGTTGTGAAGGGTTGAAGCACGTTTATGTTCACGCTGACCTGAGAAGTTGATATAATTTTGTGGGCATTGAATCATTGCTTTCCTCTCTCTTAGGCGCTCCTTTCCTTGAGATTTCATAATTTTTAGTGGAGGATTGGATTTTTCTGCTAGTCACCCTTCTTGGGGGTCGTACTTCCTTGGCTATTCATGCATTGATTTGTGTGCCAAACATTCACAGACCCTTTGGTTGCGGCTTGCTACTTGATATTGGATGCCTAGCTCTTTGGCATCATTAGCAACAAGTTTGAGGTGATTCGGAGGTCAAGTTGAAAGGATTTGTGCATTTGAAGGTTGTTGGTTGGAGTTCATGCATGTTGTACTTTCATATCAGATCGCTGCTCCATATAGACCTGGTATTTCATTGTTTTATCATACTTTCGTGATGCCTAGTCATTTGTAATGTCTTAGAGATGGATATCTAACACTTGGGCTTCATATTGTTTGATTCTCTCATGATATATTGGATCTAACATCATATTGTAACGCTGATCAACTTCCTCATTTCAGTATTTTGTATTACACTCCCACTCGGTATGTGATTTGAGTTTTTGCTTTACTTTTTGTTGCCCGCTGAAAAGTGGAAGTCGTTGGTTGTGCCGCCAAGTTATTTTCTTTACTTTACTTTCCTATAGCCCACTGAAAAGTGGAAGAGGATAACTTTGCCACCAAGTATTTGCATTTTCTCCATTGGATGGCTTGCCACCAATAGCTCTTGTACTTCCAGAATGATTCATATTGTAATCAAATCCCCTTACACCATATGCTCTCACCTTGCCCACTCCGGGATCAGGGTGATCAGAAAGTGAAGGGTTACTTCCAATTTGCTTATCTTTCATTGGGCTAACACTAATGGGTGAAGTTTGTGTGAAAAAATTGGGAAAAAACTAAGGGGGTATATTTCACCAGCCAAGAGAACCAGGGCCAACTCTACAACCCAAAGAGTTGTTACCAATGCTAGTGAAGAGAACCCCCTGGGATTTCATTGATGGATCAGGTCAAATTTTTCACTAAAGAATGGGCAGTAGCCAATGGGCTCCAAAAGCAGGGTGATAACAATAGCGTGCTTCATCTATTGTCTGGTCGTTGTTCCTTTTCTATATTGTTGTTACTGTTGTTTGTTTTTGTTAGTACCATATCTCAAGGTACTCCTATTTACTTTTTGACTACTATGTAAAAGGGTCCAAGCCCTTTGAATTCACATTTTTATCTTTATCAAAAACAATGCTAGAGTGTTACTAGTTTTAACTCTATTTTTGCCACATCCCATCTGAGATGCACATCTTTGATATAATGCACCTTAGATACAAATATTATGATAGTACTTTATGGCTTGGAGTTTGGAGGGTCTAATCTTTGAGAAGTTGACATGACATATCAAGATAATATAGGCAATCATGCTTCAACTTGAGGTCTTGAGGAAGTGAACTATCCATTAAATCATTCCCCAAGATAAGTTTATGGCTCATCCAATCCATTATGAGAATTTCTTCAAGCTCTCAACTTACCTTCAGATGATTCAATCATTGGTGATTTGTCTTCTATACATGAGATATTGATGAGCACACAGTTATACTGAGAGGGGGCAGAGGAGGAGGGGGGGCGGGGGGGGTTGGGGTTGAATCAGTATAACAATAATCTTTACTTTTTCAAACCTAATACCTTATTTAAAACTTGATCAATAACAATAACATCATTTGCTCAATCTCAATAATCATGCACATGAGAAGAACACAATAACACACGATATTTACATGGAAACCCTTGCGGGAGAAAACCACAACACAATAATGCTTTATATGAATTCTTTTTTTTACAAATTTTGTTGGCACCAACCCCTCATTCAATTTGTGAGCACCAACCCACTAGAAGCACCAACTCCCACAACTAAATTCGTAGGCACCAATATCTCCTTTAGGAAGCACCAACTTCCAAAGCAAAGTACCACCCTCTAAGTTGCTTCTTCAATGGATGATGGACATTACTTTTAGTTTTAGGATCAGAAATTAAATAAGCAGATATAGAACAATTTCACACAATTTGACACAACATATACCTTGGGAAAACCCTCCAACTTGAAGGAGAAAAACCCAGCAACAATATATCTCTTATATATTGTGTCACATCCCTCGCTTTGAGACTATGTTGGTTATGTATCTTGAATGCAAAGTTAGTTGCAAACAACTGCCTTCATATGAAAATGACATTGAGAAGGAAATAGTTGTTCTTTTTATCGTAACTGTAATGTTAACGAACTCTTAATTTTACAAGTGAATTTATTGTTCATGTGAATTTGAATGAGATCGTGAGATTAAGTTTAAATGCATATTATTTAGCCGTTGAGAACATTCTAATAATAATCCTTATCAGTGGATGCAGGATTTGTCGATGCCACAAGAGAAAGTGAAATATCATCAGGGAGAGGATGTGGTAACTAGGATCAATTTTATCGTCAGCCAAAGAATCAACATCGTAACTTGGCTATAAATAATTTATGATAATTATTTATTTTTATAAGTTAGTTTAAATTGAGCAAATCTTTAATCATCCTTGGGGAAGATTTCAAATGCTTAATCAAATACTTTAAAATAAATATAATAATTATATTTTTTTTAAAATTTATTATACCCTTTTAAATTGGAGTGAAGCAACTCTTGATATATATATATTAATCTCGCGTGTAAAGGAGCGACATAAATTAAAGGTTATCAATTTCAAATTTATATCATCGAATGGCTTAAATTAAAAATGAATTAAATTGAATTTTGAGTGGAATCAATTTTGGGGAAAGGAAATTCCCATGCTCGCGCCACCCCCATCTTGAAACGCCCAAGAATGGGCAGATGGATGGATTCTTGTAACATCTCGGTGGTATTCGCTTGGAGAAAGAGCTATCTCCATTTCAAGGGAATTTTGGGGAAATGGCTCAGATATATATCTTTGTTTTGAGGGTTCTCGGGAAAAACTTAGTTGGCACTATCAACCATTATGACAGGGTATCCTTCCTTTCACATTGCATTCACTCTTCTCATTCGCTGTAGCATCAAAAGACACCCGCTGATTTGTTCTTGCAGTCGAGACTTAAAGTGGAGCTGGTTTGCATGGCTCTTGTTCCTAATTCTGGGTATTAGTATGATACGTGATATGACGTTCCTGCTCTGGCTCGTCCTCTGGAAAATACCATCGACTTTTCTGAGAAGCATGGTCGTCCTTTTCTAAGTTGTCATCTATTTTGGTTTCACAATTTCTATTTATATCTAGTTGAGCTTCTCCATCATTATCTCTTGATTCTCTCCAACCCAAGTACAAAATCTAGTGACGGGCATAAGTGATGAAACGTGATAGTGTTTCAGACCCCTGTATCAATCATTGGAAGAATCACTAATCTATCCTTGTCGTGGTAGCTTAACATCATTATGACATGGTGAATGGTTCAGTCTGGTAAACATTGGTATTTCATTTTCCGTGAGGTGGCGATTCTAAATTCTTGGAACCCGTCTCCATCTTGCCAGTCTAAAGTTCGGTGGTTGGTTGATGACGAATTTCTTCAGAAAGAATCAAGTTTGGAGTTTCCAAGTTCGGGCATTCAAATCAGGCATGTATTCGTACCTTTTAAATGTGAAGAATACCTTGTGATGAACAACTTCTCTCTATTGAATTACTTGAGTAAAGCTGCATTAAATTCGAAGTTGGTCTCGTATGTTGTTTCGTGGCTTACATCAAATTTCTTGTGTCAAATCTTAGTCTTCATTGGCATGCCAACCAATGCCGACCTTGATGATATCAAAACCCTTTTCATTTTATAATCATCCTTGGCGGGTTAGGGATCTCATATGAGCACTGCTACCCTTTATCTGATGAGCTAGTAAAGTTTTAATTAACACGTTCCTTTCCTTTTTGGAGGTCAAGTTTTGACTCAGATTTTGGAAACTTGTGGGGATTATATTCATAATTTACCTTACAATTCTTGGAGAGCAGAGGAGCTATCTTGTTACTTCCAAACAATTTCAATCTAACCCAATCAAGCCGAACCAGGCCCCCTGCATACATTATCTCAGTTGAGTTTATTTCTTCTTTTCCTTGTTGTGACCAAGCTTGAATTTGTAAATGGGAATTGTTGGGTATAAACTAATCAACATCCAATTGTCAAACTTGGGAAGAGCAAACAGACATATTTCCAGACAATTCTTTGTCTATTCAGTGAACAGATTCTTGACCTGGTTATCATTCATTTTGCTAATTGTAACACATAAGAATATTTATTGAGCACTTGAAATCTAGAACTTGACCCGATGGTTACTGTTGTCTTGAGTTGTTGAGAATATCAATTGTGTCAACTTGAATGGGAACAGATCATGAGTTTCCCCTATGACTTGAAACTTTACTTATGATTCCTTGTGAGGAATGAGCTTGTCTAAGCCAGACAATCTTTTGTTTAAACTATAAATCTAAAGAATATGACTGATTTTTGAACCTTGTTGCAAGATGAATCATGGAATAAAATAAATTAAATGAGAAATGAAATTTAATCTAAGCATTATAATTTAAATCTTGGACCAAACAACATCTTGTCGAGCAAGGGTGATTGCTGACAGCACAGTAGTGCCAGAGATGTCGGCACAATAGTGCCAAAGACATCGACACAGAAGTGTCAGAGATATCGGCACAGGAGTGCCAGTTCTATTAAAATCCTTGGTCAAGGTACGATGCTAGATTCAGCATCTGTCAGCTATCAAGTATCAGATATACCACTGATCAGAGTGGCCTTTCTAGTTGGGAGGTACCCTTAGTTAGGTCGATCAGGAGGTATAGGTCCTTGACACCAGGCTCAGAGGCATGATGATAAATTGATCCATGTTGATTACCCTCATGAAGGGCAGGTTCTTCAGTTGAAGAAACTTGGGAGACCAGTAGGTCTTGGTTGGGCGGTAAAGCCCCTAATGATAATTCTCTTTCCCTCGATAAAGATTTCCAAGTATGATAGTATGGAGATGATGTCAAATGGATTTCTTCCTCTCTCGTAAATCCAGGTACATGCAATGGTAATTGAATTTCTATTTCATCTATGCCATGAATGCTATTCTTTATGTTAATGAACATTGTAAGATTCTTAGATACTTAGTGAGATAGTTACTTGAATTTATTCAGCTGTTATATTGTTTCATAGCTGTAGTAATTAGTCGTTATCTTCTGGAAGCAAAGAAAAGTAATTATTATTCTTCTGCAATTTCCTGTTAGATGTTTATAGTTAATAGTTTCTTTTTAGCTGAAAAATGAAATTAAAAGTTAGTTGATGAAGTGTATAATGTAATGACACCTGAATTGAATTCTCTTTTCCGTCTAGCTGCAAATGAAACCCTAGTTTGGCAATTATTTAGTTATTGATCTGCCATGAACAGTTGGCGGAAAACTGTTGAACGATTCATGTGAGCTGAAACTGAAAATTAAAAAGATAATTGCATGTTTGAGTTAGTTGGTTCAATTTGGAAAACCTAGTTTCGAAAACAAGTTAGTTGCAGTTCAGCTGAAAGTTAGTTGTCAGTTGAAAATTTTAAACTGAAGTCTGGGAAGGTTGTTACATATTGAATAATCGAAAGCAATTCCCTTTTACAATGAGGCCAATACAAGGCCGAATTAATCACCACCACACTTGATGCAATCTGAAACAATAATATCGAACTCCTTGAATGATATCGATCTCTATGAAGGTAAATATTGAACTCCAATATCGAACTCTTTGTTGTAGATGAATTCGCACTTGTCTTGAAATGAATAGAATGGATGATTATGAAAGAGAGCAATGCCTCCCTTATATACACTTCAATGTTCAAGGATGAAAGGTCGGCCACCAATGAATGGTTGTGTCTCACATGAAAGGTGGCAAATATCAAGATGAAGTCGGCCACATTAACAAAATATTATTTAATATTTAAGTGACGCGCCTCTTCACAAAACGTCTCCAATAAATATATAGCCAAATCGGCTATATTTGTTTATTGTTATTAAATACTGTTGGTAATAGTATGAAGCCCGCGGCTACACATCAACACTCCCTCTTAGCTAGGGAGGAATACTTCCAGATATCCAAGGTCATGGAGTCTCTCAACATGACACCCACAATGGCTACATGTAGAAACCCTTGTTTCCCCCTTGATTCTGATTCTGAATGTTTTTGTTTGTTTTTTGCAGTTTTTGGTTTTTTTGACGTTTTTGCATAAATAATAAAGAATGCGACTTGCAAGAAATTGATAATAAATTCTATGGAAATTATTTAACTTCGGAAATAACAAACCCTAGTGCAAATACTGAAGCCAGACCATTTATTACCCTTTTGAAATGATTACAATGATGATCTAGTTACATGCAAATTGAAAAGCAATGATTTTTAATGAAGAGAACCTGGTATTTGCAGCTTGCTGATATATTGCTTGAGATGGTACGGCTGATGTGAAAATTGCACTTTCTCCCTCTGAAAACAATCTCAAATGATTCCAAGTACCCTAGCGCCCACAAGGGTGAAGACTGGAAACCAAAGTGATAGGCGTTTTTTCCCAAGAACAAAAACACGCCTTTTTATGACAGTACGGCCAGGTACAGCAAGGGTACGGCCTGATGACAGCAACAAGCAATAATTAAAAAGTACGGCCCTTCTAGAATCTCAAGAACTGATGAATATGTGCGCCTGGTTTGCAAGATGCTTTCGAGATAAAAAGACTGTCTGAAACCCTGAAGATTAAATAACTCTGAAGCTCTGTAATTTCTTCTGGGTGAAGAAATTCCTCTGCCTGGCAATAAATCAGGTGATATCTCACACCCTCTGAATCGCTCTCACTGGAGATGGCTCATTCCCCAATGCATTCGAGACTGAAACCCTAAGTTTCTGTGCTCAGACCAAACTTGATCAATTTTCAATAACTCCATATGACATAATGGCTTGAATTCCAATGCAAAACCATATATCTCTTGAAAAGTGCGATTTCCTTCAAAATAGGGAATATTAAAATAATTCGAACTTTTACATTTAATTCTTCAATAGTCTTCAGCCAAATTTTTATAATAAAATATAATCAACAAAATGGCCCCTTTCTGATGATGGGTGACCCCCTTCACTGAAATCACTTAAGTTATAATAAAATATTATAACTTTATATTATAAACTCCAATTAATTAATATTTAATTAATTCAATTAAATATTAATATCTCTCTCATTATTCATCCGATGCACGAGCCGTCTGAAGCTGTCGACTGAGGAAGTGATTCTGAACGCTATCAATCCATACTGCTAAAAATAGCAGGGGTCCCACGCTGAGTGCTGAATACTGCTAAAAATAGCAACTCAGGCTAGAAGTGTCCGAACGAGCCCGAACGAAAGCCAACTGATCAAGTACTGACAATCTGAAGTTGAGCCAAGCTCCATCAAGACCCTCTATCCAATCTATCAGCCTACGAGGGTCACATAATAGGCCAATCCTGTGCTCGGAGAGATGTCAACTAGAAGGGGACATGACACTACACCCATATGTGGAATACAGCTCATCACGGAGTCACTCAATGTGATATCGTCCATCATGGCTACTCCCATGTATGGAAAAGAACATGTGCACAAGTGCCCATCACGAAGTCACTCAACGTGATGTCGTCATGGAGTCTCTCAACATGACGTCCACCATGGCTACTCCCAAAGGGTGGATAAACACAAGTACAAGGGAATCATCACAGAGTCTCTCAACGTGATGTTGTCATGGAGTCTCTCAACATGACATCCAAAATGGCTACTCCCAGAGGGTGGAAACAAGGGCTTTCACCTCAAATTTCTCCATCATAGAGAAAGATGCATTAACAAGGGCTTTCACCTCAAATTTCTCCATAACAAAGAAAGATGCATTAACAAGGGCTTTCACCTCAAATTTCTCTATCACAGAGAAAGATGCATTATAGAAAATCACAAAAGATCACTAATGTTGAGTCTCGAAAGTGCACAAACTTTGCTCTAGAGAGAGGCTTGGTGAGAATATCACCCGTCTGATCATCAGTGCAAATATATCTCAACTAAATAGCTTTGCTCAATACCATATCTCTGATGTATCTGATGTAGTGGTATTTGATCTCAACATGTTTTGTTCTGTCATGAAACACTGGATTGACAGATAGCTTCACATAGCTTTGATTGTCACAATGAATAACAGTCGGCCCCAATGATTGTCCAAACAATCCTGCCAGGAGCTTTCGAAGCCACCCTGCTTCTCGAGCCCCTACACATGCTACAATATACCCGGGCTCTGCAATGCTTAGTGCCACTGAAGACTACTTCTTGCTACACCAAGAAATCATCGCAGACCCCAAGCTAAAGCAACATCCAGAGGTGCTCTTCCGATCAGCTATACTTCCTACGCAATCAGAATCAGAATATCCTTGCAGCTTTAGGTCTACACTGGAAGTATATTTCAAGCCATATCCAACTGTGCCACGCAAGTATCTCAAGATATGCTTAGCTACAACTAGATGAATTTGCCTTGGTTCACACATGAACTGACTAAGTGCACTCACTGCATAGCAAATATCTGGTCTAGTATTGACTAGATACATCAACGATCCAACCAACTATCTGTACATAGTGGGATCTACCAGATCTAAACTAGTTGCAAACTCACTTAACTTCTTCAAATTGGTTTCCATCGGTGTAGACATGGATTTGCAATCCATCATCCCAAATCTCTTCAAGATATCTATGGTATATTTCCCTTGACTCAGAATGATCTCATTGGGCTTCTGCCACACTTCCAATCCTAGGAAGTAATGCATATATCCAAGATCCTTCATCTCGAATTCAGATGCTAACTCCTTGCATTTGATAATGAGATATTTTGCTCAACATAAAGAACCAAGATTAATGTCTCACCATCAACTACCTTGAAGTAAAGATTTGAATCAACATCATTCTTGGAGAAACCCAAGCTCATCAAGTATCGATCAATCCTCTCATACCAAACACGAG
Source organism: Sequoia sempervirens (assembly GCA_007258455.2). Lineage (NCBI taxonomy): Eukaryota > Viridiplantae > Streptophyta > Pinopsida > Cupressales > Cupressaceae > Sequoia > Sequoia sempervirens. Next base: position 668,092,089 of record VDFB02058242.1, on the reverse strand, counting down.
GAGCCTGCTTAAGGCCATACAAAGCCTTCTTCAATTTAAAAACATGAGACTCCTTCCCATGAATCACAAAGCCATCGGGCTGCTCAATGTAGACCTCTTCTTCAATCACCCCATTAAGGAATGTTGTCTTCATGTCCATTTGATGCAGCTTCCATCCCTTAGCTGCTACAATGGCAATAATGGTCCTAATGGATGTATAACAAGCAACCGGAGCAAAGGTTTCTTCATAATCTATTCCCTCTTTCTTAGAGAATCCTCTAGCCACAAATCTAGCTTTCTACTTCTCAATGCTTCTACCAACCGCATGCTTGATCTTGAAAAGCCATTTAGAAGATACAATTGATTTCCCTTCTGGTCTTGGTACTATATCCCAAACATTATTCTTAATGATAGATTGATATTCTTCAGCCATAGCATCTCTCCATACTTGCTAACTTGATGCTTCCTAAACACTGGAAGGCTTAGATTCAATGATATGACTCATTAATGCAACATATCTTGAAAACTTCTATGGTCTTTTGCTTTCTTTGAATGTGCCTCTAGGTGTTGCAAACTTCTCTGCTTCCTGCATAGTTTGCCTAGCCCATAGAGGTCTCTTTCGACCTATGACAATATCTCTGGGCCCATCAGTTGGTTCCAAAGGCTCAACTAGATCACCATCCTCTTCTGGTTCAGTAGACTCCCTCTGAATCTCAGGAGTATGATCAACGTCCATGTCCTGAGGAGTCTCCTGATCTTCATTATCTAACTCCATGTATGAACCTTTAGATCTTTTGAATGGAACATCTTCTTCAAAAGTGACATCTCTGCTAATCTCTATCTATTTCTGACCTGGAATATAAATCCTGTAGGCTTTTCAGGATTCACTATAGCCCACAAATATTCCTTTCTTGCCAGATGGTTCTAACTTAGTTCTCTTATATTTAGGCACATGAATATAAACAGGACAGCCAAAGATTCTCAAGTGACTAACCTCAGGCTTCACACCTGTGAAGGCTTCTTCACGAGTCATATTCTCCAAAATATGATGTGGGCTCCGATTTTGAACATACACTGCAGTTCTAGATGCTTCTGCCCAAAGAAAGGTTTGCAAGTCTTGATCATGGATCATAGCTTTAGCTGCCTCAACAATGGATCTATTCTTCCTTTCAACAACTCCATTTTGTTGTGGATTGTAAGGAACACAAAACTCCATCTTAATCCCTGCCTCGATACAAAAGTTACGGAAGCCTCCAGAAATGTATTCTCCTCCATTAACAGATCTTAGAACTTTGATCCTCTTTTCGGACAAGTTCTCTACTTGAGCCTTAAATTTTTTGAATTTCTCAAGTACTTCATCAGATTCCTTAGCCTTTAAGAAATAAATCCAAGTCTTTCTAGAGTAGTCATCAATGAAAGCTACATAATACCAAAGGAACCACTCAAAGGTGCAACAGACATTGGACAACACAAATCAGAATGAACAAGATCTAGAATACATTTAGATCTACTTTCACTACTATGAAAAGGACCTTTAGAATTCTTACCCAATGCGCATCCTCTGCAGGTACCATCATGCTCTTGACTAAGTTTTGGAAGGCCAATGACCATATTCTCCATGGATGGAAGTGCTCTAAAATGGAGGTGAGCAAGTCTTCTATGCCAAAGCTCACTTGAGCTGGTGGAATCATGCAACAATGCCTGCATAGGACAATGTAAAGTCTATAAAGACTCTCTTGCCGAACACCAATCACTCAGGCTATCTTGATGCTAGAATTCTTCAACCAAGCAAGAACTTTTCCCTCAAAAAATGCAACTTGATATCCTTTGTCTTCCAAAGCTGAAATTGATACAAGGTTCCTCTTGATACCTGGTACGAACAGAACATCACTCAAATGAAGAGAAATGCCAGAATCTAGGTGAAGAGAGGAGGCTCCTGCACCCTTCACTGAATAGCAAGCATCATCTCAAATTATTACTTGAATGTTGGTATCTCTCTCCACCAAATCTGAAAGATGCTCTCTAAATTCGGTAATGTGTCGAGAAGCGCCACTATCAATCAACCATGTGCTGCTATCAATTGTTATTGGAACATTGCCTGATAGGGCTGAGATAAATAGAAATCCACTTGAATTATCTCTTGAGTCCTTCTGAGGAGAGACATCTCCCACATTCGCAATAGAAGCATGCTACTTTGGTCTTGTTGCACAATCTCTAGCATAGTGACCAAACTTGTCACATCTAAAGCACTGTATATGGGAGAGATCTTTCTTCTTCTTAGATTCAAGAGCAGCATCCAATCTTCTATCTCTATTCCTCTTGAAATTGCCTTTCCTTCCTTCTCTTCCTTTCCTCTTCGATGTTTGAGCAGCAAGTACATGATTGTCTTCATTGTTAGAACTTCGTCCATTTCCTCTTGTTGCCAATCTTGATTCCTCTTGAATACAATTTGCTCTAAGGGGATCAAACTTTGGTAGCTTCGATCATCCACTGATACCTTGGATGAAGGGCTCCCAAGATTGAGGAAGACCGTAAAGTGCCAACATGACTAAATCTTTATCATCAACCATATTACCAATGGCACAAAGCTGATCTCTCAACTTAGTGATCTTCATGAAGAAGGAGATGACTAAATCTCCTTTTTCCATTCTGATGTGATGAAGTTGTTGCCTCAATGCAAGAGCTCTACTAGTGTTATTGATCTCATATAGTCCCTCCAAAATCTTGAACATCTCTCTCGCTGTCTTCAACTTGGAGATAATAGGCAAAAGGTGATCCTTCACAGAATCAATCAATATCTTCTTGGCCTTTGTGCCATTCTTCCTCCATTGTGTCTTCTCAGTCTCATTGAAAGGTTCAGGTACCTCATTCTCCACGAACTCGATCATATCATTTTCTTCCAATGCAATGAGAACTCTAAACTTCCAAGAGGTGAAGTTAGAGGCATCATCGAGTCTATCTTCAACCTTGAGTTCCTTCACCATTTTCGTAGATAAGATAGACACACAAAGATGAGAATAAGAGAGAGAGATAATGCTGCTTATGTAAATTTGATCACGATCTTGCTTAAACCGCTTTGATACCATGTTAGTTTTAGGACCAGAAATTAAATAAGCAGATATAGAACAATTTCACACAATTTGACACAGCATATACCCTGGGAAAACCCTCCAACTTGAGGGAGAAAAACCCAGCAACAATATATCTCTTATATATTGAATAATCGAAAGCAATTCGCTTTTACAATGAGGCCAATACAAGGCTGAATTAATCAGCACCACACTTGATGCAATCTCAAACAATAATATTGAACTCCTTGAATGATATCGATCTCTATGAAGGTAAATATTGAACTCCAATATCGAACTCTTCACTGTATATGAATTCGCACTTGTCTTGAAATGAATAGAATGGATGATTATGAAAGAAAGCAGCGCCTCCCTTATATACACTTCGATGAGGTAATAGCTAATTAACGCATCCCTTCAAGGATGAAAGGTCAGCCACCAATGAATGGTTGTGTCTCACATGAAAGGTGGCGAATATCAAGATGAAGTCAGCTACATTAACAAAATATTATTTAATATTTATTTATTGCTTATTAAATACTACTGCTGGAAGTATGAGGCCTGCGGCTACACATCAACAATTACAATCTTTATTCTCTCACTTCATGATTCCCTTCTTATTAACCACATAGATGTACTTGCATCATTATATAAATTTGCTCTTTCCATATACATATCCTTCATAAATTTCTTGCACTCATTCACATGTATTCCATTATTGATTCACTTCATACATTTGCTCAAAAACTCTTCACACATCTGCCCAAAAAGGTCTTCGTAAATCTGCCCATAAAGCCTTCACAAATCTGCTCTATTCTCCTTCTTAAATCTGCATATATCTCTTCTTCTATATCTGCATTAACTTCTCTTCAATAATCTGCTAGAATGTTAATTACAAATCTGCCATAAATCTCTGCTCTCAAATCTGCAATATATCTTCACTCAGATCTGCAACATGATCTTCAATGATTGATCATAAATCTGAAATATATCTTCTTGAATAATCTATTATGTTCTCATATACGAATTTGCTGGTGTATGATAGATCTTATTCTTTACACAACACTCACACCTTTCTCCACGCATTTCTTATTCTATTTATATCTTCATGAAGAGAGACATCCCTTTTGGAAAGTGATAACCCTTCAAAAAGACATATCCATTCCTTATCCCATCACTCTATTTGAAGACTAATTGCCACCATTATTATTTTATTAAGACATAACTGCTGCCTTAAATAATAGCTCTCTTAAATATATATCCGTATTTACTATTTGACACCTTCTATGTATTGCTGCCTTTTTCAATCTTTTAATTTCTGAAGCGCAGCCTTTACTAACTTCAAGTGCTTTTAATATGAATTATTTCCTTTTAACAAACTTTAGTCTTTGCTTTTAAACTCTAAATAGTTGCTCTTTAATTTATGCTGCCTTTTCATTATTTATCCTTTTAAACTTTACATTGCTTGGGAAGAGGTGCAATCATGTAAAAAGAAATAAAACTTCATAGTAAGTGTTTTTTATTTTAATTTCTTCCATTAATAAATGTTAATCGCTGTTCTCCAATAATCCCTGCACCTTAACCCTTAACATTTAATTGCTGCTTCTTTAAATAATATGAATCGCTGCTACCTTAACACATTTAAAGATTGCTGCCTATCATCATTGATCGCTGCTTTTTATTGATATTTTCTGAGCACTCTTTTTTTAATCGATGCCTTTTTTTGACTAATGTTGACCATTGTCTTCTTTTCACTAATCACTGCCTTAGGACTTTTTGTCTTTATCTGCTTTTTTTAATCTTATCTGATCTTGTCTTATTCATTTTGTCTTTGCATGCTTTTGTCTTATATAATATTTGTTTTTAATCTCTGTCTATTAATAACAAATCCGTGCCTTTTAATACTTCATGTAATTGCTTGCTAATATATTTAGCAAATCACTGCTTTCTTTAACAACTCTTCCACTGATTCTCTACATTTTCTCATACTTAAATCTGAGCGCTTAAGAAGTTGACCAGCATTAAATTTGTGCACCATTAATCTCATATATATATTGCCTTTGTCATAGGATGAGGTTGGCCCAACTTAAACAAGTATTAAATTTAAACTCTACTGAAGTTGGCCAGAGATTATAGTTAAAGATATCTCTTTTGCGAACTAAATTCAGCGCTGTCATGGAAGAAGTCAACCATTGTTCCTTTGAAGGATCGAGATTGTCTTCCTCATTGTGTATGAACCTATTGTTTCTCTAAGTGTGTCTTGGTCTGTTTTAACAGAAACCTTCTCTTCTCCACTTGTATGTTTTCCATATTTGCTTCTAACCATTCTTGGCTTCATGCTACTTAATAGAATTGTCCTTCACTAAGCTTTGATTCTCATCTTTAAATATCAAGATATTCCCAACTTTTGAGTAATGTCGTGAAGAACATTTTCAACCATATCAATGTCAACCTTATGCTTTGTCTTTTGCATTGTTGGCTGAAAAGAACATGTCAAGACAGCTATCTTTGCATTTTTAATCTTTCAACTATAATCAAACCATTGTGACATGAATGACAACAATACTTTGACATCAATGACAATCAAATCAATAATCTCATTTTTGACATCAATGACAATATTTCCAACAATCTCCCCCTTTGTCATTGATGGCAACATAATTCTTTCTTTTCTCTAACTCTCCCCCTTTGTATATCTCTCTTGATGTCAAAGGAATGTTTATAAAACTTCTATCCACAAATGGATCATGAGAAACATCAATTATATAGTCACATCCAATGCAACAAGAATATACTTCTCCCCCTGTCAAAGATTCTCTAATGCTTTCCCTTGCTCTAAAACTCCTCTTTCTCTATTTCTTGATCCTTGGTATTATGTGCTTGGGTGACTTTCTTCCCCTTTATGTGTCCAAGAGAATTTGGATCATCTCCTCGAATTTAACAAGCTAGGAACTCATTTTCAACTCTTCCTTCTCTATGCATAGCTGCTAGATGAAGATCATCCTTTTGATATCTTTGTTAGGGTCTTCTCATCTTCTTTCTCTTCCTCAATATTTTTGATTGCCACAAGTGAAGTGATTGTCTTTTGCCTTTTTTTTCCTTCTTTTTTTTTATCCTCTTGCGTGGGAACTTCTTCATGCTTAAGTTTCATTTGAAGATTCCTTTCGTAATCGTTCCTCTTGACATCCATGGCATCATTCTATCAATAGGGACACTTTTAATGTGAAGTTGAGCATAACCATAACCATCCAACTTTTCACCATCAATTTCTTTTTCTTTCATCCAACACATGCTTGTGTGTTCTAGCATAAAATGTCAAATGCAAATATACAAATATACTCTTCAAGAAAAGACTCCTTTGGATCATTCTCTTATCAAATGTTAAATGTTAGACTTTTGGAGAACTCTCTTATCAATTTTAGTCTATCTTCACCACTTTCTTCTTCATATCTTCTCATGCTATGATGAAAGGTTAAAGCTTTGTGATCTCTATTCTTACTCTTCAACTTGGACATTGGGTGCAACTTTTTTGTGTTTTCATGATGAAACTTGGACTCTCTCATGCCAAGCATGCTTTTTAGGTCTCCTAGGCAGCTTTTCTAATGTTTTAAAGTTGTCACTTGGTTCTCTTGCAAAGCACGTGCTTTTGAGTCATGGGAGATAGTTTTTAAAATGACTAAGATCCACTTTTTGACCCTTGATGCATTTTCTCCACTCAAAACTTGTCTATTTCCTCCCAAAGAAAAGCTTTTTGGGCCTTTTACATCATTTTTGATGTTTCTAAGTTCACTTAAGTGACTTGGGTGCATCTTTTGACATGTTTCATCACTCACTTTAAGTGATTTTCTCTCCCTTGTAGTGCTTTTCAGGCTCATATGCACCTTTTCTTCTAATATGAGATTCATTTAAGTGATTTTCTCTCTACAAGAGCACTTTTGAGGCTTGTATGCACTTTTTCTCCTAATTTGAAGTTCATTTAAGTGACTTTCTCTCTCCTAGAGCACTTTTGAGTATCTCATACACTTTTTGTTATTTAAGAAGTTAACTCAAGAGAAAAGTGTGCTTTCTTGTACCTAATGCACTACTTCTTATGACTTTAACACACAAATCTGACTCTCCTTTGTTTTGGTGCACTCCAGGAACAATGATGTGCCTTCTTCATCTCTTTTTCCACCAAAGGTGGAACATTTAGTGCATTGGTAGCTCCAACAATTTGGACATTCCATTTCCATGCCTTAGATGACACTCCCCTTTCCTACCTCACCCAAGTCCTCGTCTTCCACTTGCCTAATGCAACGAAAAACTTCTTTTGTTGGCCCTTCTAGAAACATTAACTTGAAACAATGAAGCAAACCTTCAAGGTCAACAAGGATTCACTTATGCCTCAAAACACAAGGAAAATAAAGAAGTTGACTCAATACGAAAAGTTTCATGTGGGTACAACACCTTCAAACATTTAGTTAATTCGGAATAACATTTACCGACAATTTACTTTGACCATTTGAATTTCATATCCTTAGTCTCTAGCTCCAAGTTGATAGATTAAAGAGAATGAGTAGGCTGAAATCCATGACATGAGAGAATTTTTCTTGATGCTTGTTGCAAGGCATCTCCACTGTTAAACTGTGGACACTAAAATTGTCCTAGGCCTACAAACACTATTTCATCCCCTTTCGTCCTTGATAATTAAATAATTTTAATTATTTGATTATTGTCTAATGTCATAATTCGTCTATTATTTAATTAATTAATTCTTGTCTTTTATTTCCTCTTTTGATTAATTACATAAATTTTATTTATTTAATTACGTCACTAATGGCATTTTTGCTAAATAATTAAATAAATTTTATTTATTTAATTATTATCATCTTTCCACTATAATTAAATAGTTATTTTAATTGTTTATTCATTTATCGTTTTCTTCCACAAATTAGATAAATTTTGTTTATTTAATTGTCTACTAATTTGTCATTTTCTCCCGACTTTTGAATTAAATTGTTATTTCATCAAAAAATCAACCTGTCACATGTCCTCTATAATTAAATAATGTTTTCATTGTTTAATTATTCATTTCCCTCCTGTTGTGACCTTTTCACACATCGCCCCATCACTGATGGGGACCCCCAGTTGCCTGCTAGTTTTTAGGGTTCTGTCTCCTTGCAACGGTTACGAGAGATCACTTTGTTAAGAGTTTCAGGTCAGTTTGCTGAGAGTCACCCGAGCCAAGTCAGTAATTCATTCTTGAATCAGCGCGTAGACGTCATGGAAGCGCTCAGAAGGCCCAAGAGACGAAGATCGACTGTAAATTCGGCCAATTCTGAGACTTCCTATTTTTTAGGAAAAGTTGCTTTTTCGATTTTTCATCTTTGGCATTTTTGGACCCAATAAGGTTCCCTATTTTTTAGGGTTGCTTTTTCTATTTTTTAGAAAGTTTCTATTTTTGGAAAGGTCCCGAGTTCTGAAAACGCACTCAGAAGTTCGGAAAACTCAATAGAACTCTCAGAAAATCAAAATGAAAAAAATTGAAAATTTTTGAAAAATTTGCAAAAAAAAGTTCAAAAAGCATGAAAATCAGGCCAAAAAACGTTCAAAAATCTGGAAAAACCAGTCAAAACCAGTTCAAGATCAATCAGATCTGAAGATGAAATCATGAAAATCAGTTCTAAAATGGTGAAATCTGTGAAAAATCTGCTCAAGTCTGGAAAATTCGCCATGAAAGAAGGATGAAGAAAGGTATGTGAAGGCCCAAAAGGTCTTGAGATACGCCCAGCACTTGGGAATCATATCCCTGCATCTTGAGGCAACGTCCAAGGAAGCTCTGAAGTCCACCATGCATAAAGGTGGGACATCCTAAGACTGCCCAAAGTCCGCCATCCTTGTCCATGCAAGCTTTGAAGTCCGCCATGTGCTTGAGGGAAGTGCCAAAGGGTCTTAAAGTCCGCCTTTGATGTCCATGCATCCTTAAAGTCAGCCTTTGATGTCCTTGCATGCTCTAAATTCCGCCATCTGCCAAGGAGGATATCCTATAAGCCTTCAAAGTCCGCCCTTGCATCATGTAGCACGTCCTAAAGACCTTCAAAGTCCGCCCTTGCATCTTGAAGACATCCTTATCCCTTCCAAAGTCCGCCCAGCACATAAAATGCCCATCCAAAAAGGTCTCAAAGTAGGCCATTTCACTGAAGACTCGTCCAAAATACTAATGAAGTCCGCCCTTGAAAGGTGGGACTTGGCTGAAGGCTATTGAAAGTCCGCCTAGGCATGAAAGTAAGGAAAAATCAACATATTTGCTAAGTGTTGGCGCCCAGCTAGGGAGAATTTTGAAATCTGGTTAAGTGTGAAGGCCTAAAAAGGTGGAGAATCATTTCCAAAGGGGAAAAAATGTTGAGATAAAAGCTAAAGTGTTAAGGAAATCCGCCGTAGAAAAGAGGGACGTCCAAGGTGTTCATCCTAAAGACTTACAAAGTCCGCTATATACTTGGAGGAGCTAGCAAAGTATCAAAGACATTCATAATGCTTATCCAAAGTGTTAAGGAAGTCCGCCTAAGATGATAAGACGATAAGATTTTTGGCTAAGTGTCAATGCCAAGTCTAAGAAGAGGTTCGAATATTTGCCTAAGTACAGAGGCTAAAAGGATGAAAAATGAAGACGTTGGCCAAGTATTGTGACACTTTCGAGAGGACAAATGCCAAGATTGAAAGGACATGTGCTAAAGATTATCAGGATATGGCAAAGAATAAAACGGAATGTGCCTGACACGATGAGGAAAAGAGATAAAATTTGCCTAAGTATGGAGAAAATGTCGAGAAATTGTCAACTTTGACCCAAGAAAAATGCGCAAGGCAGGGAGAAAGGAAGGATCGTCCTTGGCCAGAAGGAGGAAGAATATGTCAGACATCAAGGAAATTCGCCTAACGAAGACATTCGGACAAGGATTTTTCCTAGAAAAATTCGACTGAGCAAGGAAGTATTCGACTTTGGCAGAGCAAAATAAGCTTAAAATCTCGCCTCGGCAAAGAAAAATAGGGATCTGGCAAGGAAATTCTCAACGGAATGGCTTAAGATTTGGTTTGGCTAGACAAAATTAAGGACGAAATCGGAAAATAAACTCTCAGCCAAGAAAAATGGAAGGAAGATCGAGATAGCCATGGGTCCAAGACGAACGGGTTGGAATTAATTGAAATATTTTAATATTTTAATATTGATTTTCAACTATTTGGAAACTTAAAATACCTTGGACAAAATCAAAATTGCCAGACACGAATCGGACGAAAGTAAAGCACGCTAGGCGGAGATGAAGTCCGACAAAAAGAAAATTAAATTCACCATGGATTTAATTAAATTATTTAATGTTTTATTTAAAAGTTGAAAAAATCAAAAAAATAAACATTAAATAAAAAAATCGAATTTTTGAAGATCAGTAAGATTTGTCCGGATAAGTTCGAGACTGATCCTTGTCGGAAGATAAAAGGAAAGTTGCCTGTTTGGAAAATAAAAACAAATCGAGATCGAGAAAGATTACGGCAGTTGCTAAATCGAATTCAATCTCTCAACATTATAATGAGTTTCAGCAACTCATTTTTTTCACACACAGCTGAAGAGAAATTTATTCTTTCTCGAAATTGTCAGGCAATTAATTCGTCCATAAGCAAAGTCGAAGAAGCAGTGTTATGCTGAGGAATTTTTCACGGGAAGAGAAAAAGAGATTTATTTCAAAGCTGAATTCTTCTTGAAGAGGGGCGCACTTTTCAAAAAAATCAGATTTTTAAATCTGATTTGCATTTAACGCTCCTTCACTGAGGTTGACGGACACGGCAGGAGTATTATCCAGGAAGCTGAAAATGAAGTTCGCCAACAAGGGTGCTCAGAAGGAGACCAAAGTCATCTCAAAGTGGAAGAATGTCATGGACACTGATCTCGGACATGTGGATTTTGACGAATTCAAGCAAAGAGTATACGGTCAGCAGGGACTTCCCACAGCAATAGCCAGACGAATGGTCAGAAACGGGATATTCCAAGCAGCTGGATTCCCTCCGGCAATGGATTGTGCAGAGTTAATGGTGGAGTGTGCTCGTCATTATGATGCTCAGAAAAGACAAATTATCGCCCCTGACGGAAGGATCTTGGCACACCTGAACGAAGTTGCAATTCAGGAGACCTTTGGCATCCCTGAACATTCAAGAACGGTCTATAAGACCAAAGAAGAAGCCAAAATGCTATATGACAGCAAGTCAGATTTGTGCGCCACAACAGTCAACAAGGTTTGGATGGACAAGCCAAAGCCGTCAATCAAGAAGTTGCCTAAGAGACCTCGCCGCACGGATTTCAAGGAGGATTTCGGAGATATTGTGCTGATGCTTAACAGAATAGCTGGCAATCCACAGGGCGCCTTCTTTGAGAGCTGGATGTACTATTTCATCGACGAGAATCACCTCTGGAGTCAAAATGTTCAACTGGTCACGAATGATAAGTGACAACCTCCATGAGCAACTGATCAACCTTGAAGAGACCAAGTCTTTTCACATGAGTTCATATGTGATATACCTGTTGGCCAGATCATACAAGTATCCAGGATTGATCTGCAAAGGCAAAATTGGCAACGGGGAGAACGAGCTCAAGCCTTACGACTGCTATCCTCAGCTCCAGTTGAAGGAGAAGACTCACTTCAGGAGGGTGCATGATGCATTCCTAATGCATATCACCAGAAAGCTTCAAGGAGGAGTGCACCAAAGGCTGAGCCATGAAGCAAAAAGTCTTATCAGCAAATATGGGTCTTGGTTCATCCAGTTCCCTAAATTCACATATATCAGGATCCAGGGATTTACTGGAAATCCCTATAAATTGCCTATCTATCCGACTAATCGGATGATATTGCTCGAGGTTTTAAGACAATTAGAAGAGTACCAGAATATTCAGAGGCCGACCAAGAAGGCGTCCGTCACATTCCCATTCTTCATCGGGAACATGCTAGAGTACTGTCCATCCGCACAGGCAGCTGAAAGTGCAAGACTAGAGATCCAATGGTATCCTTTCACGGCATACAAGTCCAGGGTCAATTATGACCCACATCATAATATCCGGACAATGGAAGGGAGAAAATATAAGCACAGGATGGAATTGGAGGATTTCTGGGCAAATGCTGCGGATGAATATGAGGTCAGACGGAAGATGTGGTCCAGGATGTCCTTGGATTTCATGAGAACAATTGAGTTCTGTCGAGTGCCTGATCAGCTTCAGGATGATGGAAACCACGTCCAGCCTCGCTTTGAGGAAAGCCGACCTCTCCCTCCAGTAAAATGGTCAGAGCCAGAGCACGCAGACCTAGCCACCCTGATGAGGCCAGTGACGAAATATTCTCAGTGGTGGGTCGATTATCATGTTCAGGAATTAAGACAGAAAGGAGTCACGCTCACATATGATCTGTTGAGCGAATCAGAGTCATATTCCTCTAATGCTGGTGCATCCCATCAGGACTTGGTCAGGATTGGAGAGAAAAGAAAAGAAATAATGCCAAGTGCAGAGCCTGTTTCCAAGAGGCATAAAGGAGAACCTTCTCGGTCAGCAGCATCCAGGAACATTGACCAGTTTGTGGCCAATATAGACGACTCCTTGGTGGAAATGCTTGAACCTCTTGCAGCTCAGGAAGTAAATGATGAGCCTATTCAACTAGATGATGAAGAGCCTGCGTCACCAACAGGCACAGAGATTTTAGGTTCAGACAATGACATAGAAGCCCGGGACAATGACTTAGAGGAAGGAATGATTTCCGCCCTCAGAGGGATAGTGGATGCTCCGAATGAAGAGGAAGTTCAAGTAGAGGATGGCATCGAACAGTCGACCATTCCAGACTGGCTGTTGGAAAGGATGAAGATCCAGGTGCCTGCTGAGGCTCAACAAGAAGAAGAAGATGATACTGCCGATTTCTTGGCAAGATTAGAGCAGGTTGCAGTCAAGAAGCCCGCCAAGAAGTTCTCCACCATTCAGAGGAACGAGACAGGCAACCGTTCCGTGCACATTGCAGTGCCTACAGTGGACAAGCCACAGGACGAAATCACTCCACAAGAGTATGCAATAACCACTGTTGACCTTGGTCCGACCTCGAAAGGTCAGGAAGTAGAAGAGTTAGATAATTCCGTCTCGACCATTAAAGCGAGACTGGAAAAGGAAGTGACCAAGAAGAAAGAATATAAAAAGGAGGTCAAACGTCTCAAAGAATATATACAACATTTGACCCAGCCGCTTGATCAGGGCAATGCGACCGTTCCTCCTCTCCTCAATTCATCACAGGAGGTGACTAGGGAAGTCGAGCACGGAATGGTGACGGCCAGGGAAGCACAAGACTGGATGGCAAGTGAAGGCACGGAAGCGGCCTTGTTCATGGAAAAGTTGGCACTGGCCTATGGACGAACCTCTTCATTTCTTTCCAGATTGATGGATATGGCAGAAACATGGGAAGGTGTCCCGGATATGCAGGAAAGGCTTATTCCAAGCCTTAGAGTTTTGAAGAGCACTCCGAGGGAGGAGTTAGTTGATAAAAAGGTGATTGCTGCAAGGGCAGCATATGATTTTCATCACTGGTTTTGGGCAGTGACAATACGAGAAGAAGTCTTGGAGAAGGCAAGAGTCGATGGACTTGGAATTGAAGAACAGGTCAGGAAAATCCAGGAGAAGATTTGCATGATAACTACTGATGTGTTCGACCGTGAAGTCATCCGGGAGAATGACATGCAGTTGGAGAGATTGAAGCATAAGGTTCAAGAAACTTTCTTCTCGACCGCTGGACCTTTCTTGAAACAAGACTTTGCGAGAGTGGCAAGACTCTCGTCCATTCGAAAGGATTTTGAGAAACAGGAGGCAGATTGGGAAGGTACTTTTGCTAGATGTGCTGAGAAGTTGGACGGACTTGAATTCCGGATCAGCATGCTGCCGCCTGTCACGATGGACGAGGTCATTGCAGTAGTGTCCAGATTCGCCAAGCACAATGCCACTCAAATGGATAAGGACGCCTCTCCTTGATTATAGCTGGAACTGCCACTTTTCTGATAGTTTTCTGATGGTTAACTCTTGTTATTTTGGGAAACCCTAATTAGGGTTTGGTTGTAATAATCTCGGCCGTTGATCTTGTTTAAATCTCGGCCCTTCATTTCATTTTTGGAGCTCTATATAAACTAGTGCTCTCTCATTTTCATTTTGTGTGGAGACAGATTATGTATATTGTCGCATTGAGACTATTTTGAATGATAAAAGCTCTTGAGCATGATTTGCCTTGAATCACTTCTTATTGTTGAATAGTAAGCGAGGTTACATATTGCCTTCCGCCATAGATTAGAGTTAAAGTTAGATTAAATAGAATTTGCTTTGAAAAGTTGTTAAATTGAATGAGAGATTGATCGTATTGATTCGATGGTGAAGTGTAGCTCATACTTTTTTCGAATGGATGATTTGCATTCGATTTGTAAAGTTAGCCTGAGCTCTTAAACGTGGAAGCTTAACTTCAACCTCATTCGAGGTTGAAAATTATTCTCACAAACCCCTTGAAGATTGCACCCATTTTGCGTATGTTGTCCTGCAGGAGGCGAAACAAAGTGTGGTTTATTTCTCTTCACCGAGTCCTTACTGTCTCTTGAGTTCTTAGGCATAGACTAGACTCTCCTAAACCCTATTCTTTTTGCCATTTTTTTTTAGATCCACAATTGAAAGTCCTAATTGAGAACCTTTAAAGATAAATTTCCTAAGTCCCGAGCTTGTGCAGACTTTCTACGTAAGTCCCCTTGTTTATTACCAGCATTATCACAACGACCATTGAGCTTATCCACACGTCGAGACCCGACTAAAGAAACCTTGGAATCGCCTACGCGGTGGTTTTTCAAGAGAGGATAGAGTGTCTTTGGACATTTTTATTCTGATGTTTGGTGAATGATAAAACATACATCAACACCTCCCAAATTCAAATAATTTTATAATTATTTGAATCTCTCCTACAACCTCTTTTTCTATGCCAACCTCATTATCCATGTCAATCTTATCTCTTGACATCTCATTTAATTTCAACCCTTGAATGATTTATTTTATAATTCAATCTTAGCCATTCATTTCTAGTCATTGCCATAATTTTGCCCTAACTCTATTTCATACTATAACTTTCACTCTTGGCCATCGATTGACATATCTTATTGACATTAAATCTCAGCCCTTCATTCACATTTGCCTTTCTATAAAAGACATCTATCATTGTCATTCCTACCAATCTAGTTTATGCACAAGTACATGCTACTTAAGGAGATAACTAATATCTTCAATATTTTGCTATCATAGACATCAGGCTACTATTGCATGCTCAAATCTGAGGGCATCAAGCACATTCAAGCAAAATGGAAAAGGACAATGGAGGCCAAGCAACCATGGCATAGGTAATATTTACTTTATGTTTATGTTTCTTATGTTGGATTGTACTCTATTGTTGATTTAGGGCCTCTTGGTTATAGTTTTGTAGTTATAGTTTACCTTAGATTACATTGGTGAACCCGATGTGAAGCTAACCAAATCTTGCAGAAATTTTTAGAAATTTTGAAATTTCAGGTCTACACCGCAATCACGAGCTCAAACAATGCAATCGCCAAAAGCCAGTGCACCGCAATCGCTATCCAGAACGCCACAACTGTTCAACATTTGGGAGAATCATTTTTGTTGCATCTATTTTCGGATTTTCTATTCATTTTCGATTTTTGGTTTCAATCTTTATCATCTAACATCATTATTGCATCATATTAGTTTATGATTTGTCAAAATTGGTCAGATTTTTAGAGTTTTTGGCAGCTCCAGGTCCATTTGCCGCAACTGATTAGAGCTTCACCGCAATTGCTTACAACTTCACCACATCTATCCGATGTATTTGACATTCTAGAAACCGCAGTCGCCAATTCCCGCACCGCATCTGTCAAAAGCCAGTAACCGCATTCACTAGTTACAACACCACAATTGCCTATTTTTCAGAATCTTGCATTTCATTAAGAATGTTCAATTCAAGTCTTTTGCATTCAATAGTTTAGGAGTTTTTTTGGTATTGATATCTGAATTGAAGCGTGTGACATAGGTGGAAAGGAGGCATTTACACTATTTGCATCTTCACTCATTTGGCTTAAAATTAACCTTGCATTTTCCACACATTGGTTTTTTAAAATTAACCACAATTTTGCATCAAGTGTCTTTTGCAACTATCACATTTGGATTGGGGACTTAAAATAAACCATGATTTTCATTGTCTTGTAGTTTGTATTTTGATTTGAGGTGTGTATGCTCTTCCCTCGAACCTTTGGTGATCTTGGCAATCAAAAATATATCTTGACATTTGCATTATCACCCACACATTTGGTTTTATTAAGGTTAATGAACACCATACTAGTGTAAGTCAAGCACATTGTGTATGCTCTCTCCTCGCGCCTTGAGTGATCTTGGAGATCAAAAACATTGTGCTTGTCTTGCTTTTGCTTTACCCATTAGAGAGGCCTACCAATGTGAGACACATTCGTTTTTTCCCTTGGGCCGATATATAAAAGGATAGGGGAAAGCCATCATGGATCAAGAGCATATTAGCTTTCAATTCCGAATGGCATATTTAAAGGCTTTGCAGTTAAAGGTCTTGCGTTGGTTGGCGGAGAGGTCAAGGGGAATGATGTGGTCATGGACGTAGTCATAGATGTCCTGGTACCATGGGGAATTAGGACCAACAAGTTTGCAAACCATCTCAGACTCGGGGATGTCCAAGGCAGGGATCAACAATTGTTCTACCAAAAACTCGTATTGAGGCACATTGTTTGCGATATCCAAGAGAGAGCCAATGGTTGCCATGGTGTCTGCTGCTTTGTTCTGAATGCGAGGAACTTGATAAAAGGTGATGCTGTCAAAATACTGTCTGAAACTGTCCACCATTCGTTTATATGGAGTAAGCTTTTCGTCTTTACTGTCATACTCATCATTGACATGTTAGATTAGTACTTGGGAGTCACCATATACTTGAAGGCTCTTGATTTTCCATTTAATTGCCATGCAAAGTCCTATAAGAAGAGCCTCATATTCTGCTATGTTGTTGGTACATGTAGAGGCAATTCTGAATGATTTGGGTATTGTATCACCTTGAGGGGTGATAAATAATATGCCTGCTCCTGAGTCGTGATTGGTGTGAGACCCATCAAAGTACAATTTCCATGTCACTAGAGTGTCCAAAGTGAATATAGACTCATCTAGAAAATCGGAGACTAATGGATGATCGGCTTTAGTTGGCACATTTGCAAGTTGATCGGCAATGACTTGTCCTTTTATGGCTTTTTCTCTCAACATACTAAATATCATAATCACTATCATAACCCATTTACCTAGTCGTCCTGTCAAGGTTACTTTGTTGAGTAGATATTTCAATGGGTCTATCTCAGCAACAAGCTTCGTCTGATGATTCAGCATGTAGTGCCTAAGTCATTGAGTAGCAAAAACTACAGCAAGACAAGCACGTTCTATAGGACTATAATTGAGTTCATAACTGACCAAGGTACGACTGATATAATATATTGCCCTTTCGCGGCCTTCATCATCATTTTACGCAAGTAATGCCCCCAGTGCGGATGTAGTTGCTGAAATATAGAGGATGTGAGGTCTCCCATCAACAGGTGGCATTAGAACTGGTGGCACTAGCAAGTAATTCTTAATCTGTTGGAAGGCTTCCTGACACTTCTTTGTCCACATGAATGGTACTTCCTTTCTAAGCAAGTGTTGAAATGGATGAATTTTGTCAGCCAATTGTGCGATGAATCTTCTGATAGACTGGAGTCTTCCTTGCAATGTGCATAACTGACTTATATTGGTGGGTGGAGGCATGTCTATTATAGCTTTGACTTTGGTCGGGTCGACTTTGATGCCTCATCTGGAAACAATATACCCTAGGAGTTGTCCCGACGTCACTCCAAATACACACTTCTTGGATTCAATCTTACTTTGTACTCTTCCAGTCTTTTAAAAAAATTGTTTAAGACTCACAAATGGTCGCCTCGTGTCAATGATTTTGCTAGCAAGTCATCCAAATAGACTTCCATAAGGGTATGCATGAGGTCATGAAAAACTGATGTCATAGCACGTTGGTATGTGGCTCCAACATTTTTCAGTCCAAAAGGCATGACATTCCAACAGTAAGTTCCTCAAGGACATGTGAAGGTCGTCTTGTGTTGATCTCTAGGAGCTATTCTGATTTGGTTGTACCCCAAGAAGCCATCCATGAGGGACAACATCTCGTAGCCTGTTGTCAAGTCCACAATTATATCAATGTTCGGTAGGGGAAAGCTATCCTTCGAACATGCCTTATTCACATCTCAAAAGTCGATACAAACACAAATCCCACCTTTTGGTTTTGTCATTGGCACAAGGTTAGAGATCCACTCTGCATAGTCGATAGATCTGATTAAGCCAACATCTAATAACTTCTTTAGCTTGGCCTTGACTAATAAAGCAATTTGTGGGTGCATCTTCTTGAGCTTCTGTTTGACAAGTTTGGTGTCGGAAAATAGTGGCAAATGATATAAGACCAATTCAGGATCTAGCCTAGGCAAGTCAGCATAGGACCATGCAAAATTGACTTGTTGTTCTATGAAGAAGGCTCGAAACTCAGGCTGCTCTGACTCTGTCAATGATGCTGCAAAGTGGATAACTTTGGGATTTTCATCTGTGCCAATGTTGACTTCCATAGACTATTCAATGAGCATCGGCGACTTCTCTTGGTTAATGCAAAGAATGTCCAATCCTCCATCCTTGGGCGCCTCGGAGAGGTTTTCACCCTTGGATACGTCCTTTCTTTTTACTTTTTCTTGGTCTAAATGCGCCTTACGGTTTTCACCTAGAGACCTTTCATTTTTTGTTTTATCATTTTTATTTTTGTGACTAGAGGGATGGACAAACTCCCCAAAGTAGGTCATGTGATCTAAGTCAATGGTAAATCCAGCTTTATGATCTCCACTAGGGATGCCCTCTTGCAATCCCATGAACTCAGCGATGGCTTCGTTGTTCTCGAATAAGTCTAAGATGGGTGGCCCTTGTTGGTGCCAATCGATCAGTTGGGGGTAGACCAAAGGCATGCCATCATCAATAGTATCGAGGTTTAGGGCGGATAAGGTAAAGATAGACGTATTGTCAAGGTCTTTGGTCATGGTGTCAGATAGGTCAAGTTCGGCAAGCATCTCGGCTATATCGTAGTCACTGGAGACAAGAGAGTCCCACTCATATTCGTTGGAGTCGATCTCAATATAGTCATCATCAAATGTCTTGGATATCTTGGGAGTTTCAAGTGTCTTGGATGTCTTGATATTTTTCGAACCACTCACTTCCTCGCTTGAAAGCACCTTAGTACTAGGAGCACCTATCTTGATTGGTGTTGTACCCCAAATTAAAAATTTTGCTACACTTAGGCATTTTGAAGAAATGAGTAAAAGTCTGGTCAAATCTGTCAAAAAGGTCAAAATTGGGGTTTGCATGTCTTGCATGAGGGGTTAAAACTCTAAATTTTCAAAATCTGACGATCTGGGTCATCTCAGAGTGATCGAGTCTACAAAACCCAAATCTCAGTTTTTCATCCCTACTTTTTAGGAAAATTGCTTTTTTAAGAAACTTTCCAAAAATAGTAACTTTTTCTAGGTTTTTCTGGGTTTCTTTCAAAATGGATACTGGCAAAATTTTCTAAAAATAGAAAATTTCTAAAAATAAAAAGTGTGGCTTCTAGGTTTCTAACTGATTTTAATTGGCTCAAAATACTTCCTCATCAGGCTGGTGCAATCAAAATCACAAAATGATCAGTTCTTCCCTAGTGGGTTTATTCTGCTTTTTCAATTTCAGAAAACATTTTGAGAGCTCCAAAAGTCATCAATGGAGGCCAGTCAGCTGCCAGGTGTCGGATTCAACATTCAAGCACTGAACAGAAGATGAGATGATGAACATGCACAAAGAACGAAGGAGGAAGTCGAAAATTGCAAATTTTGACTAACACTGCCAGCCATGGTCGCCCCTCGAGGAGAAAGGCGCCCAACTTTTCAGGGCATCAGATGGTGAAATTAGGGTTCGTGCTTCAAGGAAAAGTTGTTTAGATTCTTCCTAGCTCCGTAGTGAGTCCGACAGCGCAATCATCAGATCAATCAATCACTTGGAATTCAAGATCAAACGGGGAGGTTTCAACAAGAAGACAAAAGGAAAACCACTGAAAACTTCAAAAAAATTCTAAGTCTGGGAACTTTGGGCACCCCAGGTGCCCAGGGGCGCCCAGCTTTTTGAGAGGTCAAATTCAGCAATTAGGGTTTGCAGATGAGCTTAATCTCTTCAGGATCTTGTCAGCTTTGCAATGGATGTCTTCATTAGATCGTTAGACTTGTCAAACACCGGCGAATCCAAATCAAGCTGAAGGTATAAACTGGAGCTTCAAGTTTGAAGATGAAAATCAAGCAAAAATGGCTAAGTCTAGAGGAAATGAGCGCCCCAAAGGGAGATAGGCGCCCAAACTTTTGAAGACCTAAATAGGTGAATTTGCAGACAAAGTCTCCAACATTACTTCTCAGAATTGATCAAGCTTTCCAATGAGATCATCAGCACGTCAATTATAGTTGGCAGTCATCAGATATCAAAGGCGGAACAGACGGAAAAACATGAGTGAATCACAAAAGTCAAAAGCAAAGGCTAAAAAACTCAGAAAAATTTCGAACTCTGGTGAAGTTGGGTGCTGTAATGTCCCCATTTTGGAGGTAGTGTAATTTAATTAAATTAATTAATTAAGTTGTCCAAAATAATAATATTTCATGAGGATGACTAATTGATTATTTTAATTAAATTAAAAAGTGGTATTAAGTTAATTATTTATAAAGTTATCAAATAAATAAATATTAAAAGGTAACTTTATATTTAATTAATTTAATAAAGTGACTTAAATAAAATAATATATCATAAAGTCACTTAATAAAAATAAAATAATATTCTAGAAGCTTCTAGATTGTGGGCCGACCTCTTGGTGAAAAAGAATAAATAGGTGAGGCCAGCCATTATTTCTTCATCCAAGAATTGTTGTTTGAATTGATGACTTTTGGTGGTGGAGAAGCCAACTAGGGTTTCAACCATTGGAGGACCTTTGGGGACGAAAACCCTCATAGGTAACGCAATTTTGAGGTTGTGAGATACCAGCTGAATTATTGTTGATTGTGGGCTTTACTACAGAAGTCCAATCTTGTGCTTCATTATGGAAATTATTTGAGTACAATAGCTGATGTATTATTGTATTTATTTTGAGTAAAGTATTTGACTTGCAACAGCTGATGTATTGTTGCATTTGATAGAGAAGTTACTTCAGCAGCTGATGTATTGCTGAGATTGATTATTTTATTGAGCAAATTTGTGGAGATTCAATTTGGAGAATAATTGCTAACTGTGATTTATCATTTCATCATCTTAAGGAATGATATTTTGTAAAGTTTCAGTTGCATTTTCAGACCTTCATAATCTGCTGTCATGGAGGTTGATCAGCCTATGTGAGTCTCACGTTTTTGCACATATCTTTCGATTGAGGAGGCCAATCATTCTGGGTATTGTTGCATTCAATTCCTATCGTCGAGACAATTGTTTTAAAGGAAAATTGGAGGGCGTTTGGTGCTGCAATTAATTATCTAAACTTTTGCCAGGCAAGAAAAGGGGCAGCAGCTTGAGCATTTCGATTTGAGCTTGGAAGGTGCCTATCACATTGGATTTTTATTGTTTCTTCATCAACAACATTGGGCGCCATCATTACCAGGTTCTTCTTGCATTTACTAAGTAGTTTGCATTGTCATCACAGGCATTTTAGTTGCTGCTGTAAGTGAATACTCAGAAAATCAGATTTGGCACTATTGTCAAACAATTGTAAGCCAAGAGTCTTGGCCAATTCATAGCATCATTGTATTAGACATTTTATTGCAAAGAAAGAGATATAAGTTGTTGGTCAAATACTATTGTAATTGAATATGTTATTGTCATTCATGATCAGCTTATTAGTTTGCATGCCAATTGTTTGTCAAAATGTCAATTGGTTGTAGGTTCTCCTTTGGCATAAATAATGTTATAATATTGCATACCAATTGTTTGTATTAATGCTACTTGGTTGTAAGTGCATAAATGCCATCTTAAGTTGCATCCAAAGTGTTTGTCATAATTTATAATTGTTGTAGCTACATATTGCAAGTAGTTTCAGTTATCTATATACATCAAAAGTGCATTAAAACAATTGCATTTCATCTTAGAGACATTCATAGTTGTCATTGGCAATCATTGATACCATTGGAAACATTTAAAGAAACATCATTGGTGACGAGAAAGTCAAAACAAATTAATTAGAAGTTCTTATCAGCCTATATCAGCTTGCACACCAATTGTTTGACAAAATTCCCAAGGCAGCAAAAGAAGAGTTTTTGAGTCAACTTGGGCTAGGCTCATTACAGGTGCCCCAGCTAGCCAGGGGCGCCGAAGCTTTTGAACCCTCTGATGCAGCTTTCAGGTGAAATCACTCCCAGGAGACCCCCTTCAGAGTCAGTCGATCGGATCTGTCTAGCTCCCAAAATCAAGAATTCATCAGACGATCAAAGGGAAACATGGAGAAAATGAAGAACAGGAAAATGGCTAACACTGAGGAAGTTGGGCGCCCCAGAAGGAGAAGGGCGCCCATGATTTTGAAGCATCAAACGATGTTTCTAGCCAAAGGTGCCTCCAAAATGATCTTGTCAAATGCGATCAAGCTCCGCAATGAATCATTCAGCTCGTCCATCGGATCAATCTGGAAGCCAGAGAGCAAATCCAAACTGGGGTTCAAAATTATGAAAAGGTTGAAAAACTCGGAAAAATGACTAAGTCTAGAGAAAGTTGGCGCCTCCAACCAAGAAGGGCGCCCAAAATGTCATGCCTTCATGCCTTAGCCAATTTTCCAAAATTTTCAAAATTTCAAGATGAAGGAAAGCGTCCATGTTCAATGCACAAGCAAGTTTTAGGGTTTGGGGGATTAAAGCAAAAGAAAGCAGAGTTATGTCAAGCCTAAAAACCTATTTAAGATGCCTTTTCCATTCAATTCTCATCATTCTTTGCAAGTGACATCCAAGTTGAAGAGGAGCAGCAACTTAAGAGTTATTCTTTTCAAGGTTCAAGACTTCAACTTGCTGATTTTTCAAAAATTCTTCATAAATTTCCAGGCCAACAACATAAGACCTTGCTTTTTCATGTTTTTTTCATTCAGAACATCAAATTTTTGAAGAAGTACAAGATTTTCAATTTTCAGTGATCTGGGTCTTCTTAGCTCATCATTTTGAAGAATTTTTTGAAGAAATTCTCAAGTTGCAGCAGTTGCTTTGTCCTTGCATGTCAGAGAAATCATCAAAGTTTTCAAGTTTTGATCATCCGGGTCAAGGCTTAAATTTGACAGTTGACCTTGCCTATCAACAAATTTTTTAATGACGGTTATCTATTCAAAGGTGCCCTTAAAAACATTATGATATACCTTAGTGTAATTAAAATTATATATAAATCAAATATATATATATATCATTATAATTCTATATAAATTTCGACAATCTATCCAAAATCTCTCCTTTCATCTGATACAATCTTCTTAAAATTTTGATTGTATTTTACGGAAAAAATCTCTAAATACGGTCATACGGCCATCAAATTTAAGCCTTGATCTGGGTCCTCTTAAAACATTCTCCTGAACAAAACCTAGATCACAACTTTTTCAAGAAAAATTGTAGATTCTAGGGTTTGCTGCTTTTTCAATCAACCCTCAGTATTTTTCAAATCTGATCAACTGGGTTCATCTCAAATGTGTTTTTGAACAAAACCCAGATGCCAACATTTTTTGGTGAAAAATTGAAGAAATTAGGGTTTGTTGCTTTTTCAGTCTACACTCAAAATTTTCAAAATCGAACGATTTGGATCTTCTTGTAACGAAATTCTACACAAAACCCATATCTTAGAAAAATTTCAAAAAATTTGTCCGTTTGAAGAAGAAAAATCAGCTTTCTAAATTTAGAAAGTGTGCAAAATTTGTCTAAATATAGGCAAGTTCACAAGCAATCTTCAAGGTTTTCAAAATGGAATACACTCCAAATGATTTCAAGACCAAGTCAGTACTATACCACGACTTCATTAAAACAGCTGAGACTAACTTGCATCACATCAAGCCAATGTTCGACTTACGTGCTTTGGAGAACGCAGGTAACACTGCAATCAAAAACCTAGGGCACTCTGGACTTCTAGCAACAGCATCTATTCCTATTTCAGTGCAAAGTCTGGAATTTGTAATCGCTTGCATAAAGCATTACAATCCAGTAACTCGGGAGATTCAGTCGGTAGATGGAAAAGTACTTTGCAGCTTGAAGCCAGATGTGATTGAAAATGCTTTCTCAATTCCCCCTTGGCCTGAAAGTGTGACTAATTTCTAAAGGAGAATGTGTAAGGATAAGAAGATGGAAAAGTGCTCTGCAGCTTGAAGCCAGATGTGATTGAAAATGCTTCTCAATTCCCCCTTGGCCTGAAAGTGTGACTAATTTGTAAAAACCCTAGTTTCCTCTGTTTCTCAAATCTGATTGTTTTGTTTGTCCTTTCTGAAGTTTTTAGTTTTTTGTGGTTTTTGGGTTTTTGAGCATAAATTGTAAAGGTGCGTTTTTTGCAAAGAAATGGAAATAAATTCAAATAAAATAAATCCACTCTAATAACGATAGTATTTGATATAAATACGGATGCCAGTCTATTATTTGATCTTCTGTAATGATTACAAAAATGATCCAATTGCATGCAATCAAAAAGACAGTATTTTTATGATGGAAAAACTTGGTAAATTACAGCAATCTGTAGGTGAATAAATCTGGTACAGCTGCAAGTAGATGACCTTCTCCTCTTGCCAGATGTATGCAAACCGATCCAGAGATGAAAGCGCCTCCTGAGATGAAGATACAAGGCCAATATGGAAGGCGTTTCACATAGAATGATAAACACGCTTTTTTTATGCTGGTACGGCCTGGTACAGGGTACGGCTATGTCAGACCAGCAGGTACAAATGTACGGCCTTCTTGAAACTGTGTCCAAACCCTTAAATATGATGCGCCTTGTTGCTAAAAGCTTTCCAGATGAAAACCTATGATGAGACTCTGTAAATAAATATTCTCTGAAGTTCTATGATTTCCTCTGAATGAAGAAACCTCTGTGCTAGCAATAAATCAGGTGATATATCACACCCTCTGAACTGCTTTCAGTGGAGATGGCTCGTTCCCCAATGAATTCGAGACTGAAACCCTAAAGCTTCTTGCTCAGACCAAACTTGATCAATTTTCAATAAGTCAATATGCATAATGGCTCGAATCCCAATGCAAACTGCTTAATACCCTCAAAAGTGCGAATTCCTAAAAGATAGGGAATAATAAAAGAATTCGACTTTTATTATTTTATTATTTCAATAGTCTCAGCAGTAATTTTTTATTATAAAATATAATTGTCAATTGGCCCCTTCTGATGATGGGCAACCCCCTTAACAGAAATCACTTAAGTTATAATTAAATATTATAACTTTATATTATAATCTCCAATTAATTAATATTTAATTAATTTAATTAAATATTAATATCTCTCTCATTAATCATCCGATGACTGATCCGTCTGAAGCTAACGAACACTGAAGTGATTCTGAACACTGCCAAATCCATACTGCTAAAAATAGCAGGGGTCCCATGCTGACTGCCAAGAACTGCTAAAAATAGCAACTTCTGCAAAGATATCCGATCAAGCCCAAGCGAAAGCCAGCGGTCAAACTCTACGCAGCTAAAATTTGAGCCAAAGCTCCGCGTGACCCTCTATCAATCTATCGGCCTACAAAGGGTGTGTGATAGGCTAATCACAGTAACAAGAGATGCTTGAAGGGGACATGTAATCCGCCCCTCTGAGAATTGCTTGTCCTCAAGCAATCTCATCTCGAATCTTCTTGAGAATATCCTCGCTCCATAGCATCCTCCAAGGCAAATCTCTCCATTTCACCATATTCCTGATAGTCACTCCCTCATGGCTGCCTCTCCCTATACTCGGGATGGACTCGGTACTAAATCAACTTTCCCCCCATCATCTAAGGGAGGTAGAAGCTATGATGGTACCACGGTGTCCGCGCCTTCTTCCAGGCGTATTTTATGAAATACATTGTGTACCACTCTCTTTGGGCTCAAGCTAAGTAGCCACCTGCGCCAACTCTCCTCAAAGTCACGAAGGACCCGTAGTGGCTTAAGCTTCTGCGGCCTCTTCCCTAAGAGTGGGTAGCCCAGTGAGAGGCTGCGACATGAGATAAACCATATGTAACCTCGAAATGCCTCTCAAGTCTCTTGGTCAGCCATCACACTTTGCTGATGCAGCCTTTCATGATATTCTCCCTTGAGCCTTGAGTATCGGCTCTCATAATAGTCTCCAGCTTTTCGGCCTCTCTTTGTCCTTTCATTCAGATCTAGAAAACCTAAAACCTCATACCCATACAGCATACCAAGGAACATCCCGAATGATCATGTGGTATGTAATATAGCAATACTGCGTGAATCCTTGACCTATGCCTTCTGCCTTTGCAATATAATTTGGAGTAACCTTCACACTTATTTACAATCTCAAAATGCCCCATCAATGCCGGGTGCTGAGTAGCAGTGAGCTCGGTCCTGATCTGGAGCTTACCTCTGCCCAGTGACTCAGGGAGCCGACTATCACATGCATCCTGATGCTCCGAGGCAATCCATGTAATCTGAACACCTCACGAAAGACTACCTTTGCTACCTGTGTAGCTGTGTAGGTTGTGGTGATCGGAAAGAAGTGGGCATACTTCGTAAGCCGATCCACAACTACGTATATACAATCTCGCCCTTGGGCTTTAGGCAAGCCCATAATAAAGTCCATCGACAGGCATTCCCACTTCCTGTCAGGAATCGGAAGTGGCTGCAATAAACCTGCCGGGTACGTGTTCTCCTGCTTGTTCTACTGACAAACAGGGCACTCACGCACGTATTGAAGAACATCTGCCTTGAGTCCTCTCCAGGTGAATCTCTCCCGAATCTGTCTGTAGGTCTTGAAGTACCCGGGATGTCCTGCTGTAGGCGCGTCATGAAAGGCCCGCATGATTATGTTCTTCACCTCACAGACACAGGATCAAAAATATCCTGTTCTTGTAAATGATCAAGACATTTACAAGCGTATACCTGGTATCAACTGTCGATCCCTCAACAATGCTGGAGGCCCAAGTGTCCTTGGCATACTCTGCCACTATCATATGCCTCCAGTCCTCTGAAATATGAACCATAGCGCTCAAATATGGTCTACATGAAAGTGCATCAGCCACTACGTTCTGTGTACCTTTGATATAGGAGATATCAAAGTCATAAGCCTGCAACTTACTAACCCACTTCTGCTGTCTATCATTGAGATCTCGCTGCCCCAAGAAGTGTCTCAAACTGTTATGATCAATTTTAATGCAAAATTTGCTGCCAACAAGATATTGTCGAAATTTTGCTAAGGCATGCATAATCGCGAGCATCTCCTTATCATATATGCTATACAGTCTCTCTGGTCCTCTGAGCTTGCGGCTCTAATACACAATCGGGTGCTTGTCCTGCATAAGCACGCACCAATCTCCCTCACATTGCTGTGAAACTCGAGCTTCGTAAAGAGTGAGTAGTGCCAAAACAGGGCAAGTGGTCATCAACTCCTTGAACTTCTCAAAACACTCCTGTGCTTCGGAAGTCCAAACAAACGCCCCCTTCTTCATCAAATCTGTCATCGGGACTGCATGTCGTGAATAACCATTCACGAATCTGCGGTAGAATCCACACAAACCGAGAAACCCTCTCAACTGTGTCAGGTTCGCCGGTGTGGGCCAATCAACAATGGCGCGGATCTTCTCAGGATCCATACGCACTCCATCCGCACTGATAATATGACCAAGGTATAGCAATTCGGTCATCCCCAAGTCGCACTTGGATTCCTTGACGTACAAGGACTCCCTCTAAGATACTAATACGGTCTCGGTGAGCTAGTGCTCTGCCAAGTCCTGCACATATGTAGAGGATATCATGAAAACCTTCTGAAACCTCCTCGTAATGAATGACACTGAAATTGAAAAAATTAGGTACAGTAGCATTAGTAATTTAAAATGGCATCACTCTGAACTTTCAAGTGCCCACAATGACATCGGAGCGGTCTTCTCTATATCTGCTCACGGACTGCGATCGGTGATACCTGACCGTAAATCAATTTTAGTAAAGTAACGAGGCACCATGGAGCTCATCAATAAGCTCATCAATCCTCGGTATCGGATATCTGTTCTTGATCGTCCTCTTATTCAGAACCCTGTAATCAATGCACATGCGTAATGTTCCATCCTTCTTCTTAACCAAGACAACCGAAGAAGCGAATGGTGACTTGCTAGGTCGAATGTGACCCATAGCAAGTAACTCCTTTATTGTCTTTTCTATCTCATCCTTCAATCTCTTAGGATGCCTGTAAGGAGTTATCATAACGGGCTTAGCGCCCTCCTCGAACTCAATAATGTGCTCTATGCCTCTGTCTGGAGGTCTACCTGGCGGAATATCACTGAACACCTTATCATGCTTGACTCTCAACTGTTGAATGTCCGGATGATATTCTGTCTTTTGCTGTCCCTCCTGTATAGGTGCCAAAGTGCACTCGGCAGTCCACTTTACCATGTCGTGACGCATGAGCCTCTCCATCCGACGAAAAGAAATTGTTTTGAGGTCGCTGTCCCGAATTGCTTTAAGTATGTGTCTCTTCCCGTCAACATCAAAACGGATCTCCATGTCCTTGAGACGAAGAGTGACTTCCTCCAATGAATGAAGCCACTTCATTCCCAAGACCAAATCAATGTCTCCCATGTTAACCACATAGTAATCAGCCTTGAACTCACAATTGTTCAGGCGTAAAGGGAGATCCTTTATCATGCGTTCACACCTCAAAGTGTACCCATCGGCCACCTTGACTCTAATGCCCTCGAACTCCTCAGTGATGAGTCCGCGTTTCTCAACGAATCTAGCATCTATGTTGTGTGTAGCTCTCGATTAAGGAGGGTAATGACCCTCTGTCCTGCTAACACACCCCAAATCCTGAAAGAGCCCTCCTGCTAAATGCTAGATAGGCGTGCCTCCTGTATCTGTAACTCTGGCTCTGACTCATCTCTAGGCTCTGGAGCCTCTGACTCTGAATCCTCGGAACTCTCCTGCTATTCGGAATTTTCTGATTCTGAGTCCTCGTAGTACGCCCACATCACTCAATTTGCCTTGCCCTTAGGTCTTAGAGGACAATCGTGATTGGCGTCATAGGGTCCTTTGCAGTAGAAGCAAAGCTTCTTCCTGCGTAGGTCATTAAGGGCCTCTCGATCCAAAGGTGGAGCTACTGATTTACCTTTTGAATCGTTCTTAAAGTTTGATTTTTCTTTGTTAAAATCAGATTTGTCCCTGTTTTTGTTAAAGCCCTTATTATCCCTGAATGAAGAATTACCTCTGGAGTTAAATCTACTAGACGGTGCTGCTAACTCCATGCTTCGTGCTTTATTCATTGCCTCCTGTAATGAAGGAGGATCAAAGGCTTTGATCCAGCCTCTCAGTGGCTCTATCAAACCCTCCATGAAGAGTACTACCAATCTCCTCTCAGAAATGTTCGGAACCATGACTGATAACTTCTGAAAGTCACCAATGTAGGATTCCAAACTGCCACTCTGCCTCAACTGAGCTAAGTCTCTGAAGTAGGATTCTGGATCCTTCCTATCAAACCGCTCAACCAATCTGTCTACGAACTCTTGGTATGAAGTGATCCTGTCATGCTGTAACGTCACCATCCCGTGGTGCCACCAGTCGTAGGCTACTCCCTCAAGATGCAGTGTCGCATATCGAATGGCATCTCTCTCAGCCATTGGACGTAATGTGAGGAAGGTGTCTAACTTGCTAATCCATGCCTGGGCTGTCACCTTGCCACTTCCATCGAACATCGCTAGGTTAAGCATGTTTGTTGCATGTTTTAGGTCATTGTTCTGCTGTCTAGGTCTCCAATCCTGTCGACCTCTATGGTGCTCTCTCCTCTGAGTAATAAAACGGTCGAAAGTGATCCGTTCTCTGACCTCCGGTGGTACTAACTCCCACTCCTCGTTCGCTGCCATAAGCGTATCCGCGAACAACTCATCACGCTCCTCACCTGCCAAGACCTCCTCGGCCTCCTGTCTCACAAATGTAGGCCTGGTAGGCCTGTCTGTTGTCCGTGAGGCTGTCCTAGGTGCCCTGCGAGACCCTGCTTCACTCCTCTCATCGTCACGATGTGGTGACGGTCTCCTAGGAGTACCCAATCTCTGAAGTGCTACTGCCAACTGCTGTAATACATCATCGGACCGCCGTTGACCTGCACGAAGATCTCTGAGTGCATGCAAAACCTCTGCATCGTCCTAATCTCTGTTATTAGGTGGGATCTCTGTCCTAGGTATATCTGTTCTGTCAGCCCTGTCATTCTTGTCAGCCATGTTTCCTGGCTGCCTGCTCAAACTCTGCTGCCTGTCAATCAGAGCACGTCTGCGTGTGTAATACCTGTGAGAGTCAATCTGTTCTGGCTGCATAAGACTGCTAAACCCTTAGGATGGCAGGATTTAGCTCTGATACCACCGTAAAAACCCTAGTTTCCTCTGTTTCTCAAATCTGATTGTTTTGTTTGTCCTTTCTGAAGTTTTTAGTTTTTTGTGGTTTTTGGGTTTTTGAGCATAAATTGTAAAGGTGCGATTTTTGCAAAGAAATGGAAATAAATTCAAATAAAATAAATCCACTCTAATAACGATAGTATTTGATATAAATACGGATGCCAGTCTATTATTTGATCTTCTGTAATGATTACAAAAATGATCCAATTGCATGCAATCAAAAAGACAGTATTTTTATGATGGAAAAACCTGGTAAAATGCAGCAATCTGTAGGTGAATAAATCTGGTACGGCTGCAAGTAGATGACCTTCTCTTGCCAGATGTATGCAAACTAATCTAGAGATGAAAGCGCCTCTTGAGATGAAGATACAAGGCCAATATGGAAGGCGTTTCACATAGAATGATAAACACGCCTTTTCTGATGCTGGTACGGCCTGGTACAGGGTACGGCTGTGTCAGACCAGCAGGTACAAATGTACGGCCTTCTTGAAACTGTGTCCAAACCCTTAAATATGATGCGCCCTTGTTGCTAAAAGCTTTCCAGATGAAAACCTATGATGAGACTCTGTAAATAAATATTCTCTGAAGTTCTATGATTTCCTCTGAATGAAGAAACCTCTGTGCTGGCAATAAATCAGGTGATATCTCACACCCTCTGAACTGCTTTCAGTGGAGATGGCTCGTTCCCCAATGAATTCGAGACTGAAACCCTAAAGCTTCTTGCTCAGACCAAACTTGATCAATTTTCAATAAGTCAATATGCATAATGGCTCGAATCCCAATGCAAACTGCTTAATACCCTCAAAAGTGCGAATTCCTAAAAGATAGGGAATAATAAAAGAATTCGACTTTTATTATTTTATTATTTCAATAGTCTCAGCAGTAATTTTTGATTATAAAATATAATTGCCAATTGGCCCCTTCTGATGATGGGCGACCCCCTTAACAGAAATCACTTAAGTTATAATTAAATATTATAACTTTATATTATAATCTCCAATTAATTAATATTTAATTAATTTAATTAAATATTAATATCTCTCTCATTAATCATCTGATGCCTGATCCGTCTGAAGCTGACGAACACTGAAGTGATTCTGAACACTGCCAAATCCATACTGCTAAAAATAGCAGGGGTCCCATGCTGACTGCCAAGAACTGCTAAAAATAGCAACTTCTGCAAGAAATGTCCGATCGAGCCCAAACGAAAGCCAACTGATCAAACTCTGCCAACTGAAGCTGAGCCAAGCTCCCACGTGACCCTCTATCCAGTCTATCAACCTACGAGGGTCGTATGATAGGCTAATCCTGTGCTCCGAGAGATGTCACTGAGAAGGGGACATGACATAATTTCTAAAGGAGAATGTGTAAGGATATGGGATATGCATAAGGAGAAATACAGCAAGAAGACTGCATAGAAGTGGATGA
Organism: Sequoia sempervirens; assembly: GCA_007258455.2. Taxonomy (NCBI): domain Eukaryota; kingdom Viridiplantae; phylum Streptophyta; class Pinopsida; order Cupressales; family Cupressaceae; genus Sequoia; species Sequoia sempervirens. The sequence goes on along the minus strand of VDFB02058242.1, from coordinate 668,059,877 downwards.
AGGAAAAACATAAGACTGCCAAAGAACATCGGGCGAGGGGAATTCAAAGATGAAATTGTTATCATGATCGCCTTCCTCAACAGGGTCGCTGGATAAGAAGATGCTACGAAATTTCACCCCTAGGTGTTCTATGTTATACCTCACATCATGAAGAAAACTGAGTTCTATGATTGGGCAACCTTAATCAATGACAGCCTCCATCAACAAATAACATAATACTTCCAAATTCATGAGTTCCACATGGTCTCCTACCTAATCTACCTAGTGGCCTTCCAGGGCCAATTGAGAGGGTTGAACACTGAGGGGTCTCTAAACGTACATGTCTATAACTACTACCCTCAACTGGAATTCACGAAGTCATTACACCACTACAAGAGGGTGAACAAGGCTTTCCTGATGCACACAGTGCAAGATCTAGATAATGAGTTGCACGTCCGTATTTCATCAACTGTCAGGGCAGCAATAGCACAGTGGACAGATTAGTTTATACAATTTCCTACATTCACCTACCTCAGAGTCTATGGCTTCTCCAGTGCTCCACTTATGTTGCCAAGGTACCCATCAAATGAAGTTGTTTTCATGGAATTCCTAAGGCAAGCACATGATGTTCACACAGTCTTGAGGAATAGAAAGAAACCCGCTTTTAGTCTTCCATTTGGGTTGGGAATTTATACATGCAGATCAGCAGCAGATGCTAAGTCCATGAGTGATGAGTTGGCAACACTTGGTCTCAAGCCATATAGCAAGAGATGATCATATGACCCTCATGGTGTCTTCGCTACCCAGCTTGAGAACTATGCTCATTTGCCCGCTCTTGAAGATTTTTGGGCTAACTGCAAAGATGAGTTCGAGATGCAGAGGCGTAGTTACAGCAGGCTCACTCTTTATCAAATGAAAGACTGCCTATCAGAGGATATCGAGGGATTATCAGATGATGATGGAGATGTACTTCTCCCAATGTACACTCGGAAACGAATTGAAGATCAACCCCTTCCACAAGTCAATTGGGCTAACAAAGAATCACTCTCAGTTGAAGAAAGGACAAGACAAATCACCAAGCACAGCAAGGTTTTCTTAGTCCTCAAGAGGACAAAATCCATTCCAGCAGCAGAGCCGCCAAGGGTGCAATTATTACTTCCCTCTTCTTCTGGAGCGCAATCAAAAGGTAAAGGTGTAAGTCAGTCTCAAGAAGGTGTAAAGGGCAGCAAGTCAACTAAAAACCTAAGAAGAAGGTTGGACTTCTCAAACATAACCATACAGGAGCAACCTACACCTAAAGTAGAAGCTCCTCCAGTAGAGTCCATACCTCAAAAGGAAGCAGCAGACAAGCCTTTAACACATGATTATCCACCATTCCCAAGGTCTTTGCCTATACATATTGATACAGAGGATGAAGAGGATGAAAAAGTTACAATTGAACCTCTCAAGGAAGTTAGTAGAGATACCACATCTTGGCTTGAGAGCTCCATGGGAAGGAAGAGAAGAAGACCTTCATATCAGTTGAATTTTGATGATCTTGACAACATCTATCAGGAGGCACCTAAGAAGAAAGCAAAGAGGCAAGTTCATTTTGAGAGAAATCCTACTAGTGAGATGATCATGGAGACTGCTACACCTCCTGAAAATAGAAACAGAGATGAAGTGGATGTAGATGACTTCGTGATGGTGAAGGCTAATCTTGGCAAAAGCACTAGACATGCGGATGTTAGTTTGTTCAGAGTTGCATTTGAAAGCCTTCAAAAAAGAGTGCTCAAAGATGGAGAAGACAAGGCAGCCCTCAAGGCTGAAATACGGCAACTCAAGCTTTACATTTCTAACCTTGTTCATGGCACTTCACAGGCTACACAGTTGCTGCCCCAGGTTCTAGAGACACCAACTAATCATCATCAGTTGAGACAGCTGGTGATATGTGTGAAACAAACTCAAGAATGGATTAAGGGATTTATCATCATAGGAAAGAAAATCCTTGAACAGATGTTTCAGCTAAGGAATAATGCACATGACTTGCGCCAAGGCATTCAAGGATTTGAGCAATCAATGGCAGAAGTGAAACCTAGGCATGAAATCATCATTGCAGATTTGAATATTGCCTATGGCTCAACAGTTTCTAGAGAACACAAGAGACAAATCCTTGCGTGGAAAGAGCGTCACATCTTCAAGGTGAGAACCTACAAAAGGATATCTGAGGAGTTCATTGCATATAGACAAAGGGTGATTGAAGCTCTTCTATTCATAAGTGAGTTTGTTGCACAAATACCTTCTCGGTATAGTCATGAAGACGGTTCCTATATCGGACTTGACGAAGTGCAAGCCCAGTTTCAAAATGTTGTTCACAGCAGTGATGGCGGCATGAGTCAGATTTCCATGATGTCAGCAAGGTTCGAGAAAGCAGCCAATGAGATCGAAGATTTCCTAAGATCGATTGCAGATGGAGAGGATATCCTAGAAAAGCGAAACTTTGCTATTGATAGTATTGATGCACCTAACAGAGACACAGTTTCCAACTTTCTAGCGGATGTGATCGAGATTTAAAGCAGCTTTCTTCTAGAAGCTTTCTTTTCGCTTTCTTTCTATTCTCAGAACAATTCTTATCTATTCTTTGAAGAAGAGAAAGAAGATAGAATGTAATAATTGGCATTTCCTGCTTTTCCTGCTTTCTTAGGTGGTTAGATGTTATCTTCTTTTAGTTTTAGAAATAAAGCTTGCTTGCTGAGCAAGCCTTGGTTGTAAAAAGCAAGGAGATTTTAGAGTTCCCTACTCCTCTGCTTGTCTATAAATAAGAGCAGCCTTGCTCATTTATTTTGAACCGTACTTGTGATAACAAATTGTTGAGTCTCTTTTGCCTGCAAGTTATTGTTGTGTAGTTGTTGTTAACTTTGTGTAAGAACAAGTTTGCAAGTCTCTTTTAGCTGCAAGTTTTTGTTCAGTGCATGTGTTTAGTGTAATCTTTTGTTCTAGAGATTTGAGAAACAAAGTTTTGTGCCTATTTTGCCCTGATATAATGTCTCAAGTTTCCATTTATTGATTTAATTTCAGCTTGCATTGAAAGTAAGTAGATGTATATTGGAAGGAAAGTTTATCTAAGTATTTTATCAAAAAATCAAACTTTGTTCATTTCTAATTCTCTTGCTCTGCATTTACTTGAGAAAATGGAAACGTCATTAGCGTAGGTTAGTCGTAGTTGAAGTTTTAAAACAAAAAATCTCAGCTACGGCGCTTGAGTTTTATAAACCTTGTGCTCTTAGCTAAACCAAAAAGATAGGCAAATTAGATTTAATTTACTTTCTTGAACACCATCAGCAAAGAGGGAGATTCCCCTCTAAATTTGAAGAGCAAGTTACTGCACATAGTTGTTTGTTTCCAATTCGCATTCTAGAGGTGCGAATTGAAACGCCAACAGTTTTCTAGTGCCCACCGTGGGGCATGAGGCATAAAACTTTAAAGAAAGCTTGCGCTTTATGTCATAGGCATGACTCTCTAGCGTCCTACTGCTCCAGTTCAACAGCCTGATCTTAACCTCTAGTTATCCAGCCGAATTCCCAGATAATTGAAGGAGAGCAAGCGGACATCATCAGCAGCCTCAGGAGTTTCATCTTTGAGAAGGAGACCCCTACTCAGTGGAGAAATTTTGCTACTATTCTAGACAAAGAGGAAGAGAAAGCCGATATTGCAGCCGGAAGGCCTGTCTTGCCACCACCTGTGTGGGTTCAGACAATCCTGGCTTACATAGTTTATACAAGGAGGAGAACAAGAACAAATCCTCTCTTCCAAGGAGAAGCTGATTCAACAAATCCTTTCTTTCCTCAAGCACAACCTACTGAAGTTGGAGAGCCGTCCAACACAGTTCCTGAATTCAACACCGTACCTGAGATCGAACAAGAAGAACCTGTAGTTCAACTAGAAGCGATGGGAGATAATAACAACAATAACAATAGCAATAGGAGAAGAGGACCCCCGCTGCCTTGGGGTGATCAAATCGGACCTTTGGCCTTGGCAACAAATCATGAATTGTCTAAGGGGTCGAGAAAGCACTTTCCACGATTCCAAGGTGATGGAACTCAACATCCTAATGATCATCTTTCAGCCTTTTCAATGGCTTGTGTTGTTTTCCATGTCGCTCATGAAGACATTGTTGTACATCTCTTTGTTGAGACACTCATGGGAGCTGCTTCTAAATGGTTCAATCACCTGGAGCCGGGTTGCATAACCAACTGGGACACTATGACTGAAAAGTTTTTGGCAAGATTCAAACCAGCTGAAGATAGCCACCAGTTGTTCGCCCAACTCTCAAATTCAAAGAAAGAAGACAATGAACCAATGAGGGAGTTCGTGACAAGGTTTAACCGCCTGGTCACTCGACTCTCATACACACTCAATCCATCGCCAGAGATTCTGTTGAGCAGCTTTGGCAACGCTCTTCCATTTGAGATAGCCTTTTTCCTCAAATCGGCTAATGAGACAAAACTGGAGAATGCACAACAAGGTGCTATAGAGATTGAAGACAACATGATCACTTCTGGAAAGATCAAGGGCGATACTATCAGGCCTTTGGTTCAAAGTTCTGCAAATCCACTCCTTCAAAGAGTTGCCAATGAAGTGACTATTCTCAAGAGGCAATTGCCTCTTCAACCTACACCCCTTGCTCATTTATTTTCAACCGTACTTGTGATAACAAATTGCTGAGCCTCTTTTGCCTCCAAGTTGTTGTTGTGTACTTGTTGTTCACTTTGTGTAAGAACAAGTTTGCAAGTCTCTTTTAGCTACAAATTCCTGTTCAGTGCATGTGTTTAGTGTAATCTTTTGTTCCAGAGATTTGAGAAATAAAGTCTTGTGCATATTTTGCCCTGATATAATGTCTCAATTTTTCGTTTATTGTGTTATGCTTATATGATCTTTAATTTCAGTTTACATTGAAAGTAGATGTATGTTGGAAGGAGAGTTTATCTAAGTATTTTGTCAAAGAATCAAACTTTGTTCATTTCTATTTCTCTTGCTCTACATTTACTTGAGAAAATAGAAACGTCATTAGCGTAGGTTAGTCGTAGTTGAAGTTCTAAATTGGAAAATCTCAGCTATGGCGCTTGAGTTTTATAAACCTTGTGCTCTTAGCTAAACCAAAAAGATAGGCAAATTAGATTTAATTTGCTTTCTTGAACACCATCAACAAAGAGGGAGCTTCCCCTCCGAATTTGAAGAGCAGATTACTGCACATAGCTGTCTGTTTCTAATTCGCATTCCAGGGGTGCGAATTAAAACGCCAACAATTGGTTTAAACCCTAGCCCCAAGCCTTTCAGTCACTTAGATACTGACAAAGGTTATCTCATCCCACTTTTGTTCAATCCCAGTCCACTGTGTCCATCATAGCCTTTGTTCTTCATTATTTCAAAACCTTTGCCATATTGTTCAGTAGGTATTTGCACGGGTGGAACAGTGTCTTCTTCTTCTTCTCTGTATAGCCAAGAGGTACACATCTTCGTTGATGGCTTCTTTGCTTAGCTCTCCCCATTTTGTGAATGTGGTCATGGGAGGTATTTGAATGGTGGCCTTAGATTGTCTCTTGTCTGCTAACAGCTTGCCATATGAGCTTGTTGACGCAATAAGATGTCTTCATGTGATATTCAACACACCACTTGTCTTGGACCTCAATTTAGGGATTGGAAGGTGGAGTTTTGGATGTGGATGCTTTGGATAAAGTAGAAAGATCAATGTAGTGAGATGAGATGGATGACAAGGCTTCCCAATTTATGGCCACTTGTTGTTTGGGTGTTCCTCTCAAATTGTTGCAATATTGAAATGGGTTAGGATCACCAGCTATTATAATTTTGATGCCATTATATGGGAATTTGAGGCATTAGGTGGATGGTACGACCTTCATAGCGTGGATCCATGGTTGGCCAAGAAGGAGGTTATATGGAAGATCTAGGTCCAAGACTTGGAATGTTGTGTCCATTGTTGCAGGTCCAACTCTGATTGGTATTGTTATAACGCCCTTGGAAGAGCGTTCTTCATCGTCATAGGCTTTGATAACAATACTCTTTGTTGTGTCTACACAAGCTTCAAAGAAGCCCAATGCCTTAACCAATTTTAGGGTACAAATGTTTAACCCTGCTTCATCATCTGCCAGGACTCATCTAACTTTATGTTTATGGATGAAGACTTCAAGGTGTAAGGGGTCATTGTGACTAGTCTTTTGGGTCGAATAATCTTGGTCGGAGAAAGTGACATGGTGAGTACTAGCCAAGTAGCCCACCATCTCCTAGAAGCGATTGACATCAAGGTCAGTGGGAATGGTAGTGTCTTGTAAAGCTTTGTCAAGAATGGCCCTGTGCTTGGGTGATATACACAACTCAAGGATAGAGATTTGTGTGGGTGTTTTCCCCAAATGGTCTAGTAAGTTATATTGAGACATTTGTTGTTGCTTTGGGGGAACACCTTGTACAGTAGTCACCTTGGTTCGACAAGTATTTACAACACATTCAAGCGGTTTCTTAATGGTGATGGTATTGGCATAAGCATCTATGGCTCGAATGTGATGTGTGGTAGTGTAGTCATACCTGGCACTAGTATAGTTGGCAGAATTATTGGTCTTGGAACCTGAATTGGAGGCCTTTCCTTTTCCATGGTCATGCAATGGATCCGTAAAGACTTTATGGTCACTATTAGAGGTCTGTTGTTCTCCGCCGACTTCTATGATACCATTTTCAATGAGGTCTTGAATGATGTTTTTCAATTGTCTGCATGACAAAGTTGTGTGTCCTTTAATTCGATGACAATCACAAAAGGCATTGTCGTCCCACCATGAAGGTTTAAACTGCCCTTGATCATATGGTTTTGCGTCAGGAAGTTGTATGACTTTTTGTTGCAAGAGTTGTTTAAGGAGTGATTCAATTGGCTCCCCTAAAAGAGTGTACTTGCGTCATGTGGGAAAGTTCCTTTGAGCTTTTTGTTCTTTAGTGTTTTGAAGGGCATTTGACATTTGATCAAGAACTCATGGTGGGTTGTTTGATGTATTTGGTCCTTTAAGTTTGAGTGTAGTACCGGTGTGTATTGCCTTCGCATCAACAACTCTATTATTTGTGACATTTTTGTTGTGGGCCCAATATTTGTTTTTGTCATTTGATGTGCCTTGGGCATTTTGTGTCTTGTTGTATGTCTTAAGTTCTCCTTTGGTGATAAGGGCCTTCTCAAGGATGGTACCCTTTTCCACAAGGTTAGCGAATGTGGCGCAACAATGGGTTTGTAGTTAAAATTTTCAGTCTGTGATAAAATTTTCCATGAACATGACAATCTTTTGTTTTTTCTGGAATGTCGACAAAACAATAGCTAGCCAAGCTCCATCTCTAGAAGAACGTTATGAAGGACTCACCCTCTTCTTGTTCTGTATGACATAAGGTGGCAATGGTGATGTCATTTTCAATATTAAAGGCAAAGTGAGTGTAAACTTGTCAGCCAATTCGTCCCATGATCGGATGCCTATAAGTAGATGGGCGAACCATTCTAGCACTTGTCCTGTGAGACTCATAGGAAATAGTCTCATTAGATATGTCTGTTTGAATGCAATGCCAATCAAAGCCATGTGGAATTCTCTCACATGCTCAATGGGATTGCCTTTTCCTGTATATTTGGGTAAAGTTGGCATGACATAATGAGGAGGAAAGGGAGGCATGTATAATGTCCTATCAAATAGGTATGGACATAACTCTTGTGTAGAGTAAGTCTTTTTGTTTGATAATGTCATGTTTTCCACCTTGTTTTGCAAGGCAAGCATTTGATTGGCTAAGACATCATATTGAGTGAGTGACGTGTCCACAACATTTGCAACTGCATTGTGATAGGGGCCCATGTTTGTGTTTTGCAATCCAATATGTTGGTTGGATGTGTTTGGTGTGTATGGTATGTTTTGATTTGGAATGTTATGGGTATATGACAAGATTATGTTTTGGATATGTGGAGTGTGAGTTGGCATATGAGTTTGAATTTGAGGGATGTGAGTAGTGTGGGTTGGAATGTGTGAGATGTTGGTATTGGATTGCATTTGGAATGGGTTGGGAGTATGTTGACCTTGTGTATTTTGGTTACCATATTGTGTGAAGGGCCCTTGTGTTTTTGTTGAGGAAAGTTTGCATTAGGACCTTGGGAAGTGTTGGTTTTTGCAGTATTTATTGGTGTCTTACGTCCACAAATATGAACCCTTGTTCTCTTATTTTTGCAAAAAGGATTTGATGATGAGGCACCCATAGCATGAGATGTTCCAAATGGATTAAATGTGGTGCCAAAAGGTTGTGACATTGATTGTGTCATAGATTGTGTCATTGCTTGTGTCATAGCTTGTGTGCCAAATGAGGACGTGTGGATTGTGGTGGAATCTTGTGTAGACCCTCCTAATGGCATATATATTTATTTGTGGGATAGGACCTTTGGAAGTAGATGTATCATGTCCTTGACTTTGTTTGTTTCATGATGGTTTTGATTAAAGGGTATTGACATCAAAGCCATGGGGTAGTTTGGCACCATTATGCAAAAGTTTTCCCAAGAATCTTCGAGGGTCCAAGGCTACTATCTCATCAACAAATCATGCAACATCAGTATCTTGGGCAGCTGCCTCTATCTCATCCTCAGTTATGTCTTTGGTCTTATATTTGTCAAAAGGATTGGGAGGTCTAGGTGCTTCATTTGAAGAGGAGCCAAAATTGACATTGCTAGTGTAGTTGTAAAGGTCATCATCATCATCATGAAAGAAATCCATTTCCTTTCTTTTCCTTTGTGACCTTGTTTCGACCATAAAAGACTTGCAAGGGGAGGGGATGAATGGGATGTGATGCCTAAGGGATGATATTGCAAGGTATGACTATGACTATAAGTTTGCAACTATGTTTATGGATTTTTCAAGATATAAGGGATGCCAAATGATGACGGACGAAGATAAAGAGTCAAAGTGACAATAGTCAACATGTAGATAAGATAATGTCACAATGATCAAAATCTATGGTATGTCTATGAATAAGGTATGCTAATGTAATGTCAATATGATGTTGTGATGGGATGGGTGTAATATGACCTAATAAGAAGACTAAATACTTTTTGGTAAACCTAAGGAAAGGTTGTCAACCAAACTAAGATAGCCAAAGTAACAAATCTAATTACCAATGACTTTGAGAAGATAATGACTAAAATGATGACAAGTTGACAAGGTGGTCTCAAACTAGACTTGTGAGTTGAGGAACCAACCTAAAGGACAAAGGACTAAATTGATTGTTTCGAAAGATAAGGTCAAGGTAATATGAATTTTCAGCTATGGTCTGATCTATAGACTGATAAATTTCCTAATCTGAGGTCTGCAAAAGGTATATGCAACTAAAAGATGACCTATGGTTTAACCTATGATGTTGGCAACTAATGCAAAGATGAGGCAAATGAATGAAATGGAATGACAGGTCTAAAAGCTTGCAAGTCTACAGTCTAATAATAAGATAACAGTCAAGATTTGCTCAGACATGAGACTTCTCCAGGATTCCCTAAAAATTTTAGCAACTAGCAGATGCAGTGTTCTGAGCAACAGTTGTGGTGTTCTGGGAAGCAATTGCGGTGTTCTGGCAAGCAATTGCGATTAACAGTGGCAATTGTGGTGAACAGCTTGTTTTTGTCCTAAGTTGACTGATTTTAACTAAATTTTGACCTATTTTTTGTAAGGTTTGAATGGCAAACACCATAAACAGTCTGAAAGTAGTGTCTTGGTTGGTCTGAATGTCAAAAAGTGTGTTCGTAATGTGTATGTTTGGAGGTTATTCACCTCAAATTTCCATGAGTCCAGCACAAATCAAATACAAATCACACACATAAAACACTTGCCTATCCTACGGTCAATGTCTAATGGCAGCACTCTTAGGCCCAGGCTAGGAATCTCGATCAACGCAAGGGAGTGACACCCTTTCGGGTTATGTATCACCTTTTGTCTACGAGAGTGGACAGATAGGGGCCTTGTGGAATGGAAGGATGACCCGAATCACCCTCTCCTTGGAAAGTTACAAGTATAACAAGTAACTTATGCTAAACCAAGGATTCTCGTCTCACTCAAGGGAGCCAAATGTTGGGTGTAAGAATCTTCGGGGTACGATGCACATCCCCTGCACTAAAAATGCCGCCAAAACTCAATCAAAAGGGTGGCCTCTAACTAGCTTTTCTTTTAGTCGCAACTCAAGGACATACCTCCCAGCAAGCGAAACAATTGGGCAACAAGGCTATTCAGAAAGAATCTTCGGGGTACGATGCACATCCCTGCACTAAAAGTGTCGTCAAAACTCAATCAAAAGGGTGGCCTCTAACTAGCTTGTCTTTTAGTCGCAACTCGAGGACATACCTCCAACAAGTGGAATAGTTGGGTGACAAGGCTATTTGGAATCGGGTTTTCCCTATCCTTCTATATACCGGCCCAAGGGAAAAACTGGTTGGAGTCACCAAGGAGTTCTCTGTACGGATGTGTCTCACATTGGTAGGCCCCTCTATTGTGTAAAACAAAAGCAAGACAAGCACGATGTTTTTGATCTTCAAGATCACTCAAGGCGCGAGGAGAGAGCAGACACAATGTGCTTGACTCATACTAGCATGGTGTTCATTAACCTTAATAAAACCAAATGTGTGGGTGATAATGAAAATGTCAAGAGATGTTTTTGATTCCCAAGATCACCAAAGGTGCGAGAGAAGAGCATACACACCTCAAAACAAAATGCAAAACCACAAGACAATGAAGACAATGGTTTATTTTAAGTCCCAAATCCAAATGTGATAGTTGCAAAAGACACTTGATGCAAAATTGTGGTTAATTTTAAAACCAATGAGTGTGGAAAATGCAAGGTTAATTTTAAGCCAAATGAATGTGATATGCAAGTTGTAAATTTTAAGCCAAATGAGTGAAGATATTGCAAAATGAGACAAGATAACTAAGTTATCAAATACTAAATGTAAATGCCTCCTTTCCACCCACTGCTGACAATCCCTATATGGCCTCAATATGAAGCTCGCCAATACATCAATCCTATGCCGCCAATACTCGTGTCCCCCACATGAGTCTAAGTGACAACCCCTTCATATAAATTAACATGGGGCATGCCATCTCCCAACTTCCTACTGACTAACAGACGGAACACTGCGATGTGCTACCATGCCCACACCATCAACAAAGTCACCCCACAGCTCATGGACTAACCATCTTAATAGGCTATGTCATGTAACTAGAAATATAGCATGGCTAATAGGCAAGGCCCCTAAGCATAGACTGTTCCACGCTGCATCGTCCCTGCCAACATCTCACCCCATCCAACAGGAAAGCCATGGCCCCTGCGATCTGGAATAATGACAACTACAATCAGAGTACATAGAATGCAGTCCCATCTCTTGTACCGCTTAGCTAGCATCTCCCATCTAATCGCATATCCCTCTACCCCGAGCTTCACCACATCCTCATACACATAATGTTGCTCGAGCGCTTGATATCCTCGCTCAAGAACATACCTAACCCGCTCTCCTTGGATCGGCAGTCTCAATATCCTGTAGACATCCTCCAGAGTCACGGTCTCCTCTCCTGTCAATAAGTGGAACGAACATGTATCCAAGTGTCGCCTCTCCGCGAGTGCAATCAGCAAACCCCTGTTTAGGTCACATGATACAACCCAAGATGCATCAACTAACGCTTCTCAGCGTTAGATAACTAATCTCGAAGTCGAAATGTAAATGGTCACGACTCCCGAGTATAAATAAGGGCAAGCACAGCCTAAAGTCACAAGCGCAATCATGGCATCAATCCAAACCCTAGTCAAACCTATCGAGCTCACATTGCACAAGAAATTCTATCCTAAACTAGGGAAAATTTTTAACCAGGCAATTGCATCGTTCTGCTTGAAAAATGCATCACACAAATCAATTGCGTCACTATTTTTGCATATGTGTCACGAAATTGCACTTGCATTGTACGCCTCAGCAAATGTGTCGCCAGGGTCACTTCTGGTCAAGCCCTAATCAGTTGCGTCACAAATTTGCACGTGTTGTTTTAACTAGCATATGCGATTCACTTTGTCGAAAGTGTCACTCTCGACCACGGGTACAGTGCAGAAAGCAAATGCAACGCACTTTACAGCTACACCGCACACCATTCGTTGTCATCCTACCCTAGCAATTGCGGTGCATCGTGACAGTTGCGGCGAACCGCCGTCACTTATGTCACTCACAATGGCAGTTGCAATGAATGACATTCACCGCATCTACCAGCTAAATTTCTAAACCCTAAATCTATAAAAAAAAACGAAAAAATCACGAAGTGGGCAAGGGGTACTTGTCAGGTCCTCTGTGCCCTCTAGCCATCTGAAGGTGCGAACTCAAAATCCACAGTGCTTAGTGTGAAGAATAGGCGACATCTTAGCAGCTAGTCTCTCTAGAGCTCTCCAATCTCCAAACTCAAAATGCACAAATGAGTCATTTTCCCACTCAAATTTCTATTTATAGGTTATCAAAATTGGGGGTTGCATTAGGATTTTGTACTGGATGCACTCGCTAGAGGCTTTAAACATCATTTTCGCCACCCCGAAGGTCTCGAAAGTCAAATCTTTTGTCACCAACACATTCCTAACTGTCAAATTAGCTTAATCGAAACAATTTTCAAATTTTTTGAAATTTTTTTGAAAATTTGCAAAAAAATTCCAAAGGGGCATAGGCCCACCCTACTTACACCGCGGCATATTTTTCACGAATTTCTTTAACACAACGCGATAAATTGCATTGTATCAAAGAGGGGAAAAATGTAGGCACTAAAAATTGTCCTAAGCCTACGAACACTATTTCATCCCCTTCCGTCCTTGATATTTAAATAATTTTAATTATTTGATTATTGTCTAATGCCATAATTCGTCTATTAATTAAATAATTTTAATTATTTGATTATTGTCTAATGTCATAATTCGTCTATTATTTAAATAATTTTAATTATTTAATTCATTCATTCTTGTTCTTTAATTTCCTCTTTTGATTAATTAAAAAAAATTATTTATTTAATTACGTCACTAATGTCCTTTTTGCTCCATAATTTTATTTATTTAATTATTATCATATTCCACTATAATTAAATAGTTATTTTAATTATTTATTTATTCATTTATCCTTTTCTTCCACAAATTAAATAAATTTTGTTTATTTAATTGTCTACTAATTTGTCATTTTCTCCCCACTTTTGAATTAAATTGTTATTTAATCAAAAAGTCAACCTGTCACATGTCCTCTATAATTAAATATTGTTTTCATTGTTTAATTATTCATTTCCCTCCCAAATTCAAATAATTTTATAATTATTTGAATGTCTCTTACAACCTCTTTTTTTGTGCCAACCTCATTATCCGTGTCAATCTTATCTCTTGACATCTCATTTAATTTCAACCCTTGATTGATTTATTTTATAATTCAATCTTAGCCATTCATTTCTTGTCATTGCCCTAATTTTTCCCTAACCCTATTTCATACTACAACTTTCATTTTTGGCCATTGATTGACATATCTTATTGACATTAAATCTCAGCCCTTCATTCACATTTGTTTTTCTATGAAAGACACCTACCATTGTCATTTCTACCAATCTAGTTTATGCACAAGTACATGTTGCTTAAGGAGACAACTACTATCTTCAATATTTTGCTATCATAGACATTAGGCCACTATTGCATACTCAAATTTGAGGCCATCAAGCACATTCAAGCAAAATAGAGGACAACGGAGGTCAAGCAACCATGGCATAGGTAATATTTACTTTGTGTTCATGTTTCTTATGTTGGATTGTACTCTATTGTAGATTTAGGGCCTCTTGGTTATAGTTTTGATGTTCTATAGCCTTAACCTAAATTTTACCCTAGATTACAAAACAGCTCAATAAGAACTGCAGTCACAGAAGATACTCAGCTAAAACAACAAAGGTAATGGAATGACAACTGCAAAGGAAATGTAGCAGAGTTACGAGAAGATGATGTTGTAAGTCCATGATAATTTCAACAGGAGAAGGAATGGAACCATGAATCCAGCAACATGTGACACATAGTTACAGCCGTCATTATTGTACCAAAAACACTCAGTTAAAACAATCAAGGTCATGGAGTTACAAAATAAGAAGGAAATGTAGCAGAGTTGAGAGAAGATGATATTGTAGATTCATGACAATTTCCACTTAAAAGGTAAGGGAACAATGAAGCCAGCATGTAAGACGGTTACAGCTTTTGTGGTTGAACCAAAAAGCCAACAAATGCCTCTGAGAATTGGTGACAGATAATTAAAATACTAAAACAGAGGCAGCCCACAGTGAAGATTCATAACCTCCCACAAAGAGATCTCATATACTCTAGATTATAAAAAAAATTCACCACATTCATCGAAGGAATCCTACTAAGTATCTTAACATTGTCCCAAATGAATCTTCAGCACTGGATTCTGCTGCACTGGGAAAGCTGCAACCAGTGGTTCAGTTCTAACCCAATAAGCATCGTCCTTGGGTTTAAGCTCTGCTTCTTTGACTCTAAACTTGTAATTGACATATTCAATAGAAAAATATTATCTGAAACAAGCTGAAAACATTCGCAAATACTTGGTCCAAAACATTTCGCCACCATGCCATCCTCCCAAATCAACTAAATGATTTCTGCTACTACCAACAAAATTAAAAGACAATGCAAGGATGTAATGTCCCCTACTCGAGCATGATCTGTCGAGTGACCGTTGGCCTTTTTCTGGAAACCCGAAGGCTAGTCGGAAGATAAAATTCGGGTTTCCTATTTTTGAGGAGGTCTTTGCTCAGAGTTGGTGGATTCAGTGGCGGATTCTTTCTGGGTTTTCAGAGAGCTTCGCAGTGGTATGTTCAGCTCGGCTTTCTGAGCATTTCCAAGAATTTACTATTTTTAGTAAATTCTATTTTTGGCAGTAAACAGGTTGGTCTCAGGCAGTTGACTTTTCTCTTCAGTTGACTCAAGTGGCGTATTCAGTTTCAGGCTTCAGAATGCAGTTTTGGAGAGTTGAGCTTATTTCACTTAAAAATAACATTATATTTTAAATGTTATTTTATCACCTTGGCCTAGTCAAATAACTTAATGTTATTTTAAAAGGTGGACTTGAAGGGTGGCGCCATCATTGAGGGTATATTTAATTTATGTTGAATTTTCCTAAGTCACAGCAAGCTTAATATGGGCACACTTATCAAGGTATTGATTTTAATTAAAATATCAACATTGAGCTTGAAGGAAAAGGACGCCATCTTGGAGAAAGAGCTAGGGTTTGGCATTGAGATTGGATTTTAGGGTTTCAAGAAGTCAACAGGAAGTTATAAAAGGAAGGCGTTGTGCATCATTTCTTATCTTTGGTCTATGCTATTGTTATGCTGCCGAAATGGTTGCGGATTTGCTTCGAGGAATGAAGGCCTCCTAGCTCGGGCATCGCTTCTTGTTTGAAAGACAACAACTAGTGGTGATTTTAGTCTAGTTTACGAGTGCATTGGGTTTTGTGCATTGTCATCTGCATTTGTCCAAGTAGATTCAGTTTTTGGCATATTAGATGTTTTTGGTTTTTGCAAGTTTGCTACAGCAGATCCGTATTTTTATTTGTAAATCAAAAAAGACACAAAAATTCATTGTGGGTATTGTTTCATTCCATCCTTCTTGGCTAGGCGCCCATGTTTGCAAAGTTGTGGAACTTTTAGATAGAAGCCTGATTTTTAATAAAGAAATCGCCCCTGTCAGCTGGGTCGTACATTTCTGCTGTCTTGGATTCCGTGCGTTAAATATAGTTTGCGTTTTAAGTCTGTTTCTTGTTGGTAGTTTGAGCACCCTCATGATAGCATTGTTTTGCATTGAATACCACGCCATTTGAGTAATTAGGGAAGGAGTTATGAGCTTTTCAAGAAATCTGTATGCAGCTGGTTATGTGATGAAAAGTGCAGGTCAGTATAACAGCTCGTAGAAATCTGCAACTTCATTCGTGGATAGTGTTGAGAGTTCTCAAAGACCTTGCGGAGACTTCATTGTGATTACCCAAGTTGAGAAAGGTTGGATCTGTTTATGCCCTTGCTGTTTAAGCTTTATTTCTCAGCAAAGTAATTCATCAATATTGTGGCAACACTGTTATATGCTGATTCTCATTTGTAGCAAGTTATCATCTCTTAAATTGTAAGCTGGCAGTAGTACTGACAGCCATATAGATTCTTGCTTTATTAGAGTGTAATAGTCCTCTTACTTTCAGCAGTTGTTATTGTTTTAATTGATCTCCGCCCTATGGTAGCTACTATCCCATTCTGGGTTAGCAAGCACATTCTGGGTGTTGAGTATTTCTCTGCTTTCCGCATTTCGTTTCAAGCATTGTTATTGTAATCACTCCGTCATATGGTCGCCCCTCACTCCGTATTGGATTGGGTAGCACATACTTGACGTCGAGTTCCCTTTCTGTATTTAGAGTAGAAGATCCTCTGACCATATGCTCGCCATCATCGGCGCCATTCTTGGTTAGAGTTGCTTTCTGCACGTTTGGGTTTATCCTCTAACCTTAACGGGTGCTTTGTTTGTAATTTGAAAATTGTAAAAACGAAAAAATTTGGCTCGGAATATTTCAAAGGAACAAAGAGCAACAATTGGCCAACAGAATCTGATATTAAAACATCCCAATTAATTGATATTGATCCCCATCCTTACCATTAGGAGTTTCAGTGGGAGATTTTATATTTAGAAAGTAACTAATTTTAAAATTGTATTCCTATGTAGTGATGACTATAACATCTAGCCAGGACATGGTTAATAATAATTTGTAATTTGTATACCATACAGTTTTCCAGCTCTGTAGCTATCAAGCTGAACCATAAACCTTCTCAGAAGTTTTTTCCTTCATTGATGAGATATAATCACAGCAAAAAAGCAAAAAAATGACCTTCATTGATGGCATTATTTAAATTAAACATATAACTTAGTAATGATGATTATCAATGAAACTCTCTACCTTTGCAATGTGATGCCCCGCTACATCCTTGTCCATTACCAGTACAAGTCTTCGAGCAACAGGTGCTCGTATCACTTCTTTAAATACTTCATCATTAGAATTCTGCAATAAATGAAAATCAATGGAAACCATATATCAGCTGAAGATGCACTCTGAAGTTTGTCCCTATTTATGTATGCTTAATTTGTAATGCTAAAGGTTTGATTCAAATGTGAATAGGACATAAAATAGAAAACAAAACCAACAAAGGTTGCAAGAGTCTTGTCCAAGCTGTAAGGATTTTCATCTTAAAAAAAAGTAAAAACCCGATACTTTGAGTATTGATGGAATTGTGTGTATCCCTTTTGCCGTGAACCAACAAAAATATCCGCTTAGCTGACTACACTGAACTTGATCAAGGCAAAAACAGAGCATTTTCAAGAATGTTAGCAAAATTGGTGAGCTAGAATATCTTTTAAAATACAAATTTAGCACTGGGAAGAGGGAATGTCATTCTAAGCAATTGCAACAATATATAAGTAAATTTATAAGTCTAGAGCTGTTATCTTGTCTTTTGTTAGCAGTTAGGCTATAAAGAGACAATAGTGGAGTAGCTTGTAATGTCCCCTTCTGGGATAACCCTAATTCTTGCCCTAGAAACACAAGTTAATGCAGATAGGGTTACAACTTACCAATTAAATGCTTTAAGCCGGATAAATCTTGGTTTAGGTCCTGCAATCATGTTAGATAATATAGGAATATAATTCATATAATCAAACATATATAATAAATGTTTTATCTATTTAAATCATGTAAATATCTAAATATTTCAAATAATATAGGTCACACAATATCATAATGCACACTAGAAGTTGGATCATAATGGGACTAGGATGAGGAGCATGATAGGTTCGCTCGAAGCTATCCACACCAAGCCCAAGAGCAGATATACCATCCCTCTTGGCCCTCAAGTGGCACACACATTCATCCAACATGGGGTGGCATACTTGGCGGACAAATTTGCATTCCCTACCCTTGTCGCCTTATCCGTCCCTCTTATGATTGAAACCCCTCAAACTCATCTCGACAACCAATCCATGTAGAGGTTGGGGAAAAAGGCTACCATAGGAGGCCCGTAGACATCCTCTCCCTAAGCCCAAGGGCAGATATCACCCTCCTAGCTCCAAGTGGCACACACAGTCACGCATCATGGAGTGGTGTACCTAGGAAGAAGCCCAATATCTGCTCAACCTACTGGTATCTCCTCCCCATGGTTGTTTGATGAGTATAATAAATACAAATAACAAAATATATAATTAATGTGGCATCCATAATTCTCCATTAATCTGATAATTCTTTGATTATCACCTCTCCAGAATACAGTTTGAAAAATATTCTTCACAACCAATGTGCTTCAATGTGGCATCCATGGCTGTACAAAAACTTCAAGATATATCCACATATAAAAGTATTCTTCACAAACAAAGTGCTTCATGTGTGGCATTCATGGCTCTGCATAAACTCCAACATACATACCTCTTTGTGTATGTGTAACTGGACAGATGTCAGGAATTCTTGTGATCCACAAGGTCCACGGTGTCTTTGCAACTGCAGTTCTTAGATTGTTCTTGGGCAGATGTCTCGGGTCTTCTTGGATGATGGCATCTACTAATTGTTTCGTCGTCACTACTTTTGGCAACCTGGGATCATGATTTTCTACAACTGCTTTGGCTGCTATATGTTGTCTTTGACTTCGGAAGTTCATTTAAATTTGACAAATGTCAGCTAGAACTTAAACTTGGCACCTCCCATTGTGTTGCTTAGATCAAAAGAAAACCAACTACCAACATAGGTGTGGCCTAGGGTGGGCTAGGTAATGCCAAATTGCCTCTTGCACAAGACCACTAGGATACAAATTTTGCTAAATCCAATTTTTAATTGTGAGACTATGTTCCCCAAAGTTCATTTGATAGGGTTATTGTTGAGCTGTACCAAGTGGATGATCTTGGTTACCTCCTTATGCCTATGTAGGATGCAAAAATTACAAGGAAGCATTTTCAAGTTGGGATTTAAGTGATGTTCACCTAGGCGAAACCTTGGGGATAGAGTTCGTCTACAATTTTATTGTGGTGGATTGTAATGGATTGCAATGAAATGTGTTTTGAGTTTTTTACATATTGTGATATAACAGGCATAGTGATTTATATATGTTTAATGATGTTGCAAGTCTTTTTGTACATCATGTATGTTGTCTGGGGATGCTATATAGCAACCACAAGGTACTTGGAAGAAGAACTCACAACCATATGTGAATTTAGTGTTTGTTGGAGCATGACCAATGATGCAGGAGCACTTGCAACAGAAATGGTAAACATGTAAGCATGATATAAGGGTTGGATAATCGTAGAAGATTATACAAGGTACAGCAAACAATCTAGAGTGAATTTATGTTTGTATGTGCTATTGCAAGCAAAAAGCTAGTAGTGGTGGTCACATAGGGTACATATTGATACCAACAGTGTAAAGAATGTAACCATTCTTTTGACATGTGTGACAATAGTGTTGTGCCTTGCACACACACGCCCCATTTTTCCTTAGCAAAATAGGGACCCCCATTTCTTGTGTCTTTTGCTTGGTTTGTTTGCCGACTTTTGGCCACTATTGTCTATTATTGGCTTTGTGTTTCTTACCTTGTGTTTATTCTTCCTTTGTTAACTTTCAGAGTTTGTCATCCTATCATGACTATAAAGGAATCTCTAAAACCCCAACTTGGAGCTCCTCCTCTCTTTTGTTTACTTTTCCTTTGCTTGTTTTCTTGTTTTTGGCCCATTTTCTATTTAATCTTTGTTTTTCTTTTGGTTTTGAGTTTTTCCCTGTGTTTATTTTTTGGGATTTACCTTATCAAACTTTCGGAGATGGTCATCCTTGCATCATTGTAAAGGAATCTCCAAAACTCCAACCCTCATTGGACTTTCAGAGTTGGTCATCTTGGCATGACTGTAAAGGAAACTCTGAAAACCCGACCATTTTGTAGAATAGACTTGTTGAAGGTTTGTTGCATCACCCTTGTTGAACTATCGAAGTTCGTCATCTCAAAATGGTTGTCAAAGCATCTCTAAAACCCCGATGCCTGGGATATGATGACATCCCAACCTACCTCCTTAGCTTTGCAACAATGATGATCTCCCACATGTGTTGTTTGCCTTTTTGTCCTCTTTTCTTTCTTTTCTCTCTGCTTTTGTGTTTGCAATTGCTAGTTGTTTGCTTGGTCATGTTCTTGGTTTGTGTGCTTGTTGTGCATGTTTGGTGTGTTCATCCAAGGCCTTACTATGGGTGCCCTTATCATTCACCAAGTAGGTTTTCTTCTCCTAGTGCGCTTTGGTTGTTTTCTAATTTCATTTTCTTTTGCTTGGTTATTTCCTATTTCTTCTTTATTGTGTTCAATGATTGTTTCATGGGATGGGAGCACATGTTTTGTTTTCTCTTGGTCCCTATTTGTTTCATTTTGTTTGGATTTGTGTTTTGGTTTCCTTTTTTGGTTTTCTATCATAGCTTAGTCATGCGAGTCTCTCCCACTTCAACAAATCCATTTGTCAAAGTTTGGGAGAGTTTTTTGCTTGATGACGTCATGTCCACTAAGCCTTTATGTTAGTCATTGAACTTTCAAGCTTGATCTTGACCTTCTTGTTTTGGGATCAGTTCCTTCAAACCCTCGAAGAATAACTCCCATACTTTAGAGATTTTTTCTCCTTTTAGGAGTTGTGGTTTCAATTGTCCTCTTATTTGAGTACACGTTTAGTGTTTCCCTCGAAGTCCAACTCCTACACTTAGTTGTTTCATGATTTTCAAAGTCGGGGCTTCAATCATCTTCATGTCTTGGTACACATTTCAGGGTGTTTTTGAAGTCCAACTCCAACATCGAGAATTATTCTATCATCTTTTGAGTTGAGGCTTTTGTCATCCTCTTATTCACATGCTTCTTTTGTGGTCCTGTTGAAGTCCAATTCCCAACTTTTCCATGTTATATCCTTTACCAAGATCGTGAGTTTGAAGATGTTCTTATTGGGGTATTTTTTAGGAGTTACTTCCAATCCCCAAGGTCTGATTCCTACAAGAATTATTCTCTTTTTCTCAGAGTTGGAGTTTTGGGCATCATCTCGTTTGAGCACTTGTTTATCAATTTCCCTGAAGTCAAATCCAAATCATTTTTCACTAAGTTATCTATCGAGATGTACTTTGGGGCGTGTTCATATTTGAGTACTTGTTAATCAATTTCCCCAAAGTCCAATTCTCTGATCATTTTACACTAAGTTATCTTTCAAGAGCGCACTTTCAAGCTTGTTCTTACTTGGGTACTTGTTTCCAAGTCTTCCCAAGGTTTGATTCTTGATCTTATTCTATCTTTTCCAAAGTGAATTTTTTTATCATCCTTGTGCTTAGGCACTTGTTTTGCAATATCTCCAAAGCCTAATCCCTAACTACTTCAACCTATATTAATCATCAATTACTTGGTATGTTGTATCTCCAAAATCTGATTCTCAACTTTTCTACGCTATATTACTTGTCGAGATCGTGAGGTCAAGCATGCCCTTTTTCGATACCTGATATGAGTTACTCTTGATCCTAGAACCCCAATGCCTTGTACTGCTCTTTTCTTCTTGGGTTTGGAGTTTGGATTTCTTTTAGTATATGGCCTATTATACACAATTAAATAGTTTTTAGCTAACATAGTCGCAAGCTCTATTTTTTATTGTCAAGCATCAAGCATCCTAGATCCTTGATACTCGAAGCATGGATCATGCTGAGATCCCAAGCATTGATACTTTGACAAAGCCATGTGTTGAGAGATTTTTATTTAACCTATGGCAAGCCTTGTTATGCGATCACGGCGACACTTTTAGAGCTTGTCTATTCACTATATTTTAATGTGAGTTCTCTCATTACATGATTGAATATACAATTTTGTGAGTTATTAATGAATTGATTATTATTACTAGCCTATCTATCTTATTTAATAATATATATAAATAACGCCGAGATATATCCTTTTCAAAAAAAAAATTGATAAATTCATTTCTATTAATAATGTAATATTATTAACATAATAGTGAAATATTATATTTTAATATTAATAATATATTTATATAGTAAATAATAATATATATAATAATTTTATTAGTAATATTATTAAATACATATTAATATATTATTGTAGAGGAGGGGATTTGCTACTCTCAAGACAACGGGGTCTTAAGGAGCAAATAGCTCTCAACTACCTTAATTGACATGGCTCAAGTGAACTAGAAATAGAAGTATTTAAAACCGAATCCTAAGGTATGCTTAACAATAGATGTAACTAAAAATGTCAAATAACTTACAAATACGAGGTGATAAAAATGTTTAGTTTACAAATATGATACCAGTCAAATGAAGTCTCAGCCTTGGACGCCAACGCGCCACAAGGACATCTGCACGCCTGCACTATCATCTATACGAACAAAGCCCAGAAGTTGCCAGAATGAAGTCCTTTGCTCATCATACCTGTTCGTCACCTACACATATGGAGACAAAGAAAATTGTTTAAGTTGTATAGGGGTTTGCCTCAGTCAAACCCTCGGCTTTGGTGTTTCCACCTCCATGGACAGCCAGACAAGATCGGAAGACAAAAAAGCAAAATAGAAATGTGATAGAAACAAACCCCGCTATGGAGGAGAACCCCTATCACAAAAAAAAGACACTAGACGAGATCATATAAACATAACAATAGACGAGATTGTTTGGATGATAAGCAAGAGAGTGTTAACAACAATTGTGGCCCCTCTTTCAAGACGATAGATGTGATAAGATCATAAGCAAGAGGAGTCTGCTACTACAAATGTCCAAGACGTGAAAGTATTCTGACAGAGATTTGTTAAGAGAGAGAGATAGAGAGCAAAGAGTGAAAAAGTTGCAAGAATCCTATGAAAATAAGGAAAAAAAGTAAGTTTTGTTCTTGAACTAGATCGGAATAGCCATTACAATCATATTTGGGCGTTGGGACATGCATCACGAATAAAATGCACGTTTGAATCTCAGATTTTATCGAGACGTTTGCGCGCCATGCTCCCGTCTAACCAAATTCTTCCGAAATTCAAACCATAGGCTGCTAGTGCTTCATCATTGCCATCCAAGAGATTGGAATCGTAATCCAAATCATAGATTTTGTCATAAATGCACCAAGTGCAATGCGTAAGTGAAATTGGCATAGGGTGCAATTTGCGACGCTACATTTTTCACCCACTTTAGTGAGTTGATCGCTCAAACGAATTAGCTACACTAAAGTAGCTAAAAAGATGTAAAACCATAAATGCATTAATTACCCCAAAAAAGGATACTATAGAGGCCACAAAGGTTGACTAGGCGAACATGAACAATGCCCCCAATGTTTAACAAAAATCTACAGTGTCTGATGTGAAAATCTGGGTGTTGCAAAATCAAAAATACATCAATTCCAAAACGGAAGAAGCTACTTCGGCAAGAATAATTGTAACAACCCCGATGTTCTACTCAGTAAAATTCCAAAGTTTCACCTCAAGTGAATAAACCATGACGTCATATCATAGCAATAAAAAAAATTCTTTTTATAATGTAAATTACATGCACATTTGAAATAAAACTATTTCCAAACTTCCATTGCAATTTCACAAATCTTTCCATTACATAGATGTCATAATTCATGATTACATCCTTCCATATTTCCATATGAATGGGCACAAGATACAAACATAGCTCTTCTGAGCTTTATAGATATAGATGGTCGAGGATCCGCCTTTCAAAACCTTGGTCTTTTGTCACCTACTGAGGAGGAGAAGCGTCACTCAAACGCTTTTCCGCCAACCACAGACTCATATACGGTCCCCCACACATCTATGATAGATGGCCCTACCCTTCGATGAAGACATTGGTGGAGTAACCTCGTACGACAACCACACTAAGCTTAGTGTTGCGCCCTACATGACTAAAACTTGTAACCCTACAATCTGCAACTAGCATGCACTACATGGACACGGTGAACTAACAATGGAGCCAAAGGCAATCACACTACTTTCGCCAAAGTGTTCTCACTCAATACTTCAAGTGATGGTCATTTATTCACTTACTCTTCTTAAGCTCGTTTTGACTTAAGGCCACTATAATCTATGCATAGGTAATCCCTCCCATGGGCAATCTTCAACTCCAGAATTAACCTATCATTAATCTTACAATCTTTCTACTCACAAAGTATATGTACAAGTTCCCTCCCTTCAATGGACAAACAATCCTAGGAGTAACCCACTAGCTATCTAGTATAATCAAATAACTCTAGCTATGAGTAACCCTTAAGCTACCCTTGTTCAATCATATATAGTATATTAATACCTATGACAAACAAACCCTCCTAATATAGAGTAATTACAAGCACTTCACAAACAGCATAAATAGCTTCTATTTACTTTTCAAAGCAAATGCTATCTTTCCCTAATGCAAGTAATCTCAATAGACCAAATTAAGCACTAAAGAATCAATTCTTTCATAAACAAAGACAAATAAAGGAAGATTTTATCCTCATGCCTGTAATACGCTTGTCTAATTGACTGATTGTTGCACAGCTTTCCAAAACAACAACTAGTTTTACTTTGCTCTCACAAGCAATGCCTCAACAAACCTCTTTCTCAAGTTGATAATATGCTTCTCACAAATTGATAATATGATCTCACAAAACACTCAAAGCTCTCACAAAATACAGCAGAATAATGCAGATTAGAAGTGCGCAATAGAGTGGAATAGAAGAAGAATAACAAATGAGAGAGCATGCCCCTCTATTTATACAGCAAAAAGGAGACTTCATAGCCTAAAGAAAAGGCATGTAAATTGACAACAATCTCCATGCTAGTCAACTCACTTCACTTGGCAAAAAGGTGGTAGCAAATAAAGAGTTTACTCAGCATATTAAGCTACAGGTCGACCTCTAAGTTTTGACAGCAGCTTATGACTATTTCAATCTGTACATGACAAAATGGTGACAACCGAATTGTTTCCAAAATGTACTTCTACAGCAATTAGAACTTCATAATATGGCGCCAAGCAAGCAGCCACTCTCCCTATAAGTTTGGCGCGGCCTTTCTCGTTGAATCAGTCTACTCTCAAAATGCAACACATGCTCAAGTCAACTAAGTCTTTGCTTTGCAGCAAAGAGAGTATTGAAGAGACGCTTGGCACTTAAATGATGTTTTGACCATTTCATTGCCTTGCTGTAACTTATCCTATCATCATGCGTTTACATTTACTTTGTTGTTGGTATTAATCCATCACCATATGTTAAGGCGTCCCAAGAGTAATTGTTGATTACTAAGTCAAATGTATTCTATCTCAAAGCATCGACTAAGTCAAACTCTCCAAATCGACTTATTTGCTGCACTATATATTGCATATAGTTCGATCTTTATTCATTGCCAATATACATTATATTCGGCCTTACAATGCTGCATAATACTTTTGCATATAAACCTGCCTATGTTCACATATACAAGTCACCTCCAATACCTTGCAGATTATGCGCTGGCCAAGGTTTATCTAAGCATTTAAATACTCCAAGTTTTACTCACTTGTACGCAGCCACACAATGCAGTCTTCGACTTAGTCTAGGATTTTCTTAGGCGATGATTTTACCTTAAGTGCTTTGCATTCTATTAACCAATGCGTTTTAGCACTTTACTTCCTTTAAATGCACTCCATACATAGCATGTAATTGCTTATATCAAATATATCTAAGCATTATGCGCTGGCCAAGGTTTATCTAAGCATTTAAATACTCCAAGTTTTACTCACTTGTACGCAGCCACACAATGCAGTCTTCAACTTAGTCTAGGATTTTCTTAGGCGATGATTTTACCTTAAGTGCTTTGCATTCTATTAACCAATGCGTTTTAGCACTTTACTTCCTTTAAATGCACTCCATACATAGCATGTAATTGCTTATATCAAATATATGAAGACCATGCTATGTTATATTCCATGTGCCATTTAATATTTCATGCACCAAATAACATATAATTCACATATTTGTTAATATATATATATATAATACAATGTGTGTATATATATATATATTAACATGTATATATAAATTATCTTAGCCATATGCTTGCAACACATTATCCACTTATTTGAATACGTATGTAACTAATCTCTCACGTATTTGTTTATATAGTTATATATTCATTAATGTGAAAACACGTATATATACATATACATACGTGCTACATCTTTCAATATATCAATCCATATTTATATATACATACATATATACACACAAATACAAATCCATAATACTACGTACATAGATATACGTTTATACATAGTTGTTATGCTATGACATTACCATAACTATAACATATATCATTACATATACATAGGTTTGTATGTATTATCAATGCATGCATATATATATATTAGTACACATGTTTATATGTTTCTTCAAACGTGCAATATACGTTCATACCAATATATATATATATATATATATATATATATATATATATATATATTATCTTGCTTATCAAACTCAAACACAACACATACAATTACCATCTTATTGATAGGAAACATACGTGCAATGTATATATACATATACACATACATGTTTTGTCCATTCGATAACACCATACTCCTAAGCAACAAGTTCATAATCGTGCATAGGTACATCTACCTATGTACTCTCATGTACATGCTCCTCCATAAGTATGGTCTATGGTCTATCGTCGACATGCATATGTATTCATATACATACATTAAACGTACATTCCACTCATCAATCAAGCATAGTAATATAAGGAAGGACTCATAAGTTCCAAACATATAAACATCCTCCAAGCATGCATTCAACAATGCAAACACTTCATACTAAGGATGACTTACCATTTCCCGACATAATAACTTGACTCAACCATTCTACTGTGAGTGTGTGTGTAAGCTCAGATAGGTTACATTACTAGCCACCTGACCAAGATCTTCTCCTGAGTGATACTTCCCCTCCACCTAGAGGAATGAACCTATCCCTGCAACCAACTTAGCACATTTGCAATGGTAGTTAGGCGTTCACAACAAATCCATATGTGTCATAACTTTAGCATATTCATATAGCAATTAATGTAAACATATTTACTCTTTCAAAGCCATATTAAGCATTTATCAATACTTTCACATAATACCTATTTCAGTATTCCTTTCTTTAGCAAGCATATCAAACTCATGATTGCATTTACCAACCTATTTACCTATGAAGGTAAAAGTAAATCAGTAATAACAAGACGAGGTGTGACATACTTCCCCCCTTGTGAATCATCATCCCCGATGATTTATAGCACTTTAACATACAGATAATGTCAAATAAAAGTTTTACTTACTATTTTCAAAATATGTAAGAATTATAAAACATTCTTCCTATATAGCATCACTCCTTGCAATCTTGTCCTTCCTAGACCTTGCATCGAGTGTCCTTGCTAATTCATGGGGAAAACTTGCGTACTTCACACATTCTTTCTCAAGAGCTTATGCCTTGTAATCACAATACCTCATATGTACATCTCCAGTACAATAACAACTGTATTACACATGACACCTATACTGCAATGACTGGAAAACACGTTCTCATTGGCTAATGAATTTATCCTTAGTGTAATCCAAATAGAAAAGGAATACTAGTGCATTGCGCACTACACCGTGGGTCCCATCCTTCCTTTCGTATTTACACCTTTAGACAACTCAAAAGCCGAGTCCGTCCATCACTTACACATCCATTTTCCTTAATCATAAAAGTAATGTTCTTGACTGTTTGTCCATCTTGAGCATAACATTGCTCTTGGAACCTGTCAAATTCCGAACATAACGATACTACTAATCTTTGTATCGACAAAGTTTCATCGATCTCTTCAATCTATTACTCCTTTTGACAATCTTTCTAGTCTAAGGTTAACCCTATTTCTTAGCCTATTTCAACTTAATAGAGTTTTTAACCATCTTTTCCATATAATGGATCAATCCTCAATGACAGAAGTTTCTAAATATTCTACAAATCGCTCAAGCTTTGGTTTATCAGTTTTGCCTGTTTGGCTACAATAATATATTCCGCATTCATTCAATTGAATGTCTCATAGTATGATCATGGTTTACACAACCCTATCATTATTTGCTCGTTCACAACTGAGACAACCTTCTCAAGAATACTAAGCAATTACTTTACACGATATATTACTTAGGACCGAAATCCCATAAATCAAAATTTCCAACCAACGTTGGTTACCTTGGTGAGTCTATTCACCATACATTATGTCAGTTCCGCCGACACAGACAGATTGAACTATCTTATGTTCTACCACTCCCTCTCTGGAATCTCAACAGAGTATATATGTCCTGTTGATGATGACATCTTGTCTTCATTTCCTGACACATTGGACAATATCTTGTCACATTCCTTGCAGCATCTTACTCCATCTTTTCCAAATTATAGTGGTTCCTCATTCGACAAATAACTTTGTCATTCCAATGTCCCAACTATGACATCAATTTTTCTCGTTTCATTCCTTAATCTTCCAAAATTTTGGGTGCATAGGTTCTTTTACATCCCTTAATAGTCTATTCTTTGACTAAATGAAAACCTATTTTGTGGACTGATGCCACATAAGCATAATGCTTAGACATTTCGCAAAGATAAATCCCATTCATCCTAGGACATCCATACCTTGGATTTCTTCCATCCTTGGGTCATTTCCAAAATTGTAAACCGATTTTCAGCTCAATCTATCTTATCCAATGAGCATCGGTACTAATTTTGAGTATTAATCCTCGTTCAATCATGTTCGTTCCTAAAAGATATTAAAGTTAATTGCATACCTAATAACCAAGCACGTACGCTTCTCATTAGCTCAAGTGATTCACTTAATCACATAGGTGAGTCTCAACCACAGTATACCCTAATCTTAGGATAAAGTCATCAACCAATTACTAGTCCGATTATATAGGTTACTCTAACCCTATATGTTCCAATCAAGACCAAATGTACGTAGCCCAACCAAGTAAGTTATTCCTAACCTGTAGGTATCAATGAGTAGTCAAGTACATATCCCAACCCAATAGGTAAAACTTAACCTAAGGTTTCACTCTTTAATCAAATGAACTTCTTGTCCCAAATAGGTTATCCTAAACCTAGGGTTTCATTCAATTTTAAAGTATGATCAAGTGATCATTCCAGTAAAGATATTTGATGTAGTTCACATAACGCACATCGTATCTTTCATACCTTTACTTTTGCAATGCTAACCCTATCATTTCCAAAGTTCCCTTAACATAATAAGCTACAGTGTCAAGTCGCTTCACGACATAGATACATTTCACAATATACATGTAGTATTACTATCTATGTATAGAAATAACATCTTTATCCAAATCCCCATATAGGGTGTATAGGAGTATAGGGACACTTCCTTACAAATCATAAGTAATCTAGATCTTCCCTTGTCTATCCCATAGACAATGATCTTCCCTTTCATGATCAAGTAATCTGCCTATCCTTTTCTAAGGCATAATAGCAACTGATTTTACTATCAAATATATATACAAGGTATGGTGTGATAATAGGTCACAACTCTTGACCTTTTCACTATTTTTCTCCAAAAATTTCAATACCTTATCCTTGTGGTCATGAAATACATGACTTTAATTGACATCATGACTTATGAAGAAGTCAAAAGTTCTTCCAAATAGAAAATATTTTCATGATTTTTTTTGTTGGATGGGGTACTTTATCTGAGTCAATCCACTCTCTTCCTTTCCCCCTTAGTGTTTCCACAACATTCAATCAACTCAAGTTGAACTCCTAGCAATATTTGCTTTCTCAAAATGATTTAACACTCCTTGTTGTTGGCTTTCTATTGCCTTTTTCTTGCCTCCATGGCATACATTGAATATACTTGTTCCCAAAGTTAGATTCATCACCGATCTCTAATCTTATAGATTCAACATTTTGGATTATCAGTAAAGAGATATATTGAACAACTAGCAACTTTAAAAGCTAATTGGCCCTCTAATGTTCCAATTCTCTTTCCAATATCCTTTTTGTGGAGGAATATCTAGACCCACAAAGTCTCTTTTGTTGATGTACCTTTCAACTTAAAGAATTTTTCCATACAGTTTCAATAGTTTTGGCACATAGTGTCACACAGTATCTCATTTCCTTTTGGAACCTCTAAACATATGCTGGTTTATGTTGACACGTCGGTGAGTTCAATTTATACTCCAACCAATCTACGTACTATCCAAACCTTTGTCGGATCAATACGATTTACCTTTTCAAGATTCTTTATCACAATCACCTTTCCAAGTGACTTTGTCCCAATACTTGGTGACTTCATAACCTTAAGCACTCTAAAGTTGCTTGGTTTCTTTTCCTCATTTAATCAAAACTCCAAATCGATCTCATCAATTTTTGGTTGGTGGAACCATGTCCACTTCATTGATTACTTCATTTCTGACCACTCTGGTCTCTTCCCTTATTCCAAGGTACTATCTCCTTTCTTGCAAGATCTTAGCCTTACCTAGAAAATAGATTCAAGTCAAAAGTTCTCCAACCTCTTGGATACCTCCTTCGTTGACTTTCTATTTCGATCTAAATTATGCCAACAATGCATACTCATAGATTCGTAGTATTCTTACTAAATCCAAGAATTCTTGACTCCTTACAACTACAAGTTGCTATCAATAAGGGAGATTCTTCCAATCCTCTCTATCCCTGAGAGTCATTCTAACTTTTTAGTAGGGTGAAGGTACATATTGGTTATCCTTCATAACCTTCCTACATAACCCGATTGCATAATCTTCCGCAATCCAAGGGAAATATCATGAGTTGTTGGTTTAGGAGTTCTCAACTCCTGGGACGACTCTTATCTAGTCCCAAATTTAAACAAGTTTCTAGGAATCTTCACTTCCTTTTTATTTCTCCATGTTCTTTTCTCTTGCCGTTTTGGCACAAGAACCTTTCAACCATTATCTTCCGATAAGGTTTACGCATTGTTTGTGTAATGAGCTCATAGGTTCCAGAGCTGAACCTAGCTCTAATACCACATGTAACAACCCCGGTGTTCTACTGAGTAAAATCCCAATGTTTCACCTCAAGTGAATAAACCATGACGTCATATCATAGCAATAAAAAAATTTCTTTCCATAATATAAATTACATGCACATTTGAAATAAAACTATTTCCAAACTTCCATTGCAATTTCACAAATCTTTCCATTACATAGATGTCATAGTTCATGATTAAATCCTTCCATATGAATGGGTACAAGATACAAACATAGCTCCTCTGAGCTTCATAGCAATAGATATAGATGGTCCAGGATCCACCTTTCAAAACCTTGGTCTTCTGTCGCCTATTGAGGAGGAGAAGCATCACTCAAGCGCTTTTCCGCCAACCACGGACTCATATGCGATCCCCCGCACATCTATCATATGATAGATGGCCCTACCCTTCGACGAAGACATTGGTGGAGTAACCTCGCACGACAACCACACTAAGCTTAGTGTTGTGCCCTACATGACTAGAACTTGTAACCCTACAATCTGCAACTAGCATGCACTACATGGACACGGTGAACTAACAATGGAGCCAAAGGCAATCACACTACTTTGACCAAAGTGTTCTCACTCAATACTTCGAGTGATGGTCATTATTCACTTACACTTCTTAAACTCGTTTTGACCTAAGGCCACTGTAATCTAT
This sequence comes from Sequoia sempervirens, assembly GCA_007258455.2. Lineage (NCBI taxonomy): Eukaryota > Viridiplantae > Streptophyta > Pinopsida > Cupressales > Cupressaceae > Sequoia > Sequoia sempervirens. The sequence continues at coordinate 668,028,101 of VDFB02058242.1, read as the reverse complement.
GCATAGGTAATCCCACCCATGGGCAATCTTTAACCCCAGAATTAACCTATCATTAATCTTACATACTCTAGGGTATTTCTACTGACAAAGTATATGTACAAGTTCCCTCCCTTCAATGGACAAACAATCCCAGGAGTAACCCACCAACTATCTAGTATAATCAAATAACTCTAGCTATGAGTAACCCTTAAGTTACCCTTGTTCAATCATATCTAGTATATTAATACCTATGACAAACAAACCTTCCTAATATGGACTAATTACAAGCACTTCACAAATAGCATAAACAGCTTCTATTTACCTTTCAAAGCAAATGCTATCATTCCCTAATGCAAGTAATCTCAATAGACCAAATTAAGCACTCAAGAATCAATTCTTTCATAAACAAAGACAAATAAAGGAAGATTTTATCCTCATGCCTGTAATATGCTTGTCCAATTGACTGATTGTTGCACAGCTTTCCAAAACAGCAACTAGCTTTATTTTGCTCTCACAAGCAATGCCTCAATAAACCTCTGCTCTCTCATTTGTTATTCTTCTTCTATTCCCCTCTATTGTGCACTTCTACGCAATGCCCAAATTAAGACCTCCAAAACCATACAGACCTTCATGGCGTACATCATTTTGCATTCACAATGAGTTAAAAAAAAAAACAAGTTTTAACTTTAAATTTCATGTAATTTTTTGCACTTATCAAACCTTGCCTACCGAGTCCTGCTGACGAAACTCACCTAGACTCAGCAAGTCTAGCAAGTCCGCCAGACTCGGCAGGACTCGACCGAGTCCAAGTCTGAGCCCCCAAAACTCGGCCAGGTCGACTCGTCGAGTCCTAGCGAGTCCTGGCGAGTCTCGTTTCTGTGGTTGGTTGGCACGATCACATTATCGTACCAAATTACTAGCGACAGTTCATGCACTAGTTTGGGCAGGTGCAGACAGTTCCCTACGTCATGCCCACATACATTATATCTTTCAGGAGACTTGTCAAACCTCAGGACCTACCCCGAACATCGGGGATGTCGCATCGAGTGAGCCAAGGAACAATGATGATGATGACCCACCCCCACTAGACATTGACGATGTAGGGGTGACAAACGGATTTGGCCGATGGTGGGAGATAGCGGGCCCAACTCCCATCTTCCTTGAGGATGCCCTCGAAGGACACCTAGGTGTACAGGGACCTAATGGAGAGGAGGGCCAACAAGAGGAGGCAATAGGAGGGGCAGAGGAGGCAGCAGTGGAGAGGCCTAGGAGATGATGGAGGTCTTCCCCAACAACTGTCCCCATCATCTTGGCACTTCTACCAACAAGTGCCCATATCGGGAGTCCTCCAATGGTCGTTCCACCACAGGTAGCATAAACCAGGGTACTTCCAACTGTAGTGACAAGGACACCAAGGGCCTCATGGAGTGGGGCCACACCAGTTGGTCCAAACTAGCAAGCCGATGACCCAAGTATGAGTTGGATTTTGATATAGATAGAGATGATTAGATATGATTTCATTTTTATGATTATACTATGACTATCATGATGCAGTACTAATACGTGTCCTTTTCTCTATGTTTGCAATTTTTACACAAGTGGCTCGACTTCTTCAGTCGAGCACTAGCAGAGATCATACCAGTAGTGCAGATGTGAGGTCCTATCCTGGATGCCTACCAGCCACAACAAACGGTCGAGAGGCACATCCAACTATTCAAGCTTATAGCATGGCTCACGACGGCCTATGAGGAGACCTGTGTGGATCTGGTCCAAAGAGAGTCAAAGCTTAGCACTGTGGTGAGCCAGAGGGACCAAGGGGTGGTGGAGCTCCGCACCGTCCTCACTGAGCGAGACCAAGTCGTGACGAGGGCAAACACTGTTGAGTAGGCACATGACACCCTCTAGTGTCATGCCCCCGAAATTGTAAGATTAAGATATAAAACATGGAAATACAAATAAATAAATAAAATAAATAACAAAATACATATTAAAAATATAAAAAGAATTATTAGCAATTTAATAATTATCATAAGATAATATTATAAATATAACTATTAAAATATAAATATTAACAATTTAAATATACTTATAATTATATTCAAAGAAATATCACACGACTTTTGCCAAGATGCTTAGTATCATACCAGCATTAATCATTTGGGGAAAAAATCGACACAAAAAATTGAAGAAAAACAGTCAAACTACCTTTTTTTTTTTAATTTAATGGCATTTCCATAGCATACAGACATTGAGAGCAAATAAAATACAAAGTTCAATCCATGAATTATAGAAAATAGATTTTTGTTGGTTATATTCATATTGCTGATTAAATTGCACAAAACATACTACAACTACATAAATATCAGATGGTGACAACTGTCAAAATGTCTATTACAATATAGTTTGTGATGTTGTCCAAAGTCAACCTATAAACTAAGTACAAAGTTCCAAAAAAATCAATTGTAGCAAATGACATGCTAGAGGGCAGAAGCTCCCGATGATGAAGCTCCTTGTCTATGCTACCACATTTTTCAAACAGTTCACTGCCTTGCTGCTATGGCTAAAAGCCTAAAACGGGTGCTTTCGAACAAGCTATGGATGCTTGGAAAAAATATATCAAAGCATAATAGTAAGCAATAGCATAGACAAGAGAGTGAACTGTTTGAAAAAATGCCTCAAAGAAATGTGGTCAAGTGGTGATGGAATGCCATGACAATCCATATTGTTGCCTTGCTACTATATGGATTGTCATGGTATTCCATCACCATAAGACCACATTTTTTTGAGGCATTTTTTCGAACAAGCTATGGATGCTTGGAAAAAATATATCAAAGCATAATAGTAAGCAATAGCATAGACAAGAGAGTGAACTGTTTGAGAAAATGCCTCAAAGAAATGTGGTCTCATGGTGATCGAATGCCATGACAATCCATAGCATTTTATTATGGCATTCCATTACCATGAGACCACATTTCTTTGAGGCATTTTTTCAAACAATTCAGTGCCTTGTTGCTATGGCTTAAAGCCTAAAACAGGTGCTTTGGAACAAGCTATGGATGCTTGGAAAAATTATATCAAAGAATAATAGTAAGCAACAAGCTATGGTCTCATGATTTTTTTTTCACGCGAAAATCAGCGTGATGTTATTCGCATTTTTTTGCAGGTTTTAAACACATTTTTTGGCGATTTTGCAATTTTAAATGGGAAGAAATCGTTGACCGATTTTTTCAAAAAATCGAGGAAAAAATCGTCCAACCTGCAGATTTTTTAAAAATCGTGATTAATCAGGATTTTTTGAAGATTGATGCTTCTATGCTTAGTACAATGTGAGTTGCCTACTCCCGATTGAACACGATTGCCTCACAAGGCGATTATGGATGGGAAACCAGGTACTGGGTACAATCGTGATTGTCCAGGTGAATGGCACGACGGCAGTCAGAGTGGTGATCACTAGATTCCTGAGTGGAGGCCGATGAGTATGGGATGGCCAGAGCAAGAGGCTCGGCCACCAAATGATATCACAGTGTCACATGCAATAATGTGAGTTTGTGCAAAGAGTGATGGAGGCTAGTGGTCAGCAACTGGAAGTCAATCCATAGTGAAAGCAATTGAATAACAATCACGATTCGCAGGGTAGGGATTTCGTCCTACACAAATTTGTCCAAATCGTGATACCTCCTTCCTCTAGAAGATACAATATATATATATATATGCAATATGGATGCCTTCCCAAAGGGGGCCGGCCAAATAGGTCCTAGCATATTTAAATTTAAATATTGTTATTCGATAATTTAAATTTAATTATTTAATATTATTATTATTTTAATATTATTTTTAAATATTTAATAAATGCAGACTCAGTGTTTAAAAACACTATTTCCCTCCAAATTGAGAATGGGACTCAATCAAGGATGGGGACATGACACCCAAATACCTAGCTGAGCTTCATGACTATACCAATGAGCTGGAAATAAATCACCACAACTCAATTGTAGTCTCATCCAAATCAGCACCAAGATGGCAGGAATGAGTGTCATCCATAATGGAAACCTTCCACCCATATTTTCATGCAAGGAAATCCTCTCACAGTGCATCAATCTACTGTTGTTTATGTTTGTAAACATCAAAATTAATAACATTAAAATAATGCAACAGCTGCAGGTATGGCAACCTTGTCAAACATTAGACATGTGATCGGTGCAAAGGAAGTGGACAACCAAACACAAACTGAAAACTCTTTAGCAGAGGCTGCCAATTGAAAATCACTTTTTCCCGTGGCTGGAAATCCCCTGTAAAACCACTTGTGTGAATGCCAATGGAGTAGGGTGGTGGCTGCTAACAGTAATGACAGAAGTGTTAGGACTGGAAATTAGGTTCAATGCTATCATTGGAATGCTTCCACTGTCATTGAAGGATGGCACATTGCTCAACCTCCTCATGCTTCGATAGGATCTTCTGCCTAGATTCCCCAATTTGGACTCATCTCGTCATGCTCTCTTGCATTCATAAGAACTCCCCTTATCACTGTACCAATGATTGCCATACTCTGAGATTGGCTAGTGTGCTAGTGTACAAGACCAAAATCAGCAATCCAAAGTCTGAAAATATTAGTGTCAGCAACCTGAAATCTGTACAGCAATCAATAATCAGTAATATCAACAATTTGGAAGCTTGAAATAACTGAACAGTGACTGAAAATCCCCCCACAATCATATGCATACTTTTGAAACCCTTCAAAATCAGCAATCTTGTGATGGAACATACATGTTCATCTACAAATAGCAAGTTGTAATGGCTGGACATATGGAGAACAGCAGATCTAAAGTTGGAAACCACTTTTATTGTGGCCTTTGGTTCATGTATCTTGCAGCCAACACTTATCAGTTATCACTATCCTATTTAGTTGGTGATATTCAACAAAAATTTCCCATTTTGCAAATATCTCATTGGGTAACCACCTTAGAAGAGTGTTAGTGAGTACATCCAAGACAAACCACACATTATCATAATGAAGTAGCTTTCCTTGAAATATTCATATGGTCCCTCTAACTTCCTTGATGGAGACACCATGCCTTCTCAACCCATGATGATATCCTATACTCACTAGTGACCTTGAGAATTTAAGCATCACACAATGTTGGTCCCACCTAAGCCGAGTATAATTACCAAAAGATGACTCACCTATGGTGGTGATCGTTAACCATTGATGTTCTATTCCCCTTACCGTGACACATCTTGGAGTTTCCTCTTTGATGCCTAGGAGTACTACCACTTTGCTTTTGGTTTTTAATTTCATGATGAACTTCCCCATAAAATGCTCCCAATGCAATCTATATGTTTTGCTTATCCCTCCAAGACACACGACATAAAAATTCTTGTTCCTCTCTTGTTCACCCCAAATAATGATTGATTGTCTTTCCTTCGTAGTGCTAAGGTGTCCCATCTTTCATTAATCTTTCATTAACCTTTGTTACAAATACTTGAATACCAAAATGACACCTATTTTGTTTACCTTCGTCTAGCATAAAGCCCCTCGCGGTGACTCTCTCCTTTAGGTCTTCAAGTGTAGTGAGGTGACAACTTGGTGAATGCATCCATTGTCCTTCAATGTCCCTGTTGGCCTCTCCTAGACATGTTATGTGCAAGCGAGAAGTCTCCTTCTCGTGACTATGGACTAGCCCACCAACAAGCTCACCAATCTTGGAGCAAAGGAGTTTGAATGTTTCGTGGTCAACTTCTATGCAGTCAGTGTGTATCATCATGGAGTTTTCTTCCGTCATGTCAACAATTGCCGAAGAGGCAAAAGAGCTAGAAATGGTGTGGCCCATTTTGGTCAACTCCCTATCATGTTGCAGATCTTCACCAACCATCCCATAAACCTATGAAATCTCAACTAGAGGATGTGTCAACATGTTAGTCCGAAAATATAAATCACCACATACCTCATGCTTGCTCATGGTCCAACTTAACTATTATCACCTAGAATATGCACCCTGCTAAATCTTGAATCCAGCTATCCTATGAAACATGGGATGGTCTCTCAAGATGTGGGACTCGCGAAACTCGAGGTCAACCTCCGATTATAGGGCGGCTTCCCCTTGGTAAATCACCTAAAAAACTAACTCTAACTAAAGAACCTTGCTGGGAAAAGAGAGGAGAAAGATCTGATAATCTGAAACTAAAATGGAAAATGGAGGTGATACACCAAATATAGTAGATTTCTACTTCATTTTAGCAACACAATCTATGAATCTCAATCTAAAGCTTCACACAATAATTTGGAGGTAAAGTTAGAACAACAACAATCAAGGAGTCATAGGACTCACAATAATACTTGCTTTTCTTTCATACACAGAGAAAATTGAAACAAATAGAGGAAAAATGCTCATCTTTGAATCACTAAAGGCTGCTACAATGACTGTTTTCTAGAAAAACAGCAAAATATTACATCACAAGCATACAATCAACCATTATTTCAAAGTGAAATAAGGTTGAAGATGCAATCAATGAAGAAGATTACAAAAGTAGAGACCTGATTATGACTGAAAAAATCAAACGACTGAATGTCACTCTGTCACAATAAACTTTTCCAATGCTTTTCAACAAACATAGGCCTCTTATTTATAGATTTTGAGAGCCTAAAATCGAAAGTCATGTTGACTTTAGATATTTTCCCTATGAGTTGTCATCCTTATCCTCTGTAGATAAGATATTTGTAAATCTTATCCCTTGTGGATAAGATTCACCTTTTTACTTTATGAGTTGTCAATCTTATCCTTTGAGTTGTCAAACTTATCCTCTGAGTTGTTGTTCTTATCCTTTGAAGATAAGTTATTTGTAATCCTTATCCTTTATGGATAGGATATTTTTCAATCCTTATCCTCTGAGGATAGGATATTTTGCAATCCTTATTCCTTTACTTTGATTTTGACTTCCTTTGCCTTTGACTTTGACTTCCTTTGACTTTGACTTTGAATTTCTTCCCTCGACTTTGACTTTGACTTTCTTTTGCAGAAAATATTTTCCTTTTATTTTTTGTTCTGATTTTCCATAAAAAATCAAGTAACATTAACCATTGTTCTATCCAAAGGGATGAAGAATCTATAGCCAATGATGGGAATAGCTCCATCAAAGGCATAGTTCCCTGTGTCCCACACCATAACATGCGAATTCCTTGATCTTGAATAAAAGGATCCTTATGCCCCACTCTATAGAGGATAACCTTCATCTCTCCAATTTTGTCCAATTTTGTTAGGATAAGCTTGTGATTCCTCCTCGTGGGGGTCAATCTTAGTCGTGTTGGCGATTAAATTCGCACCTTTGGAATGCGGATTTGAAAACGGACAGCTATGCACAGATAAACTGCTCTTCAAATTAGGAGGGGAAGCTCCCTCTTGCTGATGATGTTTGAAAGAAAGAAAACTAAAACTAAGTTGCCTATCTTTTTGGATCAGCTTAGAGCACAAGGTTTTTTAAACACAAACGCCGCAGCTGAGATTTTCTGATAAGAAGTTCAACTACGACTAACTTAAACTAAAGACGTTCCTAACCTCTCAAGTAATAGCAGAGCAAGAGAAGTTAGAAATTAACAAGGTAGATTCTCTGACAAAAATACTTTAATAATCTCTCTCCCAACAAACACCTACACACTTCACTGTAAGCTGAAATAAAGATCATGAAAGCATAACATAGATAACGGAAATCTGAGATTTTAGACCAAGGCAAAAGAGGCTCATGATTTTATTACTCAAATCTCTAAAACAAAACTCCCTTCTAACATGCCTTGAACAAGAAATTGCAGCTAAGGAGGCTTGCAAACTTATTCTTAACACAATAGAAAACAGCAATCTCACTAACTCCTTGTTGGCTAAAGAGGCTCAACAATTTGCTTATCACAATACAAATGAACAATACTTGAGCAACAAATAGAAGGCACAATAGGCTCAGCGTTTTGTTCTCATAAGCACGGTTTAACTAAGTGAACTGAAACTGAATAACAACTTGCTGCAATTCAGGCTCGCAATTTGCTATGACAATAACCGTTCCAACACAAAGTGAACTGACACTGAATAACAACTTACTGGCTAAAAGAGACTCAGCAGTTTGTTATCGCAATATCCATTAAAGAAACTAAATGAGCAAAGGCTCTTATTTATAGAGAAGCAGAGGAGTAGGGAACCCTAAAATCTCCTTGCTTTCACAATCTAGGGCTTGCTCAGCAAGCAAGCTTTATTACTAAATCTAGAAAGAAGAAACCCTAAAAAGCAGAAAAAAACGGGAAACGCCAACTATTACATCTTATCTTCTTTCCATCCTCAAAGAATGGATAAGGATTATTCCAAGAATAGAAAGAAAGCGGGAAAGAAAGCTACTTTAAAGCTCAATCACATCCGCTAGGAAGTTTGAGACTGTGTCCCGGTTCGGTGCATCTATGCCATCAACAGCAAAACACCGCTTTTCAAGAATATCTTCAGCATCTTCAATAGATCTCAGGAAATCTTCAACCTCATTGGCCGATTTATTGAACTTTGCTGACATCACTGAAATATGACCTATCCTTCCGCCAACTGGGCTGCAACTATGAATAACATTCTGGAACTGATTTTGCACCTCCTCAAGCCCGACGTAAGAACCATCTTCAAGACTGTACTGAGAGGGGATCTCTATGACAAATTCACTGATGAAAAGGAGAGCTTCAACCATCCTTTGTCTGTAGGCGATGAATTATTCAAATATCCTCTCATAGGTTTTAACTTTGAAAACATGACGTTCTCTCCATGCAAGGATTTGTCTTCTGTGCTCCTTCGAAACTGCTGAACCGTAGGCTGTGTCTAAATCAGCAATGATAATCTCATGCCTAGGTTTTACTTCAGCCCATGTTTGTTCAAATCCTTGGATGCTTTGACGAAGTTTATGAGCATTCTCTTTCAACTGGAACATCCGAGCCAAGATCTCCTTTCCTCTGACAATAAAGCTCTAAATCCATTCCTGAGTTTCTTTCCCACATATGACCAGCTGTCTTAACTGATGGTGATCAGCTGGTGTCTCTAAGACCTGGGGCAGCAACTGGGTTGCTTGTGAAGAACCACGAACAAGGTTAGAGATGAAAAGCCTAAGCTGCTGATTTTCAGCCTTGAGGGCTGCCTTGTCTTCTCCATCTTTGAGCACTCTTTCATGTAGGTTTTTGGATACAACTTTGAAGAGACTCAAATCTGCATGTCTGGTATTTCTACCAAGATTAGCCTTGACCATTACAAAATCATCCATGTTCACCTCATCTCTATTCTTATCTTCTGGAGGCACAGCAGTCTCTACAACAATCTCGTTATCAGGATTCCTATCAAAGTGAGCTTGCTTCTTTGCCTTCTTCTTAGGAGGTTCCTGATAAATATTATCGAGATCATCAACACTCACTTGATATGAAGGTTCTTCTTCCAACCCTTCCATGAGTTCTCGCCACACACCGAGTATCTTTACTAACTTCCCCTCGAGGGTACCGCCACGATCTCCCTCCACTGAATCTTCGCGATATCAAGATCATTGTGACCAGACGAACCTGGCCAAAGGTACAGACATGTTGAAGGTGCCTTCAGTTTCCGAGGGTGCTGGGCCTGGCCAAGAGGAACTTCGTATCAATCGTGAGGCTGTCTCAGAGATGACTATGCCCCGAGAAACTAACCTTCTCTTTACATTTTTATTTGATCTACATCCTTCGACGCCATCTTGAGACTGACTTTTACCCTTTCGTTTTGACTGTGCTGTAGAAGAAGAGGGACTTATCCTTGGCGGCTCTGCTACTGGAATAGAGTTCTTCCTTTTAAGCACTAAGAAAACCTTACTATACTCAATGACTTGTCTTGTTCTGTCTTCAACTGAAAGAGATTCCTTGTTTGCCCAATTAACTTGTGGAAGAGGCTGATCCTCGATTCTTTTCTGAGTGTACATTGGTAGAAGCACATCTTCATCATCATCAGAGAGCCCTTCTATATCTTCATTTAAGCAATCTTTCATCTGATGGAGAGTCAACCTGCTGTAACTACGCCTTCGCACTTCAAACTCATCTGCACAGTTAGCCCAAAAATCTTCAAGTGCGGGTATGTGATTGTAATTCTTCTCCAACCGGCCAGCATAGACACCATGAGGATCAAATGACCGCCTCTCACTGTAGGATTTGAGACCAAATTTATCTAATTCTTCTCCAATTGTCTTGGCATCTGCAGCAGTCCTGCATGTATAAATACCCAACCCTAATGGAAAGTGAAGAGAGGGTTTCTTTCTATTTCTCAAGACTGTGTGGACACCGTGAGCTTGCCTCAAGAATTCCATGAAGATAACCTCATCTGACGGATACCTTGGCAACATGAGCGGGGCACCTGAATAACCATAAACCCTGAGATAGGTAAAGGTAGGAAATTGTATAAACTAACTACTTTATTCCGGCCATTGCTGCCCCGGCAATCAAGATATGATTTGCACCATTGTCTAAGCCACGACCGTACATCATAACGCTTGCCTACCTTTTGTAGTGGTGCAACACTTTGTGAATTCCAACTGGGGATAATAGTTATATATGTGTTGAACGCTCAATGATCCCTCGGTGTTCAATCCTCTGAATTGACCTTGATAGGTCACCAAGTAGACTAGATATGACACCATGTGGAATACATGAAACTGAAAATATTTTGTTATTTGCTGATGTAGGCGGTCACTAATCAAAGTAGGCCAATCATAAAACTCAGTCTTCTTCATGATGTGAGGTATGGCACAAAACATCCAAG